>OW679196.1:24686243-24811418 GCA_940337035.1 Agriotes lineatus | reverse complement strand
CGACAAAATATAATCGTTTTGTTAATAGCGGCTTCCATTAAGAAAATTCCATTGTCACCTGCTATGGTTTTTGGCATTCAATTTTTTGTATTATCGTGGAAGATCCCTAGAGCATGCACTCCTTCAGTTTTCGATGCCACGCCGCTATCACCATCCTCCATTCCAGTTGATGGACCGGTCCAATGTTTATAACACGTGTTCTCAGGAAACGTGTTATCTTTACACATATCCGTTCGTGCAGATTTACTGACTCCATCGTCTCTCTAGGTGAGTTCCCAGACCCTTTGGTTTCCATCAGGGTAAGTTACATCTGCTCATTGGGTTTCCTTACTTCTCTCCAACCCTCTACCTATTTGTCGCTGATCTTCTTCAATTACTTACTTCCACCTCTTTCAAGTCCTTTTCCACGTTGTTTATCTACATGTGTCCGCGACCTATATTTTGGCATTTTTCCTTTAAAATATTTCCTCACAGGTAAGTTTTTTACCCCCTTCATGTGTCCATTTTGCTCAAATGCCCTATTCACCCCCACTCTATTATTTGTTATTTAATTCACTATATTTCGTTAGCCGTACAGATTCTTTAGTTCGAAGTTGTATCTTGTGCGCCATTTTCCATACATACGTTCTTTTTAAAATGTTTGTTTCCCAGGCATTTAGTGCGTTTCCGTCTTTTTTGTTGAGCGTCCATACCTCCGCTTCTTACGTTACAGCTGATCTTATAACTGCCTTGCATATTGATACTTTTAAGTTTATTGAAACATAATTTGATTTGAACAGTCGTTTGTTTGTTTGTTTGTTTTGGACAAGTTCTAGACATGTCCAAATTAGAATTTTTCCGAAACTAAAGAAGTACAAACCGGGAATCGAATACGCGACCATTAGATCAGTAGTCAGAATGCTTACCACTGAGATACCAGCCCCTGCGTTTAGAACAGTTGTAATGCATTTAAATATTTCTTTTCTTCCGTTATTGCTCCTAGGTATTAAATGATCACAATTTTTCGAATATTTGTTTGGTTTGCTGTCAGGTCTTGTCTCTCACTGTCGTCCTCTCGATATCATCATCATTGTCTTACTCTCTATTCGAAAACTATATTAAATAAACTAGGTGATAATTGATCTGCCTGCCTTAATACTTCTTTAATTTGGAACTTTGTTGTAACATTACCTTGAACCATTATCTTAGTATGTGCGTTTCTAGCCACAATTTTATTAATCTTGCCTAATTTCTATGTTATATTAAGTTCATGCAATATTTTATACAGCTGCGAGCTTGAACTGTATCGTATGCTAAAATCAATAAAAAGGTAATTGTAATATTATACACCAAGGAACAAAAGTACATCAATTGATCCCACGAGTGAAGTTATTGACCGAAACGACCCGCGGGATTAAAGGCACTTTGGTCCTTAGGTATATACGCTATTTTTTGCACTCCCGGATCACAAGTCATTAAAAATAAATCTGATTTTCTGGTTTTAAAATTTATACGTTCGATTTCGTAAACCAAATGAAAGCATTGCGTAGATGCAGCAGGAGCTATATTGAAAAAAAAATACAGAAGAAATCACTTTCAAACTAGATTTATATAGAGAACACCATGCTTGACTTTGTTTATAGTTCAAGGTTGAACGTCAAGTTGCTCTAATTCAACATGCACAGCTCTGTTGTTCTTCTTAATTATGTGCTGCAACGTTTTCTCAGTGATGGCTGAAGAAAAACTGCTATCGGTGGAAACTTTTAGCCAAAACAAGTTTTTCACTTAGAAAAACCGAATGTAAACTATTACTTTGGCACAACCTGCTGAAGTGATGCTTCCGACCTGAACCATTCTTACCAATTTGCAATTCTTCCATCAAACTAAGAATTTGTGTAAAGATAGCAGCCGCTTTGATATTAAAGAAAAGTCGAAAAAATAATAAAGGTGAAATGTGTTACAACAGATGGATAAAACCTGATAAACTCAAGAACGACACAATCTACGATTATGACTTTCTTAGCGTCGTATGAATAGTAATGCAAAAAGTTGTGGAATGGTTTGTGTTTCATTGAATGTGTTTTGCCATTTGCATTCGGGTTGCAACATATTAAGCTGTCTTTTGGACAAATAAAGCAGCCACGGGGGATTGCTAACCCTGAGGTCGCGAGTTCGATGCTTATTCTCGTTGAAGGTTTTTTATTTCTATCTCGCGACACTTTTAAACTAAAACGCCAAATTCTGGGCGCTCTATTTTTTATCCCGCGCTCTCGACTAATGGTATTGATAAATCGTCGACTCGATTTTATATCAACTTAATCCGTCCTAGGCTTTGCATTTATTAGTTCCCGTTTTCTCTGCGAATAGTTTCAACCGACGTAGTCACATATAAAATATGAAGCGATCACGTGTATGATATTTAATGATTGCCACAACCATACTGAAACCACCGGTTTACGGTATAATCGCATTCACGACACCACTGCACAGCAGCCACCACAGGTTAGTGTACTTTGGACGACAACGATATTAATTCATCCGATTGTCCGCGTTAGCTAGCGAAAGGGTGTGGTCCGCGGTACTCCCGAAATCCAATCTTCTTGTGGGATAGTCAAAATAGTAAAATGTAATGCTCCACCGAGAGTCTATTCACCCCTTAGTTGTTTTGTATTTAGCCTCTCCTGACCAGGCTGAGAATACTTACATAGGAATCCATTACTTGTAAATATTCATTATCCAGAACTCTAAATGATTTGGATGAAAAGCTATTCAACCCTTCCTTACACATTTTATTTACACGTTTCTGTACAGTTAATCCACATAAACTTCAAGCGTTTGAAGAGCATGCTCACTATGTTTCTGACAGATTGACTTTTGCTAAACGAAATACGTGACGGGCGTTGTCAACTTAAACAATCGCTTACAAATGGAATTACTTTGTTTTCGTCCAATTTAGTGGCGCAAACGAATGTTTCCTAAAATAGCGCTACGCATACAAAAAAAGGAGTATACAGATTGGTAATACACTATATTAAAATACCATAGAAAGCTGTAAGAGGTTGGTGTTGCCATAAAACGTTTCCTATGGAATTACAACTGTATTAAAACAGTTCTGCGGTGTGCTAAACAAGGGTTGCTTAACATCAGTTCAAGACCTCCGTGAGTGTTGTTGTTGATACAGTGGCCTACCTCGGGTTCTTTGATAATCACTACACATCCGGATTATGCTAAGTTTTTATCCGAAATCACGGACTACCCTTCAGATGAGGGCTGTTTGTTTCTAAGCTGTTTTACAACTTCGGAATTTTACTCTTACTTCTATCGCGGCCATTCGTGCGTCTCTACCTATCTATGTTTACATCCGTGGTGTTTTCTGTATGGCAAAAACTGCCTCCCGTCAACAACGTGTCGAAGTATAAATAAATGTCTTGCACCGCCTTATTTTGTTTTTCCATAAATAGGCATTACGATCTTGTTTGAAATTATCATATACAGATTATAATAGAAAAAATTCTGCTAAACTTATCCCCCTTTCTTACCAAATTATTTAGCGAATAATAAGTAATGCACAGAGTTTTCGTTTAACTGCTTACTAAATATGTAATTCTGGCTAAATAGAGCTTAAATATCTCGTATACTAACATACTCACGGAAACGAATAAACTGCACAATAAAAGCAATTCATTAACCACAAAAGGCTTCACTAGTAACAGGAATGTAAGTACTCTGCCACGCATCGAGTTTTGGAAACAATATTGATTTAAACCAACTGTTTTGCTAGTTTAATCATGTTTTGCACTCGTATGGCACGTATGGTAATGTGTAAAATTAATTTTGCTGCGTGAACAATATAATTAATAATCACTTGAGAATACTGTATGCAGCCTCATTATTCGAACACCACGAAGTTAATGCCCTTAATTGTTGAGCTACCGTAAACACGAGTTTAATTAACCGTGCCTTTTTCTATTAGCTGTAAGAGCCATAATTTTTAGAATGTAATTAGAAACTTCTTCTACTTGAACCAATAAAGATAGTATTGAACATGGGACACAACGGAAATGATAAGGATTACACCGTGCACATAATAAATTTTAATTTCTTTTAAATTCGTTTATGGAAGGGTATCTAAACTACCGTACAATTAGAAAATAGTAATTCACACCACTAACAGATTATATATAAGCATAAAAACTAAGTTGGTGTAGCAGTGAATAGATGTTGCAACCAACATTCATTCCCATTTCCATTTCCGGTCCCTAGTTTAAGTAACACACAACCTTGAAGGATAATCATTAAATATACGTAACTTTTAAAACGACGAAGTAAGCTATCAACGCAAATACAAATTACATAAAGAATTAGTGACAACGCACACCAAGTACGGTATACAAGCAAGATATAGTATCGCACAAAGGAAAATGTGAAAATGAACTGCTATGAACAAACAAACAAAAACAACGTAAACAATAATGGCGAACAAAGAAAACAATGACAGTATGTTAGGTCAGTTTAGGATTTGACGCCACCACTGCCTTTCCGTGCACGTGGAGAATGGCTTTCCCTGGAGTTTTTCACGCTGGCAGACGTTAGCCAGGGGCAACCCCAGTCAGTAGGTAACCAGCTACAGTCAAGCAAAGAGCGTGCCCGTGTTTTGAGTGCGTAATTCTATGCGACGTGGCAGAGTATTGACGGTCCTTAGAAGCAATCTGCAGATTGTCCGGTATAATAGCTCCCAAGCCTATGAATTTTAAATTCCATTCGCGCCTCGTTATTGTGGGGTGGAACTTTATTTCGATCTCTGATTGTATATCTAGAAGGACTTATGAAAAACCTCCTTTTCAGCGAGGCCCGGTTTGGTGCCTTCCACTGTAACTAATAATTATTGTTCCTTCAAACCACGTATTCCTCACTGTCTGCAAACTTTTGATTGGTTATACTTATATTGAAATAATATTCCAAAGAGAATTAGGCGAGCTGAGTCAACCCTGTTTCAATATATTGTTGCTGACCATCTCTTGCAGCGGGGGCAAAACTTCTTACTGGCATTCCTTGATTGAAACCCCGAGGGACATATCAGGTGGTGCACATATGATTCCACCAATTTGTTTTCGTATCTTTTCGGGTGCAATTAGCTTTGACTATCGCGAGCCTGCCCTTTCTTTCAGCCTACGATTGATCACTGCTTACTGAGCTAAATTAATAGTATATTATTATATGAACGATTATGGCAGCCATTATTCACGAAGATGACATTTGAGCCACAAGCCGAAGGCGAGTGGCGCAAGTCATCTAAGGGAATAATGACCATAATCGCAAATGTAATACGATAGTTTATCTACTTCTATACAATTGGAGTTTTGTGTTCATATTTCCGAATTAAGACATTTGTGACAACTGTCAACTACAGAAGTCATTTGATAATAAGAATTAATTTTGTGATTGGTTGCAAACTACTGAATTATGAAAATATAATTTTATGATTGGCGGAAAACCGTGAATTATGAAAATAGAAGTTTATGATAATTTAATAGGAGTAGATAAACACAGTTTTAGTTTGTTGTCTGTCATACACGGGCCTTGTCCTGTAACAACTAATGGACGAAGGAAGAAGATATAAAGCAAAGGTGCGAACAAATACCAGCAGACTATCCTAAAAATTACAGAATGTTTCCATTCTGAAACATAAAAAAGGAATAGCATTTGATTTTGAATCCGAATATTCTGCAACTGTACTGTCATGTATCGCAATATTGGTAGTAGAATTAATCCTATAGTGGTGATGCTTTCCGTTGAAACACGAGTGGCGTCATCGCATTTTCTCGTTAACAAACAATAAAAACAGCGTTGGTTCTGCCTTATACAACATCAAATACCAGAGGTAGAAATTCTTTTCGAATAAACGTTCGCAGCTAAATATAATATGTAACCCCAATTGCTTCAACAAATAAAATATAGTCTAAATTTGGTCCGACATAATTGGTTTTTAGACGTATTCCGTATTTTTTCTGCCATTTGCAGAGTTGAAGCAAGCGTCAAAAAAGCTTATGGGGTCTCTTTGAAACTTTATTAACAATCAATTTGTATAGGTGCACACCATGCTTATTGTACACACTGGGTAATTTAAAATAATAAAATCCTGCTACTTTAAGTGAATCGGCTAATCCGCATTCAATTTATTTTAAATCTGATTGGAGTATGTAATTTCCTGAAGCCAGAAATCCGGTAAAGTTATTTGGAAAAAATTCGACCGCTGGTTATTAAGGCTGTTTATAATTTAATGCGATAAAACATGTGCTTTCTGGAAATCGTATTAGTTGGGTCAAGCGTTTATTGGGGATTTTGAGATTGCGGATATCCAGGCGGCTGCTAGATGTTCCTGGGAAATTCAGCATCTCGAAATATCTGTGCTAATATATATTGTACTGTATGCTCGTTATAGCACTTCAACTAAGAATTGAACCTTCAAGTTTTAACATTGATCAGTTTATATAATTGCAAATTGCCCTGCTTTGTAACGGGTGTTCATAAACAGTCGTCATCCCAGTAGGTTTTGACTTCAGAAACGTATGTCTATTAAAATTGAGAAAAAATGAGCTATGACAGTACTCAATGACGTTTCATTGTGTTGCACGAATTAATCAAAGACATAACATTTTGTTTTTCAAAGCAACTGGGATGACGACTGTTTATGAACACCCGTTATTATAATGTCAATAATAAAATAGCTCCTGAAAACTCAACAGGGGTGGATTCTTTTATCTAGTTACTAGTTTCTGAAAAACTAATTTTCTAATATTTAAAATTTCATTTGCATCATAAGTTACAATTTATGTCAACCAAATGTCAAAACAGTTTTAAAATCCTAATGACAAATACCCAATCTTTTGAATGGTACACAATAATATAAAAAATCACAGTAAGTAATTATTTCTTAATTAATTTCACCCTATTATTGTCTTTATTTATGTTCTAGCTAGGATTTGATAAGAAATCACCCACCTTGTAGTTTTCCTTACACAACGTTCAAGACAGCAACCTATTTTGGATCTGGAAATTGACACTTTTTAAGCACCTTGCTGCAGTGTACTGCTCACAGACAGACCACGTCTCAATCGTCCAATATCACCAAATTGCAAATTCTTGACAGCTATCAGCAAGAGCAAACCTGGACATCCACCTGCTACAGCAAACTATATCCTGGAATGCACCTCCTCTCTCCGAAGACACCCTTTTGGAAGCTCCACTCAACAACAAATAACTTGACGTAATCCCATTTGATTTATGTTACATGTCAAACGTAATCTCCAAAATAAAACTGACCCAGTATGTTTCCTTAATAATTCACTTGTACATAACAGTTCTTCTTTCCATTAGTCTTGTCTACCATATACCAATAATCTTCATTAATTAAATTCGTCGCTTCTTATGGTCATTTATTTTAAATTACATTTTATTTCACCTCGTAGATTTTGTTTGTTTACCCTATTTTCTTATCCCAAATATTACATTAATAAAACAGGGTTATAATACATAGTTTTGATTAAACCAAGATTCGTTTTCTACATTTTTCAGTTTGTTATATTGTAATAATTGAAAAAAAAAATTAACTACCTCATTTTCCCTATTTATGCCTTTTAGCCTTAATAATTTAAGTTAAACGTACTAACATTTTATATTATTCCAAAATTAGCATTTTTTATTCATTTTCAGACTGTATTTTATTAATTTTATATTACTTGAAATCCACCTGTTCTTTTAGCTATGTTCCAAACAAATATCTGCCTTATCCCCGAATAAATCCAAACCATTTTCAACCCACTGTAATTTCTCAATTTTATCAAATTTGATTCCAATACACACTTAAGCTTGTATCATAACAATATATAAAACGCCTACACTATTGGATTTAATTTCAGTTTGAACCTAGCAGGACTGCTTATCAGGTACATGAAGATACAGACCTTAGAAGACTTAAAAGAACGCCAAACATATCTATTTTTTATTTTATTCTATTTTATTTATTTTGGTACTCAGCCAACAGCCGTTAGGCCAATTACAGGCGTCGCTGTACATTATATATATATATATTTATAAAAATTCCCATCTACCCTCAGAGGGTGTAGGGAAATATATTTATATACTGCTAAAAGTTTCATATAAGAGTACTATTCATAAAGTACACATGTTTTTCTACAACACAGTGTCTTTGACGGAATGAATATGCAACATTCATTCCATAACTAAGGCGACGCCACATCTTGCTGGAATCATTTGGGTTCCTGCACGCCTTTAATATTTTTGCATATCAAATGCATTGAATAAGCCATTTGTTATCATATTTTTTGTGTTACAGGGGACTCTTCCAATGCAGTGACTGTTATTGTACATTTCCCAGTAAATAAATGAGAAACAGGAAAGATTACCAGACTATTCACAACTAAATAAGTCGATGTCAAAACGAAATTGTTACGGGGAAAACGCATTTACGACCCGCCTCAAGCCACACCTGTGGGATAGTAACTTAGTGGTAGGGGGAGGAGTTATAGGTTGGAAGGAAATGCTCGCGCACGATAGTCGAAGCCTCATGCAGATTTGAATTCTCGAATTATTATGGAAATCGTCGCTCACCCCTAAGAAATTATGTGTAAGATTGCCAGAGTAAAGCTGTTTAAACTGAGATATAAATTTATTTTTGCCAAATCACCTAAGGGTGGCCACCTTTCAACTTTGGTATGTGTCTGTCGTCCATTATGAACAATGAACATCGAATTCGATGTTGTGTTATTTTTAGGTCTTTTTATCGTCAGTGCCACACTCTGCATATGTTCCTTCCTGGGCTCTGTACAAGACGTGGAATACCAACCTGTAGGCCGTTCTGTACCCCTCAACTCATGTAGCTATTTCCGAGATTTAGTTCACACGGCTTCTCTCTCGTGCGATAACTTGGAAAAATTCAGCCACACCTAGCTTTGCACATTTGCTTGGACGGCATCACAGCAGAACCCCCCAAGCCCGCAACCTTGGATAGCTTCTGCATAAATGATGCCTTCCCTATTCTATCAGGTATCTTCAGCGTATAAATCTCGCATGTTTACAGTCATATGGGTTCTCAAAAATAAAAATACCAATCCGTGTAATTTTTGTGATACTTGGAGGGTTTTTACTTATGACTACGCTGGCGAATTTCTAGACAATGGTAGAAAGAATTATGGAGCAGCCGCCACGATGTGCTCACCTCAAACGCTTTAGTTTTCAGTTAATTCGTGTAGCGCTCTTTATATGTGTTATACGCTAGATTGGCTGCCTGTTTACGTTTTTGGTAGCGTTCAACTTGATTATTTGACACGTTTCCTAGCGTTTAAAATTAATACTTATGCGAGGAACTACTGGAGCCCGCACTAGAAAACTACTTATTAGCGCTGAAACACACCAATTATAGGGTGCAATAGACCTTGGGCATCTTTGAGCGATTTGATGAGTCTCCCTTTTACTAATGTAGCTATGCTTTTATTTTAAGTTACTTAATAGTTGAGTTACGTGTGCTTGAAAGAGAATTGCGAGTAAGAATCGTAGAGTTTGTTTTTTACTAGAATTTATTAAAATTGCAACCATATTACTACACTTTATACTATATATATATAACTAAATTAAACTTACAACTGGAATCCCAAACAAGTGTAACATATCGCAGATTTTTTACACTATTAAATATCGTTCAGAATTGTAAATACTGTAAATAAACATTTAGGTTACGTCAATTTCTGGCATTTCCTTCCTTACAATTCCGGACAACCCCCCTCTCCACCGCTCCATTCTGCTCAGAAACTCTGCCAAAATATGCTACACCACGAGACAATTCCTAGACCACCGTGTTGTAAAGCAATAAAGAAATTCCCCATATAGCAACATGTCGCCACGCTTACAGAAGATGTGCTGGGCTCCAAGATATGGCCTACCTTGGTTCACAATTCTGAAATATGTAACTTAGCTTCAAGAGTTCGTACAACGGCATTCTGATTCAGAAATAAGATGCACAGCATACAAACTCAGAACTGGCATAGAAACAACACACAAAATATATTTAGGCAGTTTTTAGCATAAAGAATCGTAGCAAACAACGCTAATTAAAAAAGCCTTGGACATTTTGGCTGCCCCTAATAGGTATCTGTCTGTGATACAAGTCCATCGAGAAGTAACATTGATAGCTGTTCGCTTAAATCGTTACAGCATTTCCGGCGAGAATGCACTAAAAACTTTTATTCGGAGAGACAGCGACAGCAGAGACAGAAAACCAAATGTGAGTTGGTTTAGATGGCGGTCAGATGTACTCCACGCAAACCTCTACAGTGCTCTTTTTCCTATCGGTTCATATTTATTACGCCTAGTAGTGGGCAACTCGTAATACACCACCATTGATATTTATACTTAGCAATGCTCGCTTCTGTAAATCGGGATCCACTGAAACCATCACTTCAATTTCTCACGGGATAGAACATAAGAGTAGTCCTTCCTTCTACCTGTAACCTTGAAAATGTAAACCAAATTACAATGCTTTTTGGTCTTCTCCACTTTTTTGTGGTGCAGGCACTAATTTTTGTTTCATCATATTGCATTTGGTCTATTCTAAAGTATTTCGCGACATTTATCGTTTAACTCATTAAAAATATTCAGAATGGCGGTAATCCACATCATCGATTACTTCACCAATACAACATGTTTAATTTAGCTCGTTTAAATTTACGTATATTTGAGGAGTATCTACTCTTCGATAATAGTGCTCGATGAATCTAAAGTCGAATACTTTTAAGTACCCACATTTTCGAACAGGTTGAAATAGTAGATTAGATTAGATTAGATTAGATTTAGATCCACGACTGCCTTTTGTTGGCTTGCGCACGTCAGCCCTTTGGGCTTTTTGTACTGTCGGGAGTTTTCAAGTTAGCAGGCCGACATCCGTATCTTTTACTAGACTTGCAATGTCCCCTACTAGCTTGCGGTTGTCAATAGAGTTAAGGCTCCAATCGAGTTGGTGTCTTTTACGCTCTAATGCTGGGCATTCAAAGAGGATATGATAGGCTGTTTCATCATCCTCTTGGCATAGTCTGCAAACAGGTTCATCTCTATAGATATTGATCCTGTGCATAAATTCTCTGAATGCTCCAGTGCCTGTTAGTAGACTGACTACTTGCTTGATTCGAGTTCTGTTCAGTCTCAACAGGGTTTTGGTGGTTTGTGGATTCGGAGTTTTTAGCAATCTTTTGCAGTGTGTTGCTTGATTGTAGTTGCTCCACCTTAGTTGGTGTGTGGTATTGACCCATTCATTAATGGCTGAACGGGCTTGGTTTTTCTGAATGCTTAGACCAGGTTCTGGACCGGTCATTGCATTACGGGCTGCTTCTTTTGCGAGCTTGTCCGCCTTTTCGTTTCCTTCAATACCTTGGTGACCTGGGATCCAGCATAATTTTACTGTATTTCCCTGACCTAAGGTTTGAAGTTTGGATTTGCATTCCTTGACCAGTCTCGATGAAGTACTGAAAGCGTTTAGCGCTTTCAGTGCTGCCTGACTGTCTGAGAGAATGTGTATGTCTCGATTGAGCAGCTTCTTTTCTATGCTGATGTTTGCGCATACGTTAATAGCTTGTACTTCAGCCTGAAAGATGTTACAAAACTTTCCTAGACTGACTTTTTCGTTGGTTCTAGGATTGGTACTGTACACACCAGAGCCTGTACCCCCTTCAAACTTAGATCCATCAGTGTAAAAAATGATGTTCTTATTTGTTGGAGTTGGTAGTTGGTCCGGATTCCAACTTGTGTGTACAGTAAAGTTCTTTTCAAAGTCATAGGCTTTGATTATAAGATCAGAACCCATTTCTAATATTGGGTTGTTGATATGTGACATGATCTTGCCATGTCCTAGATTATTAGCTGTGGTCATCCAGTGACCAGTACTTTGTAATCTGTAGGCTGCCATTCTGGCTTCACCTTCCAAGAAGATGTGCAGAGGTGGCAGATTTAAAATAGCATTCAGTGCTTGTCCTGAGGTGCCTTTAAAGGCTCCAGTGATGCACCGATTAGCTAGATATTGTATTCTGCTGATTTTGTGGATCGCAGTTGCTTGTTTTATTTTAGGCCACCAGGCGATTATTCCATATGAAATTATTGGTCGAACCATGGTTTTGTACAGCCAGAGGGTCAGTTCCGGTTTGAGCCCCCACGTACTACCTATGGCTCTTTTTCCAATAACTAATGTTTGTATGCACCTGGTGATTGTTTTGTCTAAGTGGGAGTTCCAAGTTAGTTTGGAATCGATGGTTAGACCTAAGTACTTAACCTCGTTCTCCCAGTTGACATTTGTCTCAAACAGTTTTATGTTCATTCTGTTTGTGATGTTCTTTCTACGAGTGAAAGCGACGAGAGTGGCTTTGCTGGGATTAATTCTAAGATTATTCTCTAGACACCACTCTTCGGTTATCTTTAGTGCTGATTTCATTATATTGTCTACGGTTCTTTGGTATTTACCTTGAATCAGTATGACAATGTCATCAGCGTATCCTTGAGTGTAGTAGCCTTTGTTATTGAGTTGGATCAGCAGTTCATCAACTGTGAGGCACCACAGGAGTGGAGAAAGAACTCCTCCCTGTGGACATCCCCTTGTCGCCTGCACTGTCTTTTCCTTGTCAAATAACTTGACTTTTACAACTCTAGTGTTGAGCATTGCCATAGTCCATCTTATCGTGGTGTTATCGATCTGATGGTTTGTCATTGCTCTTTCAATAGAGTGGTAGGAGGTGTTGTCGAAGGCACCTTCTATGTCTAGAAATGCTCCGACTGCGTACTCCTTGTACTCCAAGGTTCTCTCAATTTTCCCCACTAGTTGGTGTAGGGCGGTTTCACATGACTTCCCTGTTTGGTAAGCATGTTGATATTTGTGAATCGGGAGTGAAGTTAAGGCTTCCTCCCTCCAGTATCTGTCTACTAATCTTTCCAACGTTTTAAGGAGGAATGACGTTAGGCTGATAGGTCTGTAAGATTTAGCTTCTGCATAGCTGCTCTTACCAGGCTTAGGGATAAATACTACTTTAGTCACTCTCCAGGCTTGGGGAATGTAGCCTAAGGCAAGACTTGCTTGGAACATGTCTTTGAGTGGGTTCAGCAGTATATCTATCCCTTTCTGCAGCATTACGGGTTGTATGCTGTCATTTCCAAGTTTATGTTGGTTGATCCATGCTGCTGTACGATAGCTGAACATATTGCATTACTTTATAATCGTTGTAAATAACAAAGAACGATTCCGATAATGTAGTTTCAAATTAATGGTTTTCAGATTGCGCAGACCTTCAGGCTACTGAATTTTGTAAATTATGTAAAATCACTATTTGCCCCTTAATTGATTTAATTAACCTCGTTATAATTTAATTTGATATTAAAAATAATGAAGGCAATAATAGCAACGGCCAGCAATTTAAAATATGTTTAAAAAATTGTTATTATACGTTCGAAAAGCAATTTATACGCGCTATGGCAGAGTGCCTATTTGCATTTCTAAAATTTTTGTACCACATGTGTCAGTTCTTGTCATTTTCAGAGGGGTGTTCTGTTTACATTTAAATAATAAATGCTGTGGCAGGTCACAGATGAATGATCCGTCCTCGCAATTCTGATGTTTGAAGGTGTGTGAAATAATCAATTATTTAACAGTTATACATTAAAGGAAGGAAATGGAGAAAGTCAGAGTAAGTAAATATGGCACTATTAATTTACACAATTTCTACCAGTTTGCTGTTCATGGCATCTTCGTAATAGATATCTGCAGGTCCGTAACGACCCTATTATAAAACGTTATCATAACGACAACGATTTGATTGCCTACAATTTTAAAGAGCAAAGACGTCTGAAACCCCATAAAACGTAAAATAAATAGGCACTGGATCAGCACGCATCGGTTTATGAGGACTTAAAGTCTGTCAAGCGAGCTAAATGAATCAAACCCGTTCGCCATGAAAATCAGTTATAAAACTGACCAGAATAAAGACGCATCATTAAAGCACACAAGGCGCACTTGCTGCACTTTATGGCCGATTTTATGGCCTCCGACATCCTTCCTTAATGGCCAGATCGTAGTAAAGGCTAAATTACCGAGAGCAGTTTTGGCGTAAAAAATTGCCACATTGTCTAGTTATAGTAATTTTAATGACTCCGGCTGTACAGCCTTGTGGAATGTTTAGAAGAAAACCTAGAGTTTGGAGAACATTATGCATTTAAAGCAAATAATGCAATAACTCCATAGTGGGACGATGAATGCAAACAACTAATTTACAAAAAAGATCAGGTAAGAAAGAAGATGATGCAGTGGTAACTAAGAAGAAAGGAATAAACTACTTAGAAGAAAGAAAATAAGCGTCCTTCATAGCCAATTACAAGAACTACACCAGGAATTTAAAATGAAGAAAGCTATAGAAAAATTTAAAAGTTCATTAAAAACACCAATCAAGATTTGCATGTAGACCATCAATATACAGGGTCCGTCAATTGAATTGAATGGTTTTTGATAGCTTGCTGTAGAAAGGCGAATAAAATATGTGAAAAAATTTTGAAAGAAATTGCAACTATATTAAGTAAAGTTCACAACAACAAGGTTAGTATCCAAATATCACATTTGTAAGATATCTGCCACCCGCGTCTATGCATTGTTGCAATCTGACCCGGAAATTTGACATAACGCGCTTAAGTAAATTTTCGTTAGCATTTAACAATATTATTTCTTCCCGAATTAAGTTTTTCAGCTCTTGAAGTGTTTGCGGACGTCACTGGTAAACTTTGGACTTCAAATAGTCCCAAAGAAAAAAAATCGAGAGCGTTTAAATCGGGCGATCTTGCCGACCAAGGAATGTCGCCAAACCTCGAAATCAAGTGACAAGGACTTTACCGCAAATACTCGTTGATTAACAGGCCAATGAGCCATAGTAGGTGAAACTTTAAATAGCAGTCTACGAATAAATCGTTTTTTGACAAACGTCACATCACTATAGTTTCCATAGCAAGCTATCAAAAACCATTCAATTGCTGGACCCGTATAACAACAAAGGAAGAAAATACATAAATGACGAAAAGAAAGTCGTAGAAAAGTGGCAGCATCCTCTCACAAACATACTAACACCGAGTAACACCAACCAAAAATAACGAATCTTTGTGAAGATTAAGATTCTGCTAGCCTCTCTATAGGGACGTTAAACTCATATGAGACGTTATAAAACTCCTAAATACCCCAGTTGTGATTACGAACGATCATTATTTGCCTAAAACCGGAAGCTGGATTACACCTATAGTATTCTCGGGTTGAAACCGACTTCATACATATGCCACAAAAAGCCAATGTGATTACACACACATATTGACTAAAAAACAAGTACAAAATCATAAAAACAAGAAAAGAAGACTAAGATTAAAACCTAAAATGATTGGCAATTCTTAAACTCAAATGTAAAATGTAAATGGAGGCTCTACAGGTGAGGGCTTGGTGCTACCCGCATTTACATGTAAATAGTAGCAGACTTATTTCATCTGTCATTGAAGTACATTTTAACCAACATGTAAAATCCGCTATTGGACGTCTTTTTGTTCGTATACGTATTATATGTCTATATTGCGTCCTGTTGGTGACTGTCCGGGTCACCTACTAAAACATTGATAATGCGGGTTCATCCACCGAAACCCCGGCCGAAGCCAAGATCGCACCCCAATATATCCTCGCTCAGTCAGCCAAGCCCGTAGATACCAGGCATCGAAATTCCATGCTTCGAGGCACCCAGGGCTTACACTAACTACCCATAATACTCGTGTAAACGTTAACGAATAAATGTTCGAGAGTAAACTCTCTACCACAAATTTCTGTGCCTCGGCTCAACATTTCTGCCGTACCGTGTACATCCCCTGCCGACGTCCTCACAAACTGGTGCGCAGCAATACGCGGACGCAATACACATGCTTCCGCAAGTGTGGGACAGGGCAGTCTTCGCTAGTTCTAAGAAATTAATTTGTACGGTCCAAGCTTGTCTCGGATGCTAGCACAGAGTAAGAAGGCCGACACCTCTAACGACAGTCTTGACGAGTGTCGGAGCTTGGGCCAGGTTTGCGCCTGGCCCTGCCCCTCCATCGACTACCCGACTCGTCTCGGATACTTGTACGTCCGGCTAGCTGTGACGAACATCTCAAATAACGGCTTTAATCTCTCACACGCCTCCGATACTAGGGCAGGATTACTCCCGGACCGACACTTTAAACAGCGGCCTTGCTCGCCGCTTGGATACGTCTATTTCTGCTCAACAAACAAGAACAGCGTTTACTTGAAGTGTAAACGCTGTCGATATTCAGTTCAGTATTTAAAAACGTGCAGCTTGGCGCTACGTCCGCTGGCTACTAGTTTTGTTCCCCGCGAACGCCGTCGAAGAATGCGCATCAAATGCTACACATGCATCGATCTGTGCACGCATCACACACAGCCGAGCTCGCACACATTTAACTATGCTATGTTATAGCGTTTAAGCCTATTTAACAATAAACTAGAATGTACATACAAACTAGTTGTTTATATTAACATTAAAATAAACAATGTATGCAAGGGATATCAAGTAAACATTTTAACTTACGGCACAACTGTTGGTTGAAGAACCAACTATTGAAAAAGTAAGAACGGGGGCGACAAAAATGGAAGTGTACAAAACTACGGTGTGACGGTTGCAATGTATGAGTGTCAGACGTAGACTGAGAAAGCAGGATGCACTCTTCCGTTTCGTAAGGTATATGGACCTATCCAAGGAACGACTAGTAGATGGTAAAATATAATCTCGCCTTAAGCAACTATATAAAGAAGCAAATATGATAGTGTTCTCAAAAATGTGGAGACTAAACTGAGCTGGAGACGTTAAAAAGATGGAATCAGAAGTCATATAAAAAAAATCGAGAAAACGACCAAGGCAGAGAAGAAGTGACCATGTGAATGATGATGCACGCCAAATACTTAACATACTAAACTAGTGGAACAATGCAATTTAAAAAACAGTAACATTCCCATGTGCACCTTTGTAAAGTCTCTCAAAGGAAATCCAAGGTTTGAAAAATATAACTCATTCAATGCCCAAGCATGCCAAACTTAATTTCTCCCTATAAGTAACTTTTACTAATTGTATCCCATTTTTTGCTTTAAATAAGAATTGAATGTTAGTCAAACATTGTCCACTAATTTACCTATTCGCTGTTTGGGAGAGATTAAAATCTTCTTTTTCAACGCATTTCGAGTGGAATTTTTCGGACTAAAGTTTTGCAAGAAATAGCTTTTACAAGGATGCCCTAACTCAGTCTCACTTAATGCTTCGCATGCATCGCTGTGCATTTCATACATTTATGTACTAGGGTAAGTGCGGAAAATCTGAAACATGAACAGGATTTATATTTCGTAGGTTGTGTAATCTAAACTATGAATGGGACGCAAAAAACTTTGATGAACCTTTTATGGTGATTCCTTTCACAATTTTTTTAACGGGAATTATATAGTTTGAAATCCAATATTATTTTCTTATTAATAACGATTACGCCTTGAGACTCTTTTCAGGGTTGGTTCGATTATCTAGTTGCTTATTAATTGAAATTTTATTCTAATAATGGCTTTATATTGTTTAATGACTTGAACTGTCACCTTGTACGTCAAACAGTGCTCTACTAATTTTTTCAATAAAATATGACAAATATAACTTCTATTCACCTTTTATTGACTCAATATTATACGGTAAGTGTTTGATTATAGTTTATTACATTTTTTTAATTGTCTTTTATTTATTATAGCTTAAATAGGACAAACTAAAAACCCACCTTGAGCTGATCTTACTCCCCTTGCTTCAATGTCACCTCCAAGACAGTACTCCTCCTGATATCCACAGCCCGGTTTCCCAGTTAGTCCTGCTGTGATGCACTGCTTACTGATAAACAGCTGTCAACTTGTCAAACCCTTGGCTGCTAGCAGAAATGGCTCCGTTATACTTCACCAACTCTACTGTCACCTTCCAGAGCTTCCCTCGTTTTGACGGCTTTACTGCAGGTTTGCTACTATCACAGATGATCCTTAATTAATATTCTTCTTCCTTAGCTCCTACTTTAGCAATTTCTGTCGTCAGTAACCAACAGAATCACCTGAGTCTAGTCGTTCCTCTGCTATCCTCCGTTGATATAACGAAACATTCTCAGCACTCCCCCAACATATCCAATAATTAAATAAGATTTGGATAGAATTGGTGTATTTTAAATCGAAGCCGGTCATCTCGGCGCCGCCAACTCGGAGCCGCCACTTCGGCGCCGCCATCTCGGCGCGGGGCCAGCTCGGCGCCGATACAACTCGGCGCGGACCCATCTCGGTGCCAACCAACTCGGCGCAAGGCCATTTCGGCGCCGAATTCAAATTCGTAAACTACAGTGTGCACTACGTAAGATAAGAATAAATAAAGTGATCGCCAAAAAACTGGCATCAAATGAAAGAAAAATTATTTAGACTTTCTTGGAAAATCAAACACTGACGACCAGTGGTGGTTGCAAAGTGATTACAAATGGGCCAAACAAAAGTTGTCATTTCAGAGAAATTGAAAAGTCGAGATATATCAGCTATCCAAAATTTTGTATATGGGTTTGCGTGGAACTTCCGTTGTTAGCGGAAGTTTTTAAACGAAAAATTCTGAAAATTAAAAAAAAAGTTGCAATACACGGAAGCATAAATATCATAGCAGTTCTAGGGTTAAGGCATTCACCCTGGATAGGTATGTTGGGTTCAAAGTATGGTTGTTTAGAAACCAAAACATGATTTTGAACTTTCATCATTAATGGTGCGTATATTTCATAATCAACAATTGCAAATAGCAATGCTTGACAAGCATTCAGCACTTCTCGACTGACCTGGTGAGGAAACTATAATTATGCTGAATTGCTGATATTGAAGTTTGCTATAAAATGTAAAACGCAAGTAGAAATGCAATTTCAACTGGGACTATGTACTCAACCTATGTAATTTATGTCGTTTAGATGTATACCAATATATATAGGAATGTTCTAGTCTATAAACTAATGCAGTTAGATATCTTTATGTGTTCACGAAGCTTTGCCCAACGAAACCACGAATATCTTTATTTGGGTTGTGATAACGAAAAAAAGAATGTATGATGTAAAAGTGGATAAACGAATAAAATACGATCGTAAGTTGATATGTGCTTTATATGGGATTTGGCGAAATGAATAGAAAATTCTCAAGACATAGAAAGTTTCAACTATTATACTGACATTTTAAATAAATTACAGTGTTTCAGTGAATAATAGAACTTCGAAAAGATCAAAAACCATACTTAACGGAAACACCTGTACGGTATTGGGTATACAAACAATGTAAATACAAAAAGTAAAGTTGATAAATTAACGCTACACGCAAATGAACGCTGTGCATGAAACACTGATGATTTAATTAAATCTAACCCATATTATACTCAAATAAAAACGTAATTTGATTAATCAGCAATAAACTACAAACATCTACTGCCTGTTAAAAAAATGCTAAACAATGCCAGTAGTATAATCTAGATTATGAAATGAATGCATATTTCCAACCTGCATTTTTATACACACAAATCTACAGTAAAAAACTGTTTTTAATGCAAGGACAGTATTCATCCACACGTAAAAGCAGTTTTTATCACGCATCTATGTTTACCACGCCTTGGACTTGTTTATGATACTACTCTGCCGCACACATGTTATTGCCTAATACGTTAGACGACAACATCAGGTTAGCTCGAGTAGAAAATTTATCTAAAGCATTAATGTTATGCTAGAAATTTATACGGCGCTTGTTCCATCACAATCTGCGTTTACATCGTCCTAGCGCTCGAATAGAAGATAAGAAGACGTTCACCAGCGTTGCGCAGTCTCGTAAAAGCAAGTACAGCGTCGCTCCCGCACAATTGTACCTGAAGCGACTGACTGGACCGATAATAAGGACCAAAAAGTATAAAAGGAAATTCTGCATCCATTTTAATCACTTGAGTCTTGAGTACCTAGACTTCCCTCCTCCTAATACTTTCCTGTCCTAGTTCTGCCTTGTGAAGGAAACCCGACTCGTAGAACGATCATCCTAACCTAATCCCTGTCACTGGTATTTTATAGATAGTGGTTAACCGTGGCTAATACCGCAACTTGATCAGAACAGCGATCAAGACTTCCCGTAATAAACACAAGGAAAAATATTTCCAAAACCTGCACTTTGTACTTCACTTTGTAACAAATATCAAATTTTAGTTTATTTTTATTTTATTTTATTTTGGTACTCAGCCAACAGCCGTTAAGCCAATTATAGGCGTCGCTGTACAAATGGCAGCATCATATTTCCTGTTGTTATAACACACATGACTACAAAATAACAAAGGCACCCTTGTTGAACTTTCTTTTTGTTCATACGACACAATAAGAGCACTATCCTTCAAGAACTTGGCTTCATGCTCACATGTATATAATCGTCTAAAAAGAGAATTACTTGAAGACTTACCCTCAAGTTCGGATGATAACAGCCGTGAGCCAGACAAACCATAACAATGGAAACACTAGTGTCAGTGAGGGCTTACCATCCAGGAAACATTTACCTGTACCTCCATAGAGATTTCATCTTAAAAACTACAAATTAGTTTTGAAAATAAGAAAATACCGATTCGACTGTGCTTTGCAGAAAATGGTGCAGTGTCTGTATTCTTACTGCTTGTTTGTTCAGTGAAAACGTGTTGATCTTCCAGTTTGCATCTTACACAATTATTATTACTGTTTATTATTGGTTTAGGATATTCGCTAATATTTTACATGTGGGCCACGGGAACGGAAAGCTTTGAAAATCACGTATTTCAGAAAATAACTGTATTTTATTAAAACAAATTATAAGAATAATAAGACAAGTGTAGGCCATTTTTATTTCTTAAAAATTATGCTTTCTAAATTGTCTCCCCTTCTCTTTATACATTCTTGAAGCCGAATGTTGAAATTCTGCATAACACGAAGCAACATATCCAATGGAATATTAGCAGTTTCTTCCCGAATTTTCATTTTTAGTTCCTGAATATCTCGTGGTCTATCAACGAAAATCTTGCTTTTTAGATAGCCCCACAAAAAGTAGTCACATGCCGTAAGATCTGGCGATCTTAGGGGCCACTCAATGTCTCCGTATTTGGAAATAACGCGAATCCATTGATTTTCGTGCGGTATGTGACGTAGCGCCATATTGCTGGGACCAACTATTGTTCTGTGAAAACATGTTCAGTTGCTGTGTAAGGAACTGGTTTATGTCGGTATAGAGTGCAGCATTGACTGTTACAGCATGTTCACTATGATCCTCAAAAAATAGAGACCAATAATTCCAATTGAAGATATCACTCACCATACTGTTACCTTCGGGCTGTGTAACGGTTGTTGAAGTTTTTGTGGATTTACCAACGCCCAATAACGGCTGTTTTGTTTATTGGTATAGCCAAATAAATAAAAATGTGCTTCATCAGACATCCATAAATTGTGGACGTCCATTTCACGTTGCAGCATCGTTTCAGCAAAACGTAGGCGAACAGGAAGATCTGTTGGTTTCAGTGCTTGGGTAATCTGGATTTTGTATGGATGGAAATTGAGATCCTTATGTAAAATTCGACGTAAAGTAGTCCTAGATAAGCCCAAGGCCTGGCTTTGTTTTCGGCTTGAACGTTTTGGACTGCTCTCTACAGCTGCTCTAACGCGATCGATGTTATCAAGACTTCTGACACTTTTGTGTCGTCCCTTATGTTTGACATTTATAGCTGATCCAGTTTCTTCAAATTTACGAACCCACTCCTTTATGGCATGGGCAGATGGAACTCTACCATGACGAGCAATATAGAAATGGATTCGAAATTGCCGCTGTGCTGCGACCACACAATCATTATTTTTGTAGTATGAGTTAATCACAAAAGAACGTTGTTCGCCGGACCACTGTTTCATGATTACTAAATGGCATAAACTGCAAATGATGTGTCAAACAAATTCACGGCAGTGTATGCCTAGTAACGAAATAATAACATTTTCAAAACTTCCTGCTCCCGTGGCCCAATTGGTACATACTTATTTAAATTGACTGACTGAATCACGTCGAGATAAATTATTTACGTTAAACATCATTCAACAATCAAGCTAATTCCGTGGCTGCAAGGATCAGAGTCGTTTCTCAACACCCAAATTTTTCCCTGTGTACTTACACCTATATTATCACAATATACCTTTGTTCATATAACTTCAGACTCGAACTAATGCTGCTTATGCAAACTTCTTCCAGAAATAGATTGCGAATTTCTATTTGGCACAGCTTAAATACCACCGGAGCAAACGTGAACTTTCCTTAACATTTTAGCACAGAAAAATCTAAGCTAAACTTACCCACGGAGATTTGCTTATATAAAATACATGGGTCAATTTCCGCTGGGGCCGTATCGAGCTCGTTTTACCGGTACTAATTAATCCGTTTTACTCGGGCTTTCATAATTCACTGAAACGGAGACAGCGAATTGCAGTTGCAATTTATCAAAGCGTTTCGCCGCCGGATATGCCTTGCATTAATTTTTATTGCGGACATTAATTCTGCGCGTAGGTACGATGGTCATAACTTGGATTTAACTAATATACAACTGAAGTCGAACGCTGATAATTATATTTTTATTAATGGCACTGTGTTATTGGAAACTGTAGCATTTCATAGTAATTAGCTACTAAATTGGTTTTTTACTTCCCTCGTCTAAAAGACAAAGGAAGTATTGTAATCGGGAATAATTAACCTTCGAGATTTCTTGATATCTTCCCGTTTCAGAGTCCATAGATGACGAAAATCAGGTTTTCTCAATTCCGTCTGTCTGCCTGTTGGCGATATAACTCGAAAACTATTTGTTATAGAAAAACAATATTTTGCATTCGGATTATATATTTACCTGGCAGAAAACAAAGAAAATTTCGGGAAAATATACACAGGGTGAATACATTAAAAAATTAATTTTTATTTATTTTTGCCTTATCTGAGAAATAAAGTAATAATTTTCACATAGCTCAGGCTTTATCATTGACTAAAATAATACCTAAGGGATACAGGGTAGACATCACAAAGGAGACAGACTCGTTTGGAGTCTTAACGCAGCAGAAACACGTACAGTTCAAGCACGGTCTTGGCTCATTTGTTTAAGCTGCAAAACCGAGAGACCAGCTAGAAACTGGGCCCTAAATCTCATTCGCCTAAGAGCGCGGAGTTCGAATTCCAGCGGACTACATTTTTTATTTACAAATTGATGTAATTCGTGAAAGGGGGGTTCCGTGTAAGCTTCTTTATATATCGTTTTCCAATTAATTTACTGTATTGAACTAGTTGTTTAAGTATGCCTCTGATAGGTATGCAACTTCTTAGTTCTTAAAGCCTACTAGTGGGCGTAAATGATGAAGCCCAAACCCTGGGATGGGACGGTACGGAGACGGGGATGGTGAAAGGAACGGGGAAGGGGATAGGATGGGATGGGATGGGATGGGATGACAGCAAATAATTAGTCATTATTTAATACACAAATAACGAATCTCGCGCGAACGAAGTCGCGGGTAACAGCTAGAATAATTTTATTCTCTAGCGTTAAGGGATATTTTGTTATGATAAGCCAGTAGAGTTTTTTTATCTTAACTATTTCTTTGCGCTTTATGCTAATATGAGTTCTCCAGGTTAAGCGCATATGTCAAGATGAAGTCCAGGTACTTCCCATCATTCGTTTGCGAAATGGGAATGTTGTTGAGGGTTACAGATGGACAAGTTGAGCGTTTCATTGTAAAAGCGATGTGTTTACCTTCGTTCTTCACTTTTGTAACCAATTTGCAATTTGATTTAACTGTGCTTGATGCATAGCAGGTGCTGTATTCAGTTCTTCGTTACAAGTAAGAATCGCCGTATCGCCGGCGAATGTACTTCTCCTTGTGTAGTTGGCGAC
Organism: Agriotes lineatus; assembly: GCA_940337035.1. Lineage (NCBI taxonomy): Eukaryota > Metazoa > Arthropoda > Insecta > Coleoptera > Elateridae > Agriotes > Agriotes lineatus. Next base: position 24,787,392 of record OW679196.1, on the reverse strand, counting down.
TGGCAGATCAGAAGTTAACAGTAGGTATAACGTTGGGCCCAAGACGCTACCTTCGGGTACACCTGCATGTATTTGTTCAATCTGTGATACTTCGTCACCAATTTTGTCTGAAGGTTTCGATTGGTAAGGAATGATTGGAGAATTAGAGAGACTGGTAGGTTGGTATGATTGGATACCATTGGGAGGTTCCCCAGGTTTTGGAATGTGGATGAACTGGGTAAATTTAAATAGTAGTGGCCAGTACGTTACCCTCAAAATGCCGTTAAACACGATCTTTAAAAATTTAAATACTTGTCCAAATAGTTGCTTCAGTATGATTGGTATTACTAAGTTTTGTTCTGGAGATGCTTTGTTGTTCAGAAATTTTATTTTCAATTTCTATAATCGTGAACTTTCATATTGGTAATGACATGTGTAAGGGCGTTCGTAGTTCATCTTCTATTCTTCTTTGCGGGAGGGTGCTCTCTCCATTGTGCTAAAAATTTCAAATATAAGGGGTCAAAGAAAACTATTAGGAAATCTGAAATATGAAGAAGGTCAGGTGGGCCACTTTGAGACAAGTGCACGTTGAGACAGATTCGATCATTTTTTAATCTGGCACTTTTAGAAAGGCGCTACATTAGACGCAACTGTATTTTGGTGGGACACGTTGATTAACTGAGTGTGGGAACTAAAAATTGAAAATTAAAAGTTTTGTGACCTCTTTGTGCGGTTTTTACAACCCTGAAGTATTTGCATGTGCCGACTTCAAACTAGCTCAAATGTAAGTAAAAGCTACTTTTTCCAAAATGTTTTAAATTACCCTTATTTGTTAATACTTGCTTGTAAAACCTCATTAGTTATTGTATATTATGAAGTTAGCACCAAAATGGCAATGTCATTTTAATTACTGATCAAAAGAGCTATCTTGAGACAAGTTTTGGGCCACCATGCGACACATTTCAAGCTAGTGCAAAATATTTATTACAGTTTTAAGCTATTTCTATCTAAAACAAGCAAAAAATTCAAGTACAGTAGCATCAAATTAAGCTCATTTTTTTCTCTTTCGATTGATATCACTATAAATCCTATCAATTCAAGCGACAAGCAGGAATCTGCATATATACTATTTCCCATGCAAATTCCCTATGTTCGCAGGTTAAGTGAAACACTCGGTATAATGTATTTAATATACATTTTTTGTCGTACATTGTTACTATTTTTTATAGATAAACAACTGTCTCATGAAGGCTCACTCGTGGGCCACAGTGAGACATGGTGTAGTGTTTAAAAAAATATATAGAACATACAAGAGCGCAGAACACGTCTGGAACGAAGACCATCACATACAATGGGATCACGCATCCATTGTAGCTAAAGAGGAAAACAGATTCCGTAGGAAGCTGAAAGAAGCTACATACATAGCGCTGGCAGTAGAACCAATTAGCCAGGCTAGCGCAGAACTAAAGCCCACTACTGCGCAGAGAATTACAAAAATAGTCTACTGTGCATACAACGGTAAGATATATATAAGTTTACAACTAAAATATATAACCGCCCTGGTGGCCTAGTGGTTAGAGTGGCAGACTAGCGATCAGCGGTCCCGGGTTCAAACCCCGGGGGAGGCACAAATTTACGTAGAAAAAGGTATAATATCAGTTCTTCTCAGGACTAACTAAGAACACCTGAAGACGGGAGTAGATCAAAACTCCCGAAACGTTGTGTGATTTACACCCTAGACAGTAGAAAAAGTCCGAAAAACATATCATATAGAACATAGTTAGACAAAAGCTAGAAAGTTCCCAATTTACCATTAGTTTAAAAAAGATATGTTGAACATGTGGTAAAAAATTTATGAGTATATCTCAATAAACACAATTTAAAAAATTATTTTTGTAAATTTTGTACCAACGTGGCCCACCCGACCCTAATGCGAAAATGATCAACTAGTTTCTAACGTAAGACTTGAACATGTCTCCAAAGAACAATCGAAACACATGGTTCTAGTAAGATAGTGCTACTACACAAACCGCAAAAGGGCATTTGCATGTTCTACAAAGGCTCTACCGTGTCACATCATCTACAACCGTAGGAGCATAGAATAGCCTCCAAGATAGCCAAATTTGTCGAAATCCGAGCTCTTTCTATAGGGCTGCGTAAAGAACAACCAATATATTGATAACCAAAAAAATATTCGGGAGCTGAAAACAAAAATTAATAACAAATTGGCTAGCATACCATTCTACATATTGACGAAAATGCGACCTAACAGAAACAAAGTAAACATCACAAATGGGACAGAATAGTATAGTGTCTTTATAACGCAGCAGTAACTCGCAGAATTCGAACACAGTCACGGAGCAGTTGTGTACAAGCGGCCGCAAATAATCTTAAAAGTCGTTATGGTCTTTTTTGTGTGTTCCTGAAAACCTTCAAACTTACAAAGCCTCCATGGCTAACCCAAAAATTTTGAAAACTTTTTCTTATAAATTGTAATCACTTTTGGGTGGCTTAGAAAAACCGTCTCGTATATGGAATTGCGAAAAATCTTAAAATGGTTTCAATTTTTAAAATTTATATGTTAACTTTCCCTACCCACACAAGTCGCATCCTGCAACTTCTGGACGTTGGCGTGTATCGGACACTGAAACCAGCTTGTGCAAATATCTTAGGTCATTACATGCTAAAAATTTTCAAACGACAAAGCCAATAATAGGTGTCATTTTGACGTTGTCTTTGTTCCAGCACTTTGAATCAGTTTTTCAAGCATTAGCATCATTAATTCTCTATAAAACGATTTCTCTTTGTATAAATTCAACATCCTTCATAATTTTCTGGAACTGAGGAACCTGTTTCTAAAGAACATCGAAGTAGACCAACACAACCTGATTAAAGTTTAATTGAACCTTCTACTAGCATTAATAAAATGCTACAGTTTCCAAGTGCTTCTAAGATATGTGAACTGTCAACTGAAGAACTCTTCTGCCAGGTGTCTTACTCTAACAAAAAATATTCCGAAACCCAGTAGGTAAATCTATTTTCAAGAGAAAAATAATAAAAAAGAATAGGGGCTTCATGTGGAAAAACCTACTTTGAAGATTCTACGAGAATTATAGGTGCATATTAGATTGAAGCATGTTTTGTCGACATAAATTTCATGACATTTTTAGACACAACAAATCGGGAGCAAGGTAAACGTCATCCTATAAATAATGTGGTGACTGTGTTAGCTATGAAGATACAAATGATTGGTCTTGAAACAACTATAGTCTCCAAATTACGTATCTTGTTACGGTATGAAAAGGACTTTACGACACCCACCCAAGGTGAGCATCGCACCACGGAATCAGTCCTGAAAACATGACACGCTTGCCCTGAGATCGGTTCGGAATAGGCTAATAGGCCACGGCTGGAACGCTCAGGGAGTCGGGCGTGAGTCACACGATACGTTCTGGGCAAGCGCGCTGTGGCATAATATATACAGGGTATGTCGAAATTATGAGGGCGCCACCAAGCCTGTCGTAACCCGGCTAACCAGGCCTGGACGGTTAGACGGGAGCGAAGCATGCAAAAATACTCCGCCAATAAGATTATTCAAGAGTTGCAAGGTCAAACAACAACTTCGGGATTGCCTTAAGCAAGGATTGTGATCAGGTGTCCATCCGACCACGACTACGCAGCTGTCCCACTCACCTGCACGCTCACAGCTTCCTCGTTCCGTCGTACAATAATTCGTACAATAAAGGGGCGTCTATCTGTAACAGAACATGCACAAACCGAAACAAACAATAGTTCCCTTAACTAACCAATCATATATTTCACTTCGAGTTACAATGGGGTAGCAGAATGCGTCGCCCTGTATCTAACCTTACTCTATAATTAAGGGCACCAGCTGGCACGCGCGCTCTAAGCTTAACGACAGATGTTGAACATTAGTGAACAGCAATAATAGGTACAAAGATACACATTGCCTTATGCAAGGGCAGCGACGATTTACATTAGCCTTCACGGCCTGAACTGTCTGCAGTCTGAATGAATACACTAGCGTAGTAATGAATAGGTACAAAGATACACATTGCCTTATGCAAGGGCAGCGACGATTTATATTAGCCTTCACGGCCTGAACTGTCTGCAGTCCGAATGAATACACTAGCGTAGTAATGAGTAGTAATGAGTAACACTCGCGTTCACAGCGGTAATCAGGTTAAAGGCACATACCTTAATGCGTGGGCGGCGAGGGAGCCTGGTACAGCTGAGTTGCGACGAGCTGCAATCGTAGGTGGTAGGTACCTTCGGTGTTACAACGGCGAAAGGGGGTGAATGCATAACCGCCTCAATGGCGACGGGAGACGCGTCAAGACGCGTACAACGGGACGACGAAAATGATGGGGGCCTCACTCGTTCTGCTGAACCAAATCCTCGTAGGTCGAGATGAAGGGGGCACGACCCCTCACTAATAGTAGCAGGAACTGGGCTCCAAAACACCCACGTTACGCCGAAGATCACTCGACAAATTTCGAATCACCACCACCACACACACAAGCGCTCTCTGCAACGGGCTCTGGAAGACTCACCGAGGGAAGCGTCGGCAAAAGGTCACCTTCGCCGCGTCCCCCACGTGACTAAACCACAGCGAATCGCAAGGCGATGAAATGAAACCAACCAATGCGGGCCACGCTGGTATCACGCCGCCACCGCGTGCTAAATGAAACAAACCAATGCGGGCCACGCTGGTATCACGCCGCCACAGCGTGCTATTCAGAATTCAGAAAAACGCCATCAGAGGAGAGCTCCAACCGACGACAAATACTGCTTTTTAGGCTAACTATGTGCGAAATCGTGATTCTGGAATTAGGCGATGGAGCCAAATAAAGAGCTAAAAGGGCTTAGCATACGGGCGCGCTGCTCTAAGCTTAGGCGGCTATTCAAAATACCAAAATGACCTAACTAACGGCGTGAAATGCAATTAAGCATCTGAAATAGCAAAATGACTTAACACTCCCCTTACTTGAAAGAGAGTTCCCCGAAGTCTCTTATAAAACAACGAGGCATTTTGGCTGCGGCGCCACGAGAACTCAAACGGCCGGAAACGCTGATACGATAGCTGTACCCCCAAAGGAATTACGCACACCGGCCACCAGATAGGGTACGACAGGAGGGAAGAGAGAAGAGGGAGAAGAAAGACTGGATACGCCAGTGGAAATACGAAAATTGGGTAGGACCTGGCGGTTCGCTGATGGCTAGTACACACTCCCCGGACCACGGAAGACGGGCGACAAGAAAACTGGCTGTCCCAAAAGGAGTGGCGCTCCGCCAGGGGTCCACAAAACGATTCGCGTCTGGCTCCCTCGGGGAACCAAACGGGCAAAGACTAGGCAGGCTGAGGACAGTCTCGCCGATCCGGCTCGACTGCCCCTCCCAAAATAGGAGTGCCACCACAACGGTTCGCAAAACCACGTCGATAATCGACCACCAAAACGACAAGACAAACAAAATATAACCGACCAGACCCGAAACGGGTGTGGCACGCACTGCGGCGGCGGCCACGAAACGCCGACTGGACCTTAACACCGGGTCCATGACGGTCGTCTAACAGTGCGGTTTTGGAAGGTGGAAAGAAAAAGAGAACAACGGGGTTGGGTAGTTGTCGCCGGGACACGGTAGATAGTAATGACAAGGGGAAAAGAAAGGTAAAGATAGAGCATAGGGAAGGAGGGTTTGGGGTTCCAAATTGGAACCGTGAAAATATCTAATAATAAAAAAAAAAAAAAAAACGCGCGGTTAGCGCTCGTCAAAATCGGGTCAATAGAACGTCTTACTCCCATGCACACTTCCGACCAACCGTTCCAAAAGAACATGGGGGGCAGAAAAAGGATAAGTCCCTCGTAACCTGTCCCGCAAGCCGCCTGAAGAGGGCACGTTGCGCGTCACGGGATCGGCGCATTGTGGGGTTCCCCCAACAAGGAAGCTCGGGGAAAGGTAGGTACTACTGAAGATACGGCTCTAGGCCGGCGGTATGGCCGTCAAGGCCTACAAAGAAAAAGGGAGGGGGGTTAGTAAAAACGGGCGTTAGAAGGCTAAACGTCCGTGGGATTGGGTTTTAGGTCTTTCGCGTGCCAAGTGCCTTTCGGGGCACCGGTCTCGTCGGACAGCTCGTAAGTGGCAAGCGAAACTTGCCGACTGATATAAAACGGCCCTATAAATTTTGGAGCCAACTTGGCGTTAAAATATTTCGCCGCATCGGAAAGTACGTAATTTCGTCGCCAGACGGTATCGCCAACGGCGAATTGAGCCGGGCGCCTTCGCAAATCGTAAGTCGCCTTGGAGGCTTTGTACGCCACGTCTAGTCGCTTGACTATGTCTTCATATACCGACCTTAACGCGGGAGTCCGTCGTAACAAGTCTTCGCGACTCTCTACTCGTATTTGTTCCGAAACATCCACCTCCTCGGGGTTATTGGCGCGCGTCCCCTCTAACTGTATCTCTCTGCCGAAATTGGCGAAATATGGGGTCATGCCGGTGACTTCGTGTACTGCGGTACGCACTGCGCAAGCGACTTTCGACAAATATTTATCCCACTCCCGGTGGTTGTCTTTCACGTACGACGCTAGCATAGTTTTTAATACTCGATTAACGCGTTCGACGGGGTTGGCCTGCGCATGATAATGCGCGTTAAAGATGATTCGTGATTTATACGTATCGGTAAGCTGTCGGAATTCTCTACTGCGAAACTGTACGCCGTTGTCAACCAAGACGTACTGAGGTGCTCCAAAGAGCAAGAAAACATCGTTCTCAGTTTTCTGAGTCACCGCGGTCGCAGTGGCGGTACGCAACGGGAAGAAAAGGGTAAATTTGGTAAAGTAGTCAGCCACGGACAGAATATATACGTAGCCTTTCTTTGAACGGGGCAACGGCCCTACAATGTCGATAGATATCATTTGCCACGACTTATCCACCACGGGGTGACGACACATCAAGCCGGCCGGGCGTTTTTGTTCGGGTTTCTGCGCTAGGCACGTCGCGCAACGGTTAACGTAACGGGTCACATCCGCCTTAAGTTTAGGCCAATAATACTGTTGAGCGATACGACCGTAGGTCTTATAAATGCCTAAATGGCCTGCGGTAGGTTCGTCATGGTTTTTGCGGAGAATTTCGGCGCGTTGAGGCTTCGGAACCACCTCTTTCCAACTCGTGCCTTCGTCCAATTCGGGATATTTTACGTTAACATGTTTAAACAATTTCCCTCGCGATAGTTTCCACGCCGAATACTTGAATGGTCTTTCTACGACGCGTGTACACATGCGCCTATACCAACGGTCAGTTCGACTGTCGTTCGGTGCCTGAGCACCGGCTTCGGGTTCTCCAGAATCGACAACTGAGACTACATCTATTTCGGGTATAGCACGGGACAGCGCATCCGGAACGACGTGGTCTTTTCCCTTCCGGTGTTTGATCGTGAAGTCGTATTGTTGGATACGAACAGCCCAACGGGCGAGTCTCCCGGTGGGTTCCTTAAGATTATTTAGCCAGATAAGTGAATGATGGTCAGTAATGACTGTGAAGTGAGTGCCTTCTAAATATGGGCGTAACTTCTCTATGGCCCACAGGACGGCCAAACATTCGCGTTCCGTAACCGAAAAGTTACGCTCAGGTTTCGTAAGAGTCCGACTAATGTAACAGATGACTTGTTCTTGGCCATCAACGGTCTGAGTCAGCACGGCGCCGATACCAACATTGGAAGCGTCCGTCTGTACGATAAACGGGAGAGAAAAATCGGGACACGACAAAATGGGTGCCGAAACTAGGCAATTTTTGATGGTTGTAAATGCGACTTCGCATGACTCGGTCCACTCAAACTTCTGAAACTTTTTCAATAACGACGTCAGCGGAGCAATAATGGCTGAGAAACTTGGTATGAAACGCCGATACCACGATGCCATGCCGACAACTCGCCGTATCTCCGAAACGTTTCTAGGTCGCGGCAAGTTAAGAATCGCCGAAACTTTATCGGGGTCGACTAAAAGTCCTTGGGCGTTAACGACATAGCCCAGGTATCGTAATTCTGGTTGGCAAAAATGGCATTTATCACGACCCAGTGTTAAACCAGCGTCGTTTAGCCGCTGCAATACTTCGTCTAGAATCTCGACGTGCTTTTCGAAAGTCGGGGTACAAATAATCACGTCATCTAAATAGACAAAGACGTAAGGTTCCAATTCGGGACCCAACACATGGTCGACGAAACGTTGCCAAGTCGCTGACGCGTTATGAAGCCCAAAGGGCATGCGAGTAAATTGAAACAAACCGCGCCCGGGTACTGTGAAGGCCGTTAGTTCCTTAGATTTCTCTTCCATTTCAATTTGCCAGTACGCGGATTTGATATCAAGCGACGTCATGAACCGGGCATCGCGTAAGCGATCCAAAATCGAAGACACGTAAGGTATCGGGTAGGCGTCCTTCTCGGTGACGCTATTTAATTTGCGAAAGTCAACGCAGAAACGATAGGTCCCATCTTTCTTTTTAACTAGTAAAATCGGGCTCGACCAGGATGAACGAGAACGTTCCACCACGCCTGATTTCACCATCCTGTCCAACTCAGCATCGATATGCGCCTGCATTGCGGGAGAAACCGGGTAGTACCTTTGTTTAACCGGTGCCGCCTTAGTAGTGATTTTATGTTGAACGTACTTGGCGCAGCCGAGTTCGGGTTTAGCGGTAGTAAAATGTCGGTTTACGAGAGTGTCTAATTGGGCTCGTTGATCCGAGTTCAGGTCGAACATAGACTGCAAATTGCCGGTAGGAGTATCAATGGCCGCTACGCCGGGTTTTGAGAATTCCCACTCCCCTCGAAACACGTCTGGGACTATTCCCACTGACTTCCAAAAGTCTATCCCCAGGATCAGGGTGTGCGGAACCTCCGGAACTATCAAAACATCGATAGCTACCACTCTGTTATTTAAACGAATAGGTAAGTGCAGGGTACCTAGACTGGTCACGGTCTGTCCATTAGCCACTGAGCAAACGGGTCTCAGCTTCTTATTTATGCGCAGGCCTACAGTACGCAACACGTCCCAACCCTTAGCTCCTAAGATCGTTCGATTCGCTCCTGAGTCCAACAAAGCTAACAACTCGAAACCCATGATTTCAACAGTCACATGCGGTCGACGGTCATCAGATGACCTTTCTAATACGTAATCGAGAATGACTTTATTTTTTTTAAATTTGGTCTCGCGCTCCTCGATAAGTCCCTTCATAAATTTAGTCGAATTGCTAAACACGCGCGAGGACACTGCTCGACCGTTCAGCGTCTCGCGGGGTCGTTTCCCTGTCCCCTATCTCTTGTTCGACAACGAGGACAAGTGTTTACGGTCACTTCAGGTTTGCCGCAACGGTAACAGAATTTCTTGCCGCGCGGTCGCGGACACCTACTGGCTCTATGGCCTGGTTCGTTACAGTTCCAACACCGTATGCTTGACTTGGGTGCCGGTTCTCGATTCCTCCTCTCGGGAGTATTAACGTCACGCGTTTCGACAATATCAACTGGGCACGTTTCCGCGATAGGCGCGACCTCGACGTATGCCAAGTCTGTTTCTAAGTCAGACTTCTTTCTAGAAGGTGGCACGTAAGTTTCAATGGCATAGCGCCGTTCCTCAATCTTTCGTCCGTATAGCGCTAGCTCGTCGACCGACCGGACTTCCGTCAATCCCAACTGGGTTTGGTATAAAGGTGAAATATTATGCAACAAAATACGCAACTGTTTCTCTTCGGGAACCGCTTCGGTCAGGCGCGAAAACATTGTGCGCATGATAGCGATATAAATGCCCATACTTTCCGTAGGGCCTTGCGTGCGACGTCTAATTTCGTCCAACAACCGTTCATCATAATTCGCAGGGTGAAACTCTAGATGCAATAAATTGACTAACTGTTGCCACGTGTTAGGGGTCGCTCTATTCGCGCGATACCATAGCAATGCGTTGCCCGAAAACAAATCGATGGCCTGCATAAACAACTCTTCTTCGGTAAGGTTTCTGGCCACTCTGAGTTCGCTAACACGCTCGATGAAAGCGTTGACCGACAGACCTTTCGGGTCACCTGAGAATTGTATGTTCCATTTCGAAACAGGGGTTGCCTTAAATGAGATCGTACGCGACATCGGCGCAACAAAACTCGGAGTCGACATAGTTGCCGCCGTCGTAGTCGTAGTCGTCGTCGCGACGGTAATGGTAGGTGCGACACCGGACGTCGATGGCAGCGCTACGGCGCTTTCTTCCTCAGCCGTAGTCGCAGACGACCCTAGCTTTACTTGGTTAAGTTCGTAGGTTGAACGTATGAGTGATAATTCCGCGAACGCTTTTTGTTTGAGCGCTCGCTCTTCCTCCGTTATAGCTGAACAATTCGTCAGACGGTTCATTCCGTGATAAAATTTCGTTTCGATCGTAGCCGCTACTTCTTTAGTCGGGTTAGCTAAATATAGCTGAATCTTTTCTTCTAATTCGCCAATCAATGTTGTCACGGCCGTGAGATCCTCCTCGAACGTATACGGGTACGGCGGTCGCGTATCCATATCTGCGCGTCCCTCCTCTCTCAATACGTCGCGTAACCGGGAGCGCAACAAGGTAACCGTGCCGGAAGCATCACGGCCTCTGATTCTCAACTCGTATTCAGCCTCCGCGCGAAGCAGGCGTTCAATATGTAGCTTTAGCACCATGTTTACAACCGGGAAAGGACCGACTTGTGTAATACGTCGTATAAAAAGAAAAACGTTAGCACGTGTTTGGTAAGTCAATTACGTCAGATATCCGAACCAAATCGTAGACGGTCAAGACGGGAGAAATCGGGAAAAAGTGGTTTGTTACCTTTCACTCGCCCAATGGCTTAACGGGACTATCTGTCCATATCCTTTGCGAAGAGACCGAACATAAGCGAAAAAGAGCAAATTCCAAAACTAGGCGGTCAACGAATGGCTTAACGCGCCTACTATCAACCAACAATGGTCACAGACAGTACTGCGCCCGAAATCGAGCGACAGAAAAAGAAAAAAAAAATCCGAAATGGGGTCGCGCGTTGTCACGCAACAAGGTCTCAGACGTTAAAGCGTCAGAATTAAGACACACGGATGGGCTTAACGAGACTACTCCAGTCCAATAACAGCAAAATTAAGACACACAGCGCAAAAAAAAAAAAAAAAAAAAAAAGGAAACCCCAAAATGAGGTCGAGCGTTGTCGTGCACCAATAGGCTCCAAACGTTGGAATAGCCAAAATCAAGGCACAACGGGTGGCTTAATAAGAAAAACGAACATACAAGGCCTCAGACGTTGGAATAGCCAAAATTAAGACGTACGACGGGTGGGCTTAACGAGACTACTACCGTCCAACAACAACAACAAACAACAGGCCCCACGCGATTGGGCCGCCAAAATTAGCCTGTTACGGTATGAAAAGGACTTTACGACACCCACCCAAGGTGAGCATCGCACCACGGAATCAGTCCTGAAAACATGACACGCTTGCCCTGAGATCGGTTCGGAATAGGCTAATAGGCCACGGCTGGAACGCTCAGGGAGTCGGGCGTGAGTCACACGATACGTTCTGGGCAAGCGCGCTGTGGCATAATATATACAGGGTATGTCGAAATTATGAGGGCGCCACCAAGCCTGTCGTAACCCGGCTAACCGGGCCTGGACGGTTAGACGGGAGCGAAGCATGCAAAAATACTCCGCCAATAAGATTATTCAAGAGTTGCAAGGTCAAACAACAACTTCGGGATTGCCTTAAGCAAGGATTGTGATCAGGTGTCCATCCGACCACGACTACGCAGCTGTCCCACTCACCTGCACGCTCACAGCTTCCTCGTTCCGTCGTACAATAATTCGTACAATAAAGGGGCGTCTATCTGTAACAGAACATGCACAAACCGAAACAAACAATAGTTCCCTTAACTAACCAATCATATATTTCACTTCGAGTTACAATGGGGTAGCAGAATGCGTCGCCCTGTATCTAACCTTACTCTATAATTAAGGGCACCAGCTGGCACGCGCGCTCTAAGCTTAACGACAGATGTTGAACATTAGTGAACAGCAATAATAGGTACAAAGATACACATTGCCTTATGCAAGGGCAGCGACGATTTACATTAGCCTTCACGGCCTGAACTGTCTGCAGTCTGAATGAATACACTAGCGTAGTAATGAATAGGTACAAAGATACACATTGCCTTATGCAAGGGCAGCGACGATTTACATTAGCCTTCACGGCCTGAACTGTCTGCAGTCCGAATGAATACACTAGCGTAGTAATGAGTAGTAATGAGTAACACTCGCGTTCACAGCGGTAATCAGGTTAAAGGCACATACCTTAATGCGTGGGCGGCGAGGGAGCCTGGTACAGCTGAGTTGCGACGAGCTGCAATCGTAGGTGGTAGGTACCTTCGGTGTTACAACGGCGAAAGGGGGTGAATGCATAACCGCCTCAATGGCGACGGGAGACGCGTCAAGACGCGTACAACGGGACGACGAAAATGATGGGGGCCTCACTCGTTCTGCTGAACCAAATCCTCGTAGGTCGAGATGAAGGGGGCACGACCCCTCACTAATAGTAGCAGGAACTGGGCTCCAAAACACCCACGTTACGCCGAAGATCACTCGACAAATTTCGAATCACCACCACCACACACACAAGCGCTCTCTGCAACGGGCTCTGGAAGACTCACCGAGGGAAGCGTCGGCAAAAGGTCACCTTCGCCGCGTCCCCCACGTGACTAAACCACAGCGAATCGCAAGGCGATGAAATGAAACCAACCAATGCGGGCCACGCTGGTATCACGCCGCCACAGCGTGCTATTCAGAATTCAGAAAAACGCCATCAGAGGAGAGCTCCAACCGACGACAAATACTGCTTTTTAGGCTAACTATGTGCGAAATCGTGATTCTGGAATTAGGCGATGGAGCCAAATAAAGAGCTAAAAGGGCTTAGCATACGGGCGCGCTGCTCTAAGCTTAGGCGGCTATTCAAAATACCAAAATGACCTAACTAACGGCGTGAAATGCAATTAAGCATCTGAAATAGCAAAATGACTTAACAATCTGTTTTCACCAATTTACCTCGCATGGAATTACCTTATTCCTTATTAATGAAGATGGTAAGTAGGAGTGATCACTGATTAGCGGTAAAATGTTTAAGTGAAAGTCTAACTTTTTTATTCATGTTTAGAAAGGAAAATTTTGGGGAAGTGATAAATGCACACTGATCGTAAAAAAGAATAGCTTACTTATCTATTCTTTTACATATCTATCTTATGGGGCATGGGAGTAGCCAGGGAGGGGCAGGGGTGAGCAGTTGCCCACCCCTAAACATTTATAAAAAGCAAAAGGCAGTTGATTTATAATCATTATTGCAATTCACATTCTACATTTTAAAAAAAAAGCTACGATCTGCAGCAGATTTGCGAAAACTAATGATGTTACAACTTATAATTTTTGTAATTTGTAAAAAATTTAAAAAAACTATAATAATAGTACTAGTTAATTGGGTAATTAAATTTATGTCCCCCTGTAACTGGAATCCTGGCTACGCCCATGTTCTGGGGTAAGGCATCTATTGGGCTGAACGTGTGTGGTGCTCTCTTTTCCATAATTCCTTAAATTTCTTCCTATATGCTGTATGTTTTTATATACTTTTGTACTCCACTCCCCTGCTCTCCGTTGCTTTATATACTTTGCCATTCCACGTCTTATTAGATCCTTCTTTTTTTAATTTCTCTTGCTTCGTAAACTTTTGTGGTTAGTCTGTTACGTTTGCTTTGTGCTTCTACAATTTTCTAAGTATGAGCCAACAGTTTGGGTTTTTCAAGGTTATGGCACATTTTGAATAGCTTGTGCTTCCCTCCCGCATTTTTCATGTCCTGCAGTTAAGCGTCCCTAATAATTGTCCAAGTACTACGAGCTTTTGGTCCTGGTTTTGTTGGTATCTGGCAACGCCGATAGGGCCAAACTTTGTAACTTGGCAATTCGGTGAGAAGTTCGTTTCTCGCGTCAAATGTTTTGACGGATTTTTAGGGAGCACGCTAATCGACCTTGTGGTAGCATGTTTGACATATGCCCAAGTTTCGGGTTAAGTTGCTTGCATTTTCTTCATACCATGTTTAAGATGGATGTGACTCTATTTTAGGCTTTTTCTTTAACCGTAGTCGAGACCCAGAGTTGGCAATCCTGCTAACAGTACGTTTACTTAGCCCTATACTCTACTGTACTATTAATTTACATTGCCCTGGGTTCGTTAGCTTAATCAGTCGTAGAGACAAAAAACTCTATTAACATCGTCAGTGCGGCTAAAAAGCTGCTAATATTGTTTTGTATTTGCTTGTTGTTGCCTAGAATGCTGAAATGATGAATGCACACACCGCCAGCAATAAAAAAAACAATTTACATAAAATGATATATAATCTGTAAGAAAAACACACATACAAGAAAATACCTGTAAATAAAACAACAACAATGAACAATGTCCAAACATACAGTAGAGCTGTCAACAATACCTTAATTATCTACCAGCGAAAGCTGCTTCTATTCGCGTTATTACATAAAAATGTATGTAAAAATATACAATAAAAAGGCTGTACGCTACAGCACCTTTAATAGTGCGCTAGTGTTCAACTGTCGATGGAAGTCAAACGCCGATAACGCGACATGTAATTAAATTCCGCGCACAGATGAACCCGGCGAAGCTGTCTATTCTTTAACCGCTCTTGTTCCAATTCTTGAATTCAGCTGACGCATACGTTATACGCGTGCGAAGGGTGCGTGAATCCGTGAAGGCGTCAAGCTGCGCGTCCAATTCAAGCAAACGCGTTGCATCATCGAATGAAGAAATTACTTCGTCTGGTTGCGGTTAAACCTCGTTGTCTTAGGCACGAAATCCTTTAATGAAACGCTTGCCCAAGATGTCGCAGTAATATCTCACTTCGTATTTCTATTCCAAACAGAAACAACCTTGCATTCGGTTGCTTCCCCGAACGACGGCGACGCTTCTATGACTTTAAAACAACGGCTTCTCTGGAGGGCAGATGCAGCAACCTTTGTTTCCCAAGTATTTTGATGCATTTGTAGTCTAGGTTCGCACTCAGGATCCTCTTTGTGACGTTGGCGATTACTGCAGGCGAACATGTTACTATTCTGGGCACTTCTGGTGCTTTTAGTAGCACGCTTCGTACCTGGGGTTATAGGGCACACACATGCACGGGTCACTTTCCTTGCGGCGACTAACTTCGCGATCAAAAACCAAGCAGTTTCCTGGCGCCCCGCGCATCACAGGCTTTTTCTATTTATAACTCCGCATCTTTCGTCTGCTGCATTCAAAACTCCACTCACGCGCGTCCAATACACTTATAATGCGTAGCCACTTAATACATACTGAGACGGTTAAATTTTATTGCTAGCAGGATATAATAAAAAGATATTAAATGCATCTATACAGGTGGCACGAATTGGTCCGTTACATCCTATTAAACTGGAGTTCCAATTTTTGACCTTTTTTTTAAGCTGGTCGGCCTATAACCCCGGCTTTATGCCCTGAAAAGCACCTGCTGCATTTCAGCTCCCGGTTGTAACCTATTGTGCCAGCTTTGCGTGAACTAATAAGGGGCTCCACCAAAGGAATCTAACGCACAAGTAATATGTTTATTTAATTTAAAACCATTGAGTGCTGTAGTCATTGATCTGGTTCGTTAAGTACCGCATTTGCTTGCTGTCTTAACTACTGTGGGTTCACTCAAAACTCCGTAGACTTCGTTTTGGATATCACAGTCATTTAGCTGTTTCGCTTCACGAACACAGCATAGAAAGTGCACGAACGTTTTTTTACTAGGAAGAAACCTCCGTTACCTTCCTTTAAACTGTCGAATTGCCTAGCGTAACTTACTTGTGTATTTTTAAAGTGTATAAATGTTTAGTCAATTGGCAGTAGATTAAGTATTCCGAGGTGCACCTTGAAATAATATTTACTACAATATTGTTTAATCTACATTAACCGATGCTTAGAAATTAATCACCTGTAACTTGTATGTGACGAATGTGATTTTGTTCTTATGTTACTGCTACCTAAATTGAGGTTGAGCTTTTCTTTCAGAATATTTTATTCTACTGTGTGTTTACGAATTTCTACTGTACACCTGGATACACGTGTCGTTAATTGATAAATCTGTTGGCTCCCTAATGAGCTTCTATTAATTATTGTAGAGTATTTAAAGAATTGCATACCGTCTCCATTGGAGCTAATCGGCCGGCAATTGTATCCAAGTAGTCATTGAAGTTATATTTTGACATTTTTAGCCAACGAATATTCTTCTCAACATAACAACTCTTTCTTCTCCCATCATGTTCATATGTGCTAGCCATCTTAGTTGCCTTTCTTGAACTACTAGTTGTTTTATCTTCAGTAAGTTTCTAAACGTTTCGTTCTTTATTCGGTACTTCTTTGTTTTATCTTTCATTTTTCTTAAAGATCGAATTTCTATGCTCCTTAGTTTAACTTATGCCTGTTTGATACTGTCTAGGATTCGTTGCAGTACATCACTATCGGTGAAGCCACTTTCTAATATATTCCTTCTTTAGTTTCTTTAGGTATTTCTTTTTTCTCTAGGAACGTGTTTTAATAGCATTAGTCTCCCTGCTGCTCCAAGCCTTTGGTTAATTTCTCCTTCTAGTTTTCCGTTTTCGCTCATTTGAAGCTTTACGTATTTGAATTCTTTACTTGTTCTAAATTTGTGCCTTCTAGTTCTATTCTGTGTGTCATAGCCGAAGAACCGATTTAGAATGATGCACAACTGCAGTAATAAAATTTTCCCGAAAAGCGTTGAGTTTCTTTGTTGTGATGGATTACTCCACCTTTTGAACCTTTGCGAAGCATTCACTATTATATTTTGCATAAACTGGATTGGCTTTTCTGTTTGTTTCACGAATGATTACGTCACACATGACACTACTAAATAGTTGAGCGTACTGGACCATCCTTTACGAGAAGTATGTTGTTCCATTGTGCTAGTTGCAGTTGGTGGTGTTCGGTGTCATTCAGTTTTATCTTGGCTTGCTTACTTGCTTCTTAAAATTTACTTTTTTTGTTATCACTGCTTATATCTTCGTCATTTAACTGTATATGATTATTGACATCTGCTAAAACGTCACCAGTATCTGATGCATCACCTGCTTGGTTTTCTGGAAGGTATTTTTCGTCAGATTCATTAAATTCATTACTTGTGTCACTCTCTGTATCAGACTCGTTGTGCAATTGCCTCAAGTATTCTTGTTGTTGCCCATTAGTCATTCTAAAAATTAATAGTATCTTTACAAGTACAAGAAACTATATTTATTATATTAAAAAGTTAAAAGCAAAACACAAAACTAAAAAAGAACAACGGAAAGAAAACCCAAAAATATGGAAAAATTAAGTAAAAGGAAGATAACAGTTCTTAATGGAATAATGCGTGCATATTTGGAATCCTTAGAGTTCGGAAAAGAATACACCAAGCAAGTAGCAAATATCTGTAGTAGTCGCCTTAACTATGACATGGATATTGACTATAAGAAAAGTATTATAATGCTATAAAGGAAACCAAACCAGACAATATTCTAATTTTATTTATTAAATTGCCAAAAAAATAAATGCCCCAGTAAACACTAGAAATTTAAAGAAAACCAAATATGGAATAAATGAGGATTATATATAAACAAAAGTAGAAGAAAGTGAGACTCTCGATCAGCATACAACAGAAACACGATGACATGGAACACTTCGTAGCACAGGGACAGTTACTCAGCCTATTAAAACAGTGGCAGCCGATGGCAAGTGAAAACCCACCAAGGATTAGAGGTCCCTAGAAGAAGAGTAATCCTAATTCATTAATAATTTTTAAGCACATGTTATGTACCTATGGCTGAAATTCTAGTATAGTTTCTAGTTTTTATTACAAGGAAAGTTGGTTAGATTAAAGTTCATACCAAATGTTCTTACTTCTTTCAGTATATTGCAAAATTGCAAAAATTTAAAGTCGCTGTATCTTTTCGAAATCAAAAATATTTTGAGGAACTCTACCTTAAAATGACACTTCGCCCTGTATGTACTAGTTTCTAGTGTTAAAATTGTATTTTTAAAACATTCGTTCAGAATTTTCACTAAATTAAGCTCGGTAAATTTATAACTTCTTGTAATTCCGGGTAATTACAAGAAATAATTGTCATTTTAGCAAGAAGGGAAATCTAATGTGCAGCAAAAAGCCAGGTAATTTACCGCTTGGTCACAGAATAACCCTCATCTGTGGCCGCCCGGACACATGTTGTGACCACTAACCGCAAAGCACTTGTGTACACGACAAACATTTGGCAATTTTCTGCTACGTACTAGCAACCTTCTGCCCTTGAAGCCTGCACTAAAAAATTGCAAAGCAGCCAAACAAGATGCAATTGAGGGAAACTAATTAAACGCAGGCACCGAAGCAAACCGGGAACGACCCATAAGAAAGGCGCGTAATATCCAGCATTATTAACTATGATCTTACATAAAAAGGGGAGAACAAGGGTCTATAGTACAATATCGACAAGCGATTTTCGCATCTACTATTTCATTATCATATTTCTGCCCTCACAATACTTCGCAGACTGTTTACATAATCTACAAAAAGCTGCGAGCCTGAAAGCGATCGTTGTTGCGGGTATTTACCGAATTTCCTTTCTTGGAAGTTCGGCTACACGGCATTAGGAAATCATAATTTTAGATTAATAGCCCTCTTTGGATCCTTATCTCTCTTGCAGACTACTAATTTGGAGGCCCTACTTCTCCAGTCTTTGGTTCCGATAAACAAACCTAGGAGCAAAGATTGTATTAAACAGAGTAAAACCAATCTCTTTATTTCTCTTTGATAGTTCTATCACCCATTCACTTCCAGTTCATTCTTCTAAAGGATTGCCTTGTAAAATTTCTGATTCGCATACATCTAAGTATAACTAAATTATGTTGTACCGACTAACAATCGCCGTCTTCCTTTTCCTTTATGCTCTCCAACCCTCTCTAGATATTGGCTTGCTTCACGCTATTTCTCCATTTCACCCTTTCAGAAGTCCTCCTTCCCCAATTTCAAATTGACATAGACGTTAGGGTAAATAAAATTCTGTTAAATGTAGTGAAAACAATATTTTCTTCTTCTTTTTCTCTGATATCTCGGCAACCTTCTGTGGTTGTTGGTTTGCTTTACAATATTACTATATTCGCCCAATTCACAGTGTTTTCTTTTCCAATTTCTTATTCTCGTAAACGTAAGGGTAGGTAAAATATTGTTTATTGGAATAAAAACAATATTTCGCTTTTTCTTCTCATTCACAGATGACTCTAGAAGCCTTTGTGGATCGTGGCACAATATTCCTGTATTCTAGCATTTCCCACAGCTTTTAATGGCATCAACCTAATGGTTTTGAAAATCTGTTCGATCGAGTAAAAGCAACCGTTTGCTTCATTGATAGCATTAAAACCTTCTGTGGGTCTAGGCTTCTTTTAAAAATTTCTCCATTGTACCCCGTCATAGATTTCGGTCCGAGTTCTGATTGGCATATATCTAATGATAAATAAATTTTAAATCGAGTAAAAGCAATATTCTGTGATGGCACTACAACCCTTTGTGAATCTTGACTTGCTTCAGAATATTCCTCCATTTTACCCTTTAGAAGTATTGCTTCCCATAGATCTAAGGGTAAATAAAATTCTTTTGAAATGGGCAAAAGCCAATTGTTTTCTTCTTCTTTGACAACTCTATAAGCATCCTAAGATATTGGCTTGCTATATTCCTTTACTCCACCCTTGTAAATGTTTTATTATTTTTTTCACTTTATAATTTCCACAGGCCTATAGAAAAATGAAACTCTATTGGGTTGAATAACCACAACCTTGTTCTTTAAATATCTATTTATAACCCCCTTTGAATCTTTCTTTGCTTTACAATATTTCCCTATTCTTTCCTATCAGAGCTGCCCAATTTTCTTCTAATGGTAGGTTGTGCTGAGTTATGCCGTGGTCGTCCAATTGAACTTATCATTTTACGGTCATGCTGTTTGCTTCTTCAGTTTTCAAAAGACTGGTGTTGAAATCTGGTGTCCCTCATTATATACTATTATACTCCTCGGTATATAACAAGGATGACGAGACTCCAACATCAGCCTTTAGAAAACTTTTGAATAAACTGACATCGTGAGCAAAGAAATGTCAAGTTTAAGTTCTACTTCATCTTCTTATACGTCTACAATCCCGTCTTGGGCTGGTTTACAATATTCGTCTATTTAATCATTTTTATTCCCCAGTTTATGATTCTTGTAAACCTACGAGTAAAATTCTGTTGAATCGAGTAAAAACTATCCCTTTTTCTTCTTTGATAAATGTACAACCATGTGTGGGCCTTGAATTGTGTCACAATATTCAACCATTATAGCCTTTCAGAGCTTTTGGTTGCCATAAATCTAAGAGTCCATGTAATTTTGTGGAATCGGATAAAAAGGATCTCCCTCATTTTCTTCTTTTGTTTGATAACTCTACAAACTTCTGTGAAATTACAATATTTCTCACTACCCTTTCATTGCTATCCTTTTCCAATTTCTGATTCCCATAAGCCTACAGAAATAAAATTCCATTAAATCGAGTAAAAGCAACTTTCCTGTTTCTACTATTATATATATTTTACACACAAAGAGCTTTCCTTCTTCAATTTCTAATTTACGCAGTCCTAATGGTAAATAAATACCCTTAAATCGAGCAAAAACAACCTTTTTCGTCTTCTCTAATAGCTATACTATCGGCTGTATCACAATATTCATCCATACCTTTTCAGAAGCTCTCTTTCTTCAATTTGTGATTTTGATAGACCTATCAGTAAATATAATTATATTAAATTTAGTAAAAACAATCGTTAGTTTTAATAAACAAAAACAAAAAAATATTCAACATAGTAGTTATCTTTACAATTTATGAATGTAATAGTACAGACCACATAAAATTATCGAATACACTGTAAATGAAAACGTTATTAAATAGTAATTAAACGTACAAACCAGTTATTTAACTCGAAACGTTAATGCGAGGTACCACAAAATAAATAGTTCGTTGCTAACGTAACTCGGAGAGAGTTAACAACTTCATTAATTTAACATGGATTCCAGTATACGCGAAACAGAAGTGCATCGCCCTTCAGCTGCAAAAACTAAATTATTTCTGGCAATTATTAAAAGCGCGACAGAAACTAAAATATAATACCAATCCAAATTCGCATTGACAAAGAGGACTTTACTAACCAAGTTAAAAATCACCTGACATTTAAAAAATATAAAACCAAATTTGCACCCTGTACTGCAAATGCTATCCAATTAAATACTCTAACGGAACAATGGAAGAAAATTGTTTTAGAGAAAATTAAATCCTAAAGTAATTTATAGACAATTCTAGTAAACCCAAATTAATCAAGAATTATTAACAACTACAAATAAACTAAACTGTAAAATATTAAATAATAATATTTGAATATTTTATGCCTAGTGATCAAACTGAAGCGCTAACTAGTGTCATCATCATCATTATCACTTAGCCTCTCTCGTCCACTGCAGGAAATAGGCCTCCCTTAACGTTTGCCATCATCAACCGCCCATCGAGTCCTCTGTTTCGGTAAACGTCTTGTCTAGGTTCCACACAATAATTTTCGTTCACCAGTCGTCCCTCGTCCTTGCCACGTCGCCCGCCCAACTCCACATGAGATTCACAACCCTTTCTACCACATCCAGAACCCAAGTTCTTTGTAGTATTGCTTCATTTGTTACCCTGTCTCTTAAAGTTAATCCCAACATAAAGCGAAAAGAAAATATTATTGCAAATTTAATAAGAGGCTTGACCATATTCTACATTTCAAAATTAGTTACGCAGAAAAGTTATCTGACAAAAATTCTCCGTTTGAATGACCTTAAATTTTAAAAAAATCAAATAGGGAGAGACGCCTAAATAGAAGGTCATGAAAACCCAGTTCAGACGCCAAAATCGCTGAATTAATATAATGCTATTCAGACAATTGAATTTGCTTATTTCAGACATTACTTTTAAAATCATCAGAACAACACAAGGTCGATAAACCACTTTCGGTAGTTCCACTGTTCTCTTCTAATTAGTTCACCTGTTTGTCTTACATTTGGAAAAGTCTTAACATTTTATGTTTTAACCTCCATTTTGCTTGGGCAAGAAGATCATATTCTGATATCCTGTGTTGTTTACTGTGTTTATTAGCAGCTGATTAATTATTCGCTAAGATTTTATGTACCACAACACAGTAAACATATTGCATTCGCGATCTTTCTGGATAAGCGTTGGCCATGGAATTTAGACAGTTTTGGCAGTGTGATTGGTGTTTAAGGAGTTGAATTGTGACTTTAATATTTGACGTTCGGTAATTTTATCTTAAGGTTATGCTTTCTATCATTTATCGTTTGCGCTGTTGCAAGCGCTTCCTCTGTATCTTAACGCAAAAGATTTTATCAATCTAAATTTTTATTAAACTAATCACAACATGTTTTTACAAGTAGCAGAAAATTGTTAGAATTTTAATTGTCTTCCTCTGTGTTTTAGCGTATTTTTCGACTATATTGGCAACACGTCTTTTATTTTCATGTTATAGTAGGTACCTCTTTTAATCAGTTCTTTACAATAAGCCCTTAAACGAGCTGAAGGAGAAACATGAGTAAGTACCTGAAAAATGCTATGATTTCAAACATGCACAGAGAATAAAATATGAACTACCGCACTATGCTGTGCTTTGTTTCTACTGCACTTTCGCTGCATCCACTCAGGGGGTTTGATCTTCTTCAATTTTCTTGTTCACTGGGCCTTGCTATATGATTGCTCCGACGTTCCCGTGGTAGTGTACAGGTATAATAAATGCCTCTGTTGCTTAAATAATTCTTTCTGGTTACTTATTTCTAAATTACTGATGACTGCCTTTTTGGCTTGTATGGCAGCCTTTTTTGTTTGCCACGTTTGCAATAACTGCGTTTTTGCTCTTGAATATTTACTGAAATTTTGAACCGAAATGGTAGATTTTTTTATTCCACTTCCATTACTTCACTAAGAGATTCTGACTCCGATTCTGACTGTGATTCAGAATTAGATTCTGCTAGTGGAATAATGATGGGACGAATATTTTCAAACGAAAGGTTACCCATATATTTTGTCCAGTCTGCCGAAATAAGTTCTTCACAAAGCTTACAATAATTTTGCCACATGTCTGGTGAACATTTTAAAAGAGCTTCAGACCATAAATTTGTAACCCTATCCTTAGATGGTGGCCTCGAATTTATATGTTTCTTATAATAGGTCTTACAAAACCCCCATTCCATTTCGACAGGGTTGCATTGACATGGTAGGGGGGTAATCTAAGAACCTCATTACCTTTCTTTTTTAAAAGTTCGTCGACTGCATAGAGCTTGCTGTGATTTTCTCTAAAAGGTTTAATTAACTGCCAAAGCTGTTTTTTGTATAGTTATCAGAAAACTTTACACTGTGTTTAACCAGCCATTCCTGCATTTCGCCTTTTTTGGTGGAAAATGTGGGCGTTTTGTTTAACTGCACAAAATGATAAGGAGCGTTGTCCATAACTACCACACATTTACCATTAACCTTAGCTAAAACCCAAATTTAATTCCAGCATGCAAAATTGTGAGTCGTTTTGATCCCCGCTGAATTTAGATGGATTACTTTTACTATCATCTTCGTGAACCCAACGACGAATCGTAGATCCATTTTGGTAGATCCACGTTTTATTAAGGTACACGACGGTGATATTTTCATCGGAATTTTTAAAATAAAATTTTGCGTCCATTATTAAGTTTATACTTATATCCCATAGATTTTAGTATTTCGCACAGCAATGTTCTCCCCCCCCCCCGTAAACCCACACTGTTCCTTAACATCAACCAATAAATCACTTACTGTAAGAAACCTATTTTAGGATTTATATTGCCAAATCAGTTGTTGCAAGTCCTTCCTTAAAAAATGAAGTTGATATAAACTAGATTTACAGCGTACGCCAACGACAGAAGATTGCAACTCTTTAGGCTGTTGTTTTATAATAATTTCTATTGTCGACCTCCCAAACTAAAAAGTAATGCGTTATTAGGTAAATATACACAAGATGTATGTAATTATCTTTACCCCAAAAATATTGCAAACGCTGTTTACCAGACAATCATGGGTTAAATCAGGCCGCATATTTCGTAGGGTTTCAAAACATTTTTTAATGTGTACTTTGGTTTCTTTTGATATCGTTTTGGGCTTCTTCGTGCTGCGTTAATTCAACTTGAATTCAAATTGACACGAGCTTGACATGAACTACCTGGACGTAGTTTTTAATAATAGGAAAACCTAAAGGAAACAAAAAATATAATAAAGAAAGTAACTTGATAAAACAAAATCACCCTCATCCAGAAAGATCGCGAATGCAATATATATGAATCTTGTTACATGGTAATTTACTTTAATCGGCATTGACTGCATTAGCTATTAAATCGGGGAAAAAGAATAAAGGGTTCGCCGGTTTTTACGATAACACAGATCTTAAAATGTGTGGGAACAGATGGAGGCGTTCCTGTTACATTCGGCTTAGCTCAGTCGTGAAGGGGTAGTTCGAAAGCTTAGTTAAAAGCCAACGTCACTTACTCTATAACTCTACTCAAAATGGTATTACCCAAAACGCCACTTACTTTTAAAGGAATTGCTTCCGTGACCAAAGCAAGAAAGTGTACGGTCGCTATGCCAGAAACGCACTGGGTTCGCTGCGAGCCGCCTCTTCACCGTCACCTTAAAAATAATTTACCTGCCAGGCCGCTCTACTGAAAGATAAGCTTAATTCAAGCCGGTATTCTTAGGGCTTGATCAATAAAAAAAACATGTTTAGGCTTTACACTTCAGTACAGGAGACCCTGGCCAATTACGGGTGGAACACCCCAAAGGTTTCTAAAATGCTACTAATAAATAGGCTGGCTTCAACAAAATTAATATTTAATGAGTCAAACACACATAGAGTTTCAAGTTAAATATACAAGCGGTACACCCTAGCTGAAAATTATAGGGGCTCCCAGCAAAAGTTATCTTAATTGCTAAACAATACCACAAAAATTTCACATGCAAAACGAAAGAAAAAACGGAAAACTTTTCCCACAGTTACTTTTCAAGACAAAAGTTAATATTTATACGGCCCTTTAACGAAGGGAATCGGCGCACACCAAAAAGATACGGCACTTCCGCGAAGTACTTAATTGCGCAATCTAATAATAAGTTGGACATTTACCTTGGGTAGCCCAACCATGGTTGTCTGGGGATGACGGGGCCGGCCTGGTGATTGCTTGGGGCAGAGCTCCTAGTGAACGCTGAGGCGGGATGCACGCTTTCCCAGCGTAAGGGTTGTGCAAAACTCGTTCGGCAACGGTAGGCCAAAAAGGGTGATTGTACCCCACGAATAAAAGCGGCAGCCAGCGGGGGACGACAAGCTGCTTCAATTAAGCACGACTTCACAGGATTTGCAAGAATGCAGAAACTTTTCCCACTAACACGAGAAACACTGTAGGCTTATGAGCACACCTTGACTAAATGTGCAATGGATGCAACCTGCTTTTCCACCCCTCACGGGAGGGCAAAAGTTGACAAAAGGTGCCTCGCCTATAATTTGAGCCGGCTAATACAACATCGACCCTAATCCGCGTTACCGAATACTTTGAGTTGCAATCATCTAGCTGTTATCAGGACTTGAGCCGAACTTACTTCAAAATATAATTGCCGCGTGAAGACCACAAAATTTGTTCCTTGTTTCCCGGGAAAGCATCTCTCTTTGGCAGCAAACCGACTGACTTTTCCGTCTCGCTATTGCGCCATGAAGTGAAACGTTACTCAAAGAACCCGGGGGAAGTCCCAGTTAACAAAGCACAAAGAAAAAGGTTCCCACACACTTACAATGCCACTTACAGGAATTCCAGGGGCTTAAATATCAAGTTGCAAAGACAATTCTTAAGAACTTTAGGCGCTAAGTTATTGAAAGAAAACATTGGGCTTTAAGGTCTAGTTTCGTTATTGCTTAAGACAAAGAGCTTGCTCAACATTTATTTTCCTCCCTAATATTTTACAAGGTAGCACGGATATATTCAAAGAATTTTTAGACGCTGGAGCCCGGATGTCGAAACAAATAAGCAATTCGTGCACTAAAAGAAAGTGCTTGCGGGAAAATTCCATACAACGCGAGCATTTTAAGTATGCCCAGATAAATTTGATTATAAGGTCCAGGCACAGGGTTGTATTTAGTAAAATTTAGGTAGAACAAACGAGGTTGAGATAACATAGCAATCCATACTTCTGTTGTTTTTCTGGTTCTCCTGATTATTTATAATTTTTAATACCCACTTCTTTGACAAACATATTTTGAGTTTACTTATCATTATCAATTCATGGATTCTGTCGACTTAAGTGCTATCTATATTGAAGCTGTTCTAAATGCAACTCATTTAAGCGAGAGCTTTCATTGTACTTCGTCATATTTATATTTTCTAGTTTAGACACTGATTCCTTTTACTGCCTCAAACATTCCCACACTTCTTTCTTCAAATTTCCTATAGGCATTTAAATATTCCCTACCCTTTCATGTACCTATATATCGAGTCTGCTTCCCTTATCTCTTCTTTAAAATGCTTCTGTACATTTATACTCTGCTTGTACAACGTTCTTTTTTCTTCAGCTTTTGGACAGTGTAATTCAATTGATTTCTTCAGATTCGAAACCGATTTCGTAGTTTATTTTTTTATGCCGTCCAGTGAAAAGACATCTTTTCAAACAAATTCATGGGAGAGGTGCAGTCTAAATAATACTTATTCATAGTCAAATTTTAACTAATCTTTAATTACGAATCAAATCATTACTTTAACGTAGCGAGGATACGGAAGCTCTGACCATCCGCCTTGCAGGCCAAGCTCCTTCATGCGGTGTTAGTGCCTCACCATTATTATATAAAACAGTTACAATAGAAAAATTGCTAAGTTTTCTCTATCCTTACAAACGAACTTAGTAAAATATTTTTAGTTCCATAAATTAAAGCGACGTAATCCAATAAAATCTGTTTTCAGGAAACAATAAATCTAATAATCGGCTTATCGCCAACCTCCTTTCTGCAATATTGTAGCAGACCTTCCTGTCATACTGCAGCAGAAAATTAATTACTTTTAAAGAGAATTTACTGTTTTGTTTAGTAGTTCTGAGCTGTAATGAGCAAATATCAACTTTCGAAAGTAATGACTTGAAGTACGCGACTTGTAAATACATTTTAATTAAAACGTTTGTTTCATTTACCATACTAAAATAATGCGTTTCTGCGAAAAGCATATTAAATTAACCTGTATTGGTTCAAAGCATATTAAATCATGTGGGAAACGTTAACATCGAAAACGTAATATTTCAAAACTTCAACAATAGATACACGTTTTTCAGAAGAGAAGAAAAATATCTACATTTGCTTCGCGATATGACTTCTTTATACAGATGATAAATCGGATTTATTGGAAAAAAATGTTAAATTAATAGAAATATTAGCTTTTTATACAAATATTTCATTTCAACATGGAATGTAAGTGCATTGATAAAGACTTCTGGTTCTTAGAATTTAATAGATCTTGTTATGAGCCAAAGGTCACTTTTAAATACTTCTGTAATTATTTGCCCTATTTTAGTTAAAGCTAAATTTTTGCTCACGTTGTAATTGAGCTATCAGTCTATCTTTGAGTTTCAATAGATGAAAATATTCTTAATTAATTTGCTCTAGGTTAGACCCCACTTCATGCTCGTGCTAGTTTGGTTACATACCCAATATTTCCCCCGTTTCTCACAATTTTTAGTCCTTATCAGCCAATTTTCGTCCATTTTGCCTTCGTGCCTTGATACAAAAAGGTTGCTGAGTAAATTACGTTTGTGATACGTACCATGTTCTGGTTTTTTCGCTAGCATGCTTCCCTGAGAAAACCCGTTTTTGATTGCGTTTTGGTTCGAATATTTGAATGACGTCCCATTGAGGAAAATTTTTGGGAACTTCTCAAATCAAACGTCTTTCTGAATTCAATTGCGTCAAGCACATGGTTAAATTTTGGCAAAGCTGAGAGCCGAACATCAAAGAGCTCCTTTTTCTCCCCATACGGCCAAATTCGACCCCTTGGATTTATTGCGACCTCCGTGCTTGGGACTCGTGTGCTAGAAGGCTCCGATCCTGTAGTTAAGTTGAGACCAATTCAATTCTCCAAAAAATATTTGAACCCCCTTAGGATACCTGCATATCGACGGCTCAAGCGCAGGCTACTGTGAACTCCGTGACGTCTTCGACAGAGCTTTCTACATATCTACGAGCTGCTATGTAGCTGCCCAAGGTGTGTTTTATCCAGTATACCTGCGTCGCCTCATAGGTGCCTCGAGTTTAACCTACAAATTAAAACACCCTTGCGTACATGTCCCCGAACTTGTATTAGGATTTTTAATGTGTTTGACCCATACCAGAGTATATCTTATTCGGCAGACATTAGGTTACTCTTTTAAATTATTAGAGCTAATAGCGTAAACTTAAAAACTCATCTGTGTAGCATAGTCTATCAGCATAACCTAGCTACTGTAAACACAATCTTGGATGTATCTCACATGCCATCCGAGTGAATATTACCGTTCAATATGTGTTGTTGTGAAGCGAAATTGCATAAGCTTCATTTAAATTTGGATTCAGGTCATGTCAATGACCGAAGAGTTCGGTTGAGTTGAGCTAAAACAATTCCGTACTTGCGAGACATTTCAGTAATGAACCCGCTTTACCTGACGTTTTGAAGTATTATTTATGAATTTCATAAATTACCACGCGACTTCCAGGTTATATAGCTCCCTATCTGAACCAAGATCTTGTGTCAATATGATAATTTGATAATAAATATAAATGTCAATTAACAGTTTCTTGCATTTGAGGATTTGGGGTCACATTCAACCTTCTACCCTGAGTTTAAACAGTAATAATTTTAGCCGCGATTGTAGGCCTAGTAGTTCTTCGGAAATTCAATTTGCTAAATAAAACTTGCTGCCATATTTATTGGTATTAAACATCTAGACAGTTATTGATTACTGATATAGTTACGATGACGATCCTTATTAATATTTATGCTACTGTGATTTTAAATGTGATATTTTAATTTGGTTTTTCCGTTATTGAAATTTGTACCGCCGAGCACTTTTGTTGAAATAAATTATATTGATCTCATTATCTACATTTGCAAATTTTAGTTTTGCCCTTTTCGTCGTCTTTAATTTTCAAGTTTGGTTAGTGGCGCCTTCTGTAGTATACCTTTGGATTAGCAAAGTGCCGGGTTTTCTGCTACTTGATGCCCATAATTTTCTTACAGCTAAAGATTTGAGTCTTTTGTTTTACCCGCGACCAGCTCCGACTGAGAAGTCGGTTGCCTTTGCTTGTCCTTTTTACAGTCTGGTTGACGCTAACAATCTAATAAAACACATTTCAAGAGAAACACTAACTGCATTATCATTCAAAATACGTTGATGATACTAGATTGAACTTTGTAATAATTAGCCAATGTATTTAAAGACTTATAACTGCAAGCATTAATTTTAACTATAAAAAACTCATGTCGATTAAATTTTACCTCTAATTTTCTGTACACTACAAGTGAGAGCAAATTTAAATGTAAGCTAATATAAAATAAGAGATGAAACCAAGAGCCTATTACTTCTAGGTACTAAAGCCCAGCATATTCATATGTATTATGGCAACATAATTACTCAATATTTATCGGAATAGTCATAATGATTAGAGTTGCTACTACAACTGCTCTGCGCAGCGCTACGCCGTATTTGCATCTTTTCATACACTAGAATAATTTCGACATTTTCTATATCCTTGTAAATATCCCTGCATTTTTACTATTACAGTCGTATTACTGATATTTAAATTTATAGCAGTCAGAATTAGCTATCAATTATTGTCATGAAATGTGTACTTTGGGTTGTACCCATATAGTAAGAGGCTTCTAGTTTCGTAACTAACGCTGTATATAATTTTTAAAAGTATATACTACTTTCGTTGTCTGTTTTATTTTTGATGGTATTCAGAACGACAAATAATAAAGACTGTGTGCTATACATGTTTTCAGGTTGTACATTTAGTTCTGCTAAAAGTAGCAGATTTAGCTGTTCAGTATTTTGAAAAATTTATAATGCAATTTAATAGTACTCGACAAACGTAACGTGAAACTTATTAGCCCTTTTCAGAACATACTTGCGCGGATGATTGTTATTTTTTATTTATAAATTAAGTATACCGGAAAATTTAGGCAAAAGAAAATTTTAAATCAGAGTAAGCAATGGATCGAAAAACGTATTTAAGAGAAAGCAAAACCACTAGATTTATCGAACCACTCACATTAAAATTACAGCGTACAATCCGAATAGTAATTTACATTACAAGACCGTTACTCGAATTTTACAGGCGACCACGGTAGTTAAGGAGCTAGCCAAGCGAGCACGATCCGTGCTAGCCAGTAAAGTTCTAGTTACGGTCGAGTTGTTATAAATTTTTACCGATCTTGCTCGTAATGAGATGTTTTATCTATGGAAACAATGTTTTGTAAAAAGGTGTTTACGATTCAAAATACCGTAAACAGATATTATAACTCCGAGCCAATAAATTAATTTAACTTTGACTAACACGATTTAGAATCAATTGAAGAATAATAAAATATCATGGTAAATATTAAGTACAACGCTTGACCACCTTCAGCATTTTTTCTTCTGGTTTTTCTTCTTCTACCACTGTAAGCTTTTTACCGAGGCTGTGTGCCGCACCTACTTTTTGAGTCCTACTCCGGTCTCCCCTATGCGCCACCCATTCTTGGTAGAAAAATACTTCAGTCTGAATTTATAAACTACTTGGATCAGTTATTGTATTAAAATAAATATATAGCTGAAGGAAGCAACGGTCGATCGAAGTTCATAATTATTTATTTACAAAGTAAGTAAATATTTATATCTTAATGGTTATCATAAGTTTGAATCAGTCAAACGAAACATTTAGTAATGTGAATTTCAATAATTCGCAAAGAGAAAAGAATTACTTCGTCGATAAGATTCGAACCTACGCTCCCAGGAGGATTCTGAATATTGCGTTAAACGTGTATTTTTAAGCCCGTTCGTTTGCTTATAAGACACCGTAATTAAATTATATTTCCGTAGCCCTAAATTTTTTGTTTTCATTTTTCATATTTTTTATAAACAATAACAAAAACTATAACAGGTCGGAGTACTTCGGGTTTTGAAGTTTTGCCCAGGAAGTTAGCACGTACCCATGTCGTTCTTTAAAATGGCTTATTTGTTATCGTACTTTTGACAGGTGTTGACACTGAGACATTGTTTCGTTTTGCTTTTTAAAAATCCGTTGTTTTCAAACATTGCTAACGTGTTATATTGTGTTATACTGTCGTTTTTCCAATGCTAGAGCAAGATTGAAATGAAAAGATACCAGCGTCATAATTGCGGTAAAGTTGATTTTGTGTCGGATGGGTCCATTACGTAAGTAGAGGGGTAACCTTCTCTTTGACTTTAGCGTCGGCTAAATATATTTCTCGGTATTTATAAAGTTTTTTACGTGGATCGCAAAACGCGGTCAAACATTGGCTGTTTACTATTTTCTCAGTTTTATTTGTGAGCTTTGTTCGATTAAGCGTGGCGCGTGTATCTTATTCTGTAGTTTTTGTAAATTTTCTGAATTGCCACGTTGCGACCCCTTTTCAAAAACAAATAAGCGCTGTCAATGACTGAAGCTTAATGATAGCTGTCGGCGCATATGGCGTCACTTACTGGTATCTTCTCATGTCCATCCCGCTCTACGCATTATTTTGCGGAAGTTATGAGCTGCTGGAAACATGTAGTGAATTTTAACTTAAAATGTCGACCGCCTTTCCCAAAAAGTCAAAAAAGCTTGTTGCCACTTCGATAGGCTATTTTAAATGAGAAAGAGGGAGAACTATGTAATTTACACCTACATTAAAATAATAAGGTAATATAATGACAAACTACATTAACCAAAACTTTTTAATGTTTTGTTGTTACAGAGAGTTACCAATGATTTAAATTTAAGCATACGAACAGTCAATTATATTTCGCAAACCTGCGATTCGTAATGCTGTATACAATATGGTTCAAAATGGTAAGTTTGTGTTACTCTAATGATGCAAACAGAAAACCTATATGTATTTTGGGCTGCTACAAAGTTTACCATTTTTAGAGAAATACATTACCCAAAAGCACTTTCTCAAGTTTTAATAGAAAGAGATATCTTTCAGAGTTCAGTTAGTTCGCCGAGAAACATTTTTTACAACACTTATTTTCGTAACAAGAAAACTTACCCTCCCAGAAGATTAATGGAATTACCCAATATTGCATGACCTAAAGTGCTTTTTCTGCAAGGGTATGTGAAAAATTTACAATCTGGAGGTGGGCGCTTATGTTGGAGATGGGCAAATCACTTTATAAAAGTAATTAATTACCAATTCCCAATCTCCAATTCCCAATTACCACCCAATGAAGTAATTAAATTACCAGGGTCTCAATTACTTAAATGAAATAGTAATTCAATTATCAATTACTTGGTAATTGTAATTGCACAACATAGATTACTTTTTCAATTACTTTAACTCGAAATTATTGTCCTATATCTGTATTTAGTAATATGTGAGCAAACGAAAATGAAATCATCCATGCTTGGCTTTGAAAACTGAAATATATGTCGATTATTAATTCACATGATGTTGGATATGGACTATTATAATAACTGTCATATTTAAATTAAAAACATCAGAAGTAATAAACCACATGACTTAGTTTTTTCAAAGCCAACCTTGATTTCGTTTTCATTTGCTCATATGTTAGTATTAAAATACATTGTTTTAAACAAGCAAATTGAAATTAATAAATCATTATTACAAACCAATATCGCATAATGAAGCTATTTTTTGTCAATTGTTATGGGAAAAATTAACTCTGTACTTACCGCAGGCATATTTTTGGCTTCTTACACAATCATTATTAGCAAGTTACAATGCTACATTCCGCACAGCCTACACTACACAAGACCCAACACATGCATATCTCATCTACAAACATACGCGCCTGCACCAAATGTCTCCTTGCGCATGCACAAAACTAGGTGTTATTCAACTATTCACAGAAATTCATAAATTATACTTATATTGCTCCAGGACTGCCCTATTGCCATTTCCTTAACCTAAAACTTAATAAGGCTGTAAATTAATTTTTGCGTTCTGGCTATTTAATATCTTATCGAGGCCAGTAATTTAGTAATTTAAGTACCAAAATGTCATTCAATTACCACGAGTAATTTCAATTACCACAAGTAATTCACATACCTGCAAAGTAATTTAAATACTTTACAGTAATTGCAGTACGCAAAAGTAATTGAGTAATTGAACGTAGTAATTAATTACTTTCCGAAAATAATTGTCTAGTACTTTTTAATAAAAATGGAAAATACCAATTACATTTACCTTATTTTGAAAAGCAATTCAATTCCAAGGCAAATCAACAAAAAGGAATTTAATTAGTGATTTAATTACAAAGTAACTAATTACTACCGAACTTTGGCCGATGTGTGCACTTGATGTTTGAGAATAGTAAAATATGCAAAACATGGCAAGATGATCATGTCAGAAGCAAGAACAAAACGCACTGGAAAATTGTGTGCAGCATGTGGTTAAAGTCGAAAACAGTTACAAAGTTGCCACGTGTTAAACCGCTCATTACTAATTAGGTGAGGGCAGTGACAATGATGATGATTGGGATAAGATGGTTTATTCCTTAAGATGAGAATGGCCTTTAGATATACGCTGAAATGTAGTTGATATTTTATTGCAAGAAAAAATTCAAATGGATTCTTATATATTATTAAATTATATTTATGTATTGATTTGGTACTGGAAGTTCAAAATATTGTTTTTAATTAAATTAAAGCGAGCACAATGCTCTCCTTTATTGCCATTGTGTTGTCTACAACATCTTATGTTATTCTTCTTTCAGTGCCTCTCGTGACCGAGGTTGGCGATCATCAATGCAACCTTTACTTTGTCAACAGCTGTCCTAAACAGCGATGTACTGTTTATCCCATACCACTCTCTAAGATTTCTTAACCAAGATATTCGTCTTCGGCCGACACTTCTTTTGCCTTGGATTTTTCCTTGCATTATGATTTGGGGGATTTGATATCTATCATGTCGCAGTACATGCCCTAGGTATTCTAGTTTTGTTTTCTTGATGTGCCGTAGTAGTTCTGGCTCTTTTCTCATTCTATGGAGCACTTCCTCATTTCTTACTCGATGAACCCAGGGAATTCTCAACATCCTCCGATATACCCACATCTCGAATGATTCTAATTTTTTTGTGCTTTTCTTATTAAGTGTCCAAGCCTCATTTCCATACAACAGAATAGAAAACACATAGCAGCGAACAAATCGCATTCTCAGTTGTAGATCTAGCTTCCTATTACTCAATAATCCCCGCATTTTAATAAATGCTTGTCTTGCCTGTTCAATTCTCGCTTTTATTTCCACTGAACAGTCACACTGATCGTTCACATTGCATCCCAGATATTTAATTTTGTGTACATTGTCGAGAGGGGCGTTTCTAATTAAAATTTGTGGCTGCGGAATTTGTTGTTTAGAAACCACCATAATTTTCGTCTTCTTAATATTCATCGTCAGTCCATATCTTTCACTAGTCTCCGTCACTCGATTTACTAAGGCTTGCATATCTTCTTCTGTTTCCGCTAATAATACCGTATCATCCGCATACCTCAGGTTATTTATTATGTGGCCACCTATATTAACTCCCATCTCGACTTCATTTAGAGCTTCTGTGAATATGTATTCCGAGTAAAGATTAAACAGGATAGGAGAAAGTATACACCCCTGTCTAACTCCTTTATTAATGTTAAATGAATCTGAGCATTCCTTGTCAACCTTAACGTGTGCTTTTTGATTCCAATAGAGGTTTTTAATAATTCTGATGTCCTTAGAATCCAGGCCTATCTCTTGTAAGATTTGAATCAGCTCTGAATGTTTCACATTATCAAAGGCCTTATTATAATCCAAAAAGCATATATATATTGATTTATTTATGTCTATACATCTTTGCATGAGAACATGTAGACTGAACAAGGCTTCACGTGTTCCTAAATTATTTCTGAAGCCAAACTGAGTATTAGACATATATTCTTCGCATCGTTTATATATTCTAGCATGAACGATTCGTAGAAATATTTTTAGAGCGTGATTCATTAAACTTATTGTCCTGTACTCAGGACACGTTTTCGCGTTTTTGATTTTTGGCAGAGTTATAAATGTTGAAACCAGCCATTCTGTAGGGATTATTCCAGTGTTATAGATGTTATTAAATAACTCAGTAAGTAATTTCATTCCATCGTCTTTGAGGAGTTTGATGATTTCTGCCGGTATTCCATCCGGCCCTGTTGCTTTTCCTGCCTTGCATATTTGGACCGCTTTTTGAACTTCACTTTCTAGAATAATGGGTTCTGTTATATCTATATTTAATCTAACTGGAGGTCGGTTATCGTCAAATAGATCTTGCAAATATCTTTTCCACAATGAAATTTTACTTTCTGTGTCTGCTACTATATTATTACTTTCATCTAACATGATTCCGTTGAAGTATTTATTTCTACCGCCAACCATTTCTTGCACTTTCTTGTGGACGTTAAAACTGTCGGGTTTTTTCTGATACGTTTCTATTTCATTACATATATCATTTATCCATTTTTCTTTTGCTAACTTTATTTTTGTTGTAATTTCCTTATCAATCTCTTTCCACTTTGCTTCGTTTTTGTTTTTATATTGTCTACGCAGTTCCATTAGTTGGATTATCTCGTTTGTTATCCATTTCTTTTTTCCTACCGTTCTTTCTGATTTTAGATTCTTATCTCCAATTTTTCTTAAAGTATTTTTGATATCTTCCCACTGTGTGTTAACGTCTATTTTGTCTCTTCTTGTTATTGTTTCAATTTCTGTAACTATTTCTTGTTGAACCCTTTCTTTAATTTCTTGTTGTTGTAATTTTGCGGTGTCCCATTTAATGTCTGGTCCATGTTTTTTTATTATCTTTAGACGTATTCTTATCACTCCCATTAATAGATTGTGGTCAGATCCCACATCTGCACTCGGATATGTCTTGACCGATACAGCGCTGTTACGAAATCTTTTATTTATTAAAATATAATCTATTTGGTTTCGTATTATATTTAGAGTGTTATCTCTTGGTGCTTTCCAAGTATATAATCGTCTAGGAGGCAGCTGGAAAAATGTATTCAATATAATTAAGTTTTCTTCTTGACATAGTTGCAGTAGTCTTTCTCCACGTTCATTACGATCTCCCAGACCAAAATCTCCCACGTAATCCATACATCTGCCTTTTCCGATCTTGGCATTAAAGTCGCCAATTATAATATTAACATGATGTTTCTTTGTACTTTTCAGTGCCTGTTGTAGTTCTTCGTAAAAGTGCTCTACTTCCGTATCATCTTTGTCTGACGTTGGAGCATATACCTGTATAACGTTTACATCTATTGGATTCCCTGATATTTGCAGTATTGCTACTCTGTCGGATATTGGGATGAAACATTTTACGGCGTTATTAAGATATTTTGATATAATAATGCCCACTCCATTATAATGGTTCGGTTTGTCATTTCCTGCGAATCTTATGTTATAATTATTTCAAAATGATAGCGAAATTATTTAATTTATTTAATTGTTAAAATACTGTGGAAGTCTCATTATTATTTTTTGCGTTTGATACACGTGTATGAGAGCCATTAAAGCACTAGCGAAGTTAAAAACATTCCGCTAGCGTGTCGTGCGTTTAAACTCGTCGCACGTGCTTTAAAGCCGTACTTATACACTAGTATCATAATATATACTTTTAAAGTGATTTTTTAGTTGTTTAATGCAACTGAGACGCGGAAAATTACCTAAATACCTACAGAGTATTATAAGTAGCCTCATGAGTTAAATAACATGTACGATGTTGTCTTTAGTTTTGCTGTTGTGGTTTTCTCTTTCACCTTAAACATTTTAATTGAATACATTCATTGTTTCACTAAGTAATGAAATAACTTCTGGTTAGGTGTTAATAAGGTTGCACATATTATTGACTTTGTGTAAGTGGTTGCAGATTCTATAGACTTGTAAAACTGGTTGCATACTTTTAATAACCGTATAAAGATCATAAAAACATACTAGAATATGATGTCATCAATAAGGTATGATTTGCAAGCAAAGGCTCAAGAATCCAAGTATACATGCATGCTGACTGTATTATGAAAGAAATAGTGATGATGTAAGAAAGCCCGATCGCGAATAAAATAATTCAAATCGGTAATGCTTTAGCCTGACGAACTGACGGATGTAGCTTTACTCGTTTTAATATACGGGTGTCCGATAAATAGTAATTAGACACCAAGTAGCATGCAGCCTGATAAATTGTGAGAAACAATTCTAATACGTGTTTTCTATTCGATATTTACAGATTAAGAATCTTAGATATTTATGGAGTGCAGCCTTCAACATAGGAAGGAGAACTGGTAAAACTCTTTTTCCTCAACAACGTCGTATAGAAATATCAGAGAATGTAAACAAGACAGAATCTCAAGCGAAATTCTGGTGTGAACAGTCACTTATTAATCAGATCTTCTTGTTAAAATCATTAATAATTAAAGAGAAAATGTTGCAGCTTTATATTATAACATGATTAAACCGTCTTTATCTAGTAATCTGTTGGTTTATAGTAGAACATAACAAGGTGTCTAAGAATGTCAGACTTGTCGAGACTTGTTTAAGCGGGTGTGGGTGTCTGGCCGGATGTTATTATCTACACCGGATGTTATTGTCTGCGCATTTGTTGAATGCAGCTAAAACTAATTGTATAAAGTCATTGTTTAAGAAATGTACAAGGTTTCTAAAAATAAACCGGATGTTATTGTCTGGGGGTTCAAACCTGTCCAGACTTGTTTAAACGGACGTGATTGTTTGAAAATGTGCACGGTTGGTAAAAATAATTGTATGAAGTCATTGTTTGAGAAAATCTGCACGACTGCTAAAAATAATTGAATGATGTCTGTCTGGAAATTTTTGCTGAGTGTAGCTATGACCCCCATTGTCAGTGTCTGAAGGAATTTGCGGAGATGAATAAATAGACCGCTGGCCAACCTGACATGTTCTTGTAACCGATTTTATAAGCACAACGGTGTAATAAACTTGTATTTATTTGTCTAAAACGTACATGCATAAAATTATTACAAATATATTATGCATCTCTGGTCAACCTGTTACGGTATCAAAATGACTTAACAACACCTATGCGGTGTGAGTATCGCACGACTGGTTAAGTCCGGGTAAAAGGTGGCACACGCTCGCCCTAAGATTCGTCAAAACAGGCTAAAGGCTTCGGCTAATACGCTCAAAGAGATGGGCGTGGTTTAAGCGGTACGTCACTGGGCAAACGTGGCGTGACATATATATAGGGTGAGTCGAAATAAAAGGGCGCCACCAGATCTGCCTCGGGATATACTCGTGCAACCGGACCTGGACGGTTAGACGGGACGAGAAGTACACAGGGTACTACGTCAGAAAGGTACTCGAGCAGCTATAGAACTCGAATTACAATTTTGGGGAAAAAACTTCGTCGTACATCAATCGTTACACAGAAAACTTATCCTGAAAAGAGCATGCACAGATTTGCCACAATAATAAGGCCCTAGTTTAAATATTCGTCTATTGGTCTGTCGTTCACAAAGGGGTAAGGGCTACCAACATTACACTATGCCTAAATTTAGTGCCCCAGCTAGAGTGGCGCGTTATTTCTTGTACAGTATAACGGCAACATAAATAGTTGCAATATCAATGGCCGAA
The DNA here is from genome assembly GCA_940337035.1 of Agriotes lineatus. Taxonomy (NCBI): domain Eukaryota; kingdom Metazoa; phylum Arthropoda; class Insecta; order Coleoptera; family Elateridae; genus Agriotes; species Agriotes lineatus. Next base: position 24,748,341 of record OW679196.1, on the reverse strand, counting down.
ATAATTGCTGACTATACAACCGGCCATGAGCGGCCTGACTCTAAACTCCTAAATCCAAAGGGCCTTGATCGGACAGTACGCGAAACTGAAATTGCCGACGACGGAGCCACCAAGTTTGTGACCCAAAGCCGATATTCAAATTATACCTGCGCCCACCACTGATGATTATCACACAAAGGTCAACGACCCGAAAACAATAATTAGCGGCCAAAGCCCATTAATTTAGTAGCCAGCGCGTTCAGATTTAAACCACCCAAATAGCAGATGCTTATTTACAAGGGAAAGCGGCCCTCGTGCATTAAACGAGCGACCACAGTAAGCAATTTTAAGCGTTGCAGACAATGTCTGATCGATTACACATTAAATTAGCAAGCAACAGGTGCCAGATTTGGTTACCTAAATATCGAGTAATCAGCTTCAAATGAATACGGCCAAAATACAGTAAATTAGCAAACACTGTGTGCAAAGTTTCGTCACATAAATAACAAGTAATTAGTGGCAAATGACTACGGCCAAAATACAGTGAATTATCAAACACTGTGTGCAAGGTTTAGTCACATAGATAACAGCTGATCAGTTACAACAACTGCGATCAAAAAGCACTAATTTGGTTAGCACAATAGCTAATACGTTCTGTTGGCAGTGATTAACACACAGTAAAACTATCACACACGCAATATAAGTTCGGTGCATATAAATGACAGATAATACGTTATAAAATGATTACACAGATACCTGTATTCTCGACGATCCTCGATCCGCGTCAGGGCGAGAGAGGTGCGAAAGCGTGGGCGGCACGTGTGAATGCGTGCAGAAATCCGCCTTGTAAAAGCGTCAACTGGAATGCGTCCCTCGTGAGACCAAAACGACGGTGAAGCCAAAAAACCCAAACGTCCTGCAGATGTATTTCCCAATTTATCGGGATAGAAGGATCAACCCTCACTCAGTAAAGCAGAACCCGGCCATCGGAATGCCCAAACACCCACGTACCGACGGTACACAACACGGCGTGCTACACGCTCCCTGCGTGTCAACGAACGACTCAGCGGTCACTGGCTGCTTGCAGGAAAAACAAAATAATGCCTGCCAATCGGAAGGCGGCATCGTTCACCGGATAAAACAAAATAATGTCGGTGTAACAAGGAAGACGAGGCCCCCTCATTTGCTCCAACAGGAATTTTTAACGCGCTTCAAACCAGCGTTGCAGAACTAAAGCCACGTGCAGCGGTCAGTATATAAAGGGTGGCCCAAATCGAAGTAACTGCGTTAAACTACAGGGTGTTCGAATTTAAAATTGCTAGGATATGTGAAAAAAGTTAAAATGCGGGAAACGGGTTTGAAATATAAATAGGCTTGAATAGTTAGTTATATTGCTGTAACCTGCCCAAAATGACCTGACAAACCTGACATGTTCCTGTAACCGGTTTTATAAGCACAACAGTGTAATAAAACGACAATTGTAAATATGCTTATATTTATTTGTCTAAAACTTACATGTATAAAATGTTTACAGCAGAGATGACAACAACATCTCTACCGCATTAATTGTCTGCTGCATAATATATTTGTAATAATTTTATACATATGTTTTAGACAATTAAATACAGGCCTATTTACAATTGCCGTTTTATTACACCGTTGTGCTTATAAAATCGGTTACAGGAATATGTCAAGTTGGCCAGTAATGCATAATATATTTGTAGTAATTTTATACATGTCCGTTTTAGACAAATAAATACAAGTTTATTACACCGTTGTGCTTATAAAGTCAAGTTGGCCAGCGGTCTATTTGTTCATCGCCGCAAATTCCTTCAGACACTGATAATAGGGGTCATTAACTACATTCAGCAAAAATTTCCAGAAAAAGACTCCACTCAATAATTTTTACAGTCGTGCAGATTTTCGCAAACAATGACCTTATACAATTATTTTTACCAACCTTGCACATCTTCAAACAATCACATCGGTTTAACTAAATCTGGACAGGTTTGAAGCCCCAGACAATAACATTCAGTTTAGTTTTAGCAACCTTGCACATTTCTCAAACAATGACTCCATACAATTAGTTTTAGATGCATTCAGTAAATGCGCAGATAATAACATCCGGTGTAGACAACAACATCCGGCCAGACACACACACTCGCTTAAACAAGTCTCGACAAGTCTGGCATTGCCAGGCAATGACTCACATCCGATTGAGCCTAAGTAAATGTTGATACGCGAAGGAATCTTGTAAAAATTTAAAATTAGACCTTTAGCCCCAAAAATTCATCGTGGGAATTTTGTTTTTCTATTTTTTTGGAAAAAAATCAAAATTAGACTTTTAGCCCCAAAATTCATCGTGACCTTGAAAGACTTCAAGTTGAAAAGTGGTCCAAAAGCCCCATAACTACACTACTAATAACTCTGCAACTTGCCACAGTTAAGTGACACCAACGCTGATACTTGCGTAAGAAGTGGCTTCCAAGATCGCATATTATGAACTACATTTAGATTTGCCTAATTTTCTTAAACTTAACACAATCATCTAATTTATGGTGGAACGCTAGTTTGAACATTATTGATGCTTGTCGGGATATATTCGTTTTACTCAACGGAGAAGCAAAAGAGCACCTTCTGTCTTCGTAAGTAAAGTTAAAACTCTAAATTATGCAGTAATGGAAACTGAAAATAGTTCTACTCTATAGTTGCATGGGTAAAATGCTCAACTTCAATATCAAACCTAAGAAATTCTATAGGCAACGACAGAAAAAGTTACCCAACGTTTAATATTTTGCTCCAGATGGACCAGAATATGATAGAATTGAAAAACAACAGACTTGCAATGTAATGTATCACTTAAATTATCAACACATTCAAAATTACCTTATAATACTGGATAGCACTGCCAGCAAAGTATATAGGTTGCCCCACCTTGATTGCATCATACTTAACCAGCGTGTTCTTCGACCAAGAACAAACAAAAAAGTCCTAATAAACATATATGTTCGGAAATGCATGGTCTTCGAGATACAGTGTGTTCAAATAAAATATTTTCGTTGGATGTATGTTCTTGAAATTCTGAAAATAAATTCCTCCTATAGAATATGTAGAACGTCAATATGCTTTTGATACGTTAGCTGTGCTCACATACCGAGTTCTAACAACCGCTTCATATCTTTGGTATGCGAAAACAACTGTTGATACACAAGATTCACGGTGTTTGCGCCCAGAATAGCATAGTAACTTTGCAACGATGCATTTCCGGACCAACGTTGATATGAATATCCTTCATACTTCAGTAGGCGAAATATATTACCAGAATTTGGAGAAAGACCATGCAATAAAATATGTTATTTGAACACCCTGTATTTCAAACGACGCAATTTCGCACCTATTTTTACTAAGACCCCTTTGCCTACTTTTGACATAAGAATACCCTGATTAAGTATTATGCAGTTAAGGTGGGATACCCTGTAATCTCGAAATATTTATCAGACATTTTAGAAGAAATGCTAGTACACAAGAAGAAAATTCAATTGTCTGCACAGTATTGAGTTAAATGAGGGATTTCTAGACGTCTGAACTGGGTTTCGATGACCTCGTTTTTTTTTAGAAATTTCTAAATTTAAGTCTGTCGTTACGCTACTGTTCGTTAAAACTAACACCTTTTCTGTAAACGGATTAAATAGGCTGATTGCATTTTAAGGTAATGGGAATTGTGTAGTATGATATGGATCCGTTCCTGTCCTCAGTCCTTCAATTATAATATAATTCTGAACACATTTCTTTTTATCTCCAATTTTGTCTAGAGAAGGTAGAGAAAAAGTAATTGAGTATTTACTAACGAAGCCTGATTGCACGAGGAATAAATATTTAGTTACAGACCACATTTATACTACACAGCTATTCACCATGTACAAAGACATAAAACCAAATAATTCTCTATGTATAGTTGCATTCGTTATCCAGGAGGAAGTTTTAGGGTTTAATTGCTACCCACTAATATTGCTGACCATAAAATCTACGGCGAGGCTTGGCAACACGTTTAGGAGGCATTAAACTAAAATTTATTTGATTTTAACAGCTATTATTTCCCATTATTAACTCCTTGAGTAAAGCAAAGAATAACACTTCACTATTTCTTCCTCAAAGTACATTAAACAAAATTAAAAAGCGGGGAACCGCTTTAATATCCTAATCGGGATTGATTTTAAAGCGATTTCCCGTAATTGATCCAAAGAAAATTAATTTGGCCCGATTTGCCACAGGAAAATCTGCTAAGATCTCACAGTGGAGCTTTTATCGAATCAGATTCTCATAAATGCAGACTCGGCCAATGCGCCCTTTGAACTCTCGAAAATGAAGGGCGCGACGACGCAGGAGCACGAATTTACATTGTAGCGGTAGACTTCCCCCGGTTCTTGTCACCTCCAATTGAGCGGCAATTCAATTAAAGGATGGGAATAAATTTGAGCCGCAGGGTTTTTCAAATATCCATTTTTGCCGAACGCCCGAATTCGATAAACGTTTAAGTGCCACTTACAATTCATCAGTCCGCAGAAGCAAGCCAGCGTCTTAATGGAACATGAATATTCCGCCGAGGACATCTCGGCTTAATTAGGTTTTAATTCCTGAATTAATCCCTTGCTTTTGCCGTTTACATTTTATATTCTTAAACGGCAGCAAACCATCTGTCAAATTGCAGGAGCGCTTAGGGCTTAATGAAAATGTGTCTGATTGCGAGATGTATCTTAATTAAAGTCTACCATGCATTTCATATCGGTTCATATAAGCTACTATAACTTTATCCAGATAAAAGTGTCCTAGGGGCTCTGCAGCTTTAATTAGTTTTATTTCATAATTTAGTGATAGATTATCTACTGCCGCAGATAATTTTAGATATCATCTGGATAGTGGTGTTTGCTTTGGAATTTGTCTATTTACATAGTGTTGGGTGTAAAAATATGCTCAAATTAAAACTAACTTATTTATCTAGGAGTTGTCTTGAACCAGTTATTTTCCATTATTATTTACTGGGTTTAATTTTTGTTTACTTTACTTGGTATGGTGTGGCTCATGTACCCACTTCGTCGTTGTTGTAGGTTTGGTTGTCTAGCCCCCTGGTCTATCTGTGTGCTCTCCTTTTTTTCATCTTCGTATAGGCTCAAAGCCTATTATTACCACACTTAGTGCGGTTTTATCTCCCATCTTAACCCGCAGGCTCAGCAGGTGGCTAGCCTAACCCATTGATAGAAAGAGTAACCATCTGAAGAGGTCACGATTACGAAAGGTGTTGCTATTATATCCACAGAGCATGAGCTGTAACCGATATCCAGGTGTGAGACTCGAACCCAGTAGCTGCCGACTACAAGAGCACACGGTTTACCAGCCGGCTACAACCTCACATGTTTAACTGTGTGAGAATTTCAAAAGTAGAGAAACGATTGGCAATTTTTGGGAAATATGGCCTATATAAGAGCCTAACTTCCCACAGCCATCTTGGGAAGAACTTATCTCTGCCGCTTTCCACTCTCCAATAAGTTATCCACGTTTGCTTTTGCTGATCGCTCGACGTTGTTTGGTATTTCAAACTTCTTAATCCCCTTTGTATATTAATGATTTGCTGACGGTGTACTTTTAATAGCAAATAACTGCGACCACTTAAATAAGATAATAAGAAATTTACACCATGATTTGGACTTAAAGGGCTTAACATGAATATAGACAAGACTACGGTAATCACAAACTCAATGACCTACGCCTAAAAATGATTGAATGGCATAATACTGGAAAGTGTGAAACTACGGAAAGAATCCGGTTAGGATGGATGGCTTTTGATAAACTCTCCTTTGATTGGAAAAATTGTGACGATAGTTCCTGTACAAATTGTATCAATACGTTTTAAAACCGTTAAAAATTTGTTAACATTAATCTGGCCACAAAAAATCGCGTCAGGGAAACATTTGGGAGAATTTTGAAGAAGTCGAACTGCTTGAGCTACCCTTACCTGACCAGAATCCTCTTTGCCTATGTTGGTAAAACTGCAGAAGCAATCCTAACTCACCTGGTTGCATTAACCCTCCAGCGCAATGGAAGATCTTGCAGCTGAATAACCTATTAACCCTCCAACGCAGCGGAAAATCTTGCCGCTGATAAATTACCCTGTCTTATTAACCCTATATCGCACCGTAAAATGTTGCCACTCCGACCTGGATAATGTCTAATAGCCCGTGAAACCACCCTATTAATAAATAATTCTTTCCGACAGCCCCTCGTAGAAGACTCACCAGCCCGAGGTGCAAAGCAACCTAAAATTCATTTCAATAATTCGTAAAGCGTGAGTTGGCATAGTATTTGAATTTTAAAGTGAGCGGACCCCGAAAGCTCCAGTTTCATCGGCCAGCGATGGACGAACTCTAGTTCCAGAAGGACATTCTCGGGGTCTGACGTTAAATTTATTTCGCTAACGCGGCGGAGCGTTTGCGTTTGTTCAGTCTGAAGCCGCTGTTAATTAACTTCGGCTTTTGCTTAATCAAGTCTAAAATCTGCAATAACTCGAGGACGACGCAGTCAAAAACGGAATTATTTAATGTTGTTCTGATTACAGCTACGTGAATCGAGAGGACCAGGGACGGAAAGCCAATATCTCTAGTCAGCCAGTGCAGCCCTAGCAGGGCAGCCAAGATACCAGAATAATTTATAATTTGGAGTTATCATCATTATTTGTTTTATTCTTTCTTGTGTAAATAATTTAAGGAGACATTGTCACTTGGTTCTGTACAATAGTTAAAGAAAATAAATATCTGGTTTTGACTCAAGCTTATTTCTTACTTCAGCTGTTAATGAACCCTTGGCCAGAGCTGTCCACAGATATTAAACAAGAAGAAGTTGATCTTGAGTGTAAAATCAAGTTACATAAATTAGTAATCGTTACAAAATGAAAAATATCCTCTCGAATTGAGAGCCAAAGTATTTAACAGCTGAATTCTACCCGTCTTAACTTATGGCGCACAAACATGAATTTTAAGCCAATCTAATCTGGACAAGCTAAGCAAACTCAACCTAAAATGGCTCGAAGGATGCTGGGAATTATTCTCATACCATAACAGAAACGAATAGATTAGAAGTCAAACAAACGCCATCGACGTAGTACAACAAGCAACCAAACTCAAATGGAAATGGGGAGGTCATAACGAAAGGCACAAGAACGGTAGGTAAATTTACGAAATCCAAATATGCAGGCATACTACAGACACAGAAACAGGGGAAGACCATAAATATGTTGGGGAGATGACTTAACGTGTCACGGTGGTTTGATGTAAAAGAAGAGGCTCTGTCGGAGAAAGATGGAAGAAATTAGAGGATACCTATATCCAAACCTAGACAGGATAACAAAAAGTTAATCAAGATTACCCCGACCAATATATTTTCGTCTTGGGGCTCCAATGCTTCCACGATGGTGTCTAGAGAAATTACCCTCTCCGAGGAATTTTCTTTTCTACGATTTTTCACTGCCAACTGGGGAAAGCCTTAAGACATCCACTTCTGCAATACATTGAGGCAGCTTTACCACCGAATTCAGGACTACACTTCTCTCTGGCTCCTTCGTGGTTACCCGCGTGTAGCCTGTAGATTCCAGGTACATTCGTTTACGATTCTCATCGCGGTCGAGCCATTTCGAAAAGTTGTAGAAATAGAAAAAATCTTTTGCCTAGGTATTAAACTCGTACTGTAGTATGTCACTTATAGATTCCAATGCAATTTTAAGCAGATCGTTATAGAATAAACAAGCTGCAGCTTGTTGAAATTGCTTGTTTATGGCGAATTAGTCGCCACATTCTAGATATTTTTAGAATTTTTGTAGTGGCTTTCACGTTTGACTGTGTTTAGTCGCATTATGTTATTTAATGTAAGACATGCACCGCACCAATTCTTGTACATGATAATGATATTGCGAGAAAGTATTGAAGCTTTATTTATCAATCTTCGACAGCTAGTAAACAATTTGAAGTGTAGTTGCAAAAATGTTCGAACGCAAAGGGCCTTCTGCACTGAACTTGGTTCTTAGCATAAACAAAACGTTCCATGTGAATGTCAGAACCCATACTACGTTTTAGCATGGCTGCCAGTGTCTTTGGGAGACCTATGCTGGTGTAACAGTAGCAAGAAAAATCATACTGAAAGTTACTCTCTAGTCAGTCAGTTTATTTGCATTCCATTTTGACAATAAACTTGTGTAAATACATAAAGATGAGGTAGCGTGGCTCAGAGGCTTGGCGCGCTGAGATACTGATCCACGTTCCTCTAGGTAGCCAGGTTCGAATCTCGCTGGGGCCGTGCACTTTAGCGTTTTTCGAGCCTGAAAACAGTCGTGGAAGGCAACGGGACACCACCACGATGCTGCCGAGTCTATCCCCAGAATGTTTCCTCCCCATCCAAGGGTGGAAATCGTCAACGTGCTATATTTACATTTCCCACTAGCGCCACCTTCCATGGAGTAGCAGCACCAAGACAAACCAATGGAGGTTTAGGGCTCTTTTTGAGCTGACTATACATAATTTAAATAAATATTAGTTGCATTAGTTTTGGAATTTTTGCTTTATGGGAATAGTTGTTATTCCACATAATACATTGGAATAACTCAAAGATTTTATATAGAGGATCGATATCAACTAGACGTAAATTTAAGAAAACTGCGTATGCTTTACTAAGCAAAGATGAATGCGTGTCCACACATTCAGTTGGTTCAAATAATAGTTGGCCATCCATTATTAAACATGTAATGAAGTCGTCGGCTATCAGTGTCAAGCTGTTTATTGGAGGTTAGTCGTACTCTGCTAGAGCTTCAGTAAACTAAGTTAATGTTTAATTTATTTAGTTAATTGCTGAAATGAAAGCAAATTTGTTTTCCGAAATGTTTAGTTCTAATAATTTTTATTTTTTAGTGTGGTGCAATACCCAAAATATACCATGATCACATAAATAAGATTGGGACAACCATTATTGTTTATAAAAAGTAATCAACAATTTATATACGAAAAGACAAAAGTTTTGAATAGCATACTCGGGCGGATGTAATACTGTATAGATTTTTCTGTTCAATCTTATAAAAGAAGTTCTAAAAACTTTCAGCAGCATATCAAAAATCGTGCCTATGTTATTTCTGTCCCGAATCAAGCAAGGCCTGCGGATTTTGGAAAAGAACGCGTTTATACATTTCTTAGACACACTTTTCCAGTAACCAACGTGTCTGCCATTATGAACGTTGTATATAAATCATCATTCCCTACTGCTACACCAAAAGCGAGCCTTGCCGATATCACATTTTTTTAAATAGGCGGCCTCGGTAGCTCCTTGGTTAAGCATTCTGACTACTAATGTAAAGGTTGTGAGTTCGATAACTGGTCCCGATGTGGTTTTTAATAATAAAATTGGATGTAAACCTCTACAGGATGCAATCAATGACACTTTGCGCTCGAAATACACACATGATGTTTGTTACAAAAGGCAGCGCAAAAGTCTACACTCTATAGCAGTTGTAGAAAAAATACTATGTATAATATGGCGCTACATCGAAAAACTATTAGGTTAGTTAAGGTCAGGTTACAGAATATACACAGCAGAAAATTTGAATACTCAACACAAAACCTAACCTAACTTAACCTAAGATTTTTCTCATTTGGCGGTATACTATACTGATACCTGCTTAGACGCATTTTTGAATTAATGTCTTTTAAAGACAGTTCTGTTTATCAGGCTTCAGTTATATAAAACTGACCTGACAAAATGTTACTCATACTTTTTAAATTATGTTAGAATTTTTGACGTATGATATTTGTCAAATGTCAAAAATTATAGCTTAATTCAGAAAGGACACGGGAAATTTTTTCAGGTGAGTTTCACATAACTAGGAGTATCTCTATCCCTCTAAGCCTCTGCTGCAGCCGTCTCTACCACAGGAAAAAAACAAGAAGACTTCCGTATCAATTATCAGCGTTGTTAAGATGGCATTCGAAAATGTTCTTCATGAAATGATGTAATTTGTTTGGTCGCTGACTCTTCGTCTGACCATCAAAAAGTTTCTTCTCGTTCTAAATGCGTCAGCAAACAGCTCTCTCTCCTTCTCGGTGTTTATTACTATTTTTATTCTTAATTTGTTTACTTATACACCTTCTCTTTCTTTAAATTGCGTAATATATTTTAAACTAGCAAATGAAACAATTAGCAGCTACTTCTTAATTTTTTAAATTTCTTTATTAAATTTCTCCAATTAGAATCGCAAATATTAACTTATATTTTTAATATTTATCATACCCTAGTACACCGTTTATTATTTTACTTCACATAATCGCCTTATTAAAATTTTACTATAGTACATTCTGTTATTTCTGTAATATAAAATTTACATAAATATTCTATTATTAAATATAAACCGTCATTCATAAGACTGAAAACAAAATCATGTTTTCTAAATAAATTATATTATACTAATTTATGTCTCATTTCAATCCTTTAACTGAACTGTTATAATTATATATCCTTACAGTTTAAATACAGCACTAATAATTATTTTTCTATCCTTTCAATCAAAGTGTAGAGTCTGTGAAAAAGGTCTAATGATTTAACCAGGTAAAAATTTATTGTACTCGTAATAAGTTACAGCTTTAAATAAAACTGCAGAATTAACTACCGAGATTTATTTATGAAATACTGTATGCTGGAACTGGTTTTCTTCATTTTCGTAAAACTCATCTAAACTGCGCATGTAGTTCGACATTGAGTACTCGATTTTCTAGATTACATGCTGATCTAACGCTTCCACTTGATTTGATACTTGACTGAATACAATATTGACCCGTTATTATTCGATTTTCCAACCTAGTTCAAAATTGTGTTGCCGGTAGAAGCATTGCGGGCGTTAAATAGGGATGGGTGACGTGATTCCAGTTTTCACGGAAATAAATAGTAACTAAATAGTAACGAATTTTTTCGACAACCACGAAAAGTACAAGATTGAATATTAAATGATTGAAACATTTGTTGGCATACTGTTCGTGTGTTGGCACAAATTATAAAATCTGTAAAAAGATTTTCTCAGGACTTTCCTCACAAGTAGAAGTTGTGACACTATATATTTTGAAAAATCAAAGAAAACTAGGGTTAAAAATATCTTGACGTTCCTAATACTACTGAAAAAATAAAAGAAAACGCTTGGTAATGCCAGTTATATCAATTTGCAAATAAAAAAAGTATTGCACACAGGAATAGAACTCAGTGCCTACGAAACGCTTTTGAACGGGAAAGAAGCAAATCGCTCGCTGATCATCCATTGATCGTATTCTGCCACGGTGCTCTGTCTCATGACGCCGCGCAGGAACTGCATTATATTCAACAGCTTATTATTGCCCATCTTTGTTTGTTTTACAACAGTTATCCTATATCTGTTGGGTCTCATTTTTGCTAAGTGTAAAGTGACCTATGCGCAAATTACTACTTTTATCTATTTCTCAGATAACGTAAAAAATAACAAAATTCTATTTTTTAAGGTGCACACCTTGCGTATTGTGATGGTTGTGGATTAGGAGTTCCGATTTATTGTTAAAAGTTCATTTCTAGATAGAAAGGTATTTGTGGATGAAAAAATGTCTAATTATTTAAAAATACAAGGTGAAGTTTAGTAGATAATAACAGACTAACTATTCAAAAATTATTAAGAAAGAAGATATAAAATTCAAATCAGAATATACAGTTAATATTCGAAAGTCAGGTACTAAAATATAAATTAAAATTATCATCATTGAAGCTATATGAAGCGTTGTTGATATTAACAGAAAGCAATTTATAATTAAAAAGTAATTAATAGTTTGAAGAAATATCAAAGTTCAGAGCTGAGTTCATATTTGAGTAAGTGACGTATAAGATCGCCAGAACAAAAATATAATGTACCTATATAGTTAAAAATCATTCAGGGTTTTATAAGTGAAATAATTAATTAAACAGCTGTAATATTAACACAATAATTCAGGGTGTTAGTTTCAAACATTTTGTATATAAAGTGAATTGTTAATAGAGAATAACAACTTATTTTTGATTTCTAAAATGTAGACGTAATTTACGAAGTAAACCCATTTATAATCAATAATTTATTAATGGACTGATATACAAGGGTGCAAAAAACTAAATTAATTAAGAATAAAAGGAATAAGATCGTTTAATTAATTAAGAATATTGCAGTCAGTGAGGTGAGTTTGTTTGAGCTGGAGTGTTGGAAGAGCTGCGATTTGAGTTGGTGTCGAGACGCAGATATCTGTAACTGATTTGAATTGGTATGCTGTCGCAGTTAAGGTGAAGGTATCTGTGAATTGGATTTCAATTGGGTGCGCCGTTGCAAAGTCATCATTGAAGTAAAAGCGTATGGAATGGAGTTAATTGGTTGGGAAAGGGAAAAACATCTTGGAATCGCTGTTGGAGGAGATACAAAGGATCTACCATCTGGGAGAGCTGGTTGGTTGTTGAGGTTGGTGTATGAGACTTTAATAGCCTTCTATTCATTGTCACACTGTGGGTTCGAATTGAAGTAGGAATTATGGTTGGAGATACAAACATATGTGGCAGAATAAGCTAGTTGCATTTGTACTTTTTCGGCAAGAGAATTGGATCAATTCAATTAAGAGTAAATAAGTAGGTATATGTAAAGATCAACATTAATCAATTTCAACATTGAAATAATAAATTACGTACATAAATACTTACGCTTGTTAGCTTATTTCAACTAACATGTATAGATTGAATATGAATTCAGCGTATATGTTATATTAATAGTCTGACAGTGACAATTGAGACTTCTCAAATAATTCTGAATTAAGTATACATTAACCAAACATTTTTTACAATTATTTTGATAGGCGTTTCTAATTCAAGAACCTACCTGAGATAAGAGAAATTGTTTTATTACCTGAGCTATTAAAAGAAATACATAATTTGATTAAATAAATTTGAATTAGGGCAAATATTTTATTTCAAGCGTTTTGAATTGAATAAATAGGAATAGTTTAGCAGTATAGTAACTATTATGAAAATGTTGGCTTGAAAAGTAAAGTCAGTAGTATATCAATACTATTGAATTACCCGAGCTACGCTTCGGTTAGCTAATTTAAGAGAGATGCATTAATATCGGCCGGAAATCGAACCCTGGCCTCCCGCGTGGCAGGTGAGCTTTCTACCACTATACCAAGCTGCTTAGTTGAATAAGCCGCTACTATAATGGTATATAGTGAATCAGCGGAGCTAGGCTCCGCTTCGCCAATTTTACGCTTTCATTAAAACTTTACTTTTTTGTACTTTCTTGAAAATAAAATTCGACCTACGATCTAAGTCTAAACATTTGCAAAATTTTAAGCTATCATATAATTTAATCGGTCCAGTATCTTCAGAATAGATAGCGAACAAAGATACATACACACAAAGAGACCACCAATTTTATGGCATAGGATATTTCTCCGAAATTTGCTCAGTTCCATACCAGGTAGACATGTAATCCGCATGCATAATATCTCCTTCCTCCAATAATTCGTTTTTGAGTTATAGACAAACAGACAGATAGACAAACAGACAGACAGACACACAGACAGACAGCCAGACAGTGTTTTTTGTATAATTAACTTGAAAAGAGGCTTCCACGAATGGGGCCCCCAGTTAATCCGCTGCGAATTCCGGTTCAATGGGATTGCCGGGAACTGCCACTTAATAACCCTTGACTTGGGTTCAGTTATTTGTTGGAGTGAAACAAGACTTAACAAACACGAGTATATTGAGTAACAACGATTACAAACGTCACTTATGGACCGATGGTTTTTTACAATAGCTTCAACTGTTGTGACACGCTTGGATTGGCCAGGCGAAAATAGCGAATTGCGCGTAACCGTCACACAAAACAACCTGAAAACGTCTTTACCGGGGAGCTAGACCGACCGCAAACCAGCACAAAGCATAGCTGAACTTGCTTACTCGAAATTCTGAATCTAACTGAAGCTGAATTGACAATGAGCTGAACTCGCAAATTCAACAAGGAGGGGAAGGCTCAAACACTATTGGCTGAGATTAATGCTAAGCTCTCTCAATGAGGCATTGTATTGAACGAAATCCATAAACACATGAGTCCCAAATACGCTAAGTCGGCTTAAGTCCTATTAGAAAGTATATCCATCCGCTTAAAAGCCATTAAGGGAAGCTTATAAATTCCTTTGCAATATTAACAGAGGCAAACAAATACGGCAAGATGCAAATTTGACTTTACCACGACCTTTGAATGAGATAGAACAGTTATGACTTGAATTACATAAATAATTATAAGCAAAAAGGTTTTGATGCACGCATCTGTGTGAATCAAACAGACAGCATCTAATAAAACTTATTCTGTTTGCAACTGAACATGTTTATGTATATTCTCCGCGATATTTTGTGTCTTTTGCGATATCCATTTTAATTGCTTACTTAAAAATGCATTCACAGTTTTTTCTTCTTCCATGCCGCCAGGGATTGGAAAAATAATTCTGGAAGAAATAAATCATTTCAAAAACGTAACCTTCAATTTTGCGTAGTTTTGCAATGTGCCTTGTAACTAGATTATTACTTCAATCCTTACCTTTAATCAAACTGATTAACTCCAACAAGCACTTGTTCTTTATGATCACGCCATGACTCAACAACCTCAATGCTGAGTAACTTTTTTACATAGAGTTTCGTCGGACTAAAGACTGCCATTTTGGCCCAAATCCAGCATACAGCCGATCAAACTCGACTTCAGATTATAAGTGGTGAAAGATGTATTTTTTTCTGAAATTGTACCATTTAATTAAAATTGTTCAGTATGCGGATGCAATTAAACGATATTTGAGTGTAAGTTTTGCGTAAGTAAGACTATAAGTAAGTACGTAATTTATATAATACGCCCACAAAAATTTAATCAGCATATTATAAATAATGACATTCGATAAAACATTTTAATATTTATATGCATATATACATTGTATAATAACCTGGATGTTTATTCTTGTTGTATTTAGAACATCTAAAAGAATGTATGTATAAATGATTTATCATATGAATAATCCTGTAGATCTTGATTGGACGTTAAACGAACGTCCAATGGATACTTATGTTCGGACGTCTAAAGAATGTCAATAAAAGAATGTTCAATGGACGGTCATATAAGTTGCTTGGATGTTAGAACCTTTCCTGGATCGACGTTCATTGTACAACTTGTGTTGTGTGGGTGCTCCACATTTTGTTAATTTGTACTATCACAAAATATTCAAACCAGCCCTCAAAGACACAGGATTGGAAGTAAAAGTCAACGGTGTCATCCTCAACACATGTAGATATGCTGATGGCATGGTGATTATCCGCGATAGCTTGGATAGACTCCTACAGCTCTTTACAAATATCAACTTAACTTGAGTAGCAATGCGGCTTAATATCAGTATAACCAAAACCACATTCGCATCATTACATCTGAATAAGACAGAACGTGTAAATAAATGTACATGCCTTGGAAGTATTATAACCAATGAACTTCATCCAGAAAAAGACATAGTAAGAATTGACATGGCTAGATCTTCTTGTAATAAAATGAAACCTCCTTGCCGCGACACTCTAAACCTTAAATTACGTCAGTGCATGGTTTATTGTTACATTTGGTCAGTTCTATTATACATACGGGGTAGAGACTTGGATTACCAAGATTAGTTCTCTTAATCGTCTTGAAGATTTCGAAATGTAGATTTTTAGAATGCTGAGTGTGCCATGGACACAAACAATGATGTTCTACGTCGAGCAAAAGCCGAACGGGAGCTCATAACTGGCGTAAAATGTAGCAAAATCTCATATCCGATCCATGTTCTTCCAATATCACCGGTTGTAGCTCAACTTGAACGGAAAGATTGAAGGTTGGCGAGAAGTTGGCTGAAAAAGAATATGTACATGATGCCGCAAAACTATTCAGAAGCCCACAAGATAGACAATCACTTGCTATACTGATAGCCAAATTCCAGGAGACAGAAAGAAGAAAGTATCATTGACTGTTGTCTATATTATTGATGGCAGTATTCTCGTTTATTTACTTTTTCGCTTTCTAAGCATTTTACGAATACTGCATTATGCTCCATTTATTCACTATCTAAAGCTTCTTTTACCTTTCGGTGTCGAGGACCATTCATACCTCGCGGATGGTGCAACAAAGGCAATGAGCCGCTTACGATTTACACTACGCTTCCGCACATCCAAACATATCACACCCTCAACCACCCTAAACCTAAATTAAAACTAACTTAATTAATAAGTTCAAATCCATTTCGGCTCAAAGAAAACTGTCGGCTACGTCCAGACGTGAACCCATGTCCATCCTGTTGCTAAGCAGATTGCTAACTTAGTTAACCACCCAGGTGGCTTTTTGAGTTTCATACGTATTTTTTTATCCTTATTATTTGTCTATTAACTCCACCTTTTATTATTACATATTTAAAATGATTATTGGAGATTATTAGCTCCTAATGGCTCCTTGCTGATGTTAAATAGGCAGTAGCTGCATATTCTAGCAGAATTTCTTCTGTGAAAAGTGTTGCTTTTAATATAATAATTTGGGGAATAAGTAGTCAAAATAAGGGCATTCTCAGCTGATGACAGTTGCTGATAAAAATATATTTGAAATCGTTAAAAATTTTTAAAACACAGACATAAGAACTAGGTACTTTTAGCTGCTGCTTTATTTTAGTGAAGATATAAATACGAAATATTTACGTTGTAAGCTGTTCGAGAGCATACAGTTTATTTTACAAACTTTGAGATTTTAATAGTCCTGTTATCACTCTGTCTCTCTATTTTCTTATTATAGGTACATTGTAAACCACATTCGCGGTATGCTCGTTTCTTTAACTTCAATTATGTTGGAACATATTTTCGGCGCCCCGGACTAATTTATTTTTTCCTGGATTCAGATGCATACATTTACAAGAACTGGCGACTTACCAGAACTTTCATAGCGCCCCTGCGATCTGGGGGTTGTAAATCAGAAACATGATACTGGGGGTACAAGGCTAACGGCGAGTCCTTTCACGTAGCAGGTGGTCACACACGCCCGACCGCGAACACAAACTCAGCCAATTGCACAATTAGTCATGCAAACAAAACAACAGACATTCAGCTTTTAGCAGTAATGTGCTCATTACATAATACTTACACGGGGGTTTTATGGCACCCCGCTGCGTTCCTACGTCGCATCTCGAAGAAGACATTGTTCAGGGATATTCTTCGGTACACTTCCGATGATGTGCCTGTAATAATCCTGAAAATACGGGTGCTTACCGCATCTAGTACGCATTAACCGAACGTTGACTGCATCAATGGGTTGAACCCATGTCAATGTAACCCGCAACTGCTGTGACCGCATAGACCGCAGATAGCACAGGCACGAGGCATCTTTGGAAGACGGGCGTCTCAAGCCACCCAGTCTAGCTCACTGTGACCACTGATAAGCAAGGTGCTGAAGAGGTCAAGGATCGTAGGCCATCTCGCCGAATTGCCACTAATCTAGGCACGAGAGAGCTTTCTACGGCAAGTTGACCTCAAGCCAACCATAACAATAAACAACGACCCAATTAATAAAGCTGTCTACAATCAGCCTCATTACGAATAATAACGAATGTTCGACTCCGCTGTTCAATAACTAAATTTTCAAAGCTACGCAAGCACTAGTATTTTCTTTTTACAGACCACATCGGTTCATCCCCTGTCTTATAAGTATAGTCCATATAATTCACTTCAAAAAACACAATCGCGGTGAAATGACACCCGCGGTGCATTAGCTTCCGCGTTCACACTCGTACGACTTCGCCCACAGACTGCCAAAACACATAAAAACCCTCGCATTGTAAAAATCCCCCCCCCCCCATTCGCTTTGGGCTGCACAACATTCCCATATGGACATTCTCGGCTAACTGCCGCAAAGGCCCATCGATATTTCAAAACTACCTGCAGAAAACGCTGCCCGATTCTTAAAAACAGCCCTCGGTCTGGCGATTAGCTTTGGACTCGTTTCGATTCTGTGCTAAATTTAGAACGTATCTTATTTCAGTGGCTGGTTTAGTCGAAAGCCCATAATTATACGAATTCAAATAAAAAATATTTTCAAACAGCGCAAGAAACACAAAAGTAAATATTACAATTATTTTCCTTTAACATTCGCTCTTCTTTTATGCCGTTACATTTTTTCAACAAGGATATCGAATTCAATATTATGTCAAGTTGAAAACTTCGTATGTTATACAAAATAAAACATTAATAAATTACTGTGAAAGTATAATAGGAATAATTTCCAATTTTACATGCGATAGGTACTGAATTTACTACTGCCGCGATTATTGCTTGAAACTAACTCTGTCAACTGTAACAGCTTGTCGAGTACATAAAGTTTTTGTAAACATGGCCCAGTATAATATTGTATATTATGCAGGAGAGGTACCTTATTATTGAGATGCAGAATATATAATCCGCAGAGCTCCTTCCTCCTAACCTTGCCAACTCGAACATTACCCTCGCAGCATACGAGGAAAATAAAACGCTGTTTCCTTCCCGCCTCGCTTTATATTGCGTCTTACTCCTAATCCTTTCGGCGCTGAGTTCCATAAATCACATTAATTCTTAAACATTTTTATTCCAGCTTAGCATCGATTTCCTATTTTAAGCACGTACGGCTGTAATTAGCAATCACAAGGCTACTCCGATAGTTTATCGGAAGGGGCAAAGGCAAATATACCATAATCGAGTTAAGAACAAGGGCAAGCGGTAACCAGGGCAATGCAGCGACTTCTATCGAGTAGGTGCGATATTTTATAACGACATGGATGGCATATGTTGTAAAATTTAAATCGACTATAAACAACTTTATGGTTTGTTATGATTGTAAATTGTTCGTGAAAATTTTATTTGTAGGCATGCAAAATTTTAATATACAATATTTTCCCGAATTGAGGAAAAAGAAAATAATGCTTTTGATTTTATTCATGTGATAGCTTTGTGTATTTCTGGTAAATATAGTCTCTCTATTTAAAGCTGCTGCTGATAGTAAAGCGTTTATCAATAGTTTAAAATCTAGTAATTGTCTTAAAGGAAGTGTTTATATGTATACGAACCGAAACAGTAAAGAAATAGTAATTTATTATACAAGACGATAAAGTTAAATTTTATCCACGAGTGAAACGTTTAACGTCGAGACGAAGGAAAGTCAATCACATTTTAAAATCTCAGTACCTAGATTGGGTTGCTAGGATGATACGAAGCTGTAATATATTTTAATTAAAGGTTAGAAAATTAAATTACTTTATCTACCCTGTTATCATCGAAAGGTTTACCGTTGGCTAACCTCTCAAAATTCAAAACTTAACGTAGCTAGTTGGATACAATTGTCTGCCGACCAGCTCGGTTACGGAGACGGCCTGTACAGCTCTTTAAATTATGCAAAACGGGCGCCTACGGTATTTTTAACAAAGAAGCAAGTGTATCCAGGCATCAGAACGAGAATACGTAAACTCAAGTAGCACAATAAATCTGAAAGAGAAGCTCAACTCAAGTACAGGTAGCAGTAACAAATAATAAATAACCACAGTAAAGTATCACAGTATAATTGGCATTTAAATATCACAGTACAATCGACAAAGCATCTCTTACATAAATGAATCATAAATTACCGGTAACATAACAACTGAAAACGGCTGAGCGGACGTTTGGGAAAATCATAACCTAAATTAATGCAAGCCGAGAAGCGGCTGCACAAATTCGCGAACGAATAAGTCATCGAATAATCATATAAATACAGTCTAATGTAAAACCTGTTAGCGGCTTCCGTCGAGCACTTCCAGCATGCTTATCAAGAGTCCAGGCGTGCTGCAGAATTTCGCAAACAAATTGCAGCAAGCCAAGGTCGCACACAGAAGATAGCGACGGCGACAGTTGGGATCCAGACGCTGACCTAAGCCCCAAAATGGCTTACTCGAAACTGCTCACTCGAAATTCGGAACTGATGGCCCATAACTGCATCCTCGAAATGATTTACCCAAGACTGCTTACTCGGACTGATTTGCCCCAGACTGCCTGCTAAGGAAAACGAAACCCAAAATAAATGCATCCAAGCCTTTGCTAAACGACCAACAGTATAAAGTGGAACTCACCCCGGATGAACTGGGCATGGCGTAGAATAATCTCCCCAGAATAATGTCCAAAATACTAAAGGCTTCGCTTTGCAGCGAGGCCCCAAAGCTTCCATAACTACCAAAATCTGAAGTGCTGTATAGCGGCAGGACAAAACGAATCACCAAAACCAGATCAAACATCTCCGCAGCGTTCTGCCAAGCCAAAAGCGACGCGTTCAGACAAAAGAATGTGACCAACGAGAGCGCTTCGGCCTCAACCCGGTCAAGCAAGGCCATGGCAAAAGTGAAGATAACGATAACAAACCCCAAAGAAATAGCAAATTATTGAAGGCGTAAAACCAGCATTGCGGAACTACAGGGAGTGCCGAAAAACAATAACAACCCCTGACGTTAAAGTGCTACTTTATCTACCCTTGCTGTTAAAGTAACACGACTTTGTTTTGAATCGATTGAAGCACACTTTAACATTTGCTATAGAAAAAAAAGTATTATTTTTATAAAATACTGTATGACGATCTGTTTTAAATATATAAAAATATACACTCTAGCCGTGATCCGTATATAAATTCCCAGCAACGTCATGAACCTATGTAGAATTTTGACATCCACGGCTACTCCACTGAATAAATAAGACAATGGTCAGCAGCATAAAATAGAGTTTCGAACGTTCGACCACTACCACTTCATCGATAACTAGTCGCATCCTGTAGTATATTTATATGTCTGCATTTTTAAATACAGTTAAAACGTCATTTGGCAAAGGTATGGAGTATTTCCCGTAGCCGCGTGACCATTTTTTAGCAAAAAATAGACGCTTGTCTATATTTTCTGGTTATATTTTCACATAAAGCCTTTTTTCGAATAAAATAAAAATACTAAGTAGCTTCCCTTTTTAAATTGTAACATACCGGTTTTATTTCCCATGTTGTTGTTTTCTCCTGTAACTAACGTAAGATTTAGAAGGTTACATGAAAAACTATTGAGAAATAAACAAAGAGTTAATGTTTCTTATAACAAGGTTATACAAATTTATTTAATTATTTATTTTACACATAAGGAACAACAACAAAACGAGCCGAAATAATTCTTGTTGCCACGAAGGCCCAATGTCTCCCCTAATTTCCAAGCAGGTTATTTTCAATAGCGCAATACATAAAGTTATGGCGGAAATAAAGATCAATAGTCATTGTCTACCGCTGGTGTAGAGGCATACAAAAAAAAATATAAAAACATTCAAAAAGGAGGTAACATAATATAATATGAACTCATATAATATAAAAATAATAAACATCCTATCTCCCCTATTCATAGACAAACTTGTAAGAGTAAGGGTCGGGTATGCACAAACATTTTATTATATTATTTTCAGGGAAGACAATAAAAGACTCGTATTTTAATACCTAGATGTAAAGTATCATTTATGTCCTACCAGTACATTAATTAAAATTAATGACTCTATTTTAAGGTATCTTAGATACAAAATAATGCTCCAGGGCAATTATTTTCTTCATAAGAACACTAGGGTTATTATAAAAAATTAACAGTATTTGTTTCCATGGATACAACCTTTATTTCAAAAATTATGCACTACTGTCACAATGAAAATTAATGACAGCTCATCTAATGTCACAAATCTAACTTAGATCAGCTAACTAGATCAATCTTAAATACCATAGCATAGTAATTATATGAATTGAATATGAATATGAATTAGGTAAGAAAATTGGTAGGACATAAAACCTTGAAGGCACCACAGGCATTATGAGCTAAGAGCCCGCGATTGTTGTACACACCTCGGGCCAAAGGCCCTCGGTTAGTACACTAACAATCTTGGGCTCTTATTTTACTCATAATGCCCCTTGGTACCTTAATAACTATAAATTATAGGTAAACAATTATAGATCTTAAACGAAAGCTTTCGTTTAATTTGAATAGGGTGTAAATCAATATTTTCTGGATCTGTTAGGAATGCAGCGGGACTTGAAGTGTTAATTGGATATTCTGGAGCATTACATAACAAGCGCCAAAAACTATGTTAAATTTATGACAGCGGGATTAGGGAGAATTGGAACGGCCGGCGATCGAAACAAATAACCCAAAACCGCGAATCAATTTAGTTTATAATTAATTATGTTGCTATTCAATCGAAGTAACGCCCTGTTGAGAGCAATTCAAAAAACGCCGTGAGAAACCCAAATTTAAAACTAGATTGGAAAAGAATTAAGCAGTTGTGGGGTTTGGAAAGGGGCAACCATCAATTAGCGCAGCGCCGCTCTGGCAACGAAATTTAAATTTTTTTGTCGTTGCTTGGACACTCCGCGACTCGCAATGGAGGAGTTTTCGCAATTGTATAGAACATATTTCAATAAAACTGCAGGGGGAAGAAAGCCAAGTTTGGTGCATGTGATACGAGTTATACGAAAAACTACTGTAACATATCACAACTTGTTTAACCCTTGCTTTACTAGGTGTTGCACAGTCCGACACCGCAAGACAACGTGTTAGTAAGATTGTGTGCGCACCAATTATTGGCCCCTCTTTCACTCACTAGGGGTAACACGGTCCGACACGGCAAAGAAAATTGTTAGTAAGGCTGTCGGCGCACCGACTCTTTGCTTCCCTTTTATTTCTCTAGATGCAATACAGCACGACACCGCAAGGAAAATTCTTAGTAAAACTGTTAGCACACCGACTCTTTGCCCCTCTTTTACTTCTCTAGCTGCAACAGAGTCCGACACCGGAAGGAAACTTATTAGTAAGACTAAGTGGGCACCGACCTGTAATTCTCTAGTACACAATTCGGCACCACAACGACAGTAGTGTTGTCCAGATTGTAAATTGCCTTAACCTCTTTTCTTATTGTTATCTCTGCACGAGAGGCATCAAACGAGCACCCAACCTTTATTACTGCTAAACGAGCCACCGAAACCGTCTAACGTCATTTTAGTATTCGAAGCACAACAGTAATTAAAAGTATGTAGTACATTTACACTAGGTCATAATAAAGAATATTAGATCTCCATGCCGTTGTTTTTTTTTCGGTGTGAGAAGTACCAACGCCTAGAATAATCGTCTATAACTCAGCCGATGTACGCCGTAATACCCAGAAAACATACACAACGTAGGTACCTACATAAATTAAAGCCAAACAGGGTGTGTACCGTTACACAATGCTTCCATTCCAAGGAACGATGTAACTCCAAAAATTACAAATTTCTAAAATCAATAAAAACTTTAGTACTCAAAATTTGTGTTTCTAATAAAGAACACAGAAGTATGAAAGCCCTAACTTCCTAAACAGTTAGAATTTAGGAAAGGCAAAAGAAATTTCGCATTTAGGGGAGTCGCTAAAAAGCAACATATGTAGATTAAATACCCTTAAGCGTCTCATAACTGCGAATAGATGACTCCATTTGCATAAACTTCGCAGCGGAGACGCATGATAAAGTCGGAGCGACTTAAAATTTATTAAAGCACTCATTGTTGGTCTTCGCATTTCTCCAAGTGAGCGCTCCCACAGTACACTATTGTTATGTGTAGCAAGACGATTAACACGTTCGTTGCGACAAAGCGAAAGCGCAAGAGTGCGATAAGATAATCCCCGGGGATTAATTTTCGAAGTTTAGGCACTTGGCTCTAATTTAGTCGTAATGCCGCGATTTGTCCCGAATCGAAGCTAATAGTTGCCGATTTTTTGTTGCAGATCGCACCCTGGGGGAGCTAGGACGGAAACCCCAAAACGACAAGGGCCCAGCCGTCAGGCAGGAGCTCTCAACGATTCTCCCCCCCGCACAAGGACATGTGCACGCCGGTATACCGCTCATGTAAATCATGCACATATTGTATTATACACTTAGAGACAAGTTTTCCATATGGTTTGATTATAGACAGTAGAATTTATCAAAATTTGAATAGACTATGTGCAAAACAAAGCAACATGGAGATTGTCTAATCGGTAAGATATAGAGATGTGGTTAAATGTTCAACATTCCAAGTGCTGCTATGATACACATTTAAATCGTAAAATTTTCAGTTTATTTTTGCAGTGTTTGTGTACAGCGTGAGTACTAAAAAGTGGGGAAAGAGCGGGAAATTTTGAATTAAATCCTAGTCATTTTTTGCTTTTATGGTTCTAAACCGTACCTGCTAACCTCGAATTTGACATAGACTTACAGTGTCACCAATGACATGTAACCAAAAAGTTGTTGTGATACACCTGCGAGAAACATAAAAACAAAAAATTACTAGGATTTCATTCAAAATTTCCGGCTCTTTCCCCACCTTTTAGTACTCACACTGTATAACTTTGTTATTTTCAGTAATTGCGCAAAGCGGTTCTGGCATCATTGAGACACTTTTTTAAACATTTTTAAGTATAGGCAACTACTGATCACTTTGCTGAAGCGTTTAAGTGACAAATAAGATTATCATAATCCATTGCCTGATCTGAATCGAACAAATAAGTTCGAAGGAGTTATCTAATTGCTAACACGGTATCTGTTGGAACAAATAAGTTTAGTCTGCACTCATCTACCCTTGCTTATTACGAGAGAGAATTACGCCCGCTATTTACGCCCTAGGGCGTTATGGACTGCATTTCAGCATTTTGTAGTTATTTATGTATCAAGAGCATTCTGGAGATGTTCATGTGTTTTTGGAGGGCGAGAAGGTTTACAAGCCTGGGGCTTCTGGCCTGAGGGTTTTTAAGTTGTCCGGGGGCTATGAACATCAAGTAATGCCCGTGGTGCTTACAACGTTTTATTTTCCGCTTTAAATGCGCAACTTGAAAAGCTTGCAGAGCATTATGGACTGCTTTATATACCTTTGTGAAAAAATGTTGCTGTATTTTTGCCCTGTTTCTCCTTTTCGCCCATTTTCAGCTTAGATTCTACTCCTTTTCTTAGTTCTGCCACGTCTAAATTAATAGTTCAGCAGGGATTCAAAACCATATTCCGTTCTTTTCGAATATTAGCGTCTATCAGCTTATTTACGTTCGTCGATATTTTCTAAACGTAGGTAGCTTTGGTCGTCGTCTGGTTGACGCACTGTGCCTTTATCATTTTTTTTTATGAGTTCTCGACGCCAGCGAGTCTGTTCTTGCTTGCCTGTGATTTCCCTTCATAAGCAAAAATATATTTCATCATAACGATGCATTTCGTCCCGTGGCAACCCTATTCTATAAGTTAAAGAGAGTACAATATTAAGTAGAGCCTGCGCGCATTTTATTCGGCGAAATTGAAGTCGAAATTGTATAAAGTTGTAAAGCTGTAAGTTTGGCTATCGTCGAGCCCCTGGGTTAAGTGACGTGCTGGTGAAGTTTAGCAGAGGGATTTTTCTGTGCCTTTGAGCAAGGCGTCTCAAATCACTCTTGAAACAAATTTTGAGTGAAAAACCTCGTATATGTGCTAAACTACCATTTCGTTACTGCAACCTGCCTGTCATACGGGCTTCGTTCACTTACCCTCATCCTGGGAATACCATGACGTTCACACCTGCTTGAACATCGACCGCATGCAGTTTACTGACGTTTCTTTTTGAGGTAGTAACTAAGATGCGACCTGCGGTTTTAGTTCAACAACGTAACCAGAGCGTCTGGAATACTCTCCAATAGGTATTTTGTTAGTTGATAGTATTTGTAAAACATATAAATAAATTTACAGTAAAGTGATTTCAAAGTATCGGCATGGCACAAAGTGGCATTGTTTATTCAAATGTTAAGGTGTTGAACAGAGATTACCGCCTTGAAGTGAATTTTTAGTTTTTGTTGTCAATTTTGATTGTTGTAACGTAGTTCCTTTGTGAAAATTTAAAGTTTTGTCGCCTGTGTTTAGTCTAAACGTTGCGCAATTAACCTTACTAACCTTGTTTCAAGCATTTTTAACAGTAATGAGTAATTCTTTTAATGTGCATTGTCATTTACATATTTTCCTACATCAATTAAATATAGTTCATTATTAATTATTTGTGTTTTCCATTAATGGATTGATAACGTTTGCATGTGTATTTGGGTGTATTTTTCCGATGTATAGAGATTCAGACGGATGTAAGCGAATGCAAGTCAAGGTGAGTTTAGCCCATCTGTTTGCTGCTCAAGCACTGCCAAGATAGAAGTAGAAAGGTGAGCCATCTTCTTCCACTCTCTGGATCAGTTCTCCTGTGTTGTTTTCCCAATTTATTAAGAAAGTGGTGGCGCTAAACATGTACCATCTGTATTTCATTTACCGAATCGTAGCCCTAAACTAAGGTCGTAAAAAATTCCCCTTCTCTACTGCAGCTTAGCCGGCAATATTTGTTACAGCCCATCGTAACGGGTTGGGGCAATCGATCCGGAAATTTCCTGATTTTGTAAAGTAACCGATTGACACCTTGCCGTAGTGTATTTTTTATGCCGCAACAAGCTGTCATCCTAACATGGTGCCACGTTTTTTGTCATAAAGTCGATTTTAGGTTGTAATACCTTGTATCACAGATGTACACAACAAATAATAGATCAGGAGAAAATACATTAACTTACTTAGTCCAAGTGGAAAATAAAGCGCTGTATGCACCGCTGCCATTACTTGATGTTTATACTTCTCAAACGACCATAAACGTCTTTGTAATACCCTTGGTACATAAATAACTATTATTCGGAATTTAATTTGATTTAACGGGGTCATATTTTTTGAGTTATTAGCCGAGACGATTCGCAGTGCATTAGTTACTTCGTGTCTATATTACTTACGCACTTTATGGTATTCACTTTTCTTCTAAAGTATCCAAAAATTAATCTCATCTAGTATGGCTATGGATTTTCTCTAATTTACTATGTTTACACTTAAAAATCAACCTGACATTTGATTTTTAAGTGAGTTATAGTTGCATTCATAAATTAGGAACAATTCCATAGCCATACTAGATGGGATTAATTTTTGATCATACTATATATTGAAACGTCTTTTCATGGTGAAGTAGCAAAACTGTTATATTCAGAAATACTGCATAACGATAACGAGGATATAAATAATTGATATTAATATTAAATAGCTTTTAGCATATATGACTCGAAATAAACACTAACACCTGTAATTTAAATATTTCATGAAAATAAACTCAGGATTAAAAATACAATAAGTGAAATTAATAACAAAAATACTTGATAATTACAAACAGGAATTTAAAACAAATCGATGCGATGACGCCTACATTTTCACTTTTCTGGTTCCCGGTCAAAAGTGTGTGTGTGTATTAAAATCGACCACCCTCCGAACTTTTTGCTAGTTGCGGTATTTGTCGTCCGAGGTCTTGAGAAGGCTGTTATGCATATGGGCATGATAAGCTACTGCTAGAAGCTTAAGCTACAAATCTACAAACGTATAGCCGACTCACATAAATAAGGGATTAGGTACTATAACTATTTTTCTCAACCAATAGTACTCATTATTTTTTATTATGGTGATTACTTTTTCCTAGCCTATAAATAGTCTAAGAGCCTGCGACAAAAATAGGTTACGTCATTTCATTAAGAAAATATTTCATGTTATTATACTCTCTTAACGTCGCTGATAATTAATTCGGAATCTATTTCTTCTATTTCTTCGGAAAAGTATGTTTAGTTAGGTTATAATTTTTGATCTTCGACAAAAATTTTTAGCTATACGTGTATTTGTCAAATGTCAAAAATTATAACCTACTTTTAAAAAGGATACGTGACATTTTGTCAGGTCCGGTTTACATGGTCCTTGGAGATACTTTACCCAAGGACCATAAGAAAATTAAATACCGAGAAATCGATTAAATTTGTAATAAAAGTCGCCTGTGCTAATTGTTATATGTTTGACAGTTCTGAAGTTTATTGTTGGTAGCACTGTCAGTCTACGTCAAATTCGAGGTTATCAGGTTAGGTTTTGTGTCAGTTTGTGTCAAATAGCAAACAAAACCTAACCTGCTAACCTCGAATTGGGACATACATCGACAGTGTCACCAACAATACATTTCAGTACTGCCAGATACGTTTATTTTATCTGTCATCTCTAGCACTTTGCGCACCTGCTGCAGCTTTCTCCACCACCGGAAACCAGACAGACATCCAAATCAATTATCAGCGATGTTAAGAGATTATAGTAACATGGGACATTTTCTTAATGCAATGACGTAACTATTTTTGTCGCTAGCTCTCCGTCTTAAAGAAAAATTCGCTTTTAGTTATAACGTCTTTATGTGTAAAAATAAGCCTATTAAACCTCATGTCTTTAAAAATCATCTTGGCAGACTATACGGAAAAATTATGTTGGGATTATATAAAATTTGACTCTGCATTCGAAGCTTGTGTAAAAAACCGTTTTCCTGAAATCGTCAAGAAAACGGGTTATGTCAAGACTTAGTTTTATTTTGAAAGTGTCACTTTGTAGAAGTAGTAACTTTTAAAATTTTTGCAAGACTAGTCATCTTGCTTTATTTTACCTAGGTGAACGCTCACCTTCACCGTACCCTTGATGCGATAAAATTGTAAGGCGCTATTTCAGAAAAAAATTATACATTACACAGCATGAAGGTATCTACGCTTAGCTCGGAGGATTTGAAGAAGTACTCGGGCGTTTCGACTGCTCGTGTTCTTCAGCAAGCCTCCTTATCTGCAAAGTATCAGTTTAATGCTTTGTAATGTAATATACTATTAAATAATGTAAAAAGTACCTTGCGCTATTGTTAATAGTAATAGTAATACAAAACATGAATAATAGTAATACTTAAAGGTACTTTTCGTACCTGTCATCTAACCTTAAAAGTTTAATTTATTGGGTATTTATTTTAGCTACAATTTTTTTTTCCTTTTTTTGTTGCAAATTTTTAAATATATTGTATCAAATGAGATCAATTGTAGGAGGTCTCTCTATTGATATTAAGCCTGTGTGAGACACTCTGTCTTGATATATAACTGACTTTAGAAACTTCGTAATTTGTTATAATTTAGAAAATGATCGTTAGCATGGAATGTAATGTGTCGACCAGATTGAAGGCAATTCCCATGATTATAATTAGCATCATTTAGGGTAAAATCATTAATATTACAAATTAATTTGTCCGTAAAATTGACCACTCCTTGATTTGTTTTTGTTTCATTAGTATGAAAGAAATATTTTTCCCACCTCCATTTTGGCGCCCCTGGTCGCTTGCGCCTGTAGGAGGGGGCCTACTCTGCCTATACCTAGTTACGGCCCTGTACTCATGTACATTGCGCGAACCTAAGCGCAAAGGACATTCCTGATATTATCACAGCAAAATATTCGACATAACTTTGACTACTCATGGTATTATAAGTGAAAGTAATAATTTATCAATTATTTTACACCAATATTATTCAATAAAGTTGTAATCTAGAAGAAGTCATAACTTTATGAACTTTAAAACCACCAACTGCTTGAACTTCAGAATAAAGTTGGAAACGGGGCTATGGCCGGTTTATTAAAAATATGAGTTTTGATTCGAAGTAAAACAGAATGAAGTAGATATTATAAGTTGCACTTCATGTTCCCATATTTTAGATTTATGTAAAATATAAATAAAATTACGGTCTCTCTAGGTTCGAAAGCTACCAATCGCTTGACTTGATCCAGCTGAACTGGATCTTGTACCTGATATATCAACACACCAAGTGATAAATTTTAACTGAAAAGAGAAAAAGTGAGCAATATAGTTTGATACTTGATTCAGATTGTTATTAAATTGTTTACACAAAAGTTCTATTTTTAGGTGGTCAAATTATTGTCTTATAATTTTGTTTCTATACAATATGTATCTTTCTCAAAAACTAAAACCTTACAGTGAGCTATTGCTGGAGTCCTTCAAAAATATGTATCGTCACCTTTTTTTTCTGTACAAGCTTACAGTACATAATCGCGTTTAAATGGGGTACCTATATCGAAACATCGTAATAGAGTAGTCACTTTGGAACTAGGAGAGACACTACATTTTATAATTGGGATAATTTTTGGTGCTTGAGTTGCCATTACTGGAATCTAGTTATAAATGTAGTCGACTTTGAAATGTCATACAGCAATCAAATAATTAAATAATTGTGGGTTATGTTGCAGATTTGTGAAAGGATCACAATTATTTTGTGAAATTCGGGTCATATTATATTTATGGTATTGCAATTAGATCTATATAAGTTCCAGTTACATATCTTATGTCAAACTACATCGTACCTAGTGTTAACAGATTTATATTTCAGAATAACAAAAGGCCTTTGTGATTTATGTTTACAAAATATGAATATTAGGCCAAGAATTTGAAATTTTTCAACATTGTGTTGTACTTCTGCTGTTAGATCTTGTGTTAGGTCTGTTCATTGAAACTAATGGAGTCAATTTGATAAATCCAAATCGAATCTCCACGAGAATCGGGCGACTCTGTTGGTATAATTACCATAGGAGAAACGCCAACCACACAATGTTCTCTTATATCTCACCCAATCACCCCTGATAAGAGATTCACAGTGATTATTTCCTTCATATTTATAATAATGCGTAATCACCATGGTTTCTGTCAGTTTAACTATGACAAAAACTGCTACGCACTCGGAATTCTTGTTGAGCGGCAAATTTACTTGACACATTTCTTAGCAAAACATTCTGACAGAAAAAGTCAAAATTTAATCGGCTATTTTAATGCACTTGGGATATTACTGTTGATTATTAATGCAGCTTCTCCACTTATCAGCATTGCATTTGCTCAAGGCTCTCTCCCCAACCTTGCTGACCTTTTCTTTTCAATTTGGGGCTGACATTATTAAATTATTATTGGTTTGCTTTAGAAACTCATCAATTTTATATTTTTTTCGATTATCGGTTTAACTAATTTTTTTTGTATACAGCTGGGCCTCGATTTTTTTTTATTTCTACTAATAGTTCTCTAACGACACTGAATGATAAGGAGCATTACCAATGACAATAACACAGTTACCCCTAGTTAGTACATTCACCAAGTGATTTTCCAATTATTTTTGAAAACTGTCACTGTTCATATTTTTGTGGTAATCTCGATGTTCAATTTTGGAGTCTAAAAGAAAGCTACACCTCGGTGGCAAACTACCGCAATAGCCTGTATGGAGCACTGTGAACTTTTACCTTCGGATTTCAATTTCTTATTATTAGTACACCTATCATTCCCATCATGCTTGCGTTCTGGTATATTCAGGTTTCGTCTAGGTAAATAAAAGTTAGAACTTTATCATGATCAGCATATTCCAAATATTTTGTTAAGCATTTGGGTTTGCTTGCCAACAGAAGTTTTGAATCAATCATGTATTTTTTGGAATATTTTTTTACATTTGTGCCCCATTGATTTCAACGGTTTGTAGAGTTTTGTGTAGCCCCATGGATATTCCAAATTCAATCGAACATAGTCTAATAAATTGTATAGAGTAAAATGATGTTTTTTGTGATATTTGCAAATTTTTTGGCCCATTATGAATTTCAAGAATTCAGTAGCCAAGTAGTTATCGCTTGGTTCTGTTGAAAGATTTTCTACAGTTTCAACATTATATTTTAGATATTTATAAACAATACTAATCAAAATATAAAAACTAGAGAGGAGTATTAACAATAATACAGTGTATTATAAGCTCGTTTATATATTCATTCCTGCCACGAAGCAATTCCATTCCCTGTTGTTCTTAGCCAATGCTGCCGGTTTTTTCTAACTTTTTCTTATTTTTTAAGGTCTTCTTCTGTTTCCTCCAAGTGCTCCACTTCCATTTTAGTTTTTTATTTCTCTTTTTATTTGATTCCGTTTAGTTACAATTTTTTATTCGTCATAAAGATTTGGATTTGTTTATATAGTAGCACTAACTTTACATTTCTGTGACTAGTTTTATTTTTGTTTTATGGCTGGTTTGTGCTGATTATACTTATAGAAAATATTTCTCCACCATTTTAAACTATTTCGGAATTACTCATGCTTTTGCACATTTTTTAAGTTCTTCAAAGCAGCTTCTAGCTGCTGTTTTTACTTCATCAGCATTCATGATATTACTCATTAATCGGAAATGAGATTGACTTAAATTAAGCTTTACTTTGATTTACTTCACTAGCTATAAGAAATTATAAATGTGTTTTATCTGTACTGATAAATATCCCTCCATGCAAGATGAAAACTTTGAAAAAACTAATGCGCTGGCAACAAATTAGTACTACTAATATAGATTTAGTGTATCGCCTAGTTCCAAAACGACTATAGTTTCTGGTCCATAAATTTCAAAATCAAAAATTACTTGAATTTCGGAATAAAATGTGCTGTATTACAGGATGATAAAAAACACACAACTTCTTGCTTGAAGAACTATTCTTCTCTCTAAGAACTATTATTATATACATAATATCATAAAAACCTTCCCACCCGTTGTTACGTAGTAGATAACTTATACTACTGACCATTATAACTACATATTCTACATCCCTTATTCATTGCAATGTGGAATGAGGTTGATGTTTATTCTGAGGGTGCAACTAGTGCCATTTTACTGTTACGTAAAAAACAATATATAAAAAATAAAGTTTAGTTCCTATATCGCTAAATTTAAAACGTATAGCTTTCACTTTATTCTTGTTTGTAAGATTATAATCTAGAACCATGTTTATGTATAAGCTTGTCCCAATCATTCTAACAGCAAATATCCCAAAATACATGTATTTAATCTCTCCAATCGCAAGATTAAATTGAAATAAATTTTACGCATATTTTATGAATGCAATCAGGACAGAATTGATAGAAAATGAAATAACCACATTCTATTTCGTGATGTATAAAACATTTTTTTATGAGAAATCCGAGTACCACCATTAAAGCACTTGTAGTACACCGCAAATGAAGTAGTTCTCTTAAAAATAAGTTACCTTCGTTTCCTGTAAAGGGTCACAACCTGTAATTATTCAAATTAAGATCGAAACAAGACAATACCGAAATTATGGAACTATTTAGCTCCAGTTATATGGTAAGTTAGAATGGTGTCTCATCATGTTCTATACATAGATAAGTCAACTTTAATTTCGGGTGAAAAACTGAAGGATGTGGACTAAATATTTGACTGGATTTTTGTGGAAAGGCAAATGAGTAATCCAGTTAACCGAGTTGTTGTTAAATGGTATCTAATTGTATTTATAGCAACATTATTTATATATTTTTCATATCGTTAAATATCATATTTAGGTTTATTTCATTTTGGAACCATAATCTTGTTTATTGGCCCTCGATAGAGGGCGTAAAATGGCTTTTATAGCCCTAGGGCCTATAAAGTTGCTAAGCACTATAACAAGCACCAACAATGTAGTATAGCAACACCAACAATCTGCATAGAAACCATAGCACACCAGAAATGCACAGCGCCGGCATTACGACGATGCAGTAGTCTGTAGCCAAAATACTGAATCCTTGAATTTTGTCCATTTTGAGGACTAAAATGAAATAAAACGTTGTATGTACCACGTGCCTAATCACGATTATAGCTCTCGGGAAATTTAAAGCTCGCGTCGAGCTTTAAACATTCTCTCGTGCTATAATCTATTGGTTACGCCCTTAATACATAAATAACTATTATGGGATTGTTATTATTTTATATGGCAAATGTATTGCAGAAATGAAGCAGTATTTTGTTAGTTCTCTTCGAAATAGGCAATGATTGGCTTCAGAAAACAATTCAAAAAATAACTGTGATTAATCTTCAAATTGGAGTAGTTTATTACATTCGTGGTTAGCTTCAATGTTCCAACTCATTAAATTCTGGGTCATCTTAGCTAAAATAATAAAATTTAACTGCTGATTATAACTGTATCATTGAGTCATATAAGTTATTGACAAGGTACGATGTTGATACTGCTTCTAAACATTATTGTTAGATCTTCATTTAGAATTGTCCAACATCATTAGCTTTCTTAACCAGTCTCTAGTCAATGCAAACACCTACATGCAGGTCCAAAGGATATTAGAAATGACCACTGCGATTTATCTTCCTAAATTTCGTTCCTTCATGTCGTCAATGGGAGTATCTAAGGCAAGCCTACGGAAAAGATTACCAGTTCTGTAGTATTTTCGGGGATGAACTCAAAGCCCCCTCGGTTCTTAGGTTCTTATTCCCGATTTTATAGTCATACTTGAAAAGTGATTATCAAAACGTATTTTGAAGTGTACTTGTTCTTAAAAATATTTTCTTTTACTTAATTCCTTTCAAGAATAGTTCTATAAAAAAACCTTTGGTGCTGCTATGGGTTCGTCTTTTTTAACTGTGGTCGCCAATATCTTCATAGAAGCCCTCGAAATTTGACTCTGGAATATTCGAAATTGAAAACCTAGATCTGGTTTCTATATGTTGACGATACCTTTATCATTTGGCAACATAATAAAGACACTTCACGATTCTTCTTAAATTTTCAACTTTATCATGGAGATAGAAAGCAATGGCTCTCTTTCTCTCTTGGATGTACATGTGTCTCGTCAACTTAGTGGGAAACTTGGATCTCAAATCCACGCACACCGACTATTATCTACATACCGATTCCCATTAACATCCAACAGACAAACTTTTTGTCATCAGTTCATTTGTACACCATGCTGTTTTCATATCTCAATTCGATAATATCCACGCTAAAGTGAATTATATCACACGACGTTGCGGGAGTGATATACACCCTACACAGTGAAAAAAGTCCGATAAAAACACATCATAATAGACCACTGCAAAAAAATTACATTCAGAGGACAACGTAGCCACAGTTATAATCTTTCATAAATTCTTTCTTGGGCCAAAGATAAGTTGAACACCATGTCATCAAAAGGTATTAACATCATTTCTTGCACCTGTAATGCAGTGTATATTGGTAAAACCGGGTGTTCACTAAAAACCAGCCATCGCCGAAAACCCCGGCGCTATATATTTTATAAGTTCCTTCTGGTGAAACGTCTATTACTTATCTGCAAGTTTCTTCTTTAACACCAAGATTTACGAAGCGATTGAGATTTACAGATATCCCAACAACTTCAATAAAGCCGAAGGTTATCCTCTTACTTCCGGGTACAAAAACTAATTTGTAAACACGGCGCCCTCTTCACTGAACCGCGAGAACTGTTGACTACAATTTTCGCCTTCTTTGCAATGGGTAGAAGAGTTTCTACACGTTGACTTCCTGTGCTTTATCGTTACAAAAGCCTGCAACGATGGAACTACAGAAAATTGAGTAGGTAGTTGATGTAACAATTACTTACATTACTATCTTTTTATTCAGATCAAAATTCAACCGATCATTTTTAAGTGGCCAATTATTTCAGTGTTTTACTATCGGAGAAAGCTTTTAGATTTTTAATGGATTCTTAATGACACCGTCCAATTTTAGTTGATAAAATATTTAGGCCATTTCTTATTATATCAAGTGAGTATTTCTTAATTTTTGTTAGAAAATTTATACACGGGAGAGTACTAAAATAAATTGGAGAGATGTTGAGATAATCAGGTTATCAGCTGCTGAATTTTTTCCGATATATTTTCTTAAGGACTATAAAAAAGACGCTTTAATGAATTAAAAATTATTATTTTTAGAAGAAACCTTTATGCGCCTAGTTTTTCTAGTCTTTCCTAATTTCTGATTTTTACAAAGTTAACGCTGTTTCTATCGGTTTGCTTGCTTAAGTTAAAATGGATGAAACAGTTTAGTGCTTACTCGTTTTGCACGAAATCCTATGCACTATGACGAAACTATCCGTACTAGATATTTAAATTTTCACTACAGCCTACTTCCAAAACTTTTACAATTGATCGAAAATAACTTGTGTCTGGCAACTATCAAACAGTGAAACTTGCAACAGCTAACGGCGCAAGTATAAAGTTGGAACGTTTAATACATAAAATAATAATATAGTCAGAGGACCTCCTGTGTTTTCCAAAAGTACAAAATTAAGTTGTTTTCCCATCTATTTTTCTACTATACATGTATCTATTTGCAATTGTTCTACCATATTTCCTTCTAATTGCATTCTGTACAGTAATAATCGACAATAAATATGACCATATATCACATTTCTTTAAAAAAACTAATAATTGGAGTGATATGCTAATCATATTTTCTTATGAAAGTATCTCTTATTGCTTTGGAACATTCAAGTTAAGCCGCTATTACGTTTATGGTTTCTTGATCCTACTTGATCAGGCTATTCTTGAATTTTTCATCTCGGTCTCGAAACGTTGCGATCAGTGTACAAGTGCGACCCACGCTTTTAACAGTGGAAAAAAGAAAGTGGTTGGTACTAAAACCTGTTAACCGATCCCGCATGCCTAGTTGCAAATTTCCGCCAGGTTGACGTTTCGACAATGTTAGATTAACAAACTTGGACTAACGGATGATTTCCGAAGTTTCTTTTACATATTGCATCGCTTGAGATAATTCCGTAAAGCAAATTACCTGTAAATCTTCGGTTTTCGCATTTGCTCTAAGGCAGCAGCCCATCTTTCTCGCACTTCCTAGCGCAGAGACGATTTTTTTCGCTGTTTGTGGATAGAACCTCAAATAAGAAAAGAGTTGGTTGGACAATAGTTGATGGATATCTTATAATTTATGTAATCTTTGCTCTGTTGAATCATTCATGTCATGAATATATACTAAAAAATTACGAGAAATATGACGCATCAAAATCGCCTTTAGCCAATAATCAAGGTTTGTTTTTTTCTTGATCTTTTCAGTGAACATTCCGCTCACCTTATAGTCTATTAAAAATGTACTTTATAGATCCAATCACACGTTTTGTCCCTTTGTTTTGTAGGCCAGCGTAACTTCGCAGCCCAAGTTAGATAGCAATGCGCATAAATGCATCTGTATTGCCTTGTTCCAGCGATTTTTTTGACTTGACCCCCAGTTAACGTCGGGCAGTTGAAATTAATAGGTGCCTTGGTCTTTCATCTCTTTCTTATTTGATATACTATTTCTGTACGTAAAATTAAAAACAAACAACGCGTTTTTCAGGCAGAGCATAGCACCTTTTTAGGAACTGCGGTGAGTTCTGAATAAGCCGGGCTAGTGACTCAAAGCCAGGTCTGTTGAAAGGCCTTCCACTCCACCTTCAGGCATTATAATAACAGGTTGCGTTTATCAAATTCCCTGAGTGTACAGGGTACTCTCTCGTATGTTGGCGTTACGTAAATATAGAATCACCCTTGCTGCCCCCACTAAGTTATAGAACTGTCTTTCAGCTTGTTGCGGCATCTTAAAATCGGTTTAAACTATAACAAGTTTTCTCGTCTTCGTCTGATTCATTCTGTGAATCTAAGATGCATTATCTATGAGATAATCTTCTGAAGCACACAACATATTTTTGAGTTGGTCGTCAATAGAAATCTCTCAACAGACATTATCCTATGTTTTTGTCAACGTGTTGCTAGTGTTACAAATTCACGTTACTCACTTAAAAAAAGTGAACGTAATAAATAGGCAAATGTGAATTACTTTGACGAATGGGGGCAAAACATCTAAGTAAATTGACCCAAACATAATACATTTATGAAAAACAATTATTCTCTTCAATGAAACTGTAAAAGTAGTAGGACAGCAAGAAAATATTTTGGTAATTGAATGATATGTGGCAATTAATGGCATATGGAAGAAAATATTCCTTAAAGCACACTACGAAACGTTTTTTTCAAAACATTAGTTTCCAGATAAATTTTTCTATCAAAGAATTCCTATTCTTCTAGATTTCATTCTGATACTGAGGTAACCGCTACTTGTCTCATTTCCCGCAAATGGAATGCGCCGGGATTTAAAATCGTTTCGAAATCCCTACAAAATTATTGGAGAAAATGCTCCCAAGCTACTAATTTTACTGGAATTTGGAACACGCAAAGAGATTTATGTGGTGTAAGCAATCATAGTTGTTTCTATTTTAGATCCAATTAGCCTCATTAGAATTATTTCTTTATAATACCAGGAAAATATAGTATGAAACACGGTTGCCATGGAATTTAAAGGTTTAAAATGATTTATTTCTATTACTGAAACCTGTCAAATTGTAATAAACGTAAATTTTCAAAAAAGACAACATTCCAATAACCACGATTTTCATTACGGTAATATGATTTAATCATTATTTTTTATGTTGTTTTAGAAACATTGTTACTTCGAATTCGTTTAGTTTTTAAAGATTTTAAGGAAGTTTTGGTGACATAAAAATAGAATTAACCAATTTCATAGATAATTTTTAAATTCCATATAACCAGTAACCAAAGACGTTTGACCATACTGAGGTAAATTAATAACATCACGTCTTGTTATTTGGTCCTATGTGAAATAGAGAAGCAATGTTAGAGTCTTAAGAAATAAGTGAAACGAAGCAGCTAATATGTAAGTAATTTCCACTACAGCCTAGTCTGCAACAGTAACTTATTTTTTAAATACGTGAAAATGTTACTTTTGTAATTGTAGTTATATCTAATTATTTTTGTTTAGTAATTGTTGGCTGTTCTTACAATTCGATAAAATATAATAGTTTTCTTAATACCGATTCTATTATAACTGGAGTTATCCTTTTCACATTCTAAATAATAAAAAGAATAAGAGGTAAGCAAAGAACATATAGTTAAATGAGATCAAGCAAGATATAAATAAATGATAGACTCGTCACAAAAGTACTGGATTGCAGATAACTTACCGATGTTTCATGATAACGTCCCTGGACAATAATTAATTCATACATTATTTAACTACATTTACCAGTTTTACAAAGAGACATTTAACTTAAACAAGAGCAAAGCAAAGAGTTTGGAAATAATAGTAATTTACGATACAAGTGCGTAAAGCTACTCTTTAGGCACGAGTGGGGTAGAGTTAAAAAGCGAGTGAGCTAGCGTTTTAAGACCTACGAGTGACTAAAGATGCTTTACGCATGTGTATCGTACAATATTTTATTTCATTTTGGAACCATAATCTTGTTTATTGGCCCTCGATAGAGGACGTAAAATGGCTTTTATAGCCCTAGGGCCTATAAAGTTGCTAAGCAGTATAACAAGCACCAACAATGTAGTATGGCAACACCAACAATCTGCATAGAAACCATAGCACACCAGAAATTCACAGGGCAAGCACAACGATGACGCAGTAGTCTGCAGCCAAAATACTAAATCCTTGAATTTTGTCCATTTTGAGGATTAAAATGAAATAAAACGTTGTATGTACCACGTGCCTAATCACGATTATAGCTCTCGGGATATTTAAAGCTCTCCGCTTCGCGTCGAGCTTTAAACATTCCCTCATGCTATAATCTATTGATTACGCCCTTAATACATAAATAACTATTATCTACGATAGAATCTAAAAAAATATAATAAATATAAAAAATATTTTACATGTAAATTAGAATTACTAGCGACCGGTCCTAATTTTGAGTGTTTTAAAAATTTTAAAACACGTTGCTAGTAACTACGTGCCTAATGAAATTTTTTAAGCACGTTGCTATTAACTACGTAAACTAATGAAAACGTGTTATTAAACAGTCGTTTTACAAACTTAAAACTGCCAACTAAAAAACAATTTTACACACTGTCGTAGATAAAAATATTAAACGTTCAATTTCAATGAAAGAATGCTTTTGATCAAAGCTTAATTATGGATTTTCACTTCCTTCGTCTAAAAGACGAAGAAAGTATTGTATTCTGATAGACAAAAAAAAATTTCCCATATGTCTTCAGATCTCCAGATGACGAAAAATATGTTTTCTTAATTCCGTCTGACTGTCTGTCCGCCTTTTAGCGGTATAGCACAAAAACGACTTGTATAAAGACGATATTTTGCATTCGTATTAGATGCCTACCTGACACGAAACCGAATATACTTTAGGTCAAATATAGACAGAGTATCTTAAAAAATTAAATTTTGTCTATTTTTGTTTAACTCAGAGCTATTAATTACATGAAAGTAAAATTTTCTCACTCAGATTTTTACCATTTATGAAAATAGGCATATTTTGAACCCAACATGTATAGGGTGTACACCTTAAAAAATTAACAGTTGTTTCTTTAATGCCTCCAAATTTTTTTGTTTCAAAACTTCCACTTACTAGGAAAGAGCTTCGTTATTGTTATTTGAAATTTGGTGTTGTTTAATGTGTGTTGAGTAAACGAGACAGGCAATGTTCAACGGTTAATAGAGTAATGCAGGAGCTATAATGTTGGTAAGTCCAATTTCTAGTAACTTTGGAGTTTGCTATTGTTGCGGTTTAATGATGGATTCTATTTTTCGGTTTTTCTTTTAATACTTCGTAATTTGTTTTATTGCGTCGTAGTCAATAACATTTCCATTTTTCGTAAATCATACTTTTAATATTTTATGTTATTAATATTCTCTAGTATTTTAGTTTTAAATCGAGTTTAGCTTCAACGTCCGTATCTTCGTTAGCTCGAATTCTCATATAGGA
Source organism: Agriotes lineatus (assembly GCA_940337035.1). Classification (NCBI taxonomy): domain Eukaryota; kingdom Metazoa; phylum Arthropoda; class Insecta; order Coleoptera; family Elateridae; genus Agriotes; species Agriotes lineatus. Next base: position 24,707,731 of record OW679196.1, on the reverse strand, counting down.
GGGTCTAGACCACAACGGCCACTGGACACAACGGCCACACGTAATTTTGCATGGACATATCGGCCACACTGGACACAACGGCCAAAAGCGATATGTGGACACAACGGCCACCTTGGACGTATCGGCCACAGGGTTAGCTGGACACAACGGCCACTCTGGACACAACGGCCACACGTAATATTGTATGGACATATCGGCCACACTGGACACAACGGCCAAAAGCGATATGTGGACACAACGGCCACCTTGGACGTATCGGCCACAGGGTTAGCTGGACACAACGGCCACTCTGGACACTACGGCCACATTTCAGACGTGGACACAACGGCCACAGTGGACACAACGGCCACTGGACACAACGCCCACACAGAATTTTTGTATGCCCATATCGGCCACAGTGGACACTTCGGCCACTTATCAGACGTGGACACAACGGCCACACTGGACACAACGGCCACTGGACACAACGTCCACACAGAAGTTTTGTATGCCCATATCGGCCACACTGGACACGTCGCCCACATAGCGGACGTGGACACAACGGCCACCGAGGACACATCGGCCACATATCAGAGGGGGATAAATGCAAGGTTTGCCCGCTGACATAGTTATACAAAATGAGCAAAGCCGTTCGCCCAACCCGCCTGGACTTTCCTGTAATTTAGAAAATCTATAAAAACAGAAAACGGATGGGAGTGCTCAGTTGAAATAATTAAACACATTTAAATTTGATTCAAATCGACTTCACATACCACCAAAAGTGCATCATGTTACTTGATATGCATCGCTGCTGACGTCAAATAACGCAACCATCCGACGCGCTGTGTTTTACCGTTGATCGAGGTATTTGCCAATGTTGCCTATTGTACCCCGAAAACTAAACACCGTGTATTGTTATGTGTTGATCCCATTCAGTATTAGTTACGTGCATTTCTTAATAATACGTTTATCAACACCTAGCTACTAGTTATCTTAATAATTATTATGGCTTCATATTGCGTCATTTAATGCATCATAGTATCGAGGGTATAAAATAACATAAATCCATTAATTCTGAAATCATTAATAACGCGTGATCTGTGATCACCTAGCATTTTTGTTTATTTTGCGAATTTTAGAAGTAGTAAGTTTTTCCATAATGTAATCTGAAGTTTGTCATAATTATCTTCTTCTTCTTCTTCTTCTTTTATATGTATGTGTGTATGTTTGGTATAAAAATCCACACCGCAGCACAGATCACTTTTAAAATTCACAAACGGATACTATGGGCGTGTGGGATGGCATAGAGGTGGTCCCGGTCGCTAACTATTAACAAATATTATATCTTTGTGATATTAACCACACAAACTTCTGACAACTGTCATATTTTATTTGACTTTCTTCAAAGGTATGCATAATTTTATGAATTTAACTAAATTTTTGCAATTATTTACTTTAATCGACGTTTCCAAATCGTAAAAGTATAAGTGATATACAGGGTGTATTAGAAGGTGCGGCTAATAATTACCGCATTCAATTATACGTTGAAAAACAAGCAAAAAACTTTAACACCAATTTGGTCTTACACGAAGAGTCTTTAAATTATAAGCACTTAAAGGTTTTTTAATTTGGTAACGCTGTACAATTTAAAGCTAAGAGACATGCATTTAGTTACCCTTGATCGTATATGATGTTTGTGATTATGCAATTAAATCAAGTATGTGTTTATGTTTTTCATGGATATCCTCTAAAATTATTGAAATAATAGGCAAATCAAGATTGAATGCGTTTTATTTAAATTAATACTCTTTTTTTGGCTACAATAGCTGTTCAAAATGAGCACCTCTAACTTCTACACATTTGGTACACCGAGTAAGAATGTTAGGTATTAGATCTTGCAGCATGTTACGATTGTGTATTTCTCTAACTGCATTATTTATCCGTTCAATAAGTCGCTCTTCGGTTTCAATTTCTACTTGATAAACATGAGCTTTTAAAAAGCCCCAAAAGAAAAAGTCTAGGACATTTATGTAAGGACTTCTTGCGGGCCATGGTATCGGAGCATCACGCCCGATCCACCGCTCTGGAAAGTTTTGATTTAACCAATCCCTAGTTTCAAGCCCGCAGTGGGCTGGAGCTCCATCTAACCGAGCCCACATATCTCTCCTGACAAGTAACGGTACTTCTTCCAATAATCCCGGTAAATCGTTGTTAAAAAAATTGTCAAAATTTTCGGCGTTTAATCGACGAGGCAAAATGTGTGGCCTTATTAGTCTATTTCCGATTATTACACACAACTGTCACATGACTGATATCATCCAATGAGAACCATGCATTTTTTGAAAATTGACCAATCCCGAACTGATTAGCTGATAAGCGCCCGTGGACTGCTTACCAAGCGATAAGCTTCCTAGGGATGATTATCGACCCCGTAGATGGTGTCATAATTAGAAATAGAAATGCAAGAAATAAGCAATTTGAATTTTTTGGCATTATTAGATCAATTTTAAATCATAATTCGTACACGGGCTTTGTGTAATAATTTTCAAAATATAAACGCGGGCAACACACTTACCTACATATAATTTTGCCCGTGCCAAGAGTCATCGTGCTGGTTGCCCTTAGAAATCTGCCCTCGGGCAAGCCCTCGGGACAGTTTTCATTGCAACCAGCACTCGACCCTTGGCGTGTGAAAAATTATCGGTAAGTATGTCTCGCCCTTGTTATATTACTATTGGTAATTCCAGCCCATACATTGACGCTGAATCTAAACTGGTGATTGATGGAAGACATAAGGGTTTTCATCGGCCCAGTGGTGCATATTGTGCATATTAAACATTCCGTTACGAGTAAATGTGGCTTCATCCGTCAATAAAATGTTTTCAATGAAAACCGGGTTGACTGCGTGTTACCGTAATAACTATCTGCAAAACACCATCCGTCGCGGATAATCTTCCGGAAGCAACTCATGGACTAGCTGGAAGTGAAACGGATGTATAAGATTTTCTCTTAACACTCGATGTACAGCAGTATGGCTAATATTAAATCTTCGAGCTACAAAACGGGTACTTTGTCAAGGTTCGTCTTCAAATACCTGTAAGATGTTTTCTTCTATTTCGGGTTGTAATACATGTCGTGGTCGCCCTCCATCAACTCCCTGCATAGGTTCTATTCTCCCTGTTTCTCTTCAGCGCCGATCTAGTCTTTCAATAACATGAGCATGAGGATGTCTCCTGTTTACATAACGTTCGGCATATAAATTTGAAGCTTGGTGACAATTACCGCCACATTCGCCTAATATCAAATACATGTCTACGTATTCAGGAAAACTGTATGCCACGTTTTTTTCCCAAAACCAAAAACACAAAATTTAAGAATCAAACAAGGAACAAAGTAAGTTAGAACAATAATAACAGGGAATAACTAATAAATAATGAGTGAAGCAGGTTTTACGAAAAGAAAAGTGACTTCTACAAGTGTCAAAAATGACATTAATACATCCAGTTATGAATGTTATGATTAGACTTAATTACATACAAAGTGACCCGCCTGCAAGAAATCATTCCCCTTACAATTAGTACTTATCGGGCAATTAGTCTAATTTTGTGATGTACCCATCGGCTGCATTGAAAACTGGTACAACAAAAAAAGTCTATTTACCCCAATATTTGAAAATTTTGTTGGTGGCACTATAATTCTATGTTAAATTCGAGGTTAGCAGGTTAGGTTTTGCGTCAGTTTTGACACAAACTGGCGCAAAACCTAACCTGCTAAACTCGAATTTGACATAGACTCACAGTGCCACCAACAAAAATTTTAAATATTCGGGTAAATAGATTTTTTTGCTGTACCACTTTTCTATGCAGCTGATGGTACATTAGAACAAATGTTAAATTATTTTCAGCAACATTAAAGATTTCTTACGTACCATAAAAATAATGTCTACAAGTCCTTTAGTATAACAGAAGACGCTGTATGATTCACAGTATAAAGCAAAAACAAAAAATGAAGTACTTTGAACAACAATTATTTTTAAAATTTGGATTTTATTTCCATGGATTTTTTCCTGTGGATTTTTATTCCATGGATTTTTTCCTGGATTTTTCCGTGGATTTTTTTTCTTGGTGGTAAAAAACTAAATAAAAAGTTTCATAAAAAAGGAAGTCTTAACGGTGTCAATTTGACAAAATAAGGACATTAACAAAAATTATTAAAAATTGTAGGAAATCCTACCATTACGGTAGGGATGGTAGGGTGTATGAATAGATGTGTGTGTGGATGTATGTAACGGCTCTATAGCCGAAAGTAGTGAACCAATTTTGATGAAATTTTAAATGTTCCGGTATATCGAAAATGCATTGAGAAAATAAGCTTTTGAAAAAATCTAAAACCGGAAGAGAAAGTTAGACATGTTTTTTGGTAGCATTTTTTTTTCAGAAGCCGAATTTTCAAATCTGAGTGGCAGATACCAAAGAAGACCGAAAATAGAGTGCAAACACTTTTTATCGGACACTCAAATTTGAAAAAGGCGGCCGCTATGAATTTTTTAAAATTTTGACTTTAACGCCTCCCCTCACAAGTCAAAAACGAGTTATTTGATCAGGTTTCACGACAACTTGTTTAAAAGTCCTTTTACGGTACTATACCATGAAGGAAATTTATTTTCGAAATGTAGAAACGGTCTCAATGGCGTTTTTGAAAAGTTATTACAAAAAACTGCCCACACGATTTTGTTTAAATTTTTTACATTTATTACAGCTGGGTATTAACTACATTTTGGTTTTTTTTTGAACGCTAGAATTTCACTGTGCTGCCCACTATAGGGTTTTGAAAACCGGAAATTTAAGCTCCTATAGATCTTTTATTGGTCAAAATATGAAAATAGTTTAAATATAAAAGTTCTTCAGTGAACATCTCTGCATTGTTCTTATACAAGGTGTTTGGTTTGCACAGTAGAATAGCAAACTTTCTTATTTTAACTCAAACACCTTGTATAATATTATATTTTTGTATGCACAATTTGATTCCCTATATAATGGCATAGGGTATTCCTATACCTCAAATGCACGGCTGATTCGAAATTAGCGAATTTATCAAGTTTTGCCTCTAAACATACATTCCAGCCAAAGGCTGTCTGTAGCGCGTATGCAAGTCTCTCTTCCGTACATATCAAATTCGTAGTGCTGTCTTTCTCGCGATTCCTTCAAGGGTTTTCAGTCTTGCGAGGATTTATATCGATACTGTTATATACCAAAAAGAAATGTTAATGTTAACAAATTTTTAGTATCTTAAACTTTAGGAAGGTGCACACGACCACTTATGTATACCTATGTCAGCGGGCAAACCTTGCATTTATCCCCCTCTGATATGTGGCCGATGTGTCCAAGGTGGCTGTTGTGTCCACGGTGGCCGATGTGTCCAGGTCTGCTATGTGGGCGACGTGTCCAGTGTGGCCGATATGGGAATAGAAAAATTCTGTGTGGCCGTTGTGTCCAGTGGCCGTTGTGTCCAGTGTGGCCGTTGTGTCCACGTCTGATAAGTGGCCGAAGTGTCCACTGTGGCCGATATGGGCATACAGAAATTCTGTGTGGGCGTGGTGTCCAGTGGCCGTTGTGTCCACTGTGGCCGTTGTGTCCACGTCTGAAATGTGGCCGTAGTGTCCAGAGTGGCCGTTGTGTCCAGCTAACCCTGTGGCCGATACGTCCAAGGTGGCCGTTGTGTCCACATATCGCTTTTGGCCGTTGTGTCCAGTGTGGCCGATATGTCCATACAATATTACGTGTGGCCGTTGTGTCCAGTGGCCGTTGTGGCCAGACCCCATATAGGATCCACATCATAAATGATGTGTATACATATTCACCAGACACTTTTTCCACATTACAAATGTTTAACTAGGTGAAAATAATTACTTAAATATAATGATGAGTTTCCCATTGTAACGGCCTATTCTGATTTTAGCGTTTGCGGCTTTAATTCTCCTTCTGAATGTATGCCTACTCCTTATTATTATTACTAGATCAATAGATTTTTGTAGATTAGAGCTAACTTCACTTGGCGGTTTTCAAACAATGCGCGAGGATATTGTGTCGGGTACTTCCTTGTTGCTTCTCGGCAAGCCACATCGATTCAGTTCCATTTCCTGGGGGCCAATAAGGATCTAAAAACCCATGTGTTATTTCGACACCATAGGGTATTTTGAGGCATTCTTCTCCAATATGCAAACCGTGGCTATTTAATTTTTCACTGTACATGTTCACAGAGCCGCCCTATACCTCAGGTATGCTTATATTTCCTTTGGTTCAGTGATGCTACGAAGAATTCAGTGTTTCACATTTAGATCATCTGCAATCGTTCGAGATCCTCTGGAATACTTACCGTTCTTATGGATTCGTTTGTCGCGTTCCTCCTTGCATCCTTTTAAGGCAATTCCATTGCTGCCCTCGGAAAACCAGATAGCTGTAGTCACGTTGGGGCTATAGCACCAATAACGTTTTTTAGAGCTTAAGGTGGCTAGCAAAAGATAGAAACATTATTTTCAAGTTTCTTGAAGGGTTATCGACAGACGTGCTTTCTATTTCTCAGGTTAGAGATCAGTTTCTTGCTAACGCCTGAAAGGCTACATTTAGAATTTTTTGAGATTTCAGTGATTGACACCTACGCACTTCTAATAACTGTATTGATTAAGAACCCTAATACTATTAAACGCCCAATTCACTTATGATTTTCTTTCAATATTTAACTTAGCACATTCTATTTTTCATTTGTGCCTAATGTACCTCTTGCAGAATTTATTAACATGTAACCACCTTGGTCTATTTTCATTTAGCGACCCAGCATATGCCCGTTATAAACAAATTGTAACGTTTACCTTCAAGTTCTTTTGAATCTCGAACCTGGTTTAACTTGTATGCGTCCTGGAAGCCATTTATTTTGATATTGTTGCTTCCTGCAACTACAAATTTAAATTGGTAACGCCTCTATATTATTCCCTATTACTGGTGTGTTGTATTTTATGTAAATGAACCGATACCTGCTCGTTTCTTCAGAGTGTAGGTTAGTGTAAGCTAGTTGCCGAACACGATAAGTGAATTTTATTTAGAGTGTTAGTTGGACTGGTATACCTTCTTGTCGTGGTTGAAGATTTGCGCCCTTTTATACTTCGCTTCAGTTTTTTTTTCATTAAATAGCCTTAAGGACCGTTGCCTGATCCTTACCCATCACAACAAATTGCCGAAAGTTTTGAACTAATCGGGGTTGCACTCGCCTTTTGTTGAAGAGCGGTACACCTATTCTCGCGAGTTAAGTAGTTGTTAGATTCTAGCTTCCGGGTTCTCTTTCGATGTTTCATAATTTGTTTTATTGGGCCCCAGTCTAGTCGTATATACATTCTTCGTACATCAGGCTTTTAACCCTAGGATGGATTGCTAACTATACATACGTAAATGCATAGCATGAACCCCAAAGCTCACGTATATTAATACCCCTGAAGTTTTTTCTTTCCATTTTAATGAATAGAATCCTTTACACTTTACATGTGTTCCTTCCCGCAACGTGTTTTAGACAATTTTCCTTGCAATGTGTTTATAAGGCCAATCTTAACCAGGCATTTGCTGCATCCGGTTTTTAGGTGGTGCATCAGATTCCGGAGTAGCTGCTTCTATAATATCGTATATATAAATATCTGCATCTCTTCCACAATGGTTTATTGTAATTTAGGATTTACTCTTACTTGCATGAATGGTTGTATTAGCTCATGAACTACTTTCTCTAAAAATATGGATTTGCGACTTTTGTAACAGCATAGTTTGATTTGAGGAACTTCAATAGAGATGTGCAGTAAACTGAATGAAAATAGTAAAAATATGATAGTCAGTAGAAATAAAGATCCACTTAACAATACAACAATTCAAATAGATAGTAAACAAATAGAAAGAGTACAAAAATACAAATATTTAGGATGCTGGTTACACATGGACTGGAATCCGGAAAGACAAATCAAATCCAGAATCGCTATGCTATTGGTAAAAAAGCATATCGAGATCCATAGACAGGTGGCAGGCTACAGGTATTTATGGAATAAACTGAAAGTAAAACATAGCAAGAGTGAAGTGAGGTAATTATAAAAGGGAGTAGTTACTATTTAATGTTTGTTGAATGACAAGTAGTGTAACAATAGTTATTTAGACCACAAGTGTTAGAAGTGCCGCTAACAGGTGTTGTTTTTAAGATTTTTTAAAATTTCATTAAATATTCAAATCCAAGCCTATTTTGTATAGAATTCTATTTGCCTTCATTTTAGTCAAGTACGTTGGTCAGTTCTGGTAACCAAGGAAACGTCTGTTTAAAATCGTTCATTCTTAAATTAAAAGCAAAGTGTCAGTTTTTTTCACTTAGTGAAAAAAGTGGCACTTCACACACCGAAATGAATTAAAAAAAGCCTACTTTTTTAAATGAAATTTTAAAAACAGTCATTTGTAATTGATTTTACATTTGCATAATTTTTGAAGTGACAGTGACAGACACAAATTTTCACATAATTTTCAACTTGGTTTTCATTAAACAAAAAAATATGAATTTTCAGGAATAAAAACAGCCTTATGATGCGTGAATCCAACCTGTGTTTCTTAAGAGTAAATGTTTTCTACCAGAGCTAGAGATATTTAATAACATAGATAAGTCATAGTTTATAAGAGGGTAAATAAGTTACTTAAATTTATTTTTCCCGCTGTTCATCATGTAAGTCAGTGATACAGCCTTAGTAACAAAACTTGTATCTAAGAATCTAAGAAAATTTCTATAAGCAGCGGGAAAAATATAATAAGATAACTCGGCATGTATCACCTATTAACATTTTCGGCAGACAACAAGCCGCGGCTTCGCCTTGGCTTGTACTTGCCTACCTCAAATGTTAATAGGTCCTTACATTCCTTGTTACTTAAATAGCTATTAAAAGAAAATTCATAAAAGTAAAATAAAGTATAAGAAAAACCAAACGTACTTGCTAAAGTATAATAAATATTGTTATAACATACAACCATTTAAATACATAAATACCATTGCAACATAGTCAATTATAACAGTATAAACACATTTTCTTTTCATTCACTGCTGAATTCAAACCCTGCAGTAAAACCTTGTATAATAAAAAAATAATTTATCAAATATTTTGCAAAAGCTCTCATGAATTAAATATTAATTAATTTAAAGTCAAACAAACTACGAATTGCTCATTGATATAATAGTAACTGTGAGAACCTACTTTAAAGTTGTTAAAATTACTCTTGATGAATCACTTTATAAAGCCAAATATTACAATTAGAGTCCGGATGTAGTAAAAATTTATCAAAAATAGTGAGAAGCACTTACAATAAATAACCTCCGTAACAAACGCAATCCGGGAAGGTATACGGAAAAAAACCTAACCTTGAATCGTAGACCATTTGCAGTGGCTTTTTCAAGCATGCGACACGTAGCTTCAACCTGTGTCGGGCCGCTAACTGGTAGTATTTTTAATGAATGGTTTAAAAAATGAGTGCGATAATCCAGCCAACTAAGGTAACGGAACCACACCTGAAGTAAACTCAAGCCAAAAATGTACAAAATTGGGAACCGGAAAATATTGCTAATAAGCAACCCGACACACGCCGTTAACAGTGGTGGAATGTCAACTCCAGAACTCATCGAAAACCAACACAGTTTCCAGTTTCGGGAAGTGTTATAAAACTGGAAGAAAATACTTTAAAATCGTTGCAATTTTAATTATTTATTAATAAGTTCTTGAAAATGTCCGTCATCTGAATGGTTGTCTAAAAGCTCTTTGATATAATACTTATTAAATATAAAGTGGCAAATTGTCTATTATACTTACCTGGGTATTACTTTAAATGTTGGTATATTGCTTTCAGAATATGCTTCTGTTTTATTCATAGATAATTTTATAGATGCTATGAAACAGTTTTTTTTCAAATAAAAAAAATTCAATAATAAGCGGGATTTACGTCCTACTAACGCATCATTTATAATTAAGAATCAAATTACAACATAGGAAGGCTATCTTGGCCCCTGCTAATTACATAAGCCGCCGAAACTAAAAAAAATATATGTCAGTGTATAAATAAACTAACTATGTACATAAGATATGCATATCTGCGGCAAAATCAATTTTCTGCACCGCCTGTAAATTAGATTGTAATAGCGCTATTAAATCCGAATAAGCTTCAGAACAATAACAGCTCACTGCAAGCGTGAAACAACTCGAAGCAATTACATCGCGCTCGTTACAGCGTGAGTTCATGTAAAAAGCAACGAGCTTGAGATGGATGGAAATTAAGAGCGCTGTAAAATCACAGATTTCCCTTAATGTAAAAATCTCTAAGAGCTAAGAACCATAAACTTCCTAAGAGAAGTGCGTTAATAAATTCAGAACTAAAGCTCTTTGATAACTTGGGAACTGAGCTCCTTACGTAATCCAGAAATCAAGTTTTACACCGAAATTATTACCTATTACACTTGTGGCCGTTTGGTGCACCTGCTGCCGTTTTAAATAAACGTTTTTACGCCGCATTTTCGCTAGTAACAAAGTTAAGTTTCCCTTTGAAGTGCTCTTGGGTTTTCATTCTTGCAGCTCGCTCTGCGTCACGTCACATTACCGTGGCATTTGCTAAATGTTTCGGAAACCCTAAGTGATTGAGCGACAATGTTTTGAATAGTGAATGAGCTTATTCATGGCTTTGATACTGAGTCTTCGATGTACCTACTGTTTGGGCAGGAAACAATTGGCTGCACAGATTTGATTGCGAATGTAGTGCAACGTGGTCGTGGCCAATCTAAAGTATTGTCATAAAGAACACAAATTTTCTTTATAAATCAATGATCAGCAGATCAAAGGAAGTATGTAAACGATTGCCATGTTCTGAAGTAGTAAGCATATGATACGTCTTTAGCATTTTGTCCCACGTCCACATACGAAAGTGATAGTTTCCATACACTCAAGAAGCAACCAAAAATGACAATATCAGTCACTCGGTCGTTATCATAACGAACGTGTTTGTTATGAAAATAATGCACTAATTACAGTTTTAAAGTGAACAAAATATGCCTTTTTAACCTAGCCACTACTGACTATATGTCATTTTAACATAAAAACTACTTACAATCTATAATAATTAATAATTTGCGTGATATGTTCCAATCAGAATAGTAGAGACTACAATAGCTTACAACAAGAGAAAAATACTGATTTTTTGCAAAACATTTCCTTCAACAGTCTTCAAAGACATTACTTTTAAAAGCTGTCATTGGAATTGACGTTTTCCTTACTGATACAAGTACAACAAGGTTGTTATGCAACCCTTTAATTTCTAGATTTAAAAGTACTTTTACGTCTGAGGAACTAAAAGTAAGTTTTACTTGCTCGCCTATAGACGCAGACACGCGATTGACTGTAGACACAAATTTCACAACACAACACAGGTGCGTAGATCCGTCGCTGCAGGCTGCCACACAGAAGTACAATGACCTCCCGTTCCAGCTCTACATCCTCCACGCGTATGGGCAACGGGGGAGCGGCACCCTGCAGTCTTTTATTCGTTACTAAATATTTAACGTAAAATTAACATGAAAAGTGAACCACGCCTTGGCAGTTTTCACTCACGTAAGCGACCCGATTTTCAAATATTACTCACGTTCACGACTGGACTCGCCGTCAACCGCCTGTTGAAATGACAGTAGGCAATTAGAAAGCAAGAGTAAAGAAGTGCTGATAGCGATACCAAAACTTTATAAAATAAAAAATGTATTAGAGGAAATACAGTAGAACAAAACTCGGGAAAATTGTTGCAGACCAATTAAAAATGAAATATAGAAGACTGCAAAAAGACCCCAAAAACGTAATACGCTTTGTATGCGACTAATAATACCTACCAAAGCAACGAAGTTGTAACGTTTTGGTAACTTTAAAAGTAAAATGTAATTATACCACCTGGCTCGGAATCCATGCAGCGATTTTAATTTGCGAAAATATAACGTTTACTGTCACTAATTATTTTACTTTTAATTCGTATTACTTAAAATGCACATAGAATTCTCTTGGTTAAGGTTCTGAGAGTGCTGCTAGGGATCAATATTTACATTGTTTACTCTTAAGCCTAAGATACAAAAGGAAGAACGTCTCTAACTTAAATAAACGTATTTACAAGGCTAAAAAGACAAATAAATTCTTCTGAGGCGATCTGGAACGCCGTTTCGTCAAACAGTTCGTATGCCACAAGCTAGAATCTTGACAGTGAACTGTAGGTGGAATTTTTTCTACACTAACTTTTTTATTACTATTGTAATGTATATGTACAAGCCATTCTTCTTCTTTTTCTTGTTCTTCTTCTTGTCTTGTCTCTCCTTTTACTGGAAGTTGGCGATCATTACTGCTATTGGCACCTTAGATATGGCTGCTCTGAATAATTCTATGCTAGTCTTTCCGTACCATTCGCGTGAATTTCTTAGGCAGGATGTTCTTCTTCGTCCTTTTACCTTTCATAATCAGTTGCATTATTTTATATCTGTCTTGTCCCATTATATGTCCTAGATACTCCAATTTTCTTGTTTTGATTGTTTTTAAAATTTCTGTGTTTTTGCCGCGACGTCGAAGTATATTTGCATTGGTGATTCTCTCAACCCATGAGACCTTAAGTATTCTGCGGTAAGTCCACATCGGAGTATTCTTATTCTCAATCCTAATTCAAGTTCTCGGTTACATACAAGCCATACGTTAAATAAATAAATAATCAGATTATTGTACACCGACCGACTTCATTCGAACTTCTTCATATTTGGAACTGCGAACTATGCGTTCGAGCACGAGCTAGTTACCCTCTTGGAGGAGGGGGAAGAACTTCCGTGCACATTTGCCATAGAAATCCAAGGTTTATTTAGCAGTGTGTCAAATAGAGAGATTTTTAAGTTTATGGACACGATCTTTAATGCTCATTCGCCTTAGGAGTGCAACTGTTAATTAGTAGTGGGCTAAGGAAACAATCTACAAACCTATCGCCATGATCTTCCGTGCGCATTCTACAAGGATCCAAGTGTTAATTAATTAAAAACACGACATTTCGTGTGCATTTGACTTGAAAACCAAGTGTTAATTATAAGTACATCAATTCCAAGCTTATCAAAACTGAAATCCGTACGCATTCGGTTTTGGACGTCAAGGTAGTTCTGGACAAGAGAGTGCTAAGAGCAGTTAGAATAACTTAAGCAGGGCAGTTCAACTTCTCAGGAAGGAGTTAGGTATAGAACTTGTTTTACATATACGCAGTTTGCGGAATAAAACAGTAACTCGATCGCCTCCAGGTGCTGGAGGCTGGTTTTTTTGAGTTCTGAACTGCAGGTCCTTGCTTATCAGGACTAAGCAAAGGTGACTGCAGCTGATGGAGGTTGGGCCTTCCAAGGCCCAAGGTGACTGCCAGCTTGAGCTCAGGTTCTGGACTCGAGTCTGAAAGGAACGGGTTAAACATGAGTGAACGAACGAGACTGACCAGGAATCGTTCTCTTATATTGGTTCGACGCTTCCTTTCAGGTCACTTATGTAGGGAAGCTTAAGTAGGACAAACATGGTGTTTGCGATGATTCGCCTGTTGCTGGCCACCACTTAAAACACTTGCTGAAATCGGCTACATCTTGCGGCAACCATCTAGTCTTATGTAACCTCTCGTGGGGCCTATATGTCTTTGAGTCGTACCTTGTAGCGACTGGATGGTTCTTGTGGCGGAAATGGAGCCGTAAATTTGATCAAAGTTTCAATCGAATAGCTGTGTAACGCAGGAAGAGCAATTATCAGTGGTTCTTTTTAATCTCATTTTTGAAGAACTAGAAGCTACGATCGATTTGTGTGAACATTGAAATTGAAGAACTCAACATTTCGCCCAATTTTATAAGAGACTTTATCCGAAGGTAAGCAAAAGAGCACCGCAACTCACCGTGTAAGCTACGAAAGATGCTAATTTTTTGCAAAGGAAAATAGCATACAAGACGTGCTTGCAACCCCTAAACGAGGCGGGCAACCAATGGTACAGGACCCTCAAGTCAGCGGCGAAGTGGCTGTGATCAAAACAGCCGGTTATACAAAGAATTGATCACACTTTATGGATTATACAAAATCTACCATTTGACCAACGCGCACCATTGTTTGACGCATGGTATTAGCCAAGTCAAACACACTAAGAACGACGGTCACCAGAATCTGATTTTCTCGAGAATTTGCAATGTGGAATTTCCTCATCCGCCAATGCACAGTGTAGATCCTATCGCCGGCCCGGTCAAGCCAATTACCATAAAAAAAAGTGGAAGCCGCTGTAAATCACATAAAATATGAAAAATATGCTAGCACAGTTGGCGTCGTTGTCGAAATCTGGAAAATTAATTGGCGCCCAGACGCCAAAATCCTGGCCATCCTCTTTAACCATATACTTGACGAAGGCGTAGCCCCATCGACTTGAACGACCACCACGATAGTACTCGCCTAGATGGGGGCGACGCCATAGCATGAAGATCTTCGAATATGCAGTGGCTGCTGGGCTGCCCAAGATTATTACCACGTCACCGAATCAGGGCAGCTTTGTCAGCTCCTGTGCAAGCCTATGCACATGGCCCTATTTGGCCATTTCGTCCGTAAAATCTACGTTCAGTGAATCTAACAGCTTTATCGCGACGTCACCAGCGTGGTAAAATGAGCAGCTGAAACCTCGCAGGCTTTTGCCATTACTGTCGGCATATAACAAAGATCGACTCTTTCAACTCTTTTATTCGTTCTTTGCATGGATTAAGTGACGGCCAATATCCAGGCTCTTTACTTATGGCCCTCTTTCTACGCCGAGGACGTATTTCTAGCCGGACGAAGTGTACCAATAGCTCCAATATGTAACACAGCAGTGGAAAAAAGTGTTGGACAGTTTAAGAAAACCATCCGGTTCCAGTATTTCAACTTTGTCATTAGTAGTGATGGTGACACCCTTCCCGGTACCCAAGCTCGAGTCAATTCAGCCTAGATTAAGTGACATCCTTTCACTAGAGTCTTATGCGACCGTAGAATGCCCGACTCCCTAAAGGCAAACATCTACAAGACCGTCGTTCGCCCAGGGATCATCTATGGGTCAGAGTGCTGGTCAGCAAAGATCTAAAAGGCACTCAATGCGATACAAATGCAGATACTCCGATGGTGCTTCGTCCTGAAGGAAAACTACCGTGTCAAGAACGAGAATGTCATGAAAAGGATAGGTATTGAGTCGATTTCCGAGAAGATGCGAAAGACAATACATCCATGGTAGATACATGCAAACATAATCGGTTTCTCTCCTTCCCGAAGGTGTAAAAGGTTAATTTCTATTGCTCAATTTGTCTCTCTGGTTTGATCAATTTGCACCACCATTTTCTATCCATCGAGTGTTCCTTCGCCTGCTACCACGTTATTTTCTTCTTGTGAAAGCGTGTTCACTCTACAACCTGATTGGCCTTCCTCTTGATATCTTTTTCATTTATTTTGGCCTCCTACACCTTCTTGATTTTTCTATCCTGCCCATTGTATTTAGATTACCCTACCATCTCAACTACCCTCTTCTTTTTTATTTCCGTGTTTTTGAATTTTTCCTCCCTGGTTACCAATTATATTCTCCGTAAGTACTTCATTTCCTCTGTCGGCATTTAACTTTTTTGCCAATTTATGGACAAACGGACAAAGACAAATTGGCTTAAAATATTTTATTAAGTGGAAAACAAAATCAACACTGCAGTAACGAATTTAAAATCGAAGTTTCTTTCATAAAACACTCTTTGAGCTCCCTCTCTTACTGAGAACTAACATTCTGCCGTAGCTCCTTTGATAACTAATTAAAAATTAAACTTAAAGTGGCGATATTACTGAAATATAGCACTTTCAAACTTATTCAAAACAATCACATAAAAACCATGAGAGAATTGTATTAGGTAAAAATTGTCAAAGCTAAGTACAATACCTGATTATATAAACAAATGTAATCGTTTGGGTTGGAAGTAAGGCTCAGCAAATATTTTTCCTTGGCTCAACGCAAATATATACAGCAAACGAGTTTTCAGTATGGTGGTGGAAAAAAGTTATTAATGAATAATAGCTGCTATTTCCTATCGCGTCATCAATGGCAATTATTTTGGGTGATATCGTTATAACACGCCACGTATTGATTTAAGCCATTAAGACACCAAATGTCAAAGCTAACTTCATTTATAGCAACACCTCGGTTTCATCAATACCGTGATACAATTCCAATCCATTTCCCCGCGTTATCAGTTGGAACAGAATGTCGTATGCATACACAATGTCAGAAATGACCTTAGCCAATACTGCCATACGTTAGTTGACTGAAATGATAATGGAGACTTTATTTGTTTACTACCTCAAAAGTCTGAAAAGTCTACAAAAATATTTTAACAAGGTTTTTTATATATTTTCAGTAGGAAACAAACATAGTCGGTTAAAATAGAAAAAAAAAATTTTAAATATAGTTTACAATTTTGCATTTTTATAATGCAGCCACATATATACGAGAATTGTCAATAACTGTTTGTCATCACCTGCTAGCACCTAGAGAAGTGTCATGCAAAAAAATACTCCACTCGCGTATTGGCATAACGCTTTTATAAGCATTAGTGTCCGAACATTGACCACCACCTGTCCTGAACAATTTTCATTCTCAGTTGAAGTATTTTTAGTCAAACAAAAGAATTGATTTGAACTTTTTACTAAATAGCAACTAGAAACGAACGCTGTGCTGTCTACAACTGCAATTATTTCACCTAAGTTGTCCTAGACCTCTTTGCATTAATTCTAAAACTGAATTAGTACATTTACGTAGATATTTACCAATTTTTATATGTGCCTGTCAAGCGTTTCAAAAGTGTAAAATTGCAAGCATAACATAGCGAGAGAATCGGGTAATCTTTAGACAAACTAATGCTATTTGAAAAACGTGTATACATCGTTCATAGTAGAAGGTAAAAGAAGGCCGAATGTCTAACTAAATCGTCTACTCGCTGATGTGATGATAGAACACCAAGATGAAGATAAGGTAAATAAAATGCAATTTAGTAGTGCTTTTTTTACTTCTTCGGATTTTTCTTCAAACGTACAATTTTTCAGCTTAGTTTAAGCACTGTGCCTATATGTACAAGACGTAGGTAGTATTTTTACCTTTACAAACTGCGCAACAACCAGAACTCATTGATCAACTTTGCATGTAAATTCATTTGAAATGAAAACATTCTATCTAGGCCTTGATGGTATGCCTATGGGGTTGATGCCAGTTGCAATATGTAGAAACATTAATTGAAATATTTAATAGGTTGAGATAAATGAGATAAAATGCCATTAGAATAAAACACTGTTAAGATAAGTGTTACAGTTTCAAGCCGATATTTAAAGCTACGCAACAATTCAAAGGGTAGTCCGATAGCTGACTGAATGGGAAAGGGGTAATTCCGGTAATTTTATGACCGCCACCTACTGTTATAAAGCCTGGAGATGAAGTAGAAAGACTTTCAACCGCACCTGGCTTCAGGAAAACTGGCATGGCTGGATCGAAACTTCTTACTTCCTATTACAGTTTTCCAAATAAGATCTGGTAAATATCCAGGTCATGCACAATTCCAACGAAGCATGTTATATCATACATCATTAAACTTAGCTGAAAATGTTCAGAAGGAATTTTCGGTCTTTAGTTATTGTAACCTTAACGGGCTATTTTAATTTAATTTACAATGATTCAAATGCTGGCTACAATTTCCGGAATAATACCGGCCCCGGGTACCTCAGAAAAGCCTAAGTACCAATTATTAACCTCAAGTTTGTCACCCAAAAAAGAACACAGACTTAGTTTTACAAGCTAGATACATCAAATTAAATTGTATTCGATCAGACAAGAAATAAAAATGTAACAATGCTTGTAAAATTAACAGAATCCTTCTCGCTCGCTGTGAATCGTGCAGTGTCAGTCTCCTTTAGACCAGCCTAGGTATGGAATAGGTCTAATGTCCTGTAGGCAGTTTGTCGGGCCTAAAGGCAAAAATTGACAGTCGTTAGCAGAATCTGCCTAATGGCGGCATGTAAACATCAAATTGGATTTTAAACTTTTGCGTAGACGAACTTGCGGGAAAGATCATATTAAATTACTTGCATACCTGGTACAACTAGTGTTTATCGCGGCCTGCAGTTATACTGTGGCGGGATTAAGGGCGTTCGGCCAGTTCGTCTGGTTACCTTAGTTAGAAACTTCGCACCTCCGGGTGTGTGAATTACGATTGAATACCAGCTCGATTTTGCTGGCGATGATCCCCTTCCAGTTGCTCCCTATTCGAGTACGCGTAATTATAAACGCCGGCCTCTGATGCTGAACCTCCTAGTGTGCGTTTTCAGATTCGATGGTGTTGAGCCGTTCTGGGCCCAATTAATGGGTTTAATTATATCAGCTTCGTTGTCCTGGTGTGGGGAAATTTGCTCACGGACGGGTTCGTCGCCGGAGAGCTCGGTTTAATCTTCCTGGTAGCCAGGTACTGAGAATCGTCGTTTGCGAGTTTGTTTTAGCTCTCCTATTAACTAGGTACTGGGAATCGTCGTCGTAGGGCCTAGGTGAGCCTACTGGATACTAGGTCCTGGGAAGCGTTACCGACAACTTTGGAATGACCGCCTAGTAACCAGGTGCTGGTAAGCTGCAGGAATCTTCTCGAAGAGTCAAGAGACCCTCCTGAGTAAGATTAGGCTAGGAGAAATGTTTGGGAAAATTCTTCTTTGACATAACTTCGTTTTCTCCTTATATACCCTGGGCTGGTGCAATCAGTGGTTCAATCCAGTTTGTGGGAGTAGGGGACTCTTGCTTTGATGTGCGGAGGTGTTCCTGCATCTATTCGCGATGACAACGTTTATCGCTGCCCTCGCGGCTAAAGATGCAACGCTCCGATTCCTAACGTAAAATACGCCATGGGGAAATGCGTGAATTAATTTGTAATTTCCAAAATCGCGTTCGAGCTGGGCGGAACGTTACATTATTATGACTTTGGTTTTTTATTTACGCTAAACAAAGTGAGATGTGCCGCTATGTCCTACGAGCGGTGAGCTAAAGATGATATGTTGTTCCAGCACAGATAAAATGGAAACAAGGAAGCTCTGCAAACAGGAAAATCTTAAGTATTTCGAACTGAAGTGCACCAAGGAATTATTTCCAGAGAATTGGTAAGTTAAAGACACTTTCAAAAAGACCCACTAGTCCCATTTTGTTAATCCACCAAATTTCAAATGACAACTTGAAGAAATTTAGGATTGTACTCGAGCTTCAACTACTTCACTTCTTCGATTCTCACTGGCAGCATTTAACGGACTGAATCGAAACTACCAAACAACTTGACTACGATAAGATTAGAAGCCAATAGCGTTATAGGGCAGCAATATAACGATGTAATCTAACATAAGATATATTTGCAAATATAATGGAATTATTGTTATCGCTTTCATGGAAGACTTGAATAGAGCATTAGAGATACAAAGTGGCTTTCGGTGTGATAAGTCATATAACGACAAAGTACTTTAAGCCAAACATTTAATAAAGAAATTAGTAACTTGTGAAAGAGACGTAGTACATCTGCGTCAAATCTGCGGCAACAGCAAACATTTATTAAGCGGCGCATTCGGATCCTAACACTTTGTAGTGTAATAGTTGGTACATGAACATAATGATTTGTTAAATAGCAACACTTCTAGCAGATCATTGATAAATATAATAAATAGTAGTGGTCCCAAATTGAAACCCTGTGAAGCACACGAATTCAACTCAGTTATTGTCACTAAATATGACCACTAACGGTATATTGTAGGAATCTCAAATAAAAATTAAAACCTCCAGATTTCAGGTTTAGGTTTAGGTTTAGAACGCAACTCCTAAATCTAAGCTATTAATATCTACTTAAGTATTCATCACTCTTTGAACTTGTTACTACTATTGTTAATATTGATAGTAAACGTGCAGTTAGTGCAATTTGAAATGTGGAGCCTATTGGAAGAGCTTAAAGAGAGTGCCTCACTGTTTATTAAAGCATTGCACTCCGATCACCTGCGTTGAGCATTTTTCGTTGCGGTAATTTATAAAAAGCGTCTTATGTTGGGTGTGTGATGGTCGTAGAGCTAAATACTTTCTGAAAAGCTGTAAAACCTGTACAGTTTCCAGAATTTCATCAGTGACGGTAAATATTCTTTTTTGGCGGTTTTTGTATGCGGGATAGTGATCGCTATCATGTTCCCTTTGTCTTTAATATCAAATATCGACATTTTTCGTAATTCTTCACTTCTGCATGCTCCAGTTAGTCCAATTATCATGCAAACCTACACAAACAAGTTAAGAAAAGCTAAAACATGATGTAAAAAACCTAATCATACCTTCCACATTAAATAAGTCTCATCAGGAGCTTCAAGCAAAAAATTTTTAATATTATCCCTAGTAAATACGGAGGATTTTTTGGCCGGTAACCTCTATTTTGTTGTTTTAAAAATGCGACTACTTTTGTAAATTTACTAATGTCAATGTCGTTTTTAATCATTACTGTTGCCTTTACCATTGAATACAGAGACCATAAAGTTGAGGCTTTGCATGATTTGGCATTTTGAGAGAAAAACGTTAAAAAACATTTTCGGTCCCGTGTTTTATGTTCTTTGTCCTGCACCACTCAACAAAATTTTCGTATTGTTTCAGATAAATTTTCAAACAACAGATTCGGCCAAAAAAGATCACTTTTACGGCCTTGATATACAATATACTATCCTGAGAGTTAATGTTTTCTATTTTGTTCAAATCTTCCTCTTGAAAGTTTCTGTCTTCAATTTCAGTAATGGTCTTTTATTTCTTCTTCTTCTTCCTTTACTTAGGTGACCATGGGAATATACGTTTTGGTCATCTCATCTCTGCTTTTCTCGCTACATTTCCATACCATTTACTTAAGTGTTCTATTATCCAAATGTTTTGTATTGGAGGACTTATGTGTTCTCTCTGCCATTATCTCTACGGTCTTTATTTATGTAATTTGGTCTCTTGGAAACATATGAATAAATCCAGTTTTACCGTTTTTATCCAGTCTCCTATGTTTTTCTGCTATAGCCCATACCTCCTCACTAAATAGTATAATGCTCGATAAGATACTATTAAATGTGTCATTTTGTATCGTTCGTCAGATTAATATTTAAAATTATACCATGCAGGTATTATCTTCCACGGCTTAACACTGTTGCTAATATCTCCTTCTACCGTACTCGGCATTGATGAGTGATGTTGGATATTTCAAAATACTACAATGGTTTAAGACGTCATCGTCTACATAGGTATAACGTCTTTCTTTTCCCATACGCAGATATTCTGATTCATTCACCAATATTACTTTAGTTTTTGCCCCATATGGTTTTTTCCTTACCTGCGTATTTCCTATTAGGGGTCGATATACAGTGGCGG
>OW679196.1:24490431-24686143 GCA_940337035.1 Agriotes lineatus | reverse complement strand
CACACGAATTCAACTGTCACTAAATATGATCACTAACGGTACATTGTAAGAATCTCAAATAAAATTAAAACATCCAGATTTCAGGTTTTCTTAAAAAAATACCATGATTGACTTTATAAAATACTTTTTAGGCGAAAATTTCAAAAATGGCGATTCTATGGCCCCTTTTGCCGCCGTAAAGTTTTACTTTTTTGTACACATCTGTCAAATGTTACTTTTTTTGTACACATCTGTCAAACTCTACTTTTTTGTGACTGATCTCTCAGAAACTACTTCATGAACACTTTTTACCTACCTATACAGGGAGTTTGATAAACTCTTTAAATCTGTCGGTTGCTACACGAATGCTGACGTGCACCCGTGGTTGCATAATATGCCTAACGACAATCAGCTGATGAAATCTAAATCGACGGTCATCCAGATGGCGTTTTGTCAACGGCTGTCAACGCAAAATAAAATACTTGCATTTATAGTTATTAAGGTAACAAGTGCATTATGAGTAAAATAAGAGCCCAAGATTGTTAGTGTACTAACCGAGGGCTTTGGCCCGAGGTGTGTACAACAATCGCGGGCTCTTAGCTCATAATGCCCGTGGTGCCTTCAAGGTTTTATGTCCTACCAATTTACTTACCTAATTCATATTCATAATCAATTCATTAGCTGAGCTGTCATTAATTTTTATTGTGACAGTGGTGCATAATTTTGGAAATAAAAGTTGTATCCATAGAAACAAATACTGTTAATTTTTCATAAGAACCCTAGTGTTCTTATGAAGAAAATAATTGCGATGGAGCGTTATTTTGTATCTAAGATACCTTAAAATAGAGTCATTAATTTCAATTAATGTACTGGTAGGACATAATAGTTATTAAGGTACCAAGTGCATTATGAGTAAAATAAGAGCCCAAGATTGTTAGTGTACTAACCGAGGGCCTTTGGCCCGAGGTGTGTACAACAATCGCGATCTCTTAGCTCATAATGCCCGTGGTGCCTTCAAGGTTTTATGTCCTACCAATTTACTTACCTAATTCATATTCATAACCAATTCATTAGCTGAGCTGTCATTAATTTTTATTGTGACAGTGGTGCATAATTTTGGAAATAAAAGTTGTATCCATGGAAACAAATACTGTTAATTTTTCATAAGAACCCTAGTGTTCTTATGAAGAAAATAATTGCCCTGGAGCGTTATTTTGTATCTAAGATACCTTAAAATAGAGTCATTAATTTCAATTAATGTACTGGTAGGACATAAAATAATTTTATTCAAAATTTACAACGCAACTACCTAAACCTAAGCTATTAATATCTACTTAAGTATTTATCACTCTTAGAACTTGTTACTACTGTTGTTAATATTGATAGTAAACTTGCAGTTAGTGCAATTTGAAAAGTGGAGCCCACTGAAAGAGCTTGAAGAGAGTGCCTCACTGTTTATTAAAGAATTGTGAATATTGTCAACAAGAAGCCCATTTTCTGTGGTCGTAGTGGTGATGCTAGTGAGAAAATAAGACGTTGGACGACCAGTGGTGTTAGTAGGAACATAAGAAGTCGAAGGGCCATCCCTGCCTGTCAAAATTTTGCTGGACATGGAATCTTCTATATAGCCTTCAGCCACAGTATATATATCTTCATGGAAGCTTTCGAAACCGTAGCTCTGAAATCTTCAGAAGGATTGGTTCCGATACATTGACGATACCTTTATTATTTGGCCACATGGTAAAAACACGTTACCCGTCTTCTTAAATCATCTCAATAGTCAACATCCAGACATTAACTTTACCATGGAGATAGAAAGTAACGCTTTCCTTCCTTTCTTAGATGTACGTACAGGTCTCTCGCCAACAAAGTGGCAAACTTGGTCATTCTGCATATCGCAAACCCATTCACACTGATCGCTATCTACATGCCGAATCCCACCATCATCCTACACAAATACTTTCTGTTATCAATTCACTTGTACATTGGGCGGTTTCCATATCCCAACCCGATAATATCCACGCTGAATTAAACCATATTCGGAAAGCTCTTAAGAATAATGGCTACCGCGCTGGGGATATACAGTCTGCTATCATTCGCCATCTGGATCTACGGCCACCCAGACCTCCAAAACCTGATTCTCCTGCAGCAATAGGTTTTCTTTCCTATATCCACCAAGTCACCGACCGCATAGGACAGTTTCTTCGAAAACAAAACATTAAAACACTATTCAAACCCCCGAGAAAAATCGCACAGGTTCTTCCTTCATCTAAAGATGAATTAAACACTATGTAATCTAAAGGTGTTTATAGAGTCCCTTGCTCTTGTAATGCTGTATACATTGGTGAAACAGGTCGTTCAGTGAAAACTCGCATCTCTCAGCACCAGCGCTGTCTAAAGTCGGGTCTCGTTTCATCATCATCCATGGCGGAACACCAACGCGATACTGGTCATAAGATCCTTTTTGATGAAACTTCCATCATCTGCAAATCCCCATTCTTCTTTAGCAGAAAGATTTTCGAAGCCATTGAGATTTACAAACACCCTAACAATCTCAATCCGGGCGAAGGAAAGTGCTAATTCCTAAGCCCCGCCCACCGCCGCTGAACCGCGACGGCATTTGCTGAACCGCGACGGCGCTTGACTATAAATTCTCGCTTTTCTCTTTCCGATAGTTAGTCGAGTTTCGCCTCTGACGTGGTTCACACTCTGAGTTACCGTGCTCTTCTCTCCCTTCCCTTGCAAAGAGTTTCGCCTCTGGCGTGGTTAACACTTTGAGTTACCGTACTCTTTTGCTTTTCCTCCTGATGAAGCCCCTTACGAAATTGGGCGAAACGTTGAGTTCTTCGATCTCAATCATGACACGGTCCAATCCCGAAAGTCGTTTGTTACTTAATGATAATGGCCGTGAAAGCCTCAAAAATTATATAGATTATTGATGTTAGATATTTCAAAATACCTAAATACCTAAAGGGTTAAAGACATCATCGTCTACATAAATATAACGTCTTTCTTTTCCCATACACAGATATTCTGACTCATTCACAAATATTACTTTAGTTTTTGCCCTCTATGGTTTTCCCCTTACCTGCGTATTTCCTATTAGGGGTCGATATACAGTGGTGGTGTGAAAACACCTACATATCTCTTGTATTCTAATACATTAATTATTTATGTGTAAGTTTATGTTGTGTTTTTTTTCATTTAATTAGTAAATTGTTCATTAATTTCGTTGTTTTTCTCACGATTTGTGCTTTAATTCAGAATAGTTAATAACTTCTTTCTTTAATACCATACTGAAAAATCTGAGTATATATACAAAACCTGATATTTTTTTAATTTTCAATCCAATTTGTTATTCAGATACCGAAAAATATACAGGGTGTTCTATTTAAAAACTTTAAGTTATGTGCACATTTCGCTTAAACCGGCAGTTATATTGCAGTTATATGACAAATACTATATACATAGTCTCCCCGGATTGACTTCGCGATAGGTGTAATGAATCAAACATTTTTTAGCACGATTTCGCCTTTTTCAGTGCTTGCTATAAAATGACAAATTATACTTCAAATAGGATAGTTGGCGGAGTTAGCGTCAGATGAATATAAATCATTGTAAATAAAATGGCCCTCCTGTTAACTTTAAGAATTTTTTTAATTAAAATATAATATTCGAAATTATAAATTATTGGGATACGTCGAGTTTAATTTCATATTCATGAAAAATTTTAAAAAAAATAATGTTCTGAGTTATCTGATGAATTGTGTGCTGAATGGAATGGGGCATTGTTTGAATATTTTTTTAGGTATGTTTTTTCTTATAATTAAAGAAAATCAAAGGTTACGTACGTCAATTTTTAATATCCAATATTTGTAATTCAAATGTGATGAAACTCGGTATATCGCTAAAATTTTCATCCTACAATACTTTATTTTAATAACAATTTTAAGATAAAGTTAAGAGAAGACAAATTTCCCTACAATTATTTGCATTCTTTTTACGCTCTGCTTACTGGATCCCATCTAAATTGTAACTTGAAAAAATATATACCAAGAAGCCGACTACAAATGACGACGGTCGTACAATTTTTTTTATTCAATACATTTAGCGCAGATCAGTTAAGAGACGCACGGTATACTAAATTTCATATGGGGTATCTACATCGTTGTGTATTATTTATTTTATAATTAATGGCTGCATCTTCTCAAAGAGTTCTACATCCTAGCAAGAATTATCTTAATTTAGTATAAACTATTGGAAATACATTTGCTATCAACTTAAGTATCTTGGTATCTTTTTAATAATTTACTTGTTTGACTACTGCGACAGTTAAAATAATAGACATTTTAACTAATAGGAACCAAAGTCAAATATGGAGATCCAACTCACAATTTCGCAAAACAAGTTCGCCATTCTTCGACAAATTATCAGTGGTTACGTAATTAAAGCGTTGCCTAGGTAATAACAATAAAAGTAAGTAAACACACGTTATGAAGAAAAACCAGTCTGCCGGAAATACACAAGCAACCGACGCCACTTGCAAATCACTAAATTCAATCTTTTAGGATAAACTTTCCTGACCTTTATGTTGCCTTTTTTATGGAAACTATGGCTTAACTAGCCCCCAGCAAATCCTACGACGCCTGGGCCCCTCCTTCTCCGCTGGCCTGCAGATACAAGCCGATAATGCCTTGCAGAGCGACTCCTGTAGCTCGACCGCTCTGAAACCGCCTCCAATTCAGCCGTTGCCCCACACCTTGGGTTCTAACTGCTGCCCACGAAGGTCGCTACCTCTAGCTCACATGGCTCTAATTATGCTGCTCGAACCTCGTACACAGTCTCGGGAAACCAGCTACCACTCGATGCACAAATGAAACACTTTTTATAAACCTGCTACGAATTAATGCAACCTACTAGAGCGTGCCCAAAGGATATATAATTAATTTAAAACACACTGAATTGAGAAAAAGGTGTTTATTAACATATTAATAATTATTTATTGGGGAAGTCAAAATTAATACCACTTCACAGCTTGGCTTCCTTTCCCCAATTGTTTGTTTCTCTGCGATCTTACAATGTTATACATACTTTTCAAGCCTGTTCTGATTACATTTTGTTGTTCAAATTAAGGCTAAAACTATTTTTTAAACCGTTTTCAAAATTATTAATGCCATACTACTGTATACAATTTGCAACAATTAAATCAACACATTTATAGAATATCTTGTAAAAGAATATTTTATAAATTTGGAATGTTATCAACTGCTATTCTAAACATAAAATGTGTTCATAGCTATATATAATACTTTTGCCCACCGAGTATATGTGTAACAACAAAGCTGACATGGTAGCTACAGAGTGGCCAAGATAAAAGAGGTCCCGTGTAAATACAGAAAGGTAAATTAATATTATATTTTTATTTAAAATCTGCAGAACTGTATTCACAACCGTTATTAACAAGTGACAACGCAACACTGAGCAATACACAGTTAACATAAAATGGCCGCTGGACGTGACCCCGCACGAGCAGTCAATATCACTTTTAGTATGATATAGGACACGGGACCTTTTTTATCTTGGCCACCCTGTATTTTCTGTTTTAAGTTATGACGTTATCGACTTTTTTTTTAATGACAACCTGTATTTTTATTTACCTCGTCTGAAAGACGAAGGCAGTATTGTAATGGCGAAAAAATACCCTTTCGAGATTTCTCCAGATCTTCACGTTTCAGGGTCCGTAGATGACGAAAGCCCGGTTTTCTCAATTCACGTCTGTCTACCTGTCTGTCGGTCTGTCTGTCTGTCTGTCTGTCTGTCTGTCTGTCTGTCTGTCTGTTGACAGTATAACTCAAAAAATATTTGTCGGAGAAACACTATATTTTGCATACATATTATACATATATCTACTCCGCATGAAACCGGTAAAATGTCATACAAATATATACAGGGTGAGCACTTTAAAAAATAAAATTTTGTTTATTTTTGTTTGAACTGAGGAATACATAAAACTACTAATTTGTACATAGTGCTGGCTTTGTCCTTGTTAAAAATGGGAATCGACAAATAGAGAATAACTGTTCTGCAAGACCAAAAGGAAAAACGAATAAGTGCCTTACGTTAAATAGACCTCAATCGCAAGAATTGCCAGCGCGCGCGTGGCGCAATCAACGCGGTTCACCGCGGAACAAAGCTCGGGTTCGTTCGCATTCAGTAGTTCGAATCTCATTAAGGAGATTTTTTTTTAATTTAAAAATTTAATTTACTATTATTAGAAACGTGAATATACTTTTATCCACAGTTTCCTTCGATTTTTAAAATTATTTACTGTCACAATGCCCACTTGTTGTCTTTATGAAAGTATCCTCATAAAACTATAAACTAGCCCAGAACAATGCCGCATTGGCAATTGCTGTTGCTTGCAGAAAGCGGACAAATATTATGTCAACAATATTAAAACATTGCCTTTAACGTCATTTTGTTAAAGGAATATACATATATGTTTATCGAAAATACAGCTTTGCTCAATTTTGCGTCACAACGTAAAGCTCTTTACAGATTTTTATTATTGATTTTGGTAGTACTTTTTATGTTGTTTTCAATTATATAGAATTTTCATCAGAAAAATATCGATAAATACTGAAAGTCATTGACGGCACATTAGTTTTTATTGAAAATAAAAAAAACAATTCAAAAATACAACCGGGGACTAGATTTATTTTGCTCATTTCATTGGTTTTTAATATTTAAACTTTAAGACCATTTTTCTCGATTTTTTCAAATGGAACATATTGAAAATTTTATACCGTTCGAAACGGGATAAAAATTACTACCGAAATCGATAATAAAAAATACAGGTTATTTAAAAAAAAGTCGGTAATCAGCTGAAAATATTCCCTATGGTTAAAATCGCTACACCCCTTCGATATGTTTTCATAAAAATTAATATCAACGAAGTTCATGAATTTATCCGTTACTTTATTTCCACACTGTATAAACAAGTTTGATGAGCGCGAAAGCCTAGTTGTTGTTTGCTTAGTTCTGTAATGTTTTTTGTTAATCCTTTCAATAATCATGAACATTTTTGAACTCGAGATTTTTGAAGAAATATCTGTTTTCGCATTTTCTGCTTCAGAAAAAGTAGTTTTTGAAGTAAGTAATTACGGTCTGCGAGTCTGTCAACATGTGAGCCAGTCTGTGCCCTCTCTACACCCCAGATGGTTTAATTATTGGAAATTTATATCTACCTTTTCAATATAAATTCAGAGATCTCTGTGACTTCTAACTAAAATCGGCCAACCAGAAGTGATACTTTACTTTTTACCTTTTGTTTAAAAAGTTTTGTTTAAGAGGTATAGTTAAGATATAATCTACTAACAAGTTACGCAGTAGAAGAATGTCTTATAGCGGCCACCGCTTATTTTTTAAATTTAGATGAAATTTTTAATTATTTCATTCCTTGGGTATTTATCCTTCGCTTTCTACTCCTGAAAGAGTTAGGTACTTCAAAATTTCATTAATTTATTTCTTTCACACTTAGGAGCTCTACTTTAATTCTACGGGGTTCTAATGTTTTGTTGTTTTATGGTCTCTTCAGAGCCAATGTTGATTTTTGATTACAAACATTCTAATAAACTCTGTAATAATAAAAGCAGGTGGAACTTCAATTGTTAATGGTTTTACCTGTTTAAACAGGTGTAACAAATGTGTAAGGCTTTGTTAGGACAATGTTTGAATAAATCGAATTTCTTCTATTCCTTATCTTTTGATATTCTAAACTAGAGAAAAATATATTTTATCACAGTAGTAAAGGATATCCTTGCCTGAAGAAAAAAATATGTTTTAAACCACTAGTAAAAAGTTTCTAACAGACATTAGCATAGGCGCAAATAATGTCAGCTAATCGTAATCCTTGAAAATTCACGAGGGAAGCTATTAACAGCATTATTGGGACAAAGCCTAAGATAATGCCTCCATAATTAGTTCGGTAGAAGTTCCGAAGACGCCCCCGAACTGTAAATATTTAATGCCAAGAGGAATTGAATAACACCACGTCGGGCTGTAACTCGAGCCAAACCTCAAATTCCCATTGAATTCGGCTTATCGGGCAAACTGCTAACAAACAGATGCTCCCTTCGACGCATTTTCTATTGAGAACCGCGAACACAACAATTGCAAATAATTAATTCGGACCTACTAAAGCGCTAATTAAGGCGGTTAAATAATAGAACAGCTTGTTCCTCCTTCCGACTGGAAAACGATGTTTCGGCGAAGATTAGTCACCGCATAATGCCATCATGTAAACACATTTTGTTTATCGTGACTGTGGCGTTTTTGCGGTTGAACGTGTTTCAGGGAAAACGCTCGTTTGCCGGAATTCATCTCAAGGGTGCACTTTTATTCCGCCAGAAGCTCTGGGGTGATGTATGGATTCGATATGGAAATTACAGATCAAAACTTAGCGACATAAAATGAGAAATCCAGCATCTGCTCGAGACGTAATCAACATCGCCGTTCTCCTGACCCGACCGGCACGTCCTCAAATTTCCTGTTTACTCCATTAGTTCATTTGCTGATAGAAAATGGACGAGCAAGAATATCGATACAGATACACAGGTAGTAAGTTGTACTGTTTCTATTTACTTAAGATATTACTGCTCAGGTAGCTAATATTGACAATTCATTAGCTTGGGCGAATGTTTGAAGTAAATTATGTAACGTGAAGTTTCTTTAGTGATATACGTACCTTAAAGCAGGATGTGTATATTCTATATAAATGGTTTATATTATTAGTGATAGATAGATAATATTTCTTTCCCAAGTTATAAGATAGATGCTGTCAGTCGACCAACAATGCTTTTTGTGCTTTAAAACGTAAATACGTAATCATCATGCAAATCTGTTTTAAGATTTTTTCTTACAATTCATTGCAATACAATAAATTGTCATTAAGGTTTTGGCTGGTTAAAGTGCAGTAATAAACTTAAATATTCTCTACACTGAATGGAATCAATCCTGTGAAAGATATTCACAATTCACAATGTAGATATATGAACCATAGACAGTTTATATCATGTTTGTTCAAAAGAAAATATTAGTTCTTTAATGAAACAAGCTTATTATTTCAGATCTAAATTAGAAGATATAACTAATATCCGAGTTTATGCTGTGTTTCCACTGCAAATCTACCAATAAAAGGCTCCCATTTATTCAATTCTGCGCCAATTAAAGCAAACACAGCAAGAAGAACAAGTGCAGGAACAAGACTAACTTAGATGACGTGCCTATATTGGTTTAGGAATTTGCAAAATTTAAACCGCATTGCAAATCCAGAATAGTTCAATGAATTACGAAAAAATCAGTTTCGGTTTCAAAACAAGAAGACCTTCGAAGATTAATTCCATGCCGAAACGAAAGCAAAAAATCATTTAAATCAATACCTCTCTTAGTAGAACATAAATACAACACATTGTATTTCTATTTCAAACTAATTACCAGACAAATAAAACGGCATTTTAATAAAATAGCTTGTGTTTACATTAACTCGTATACCAATGTATACACCATTCACAGTTGATTTGTTGTGAAGCAAACTAAAAGAGTGTCTAACCCATTGTTAGTTCATAATGGTAAGGTCTTCGGGGTTATGCTACGGTCGATGATTTGAGCTTGCCATTT
Source organism: Agriotes lineatus (assembly GCA_940337035.1). Taxonomy (NCBI): domain Eukaryota; kingdom Metazoa; phylum Arthropoda; class Insecta; order Coleoptera; family Elateridae; genus Agriotes; species Agriotes lineatus. The sequence continues at coordinate 24,676,486 of OW679196.1, read as the reverse complement.
CTCTAAACTTTTTTCAGAGGTTTTGTAAAGGCTGTTGTTGTAGTCTTATGCTTTTCGTTAAACACCTAAAAGTCGCTTCGATTGTACAAATTTTGTGTGTTACTGGGAATTGACCTGATTGTTCTTGGTTGCTCATGTGAAACTTATGTATCTTTTGACTTGTTTTCCATGTGTTTCTAAGGCTGTAACCGTCTTCTCGATTATGGTTCTGGAATTTTTAATAATCTCTAGGGATTCTCGAATAACACAAATCGTTTAGATGCTCGGCGATGGCTGGTTTTTGCATGTTTCCAACTTATATGTGGTTCTGATGTTCTTTTTTTCCGCCATTGAATGCTTCCTGCAGTTCGTTCGATGTAACATCTTTCACAAACACATTCGAGCTGGCAGGGAAGCCTTGGCGATTGAAATCGGGTTCGGTGAGACCATTCACAGTTGGGCACCAAATTAACTGTGCTCTACTCAGAACCACAGAACCAAGAAATAGAGTAACAAGGTTAATACGTCACTATGACACACACCTTACACAATGGTTGCTGCGCAAACACAAGATGGGCGCTCCAACTGTGTAACCCGAATCCGAGGCTAGTTGAGCATTGCACCGCCAAATGCCAATCTATGGCTTAAGCAAAAAATCTTTGTTAAGGATAAATTGTTCAACCTTCCAAATAGCGATCCCCATGATTTTCTTCTTATTTACTCCGACAATATGGGAAAGGCGGGCGTAACTCGTAAATTTAGGTTTCTTCGGTTTTCTTGTGTTTTGGTATGCTTTCTTTCACTAAATGTATTTCGTTTGCTATTCTCATTACAAACAGCGTGGGGTCGATAAAAAAGAATGATGATCTATTTAGTTGCAGATTAAGATCAGCCAAGGCTTGTATTTGCAGTCAGTGTAGGTTTCTCTTTGATGTACTGAATGGTTTAATCTGCTATTAGTGGTTTGCTTTCCTAGCACGTCTAGTAAAAGTAGTAGCGCCTTTCCTTCAATTGGTTGTTTAGGTGTGGAAAGGAAACCGTATAACCAAAGTTTCGACGTCGTAGGAAAACCAGCATTTAGTTTTACAGTTGCTGAACTAAATGGCTAGCTCTTTTAAGGCTTTCATAAAAATGTTGGCAATGGTAGGATAGCGGTTTTCCCACAGTTGCTTCTTCCTTTTACTCATAGTATGTTTCTTTCCAAACAAAGTAGATCGTCGTGGAGCATATCCTTACTAATTCTGAAACGTCTGCTTGTAGCCTTTCAGAAACTAAGCGATGTTGTATTAGATTTACCGGTACTGGTACGTTGGTAAACAGAGATTCCACTTAAAAACTGGTCCGTTACTTCCAGTTCAGTCTATATTTACATAAAGTGCTCAGAATTATCTATGTGAAATTATGTGTTGCCTATGTACGGTTGTAGTATGTTAACGAGGTATCTGGGTAGTTCATTGGTAAGAGATCCATAGGTCCTAGCGATTGACCTACCTGAAAGTTCTGGGAAAAATCGAACTGTTACACGATAAAACGATACTGTTGCTCAGATTATCACTCGAGTAATTGAATCTTAAAATGATAAGTCCAATATCAATCTTTAATAATCTGAGCTAATAATGAAAACGTACTAAATGGTGTACCGAAAGCAACTCCGTTACCCGTTACCCGGACATATCCTAAAACTAAAGCCGAAGATTTATGCCAACATCTGAAGCAGCATTCTTTAGAAGTTGCTAAGGAAGCATTAAATCTTCGGGAACCGGGACTAAATTCATCACTTTTAGTAATATTTTCAGCGCATAATTTCAAAATGTTGATCAGTAATTGCTTGCGTGCGTTGTATTCTATACCAACGCAAGACACGCTATGTAAAAATGGAAACCACATCTCAGCAGAGCCAAGCTTAACTGTCGTACATCAAAATGTAAACACCTTAACCAACCATATAGCTAGTAAAAAGTAGGAGTGTTCAAAATTATGTAAAAAATGGATACAAATATCTTAAGATTGGTATTAATACCGAAATAGAGAAAGGAAACATCGAATAATGTCCAATACATCAACGTCAAAATTTTAAAAAAATTAGGCGCAGTGGGATTTTAGCCCGAGCGCTTGAGACCGCGTGTCGGAATGAAATATGCGATTGAACTACATCGCCAGGGCCACACTCGCATTGTCTGCTCTTCTCGCTGCGTTATAAAGGCGCTATGTAGCTTCTTCGCATTTGAGATGTTCACCTGCTATGTCTCATTTTTGTCAATGGTAAAGCCTAAACTATGTGGAAACTATTACTGTAATCCATTTCTCAGTTAAAGCTAAAATAGAGAAAATTTGATTTTTTAATGTGCTTACGCTGTATATATTTGACCAAAAGTATAATCGATTTCGTGCCAGGTAGACATCTAATCCGCATGCAAAATATTGTTTTCCTTCACAAGTAATTTCTGAGTTATACAGACGGGAGGACAAACGGAGAGACAGGCAAACAGGCAGCATTTAGAAAACTTGTAGTTCGTCATCCTGGTACCCTGAAACGTGAAGATCTGAAGAATCCTCGGAATGTGATTTTTCACAGTGCAGTACAGTATTTTCTTCGTCTTTTAGACGAGGGAGATAGAAATGACTCGGTTATAGTTGTTCAGCGTCGCCTTTGTGCAGTATTTAATACTCGAAGAGTATCTTCTTCTTATCTTTTGTTTCAAAGTGGCAAAAAGAAATGTGCTTTACGCAACCTCAAACGTTACAAGAATTAAAACAAGAAATTACAGAAAAGCTAGTTACCATTCCTCTTGAAATGTTGGGAAGAGCTATGCCACATGTAATGTGACGCCTGCATGGGTGGCTAAATGAATATGGCGGTCATCTTTAGCGTACTATCTTTAAATAAGAAATTTTACATTTTTGGTTTTGTTTGACTAAAGTATACGTTTGACTATCATTAGGAATATCTTTAACGCTGACCTCCTTGGTCAAAGAAAATTCTTAAAAATCTACTGATGTGATTTAAATTGGCCCTTCGTTAATGGAAATAACGAGATCGTCGGCTTCTAGAAAACATATTGTTTAGATAACATATTGATCACTAAACCGCTTTAGATCATAATTCAAGTAACGGATTATCATACCGCATTCCATTCTGCACAAATGCTGTTTACAACTAAACTGCTTCAAACAATAAGCTCCTTCCACTATCGGAGGTTTTTTAGTGCAACAAACATCATCTCTGACTTTACTAACTCTATAGCTAATGTAAGCTGGCCTACTATACTTAACGCATATTGAGTTACTAAAGAACCATTTCTAATACATTTAGTTACCATTTTCTGACACACTTTCCAAATAAAAAACTACCGTGTGGAATATTAGTTCTCCAACGCTGTCTCGATCATGACGTTATTATAGCTAAGTTAGATAAATACGGAGTTAGAAAGGGCTGTGCTTGGATTGAGTCTTGCTTCGCACATCTTGCACAAGACGTGACACTAATAATAACAGTGGAGCTATCCTTAGTAAATTAAATTTTCAATCAGATGTACCGCAAGATAGTCTTCCAGGGCCGCTTCTTTTTGTCATATCTATGAATGACCTTCCCAGTATTTAACTGACTGCACCTCAGCTGTTAACTATGTCGACTATACAAATGTATTAATAGAAGGTAAGAACTTCGGCATTATATCTCACCAAGTTTTTATTCAGTTTTTAAACATAAAATTAAAATAAAACCCAAAGTGGAATATTTAAAACCATCAGTAATGACGTAAAAATCCTCAGATGTTTTTGCATTCTGACAGTCTACAAATTAAAATTACGAATAATAGCAAACTGCTAAGCTTGCATATTGAAACGGTATGTGGTAAGCTATCCACGGTTTGCTATACTCTTAGAATAATTAGAAAGGAACTGGATATTGCTGCAGGCGTGATTGTGTACCATAGCAACTTTCTGTCGGTTTCCATTTTTTAATAGATCAAGCCTTATATACTCTTTGAAGATTTCGCGTTTACTCGAATTCTACGTCTTAACATAGAATTTCGGCTTAGACCGCGTAGTATTTGTGGATGAACACCCAGCATTCTCTGGATTAATATGCATTGCACCTTTAAACTCGAGCAAAAACCCACGGCCATGCTGTTTGGTGGCTCGTGTTGTTTGAGCATCTTGAGAACGAGAATACTTAGACGTATTTGTCCTTTTTGCTGTTTGCGCATCCATATTCTCTAACATTTCGCAAGACCTTGTAGTTTGCACCATCAGAGTGAAAGTCGCACTAAGAACTGAAGGTCAGTGTGGAGCTATTTATAATTCTCTGTGCCAGGCGCGAGGAGTCGCGTAACACTGATTGGTCGTCTGAGTGCAACGTAATCCGTGGGGCGTGGCCGTATGACGCAGAGTGGTTGTAATGCTTTAGATCGTGTATCACAGGAGTCCACGTTTTACTAAGCTTAAAGCCATCTTTCCTGTTTATATTATTTAGATGTTTTCTATTTATATGGCTTCACGTAGCACTCGCGGGAAGTAGTGAGGTATACTGGCAAGTACTCTAAAGTGCACAAATTCTAAAGTGTGCCCATTTATAAACTCATGTATGCTCAGCTACGGCTGATTTTGTGATGCGTTTGTGTTTGCAATCTACTTTTTGTTCTTGAAGACTTAGATCAACGGAACGACCATTCTGTTCCATGTAACTCAAGCCCCAAGAACAAGGAATGCTATATAAACCAGAGGTTTTTAAACTTGGAATTTTGTATTTAAATACTTTAGAGTAATTAATAAGTAATTGAGAAATCGAATGTTCTGATTAATTACTTTCAAAAAGTCGTTGTGAACTACTTTATAACAAAAATGGCAATTATCAATTACAATTACCATATTTTAAAAAGTATTTCAATACCAAGACAAATCAACAAGAAGGAATTTAATTAGTAATTTAATTACAAAGTAATTAATTATTGACCAACTCTGACTAGTGGGAACAGTAATTACTAGTGAGAAAAGTAAATATTGTAGTGAAAACAGTAATTATATTTTGCACTAGGGCGACAAGTCATTACTGGAGACCACGGATATCGGAGGTGTGAATATAGTTAGAGAATTACCTGACTACATCATCATCATTACCCAGCCATTTGCTTCATTCACAGTTGGACATAGGCCTACCTTAGGCAATTCCATTTATCTCTGTTTTACGCTGTCTGTAGCCAATTTGTTGTTATTCTCTTTATATCATCAGTCCAGCGCGTTGGTGGCCTTCCTTGGCTTCGCTTATCTGCTCGCGGTCTCTGTTCTAGTAATTTTCGTATCCATCTCATATTTTAAGTCCGCCAAGGTGCCCAGCCCATCTCAGTGGGAGCACCTTAAAAAATACCTCTGCCTAATTTTGCTTTACTCAAGAACTATTACTTAAATAAAAGTAATATTTTGCACATAGCTCTGGTTTCTACCGACGACAAGGACATACCTTGGACCCAAAATATACAAGGTGATTACCTTAAAAATATATTTTGTTTGCTGAGAAATAGATAAAAGTTATCATTTGCACATATCATTTACCCTTGATGAAAATGATACCCAACGGATATAACGGGTGACCCACGGGAGTATTGTCATTTTCGTTACGATGATGCACAGGAATGGGAGGTATCCGGAGAATGGGGGAGCGGTCATTACCCTCCCAAGCAGTTGCCATTTCACCTCTCCAGTCGCAATGAAGCGGTGGTGGTTTGAAGAACAAATATTTAATTATGACGCGTACGTTAGAAATGACGATTGGGTGATAGCAGCTCAACAAGCATTTCGTGGCAACGGCAAGTGCCTTGTATTTAATGTAGCCGCGTGGCACAGTTGCTAGGAATCCTGCGTGGCCTCATGCGACAAATGGGTAGATTGCTGGCGGGCTAATGTCAAGCGTTAGAATCGCATGCTCAGGCGCTAAAGTTCGAATTCCACCGCCGGCGCCGGTAATACTTATAGTCCTAGTTTCCTTTAATTTTAAAAATTCTTTATGATTGCAACATCGATTTTCAAGAGAAGCTCTGAGTAAAGCCGTTTAGAAATTTTTTATCAGTGGAACAGTAGATCGCTTTTCGTGTAATAGGGATTTTTACCCAAGTTCTTCAATTTCTTCTAGTTTTTGCCTTCGGTTGTTGTTATTTTGCATTACCAGAGTATTTTCTTCATATTTAAATTGTGTATTACATTATTTGTTTCTCAAATTTTCTCATAAAATCACAATAATTATAGTGGATACATTGGTGGGAAATTAACTGCACAATAGCATGGGTTGTTTTACTTTTATATCTGGTTTCTTAATTATTCAGAATATTTCATTTGAAATGACTGACCCGAAGGAAATCATTTTGGAAGACAAAAAAGTGGGACAAAATAAATAAAAAAGTTGAAGATAAATTTGTTTTTTACATTATAAAGATATAATTCCTAAAATTGTTTTATATTTTTAAATGACATATGAAATGCGGCATTTTTTACCTCTCATTAAATTTGACAAGTGGTCTCGTACGCCTTAATATTTAAATCATTATTTGCCCCTTTTATTCCTTAGCTAGCTCAGTGAACATGAAACTCTCTTAATATCAGTTAGTCGTTTATGCAAGATCACTATCTGTGAAAGCAGAAATCTGGTTTCCCATTATAGTGTTGGTCGGACTGAAACTCAACTGTGAACAATGCACAAAAAATCCGAATTCTATTCATCAAACTCCAAAACACATAAAAACAAAAAATACGCATAAAAATACAAAACAAATAAAATAAAACAGAATTAAGTTCTCAAACAATCTACGTGCGATATAGATTGAGGCTACTCACAGGCGTGTTGCAAATATACATGAACAACATAAAACATCGCCAAAAATAGCGTTGAAATAGTTATCTTTTAAAAGAACACCAATGTCAAAATGTCTATCAAAACTGGAATGTGAAAACTGCCTGAAGCCGGTACTTATTTGAGTAGCTGAAAACACCTGCCTGCACTTTTGCAAAAGCTTGCAGTTAAACTCAACCTTATTACGCTCTGCAAACATTTTACCTGGAACTGGCTGCTGTATACCCTTGGAAACGGCACGCCTCGATTTCATCACCCGCTCCTGGAAAAATTATGCTGGGAACCACTGATCACGTGCAGGCCTCGTAAGGACAGTTGAATTCGCCCCTCTCAAAATTGACGCTTCAAATAAGCCTTTAAATATAGCACAATGGATGTACTTACATGTACACTGGGAAAATAAGTTTGCAGAATTTGCAAACGCTGGCGCACTGCACTTTAACACTGTTTGCAGCAAACGTTGGCTAACTTATATCTCCCTAGACAAATTCACGTACTATACTTTCCTCTCATAAGAAACTGCGTGCGACTGCTGCCTTTTTTGTTGAATTTGCATGAGTTGAAAATCCCAGCATCCCACATACAACGTGTGTTTCTTGCTGCACTCGCAAAAACCAAAATTCACAATACATGTCCAGCGCCGGACCGGCTTTGCGAACATTTGCATACATAAAATTCAATATTAAATCTAATAATAGAAAATAGGAAATACGCTTGGCTTCTACATTTAAGCATGAAAATAAACATTATGGATAAGGGATCCAGCTGTCCCGTTACACATAGCATAATTCTTCGTAAATCATAGAAATTAAAGAACAAAACCATTTTTTTCATTCCGTAAAATACATGTTAAAATCAATCTTAGAAGTTAAGTAAACTACTCCGAAAGTACATTTTTCTGAAAAAAATTTAAGATATTTTCTAAAATTATATTTTGTTTCTCTTTTACCACTTTCTTACCAATGACTTCTACTCTGGAGCTTTTAAACAGGAGTAAAATCTTTCGCAATCCATGTATGAATGCACTTTTAATTAACCCGAAGAATTTTATTGGAAACTCGAAGCCCGAAGAATGATTGCCAAAGTCTTCGGGTCAAAATGACAGTGTTGGCAACCCTGATTGTGTGATATATCTTGTACCTCTTAAATTGCAGTAAGCCTCTGCCAATCCATGGCATTATTGTAAAATTGTTAGCCATTTTACAGTTTGGGGATAGCTCCCTCGGCGTTATGTTCTAGTTTGTGAACCCTTGCAAGCTACTACACACAAATCCTCATTTAGGTTTCCCAGGCATATGGAACGTAATGCCATAAATGCTATATATTTATCAACAAAGGCGACGTGGCCTAAACCAAAATTTTATTTTAATACTATTATCTTGCTGTTGCCTTTCTATTTGTAGATATACGAGCATACTTGGTTTCTTCGCTTGACTATTTTTAATCTTTTGAATTTGGAGAGAACCAAGCAACCTCTGCAATTGACTGAGCCATTTTCATCACACTGTATACACTTTGGTTGTAGTGGTTTTCCTTTTTATAATTCGTAACAGAACAAAACTCATAAATTATTCCTAATAATCAAAAATATAGCCTAGGATATTAATCAGTAGCTACTCTTTGTATAAAACTGCCATAAACCTGAACTTTTATTTTTATGGATTGTAGAGGTAGTTACGCGTGTCTTAAAAAAATACATGGCGACCGTAATTTATTACAACTACCCGTACATTTTCAGGTTTAAAGTATTTTTAAAGAGTTAATAAGCAGCAAGTAAACCTACAAGAAATGTCATATTTATTTTCCTAACTGTATAAAAAAACTATCTAGGATTTAAAATAAAGCAGTTCACTAAAATCCAAATTTTCCTATAATTTTATAATCGCTCCAGGTCAAGAGTCTTGAATATGTATTATAAATCTGGTAGTATAAATTGAGACTGTTATATGGACGGAGAGTTCTGGAACGGGAGTTTATGTACATGACAAACGTTCAACTCAGATAAAGCACTGCTCTGGAAAAAGCTCGACTAAAATGAACTGCAACTGCATCGGAAATGCTAGGATGGCCAACCGTAATGCGAAACAACAGACTTCAAGCCAGTGAAGTCTTGTACGATATGTGGCCTGGCAGTCCAACAAAAGTTGATTTATCTCGAGAATATTTCATCCGCAATTCTACGTTGGCAAGAATAAGCCCCAACATTTTTTGGCTGTCTTGTTTTTGGGCACTAACAGGATTTGTAACGCACTGTCATAACAAATGGATGTCCGACTTTTATCTTGCCTAATCCCACTTCAGCGTCTGCTGGTAATTTTAATGTTAAGAGCAAGACCGATACAAAACTGCAAAACGAAACATATAACACCCATAGTTTTTTAAAAATATATGGCAAACTCTGTCTTTATATTGCACATAATATACTTAAACAGCACCAATAGTAGTAATATTCGCTAATTCCAGCAAAACAGTGGAAAAAAACAATCGTTGGTGTATTATTTCAGCCCCAACACTGCAATTATATCGTGTGTTCAAAAAAAAAAACTCATTCGCAGCATGCCATGATCAAATTAAAGTTTGCCGTAAGTTGATACATACCCATTGAAGCAAATGTACTACCATAAGTCAGAGAGAACTAAATTACATCTTGCTCTTGAACAATTTTTCTAAAAATATACAAAACACTTAATAAAAAAAAATTTTATTGTCTGTTATGATTAATACACTCGTTGTTGTTGTGTAAATGTCATCTTATTTTCCTTTTTACTTGATACAAGTCAACTTAATGCAGTGTGAACTTTTGCCACCGACAAATGTTTTCATAAACAAAATGCAATTTGACATTCGCCTACAGACTATGTTAAGACATCACTAGATTTTTAATCTGTTTTTCCAAGGCCAGTTCTAAATGAGTTTTTTAACACACGATAGTGATAGAGTACTTAATAAGACAGTTTAAGATTTAGAATATCAGCTGCAAAACTTAATATAGTTCAGTACAGTCAAAAAAATGGAACATTAAAGTCCTAGTACTTTAAAGTAAAATTTTAAAGTTCAAGTACTTTAAAATTATACATCAGTTGTTGATATGAAATTTGAAATGATTTACAACTTTTTATTTAAAATTCATTAAACTTGCAATATGAAATAAACCGTTGTATTCACCACGAACGAAAAGTGTTTTTAAAGCACCTCGCAAGTAATTCTGTCCTCGGCTGACGCCTCGGACGTAAACAACTTTCTCGTCCTTTAAAATGCTTTTTTTCGTTCTAGATAAATAAACTACTAGTATAAATTTGTTTGATCGTCGCCTTCACACTCTAAACACAAGCGACTCGATCCACTACATTACCTGCTTTCAACTGGAAGTTCTCTGAGTACGAAGTTTTTACACTAGTTACTGTCTCTGTTGTGTTAGTGGTCCGTGACCGTTTAGATTCGAATTCTGTTTCTTCATTTAGCAATTATCTTGTATTTCTTACTGTCGTTGCGAAAAAGTAATAGTTTTTAGGCGGGCGTTTGCCGTGAACTTATCATTATGAATAAATATGGGACTTTGCTATGATAAATTACATTCAAAAGAACACAATTTCTTTAAAAAAAAAGACATGCATGCATACATCCTGTTTTCTTTTACATTTTGATATCACAGTTTATTTTTTCACTTTAAATAGCAAAAATATTGGCATTTACCAGTTTTGCTCCAGTTTTCTTCCAAAGTCTTGGTATATTTCTCGTTTTCCTGTTGAAATTATTTTATTTGCCAGTTGCTTTGGCATCTTGTACTTGCTTAATATTTTTCTTCTTTATATCTCTTTTAAGGTTTTCATCTCACGAAGCCGTTTTTAAATTATCTTTTGCACTTTTGCAGGCCATCAGTTCTGTTGGCAATTTTTTTAAATTATTTTATGTTATCTCACTCCACCGATTCAATGATTCTTAAACTTTCCCTATATCTTGTTCCTGTATTGAAGTTTCACTGAATCTATCTGTAAATAGTAAATTTGTTACATTATAATATAGATTTACGATAAGTAATCAAATAAGAGTGCCCCTAATAGCTACCAACAGTGGAACACAGGCGCGGTTCTAAATAGAAATCGTAGGTGTTTCTGTTCAAATGCTTGAGAGATGTAGAAAGTAATTATTATTTATCGGGCGCCACTAGATTATTACTCGCGCTCAAGGAACCTAACCCAGAAGGAAACTACGTGGGCGTTGGTGTGTTGTTAAAATAGGTACAGCTGCGTACTTATCTTGCCTTTACGTATTACTCTCATAAAATTACCTGCACGCAGCTGTACGTAATAAGGCAAACGCATGGTACATATAATAATGTATATTGCACACACAAGACTACAGAAGCAAATATTCGGCAGCAGTCGAAACTGATAGCTGTTCAATTTATTATCTTAGAAAATGGCTCGAAGGTGAACTCACCAGTAATTTATCAAAGCTGTTCGTCTGTTCACAATCCAACCTGTATATTGACAATGTTGAAGCTCCTTTCTGGAAGTGAGGAACCCAAATCTGATGTCTATAAAGCGAACACCTGAATAACACAACTAAGTATAACAATAAAACCCAATTTACGTCTAATTATGAGGAAAGTATAGATTTAACCTGAACTTCTTAAATTTCTGGTTGCCAGTTATAAATTATACCTAAATTTACTTCAGAATAATCAAGGCACTCATGTAGCCTATGGATAGCAGCGATTGTGTTTTTTTCATAAAAATAATGGCAGTTGGATCGAAGATGTCATCGAATGATTTACCTGTTACTGTTGCACACAAATTAGTATTAAATTTGTATGTGCTGAAGGTGAGAAAGCCGTCAATATCTATCGTTGGCTGCAAATACAATTTGGTGAAGAATGTCTCTCTAAAATCTGGGTATTTGATTGGTGTAGGGGGGCCGCAAACGTGTGTCAAATTTTCCTCATGCTGCAAAATCTTCCACCCCAAACAATGATTTGCCCATTCGAAGAGTTGATGAGCTTATTCGGAAAAACAAGAGAATACAAATTCGAGAATTGGCTGCTCTGGTAAAAATAACTGTTCGTAGTGTTCAGGTTTTATTCTTCACGATAAGCTGAATTTTGGCAAAAATAGTGCTCGAGAACTTTTTCAACATTTTGAAAATAAAAATTTTTTATCCAGCATAATTACCGTCGATAAATCTTGAATGCACCATAAAAAGTACACAGACCGGCATGGAATGGCGACACTCGAATTCTCCACTGCCAAAAAATTCAAAACCACTTTACCAGCAGGCAAGGTGTTGGCTACAGTATTCTGGGATATCCAAGGTCCAATTCTGGTAGATTTCCTAATTGACCGGAAGGCTGTCAATGCAGATTATTACAGCTAACTTCTTTCAAAAGTCAGAAACTCTGTAAGAACAACACGACGTAGACTACCGAGTAAGAGCGTCATTTTTCTCTACGATGATGTCTGTCTACATCCTGCCCGTTTAAAACAAGAAACCCTCAAATAATTGCGATGGGAAGTGTTACATCATCCGCCATATAGTCTAGGCTTATCACCCTACGACTACCATCTTTTTGGGCCCCTTGGGAGTTAAAAAATTGAGGTCGAATGAGAAAGTGATGAAAACGATGCTAATTTGGCTGCGTACGTAACGAAAAAACTTTTTCTACTGGTGCTCGCAAATTGCCTGAGCGTTGGAACAACTGTACAATAAAGCATGGACATTATATTGAAAACTAAAGTTTGTTTCGTCATATATGTTTTGTTATTGTTATTGTGATACAAAAAAGTCCAGGTCAAATCTATTCTTTCTCTGTATAAAGGAAAGTAAGCTCTAGCTACTATAAGCAAAGGTATACAAGATGCAGGAACTACAAGCTATCCAGAAATAACCATCAATATAACTTAATGCAGTTTTAACAGTACCGATATGAAGCCATGCGAGTCTGCAACTTGAAGTAGTGAAGGTCAGAGAATTTTCGCTCACGGATAATGCCTCTGAAGTGGCGGAAAGGCTTTCTCCAGGTCTGAAGCACGATTGACCCACGAGGATGGCCACCGGTATTGCAGATGTGGTAAAATTGACCTTGGTCACGAATGACTCATGGTGGTGGTCGCCGAGGCAACGGAGATATAAGAATTTGACGATAAACGTTGCCCCGCCAGCGGAGATGTTCACTAGCAAACCAAGTTAGTATCTATAATATAATTAAACAATAAGTCTTGTTGCTATGCATATTATTCTTGATTGATTTTAAACCACTTTATACACCATTTTAGGCTCCGAGGTATCGTGGTTGCCTATCTTAAATTTTCAAGGTCTTCCACAACATTTGGCTAGATGCTTATCTCCTCTGTCATTTTTCAGTTTCCAGAGAAGTCATTGGTTGCCATGTGATATAAATGTTTGAAGTAACATGTTACATTAATTTGGGATCACGGCTATGCATTCATTTTAAGAAACCAATTTTGTGTTACGTCTTTGTTTGTGGAAATTTGATTATGTTCCTGTAATGAATATATTTTGATATTTTTCAAAAACAAACATTTTCTGGAATTATTGCAAGAACAGTACATCTCAATAGTAGGGCCTAGCTTTCTTTAACATTATTGTTTCGATTTTAAGCGTTCCGATTTACAGCTGCTTCTAGTTACAGGTGAAAGCTTAATACGTTAGGAGCTGCTGCTGTGCCTTTCTTTGGGCGATTTGTTTACCTGGATTCACTTCCTGCGAAAGGCCTTATGTCAGATCACTTTTCGGGCCTCATTGCCGAGGTACATTTATGGGCGCCGTTACATAAGGGCAAGGAGGGGCGCTTGCCCCTCCCTGGATTTTTTCCAAAAATAACAAAAATACAAAACAATATTTAGATTTCCGTTTCTTGTCACCTTTAAGGGTCGACCGATGTTGGGTTTTCTTGTGTCTAGGCACGTTGTCCTAATAAATCAAATTGCTCAACAAATCCCAGTGCACCTGCACGGAATGTTTGCAAATATTTTAAATAAATGCATTACTTATCTGAAGTTAGTCTTATTCACTCTCTGGTTGAGTTCCTACTGTTAGATTATTGTGTATCCTGGTTTACATGGTTTTTTATTTGTGACTTCGATGCATTCTATACGGTAACCATAAGGTAAAGATGTAGTAAAGAACGTAATGATTTTATTATTTCTCATATCTGAATGTACAGTCGTGTTCAAAAATCTGTAGTACAGCGACAGTTGTAAGTTTATTGAATGTTGTGTTATTAATCAACACAAGCTCACACTTTATCATTAAGTAGGTAGACCAAGATGTACATTTTCAAAGTATATGTGTATACAACACCCTTTTTAACTTATATATATATATAACTGGCCATTATCCCTGGGGGATTTTTCACCGCTCCTTTCTGGAGCTCTCATAATCCTATTTTCGGGGTGGATTAATTCCCATATCTTCCTCTACTATATTTTACAACTGGCTGTGTGCTGTAGCTATTTCAACAATATTTCGCCATTGTTTTCTAGCTGCAGCCTTTTCTTTCCATTTTGTGATTTCCATTCTTCTTATATCTTCTTCAACTTCATCCATCCATCTCATCCTTGGTCTGCCTTTCCGTCTTACTAGTATTGGTGCCATAGTGTTATTCTTTTTATCATTCTGTCATGGTTTGATCTCCATATGTGTCCTAGCCATCTTAATCTCTGTGCTTTAATTGCTCTCACAATGTCCTTTCAATTTATTTCTTCTAATATTTCGTGGTTCATCTTCGAGCGGTATTCGGTATTACTGATTTTCTTTGGTCCTAATATTGTTCTGAGTATTCTTCTCTCCCATATTCTTAGATGTTCTTCCTCTCTTTTTGTTACACATAGTGTTTCAGCTGCATACATCACAACTGGTCTTATTAATCCTTTGTATATTCGTAATTTGGTTTTCGTACTGATGTTCTTATCTTTCAGAATATTTTTATTACTATAGTAGGCTCTGTTTCCAGCTTGTATTCTGTCTCTTATATCTTCGCCTCTATCGTTCGTGTCACTTATATTTTTTCCAAGGTATTTGAATTTTTCCACTTCTTCGAATACATCTTTTCCTATTCTGAGATCTTGTTTCCTGTTTTTATTTTTATTATTTTGGTGTACCATGTATTTTGTTTTATTTTCATTTACTCTTAGTCCTCTCTCTTCTGCTGCTTGCTTCAGTAGTCTAAATGTCTCACATAGTGCTCTTACATTTCTTGCAATAATAACCACATCGTCAGCATAAGCAATGATTTGTATCTGTTTGGTCATTATTGTTCCTTGTCCACCAACTTTTCTTATGACGTTTTCTAATACAATATTAAATAGTGTTGCCGACAACGAGTCACCTTGGCTCCAGTGTTAATTACAATTCTATCAGTTGTCCCTTCTGCCGTTCTTATCATTGTGGTGGATCCCTCTAATGTCATTTGTATTAGTTTTATCAGTTTAGATGGTATCTGTAGATTTTTCATGTCCTTAAATAAACTGTTTCTGTTAATTTTATCAAACGCTTGTTTGAAGTCAATGAACAGCATGTGCGCGTCTATATTGTATTCATGGCATTTTTCTGTAATCTGCTGCAGAACATGTATAGCGTCCGTTGTGGATCTTCCAGGCCGAAATCCGTATTGGTAGTCCCCCGTGTGTAGTTCTGTATATTCCACTAATCGCCGTTGAATAAGTGTGGTTAGTATTTTATATGCTACATTTAGCAGTGTGATTCCCCTGTAGTTGCTACACTCCTCCGGGTCACCCTTTTTTAGTATCGGCACCACAACTCCGTTTCTCCACTCCTCGGGCATTTTCTCTCTTCTCCATATCTCCTTTATTAGTCTGTACAATCTTTCATGTAGTTTCTCTCCGCCCAGTTTTATCAATTCGCCTTCAATCTTATCGCTTCCTGGTGCTTTGCCATTTCTTATTTTTTTAATAGCTTGATTAAACTCTTCCTCTGATGGTTCAAGTACTGTTTCCTCTTCCTCTATCGTTATTCCCTCTTCTATTTGTGCATCACTATTTTCATCATTTAGTAATTTTGAGAAGTATTCCATCCATCGTTTCTTTATCTTCTTCTTGTCATATTCTGTATTGCCGGCTTTGTTTTTTATTCCTCTTGTCTTTATTTTGCACCCGGTTTTCTGTTTCTTTATGTTTTTATACATATTTCTTAAGTTGCTATTTCTACTGTTATCTTCAATTTCTTCCATTGCATTATTTATCCATTCTCTCTTTCTTTCTCTACATATTCTTGTTACTTGTTTCTTCAACTCGTTATAATTTTCCATATCTTCTTTGTTTGTAGTTCGTAACCATTTTACTCTTGCTTCTCTTTTTCGTTTAACCGCTTCTTCGCATTCCTCGTTGAACCATTCTTTTCCTCTTACTATTCTCTTATATCCAACTACATTTATCGCCGCAGTCTCTATTTCAACTTTTAAGTTTTTCCACTCGTGTTCTATGTCGTTACTTCTAGGTTTTTTCTCTATTTCTGTGTTTATAGTATTTCTATATTTTTCTCTGGTGTTTTCTACTTTGAGTTTTTCGATGTCCCATTTTTTATCCTTTTTATTTGTATCTTTCTGTCTTGCAATCTTTTGTTTGATTTTCGCTATTACCAGATAGTGGTCAGAGTCTGCGCATGCTCCTCTGAATGTTTTTACGTCTCGTATTGATGATGCTCGTTTCTTCATTATCAGTACATGGTCAATCTGGTTACCCTTCCTTCCCCCAGGTTGTACCCATGTTTCTTTGTGCGCTCTCTTATGCTTGAATTTGGTACTGCTTATTATTAAATTATTTCTGGCTGCGAAGTTACATAGTTTTGTCCCATTATCATTCGTTACATCATGCAATGTGTGTTTACCTGCTACCTCATGGAAGCAGTTCTCTTTTCCAATCTGGGCATTAAAATCGCCTAATACGATCAGGGTGTCAAACTTTGGTATTGCTTCACTAATCTTGTCAAGTTCATCATAGAAGGCCATCTTTTCGTTATTGCTTTTCTCCTCCGTGGGTGCGTATGCATTTATAATAGATATGTTCGCCGGTTTGCCTTTTTAACTTAGTGTATTTAATTTATACTCACAGAGCACAAATGCTATACAACACTTTAATGAACACGATTGTACCTTGCTCGTGCAATTTTTACAAATAAAATGCCCACTATGTTTGATTTAGATACACAAAAGGTGTTGGTGTTCCAGGTATTTTTTCCAAACCTTATAGCATTTGTTTTATATTTTTTATAATCTAATAGCATTTTTAGGAGCGCATCAAGCGTTTCTGTTTTTAGACTCTCTGTGAATTTAATTGTCTTATCTCAATATCGGAAAAAATATTGCCCCTCCCTGGTAAGTTTTCTAACGGCGCCCATGGGTACATTGCTTGCAGCTGAAAGTTTTAATGTGAAATAGCCGCATGCCACCTGGCGATAACGGCTTCTAGACCTCTGGAGCTTGCCGATATGGTTCTACTTCTGGCCAGCTTCTGAGACGCCTACTTTCTGCTTGATGACCAGCAATCGTCCCGACGTAGCCTATTCTTCTTAAAGTGTCTTATGCTTTATTTACATGGTTTTACATTGTACTAACTTATATTACAATAATACTTAGAACTAAGTAGAGCCAGTAGAGCCCTAAACCTCAATTGGTTTGTCTTGGTGCTGCTACTTCATGGAAGGTGGCTGATGGGAAATGTAAATATTTCAGCACGTTGACGATTTCAACCCTTAAAAGGGGTGGAAACATCCTGGGGATAGATTCGGCGGCATCGTGGTGGTATTCATTTGCCTTCCACGACTATTTTCAGGCACGAAAAACGCTAAAGTACGTGACCCCAGCGAGATTCGAACCTTGCCACCTAGAGGAACGTGGATCAGTATCCCAGCAAGCTAAGCAACTGAGCCACGCTACCCCCTGGCGTAGCCTATAGAAATTAAATTTATTGTGATTTGAAAAGTTTTTAATTATTGATACGTTTTTATGACCGATTTGCTTTTTACTTAATTAAATATCATAGTAGCTTACCGATATGGGGCAATTATCTTAAATCACTTAGTTTACTGTTGACACAGTTAAACAATCTGTCACTGTCAAATTTATTATTCGGGCGTCTCAGATACCATGACCGCGGATTTAACGCCCCTTACTATTGTACATGTTTTGTTATTATTATTTGTGTATATGTATTATCGGGTACTTATTGAAAGCAGTCATTATACGGCCCTTAACTTGTGGATTCGAATATTATTTATGTGCCCTTGTCGTTCTCCCTCTTTTTCAGGAATTGTTTAGTAACGCCTTTTCGACGTGTAACTACCGTTTTCGTTTAACAAAGCGCCTGGATTAGTTGCAACTTGGCGCTCAAATTTTTTTATTGTTATTATACCAGTCTGTCGTTTAACCCTCGACCAGCTCCGGCTGAGAAGTCGGTCGCCTTTGCTAACCTACTTAGTTGTCAGAGTGACCTAACAAACTTTTAAAATATGTTGAATGTTACGGACATTTTCTTAACTAACTTTACATGTTTAACATAAAGCAGGATGTAGGGTTTTTTACTTAACCCATTTAAACGCAACCTGCGACACATTTGTTATTTACTTCAGTCGACAAACACGTCTCCTATGTAAAATTACTTAAGATCAACATGACTAAATGTAAAAAAATGCAATATCACTTCAAATCTCTTACTGCTAAGAGCTAAGACTAGTCATAATTACTCTATTTCGACGGGTTATATATTTTGTCTTTTTAGCTTTGAGTAAATTTTACTATGATGATGCTAATTAACTTAAACGATTACATAACGTAGTGCAAGCTATATGCCCTGTTTAACGTGCTCATCGGCTCGTACTATATTCCCTTAACAAATTATCGATCTGATCTTTCGAGTCCGGATTCAAGTTCTGTAGCAAAACCCAATTACCCGCGGGCCGGCAGATTTGTAGTAGATGTGCACGCGGTTGAAATGTCAACCAAAAATACCGATCTGAATAAGGCTGCAACAATTCGCGGCTCGTGTAAACATGTAACAGACCACTAAATAATCCCTCGCAAAAAACCACAGCCAAACAAGTATCCGGGCTTGTTTTAAAGCTGATAAGCCAAAACGTCTATGCTATAAACTGAAATTTATAGGACGAGGGAGGGATCTGATCGGGCCTCATTTCCCTAACGATGCCCGATTAAACTATCGCCGGATTTTATGATTTAATTTAGCGCTATTGAAATGTGTGTTTTTGATTTTATCCATGGCATGCGGTTGAACACTTTTAATGAATATATCAAAATTTAGCTTTGCATGATTTGGATAAAGGAAAGCTATATGCTTGAACACCATGTAACGTAAGGTTGCAATGAGTTTACAAACATTATAAACGACGGCAGCAAGCAAATTTTATCTGCGGATACATATTACTAGTACAGGGAAATACATAAAAACAAGAAAAATCTGAGACACGTACACAAAGTCAAAGATTTTATTTTTAGTTTTTAAGTATTTGTCAACAATTTTCAAAAATTACAAATTCTAAAAAACAGTACAAAATAAAGCGTTAGTTGGAAAGACAAATTTTCTGTAAAATTTAAAGCCGAATTAAAAAATGTAATAATATACGGGGCTTTCTCTTTAAAATAGGAGTTAATAAAAAAACAACAAGAAAACCCATTTTAGAGGTATTCAACTGAAAAATCAACTATCTCACATCAATACACAGTAAAAATGTAGTTCGAAAAAATCGTTGAAACCGTTTTTGAACAAATCGAAAAATACTGAAAAATCACAAGAGTAAACACCATAGTTGCGGTTATGCGATTTTCTTCAAAAGTTTGCTGTCGCATCTAGATAGTACACAAAACTTATGTATGAAGTTTAAACGTCAAAGTTTTTAAGATATTCTGTTCACACATACACCAATACACAAACACAGACTCACAGACAGACAGACGGACCAATGAAGAAAAACGTTTTTTTTTTTGGGTTCAGTACGCTCTAAAACGTGAAGCACTGTTGAAAATTCAATTTCGAATGCTTTGCTTCGTCAGCTCAGTTATAGCTAGCTCCATTTTTGGGAGGATTTGGAAGCATCGAAAGCCCGAACGTTATGGTAATTATTTGTGGATTGCAATACATACGTTCGCCCATATATGTAATACTTACTCTATTGCTAGCGGCTATGAGTGGGAAACTCACGAAGGAAGTGGGACAAACAACCAACTCTTCAATGTATAATAGTGAGCTGTGCGCAAGCGCGCCGACGGCGTCCGCCCAGTGGGGAAGTGGTCAAGTTTAAAATTCGCTTTTAAAGGTGGAGTTCCAATTCTCACGCATGCGCACGAGACGCGTTATACTCTAAGTGAAACTATGTCGGCGCCGTAATGTTTTCGGGCGTTCCGAGGCCCTACTAGCAATATATATATATGTATAATACATATATGCGTTCGCCACGCATTTGCTGAATTTTGGGCCCCTTCGTCGTTTGAACTGCACTGCAGGCTGCTCACCAACTGACAGGCTAGTTTTCTTCGGCTTTCCCCGTTTAGCTCCATTATGCACCTAGGAATTTGTATTCTTAAGTCAGAGCGTTTTATGCCCAAATTTGTTTTGACAGTTTTGGAGTTTGCTGTGGCTACGTCACCTCTCGCGAAAAGTTTGTTGTCAATAATTTGGTCACCCGCTACAGAAATTAATGTTATAGCTTAGGGTTTTAAAAGCAATACAAGTGAATTGCTTGGAATGTCATCGAATATACAATAAATTTCCTGTAGGAATTATTTCAATCTTGGCAAGGCCTTCCAAACTAGAAATATTTTGCCACTTCAAAATTTTGAGCGTCGCACGTCGTAACAGCTTCACAATAAGCTAACTTTCGGGGTTTAATGTTAGCCCTCCACTTGCGCCGCTCTGACCCCGGGAATTTCTACCTCACAGAGTTCGTATCAATAGTCACAGCTGTTTTATTTGATTGCCGGATTACTTCGACATACCACGTTTTGTTTGGAACTCCGCCTCACGAGCCCCTTTTACTTTCAATAAAATTCACTGTCGTTTGTTGGTTTATTTGTTCAAAATTATAAGTGGATAGTACAATTGGGTGGTTACTTAGCACCTACAGCTAATTTTATATACGCATCATTTCTCTTGTAATGTACTAGAATGGTCCTATATTTATATTAGATGCTGCATACGGTATATATGCAACACTACTATTTTAATAGGTAGTAATTCGTCTGTATTTTTTAAATTATTTTTTGCACTCCTTTGTTATATTTATATTTATAGACGTTATTCTACATTGTGGTTTAGTACGCACTATAGAACCAGAATTTGAAATATTAATAAATCTCGTTACTAGTTTGCTCTGTCATTATTTTGGTTTGCTTGGTATATCTTAACCTTATGTGATTCGAGGACCTGGCACCCATTCTGTTAGTTTCTTTTTGAGCTTCTCTGGAACCCCGACCCTCAAAACGGGTTAGCCAACTTAGACGGATATTTACCAGCTGGCAAAACAGCCAGTACAACTTTCGCCAATCAAACCCTTCGATACAACAGTTCGAAACGACTTCTTAGAATTATTTGATGCTAAACTAAAAGTTGTTCCTCTACTCAGGCTGAGCTTAATATTTATAGAACTAGACGTACTAAACCTTAGAAATAGAAGACAGGATAAATATTATGATTGGCAACTTTTTCATTTTTTGTTTCTTTTTTAGGTTGCTATTATTTTGTCTCTATATTCATGTAAATTTTATATGTATTAAAATGTTACATAAATAATGTTTGTCTTAATTTGGGCCTATCTTATTATTAGCTAACTTTCCCCTTTCAACAAATGCATTCCCATACTGCGGTCACGAGATGCTTGGGTCGTTAATGTCGAGCTCCACTACCAAAAAGGTTGAGAGATAATCAGCGGTCTTAACCCGCCTAGTCTTAGGCCAAACTCCTAACTAAAGTAAAGCGCCCTGAACTTTTAGAGGCCATAATTAGGACCAATAGAACAATTAACAAGAAAGACAGAAGAAACCCGCAGACAGAGAGCAACTACGAAATGAACAGCTTAGAAAAGAGCATGGAACAAATTTAAAGAAGCATGACGAAAATGACAGTAAAAGTATGTGAAACTAATAAAACAAAAAACAAAAATGTTAAGAACGAGGCCAATGAAAAGAACAAACTACAAAAAAAAGACATAAGAAAGAGAAAAGTGAAATCTTATCAAGACTATAAAGCACAACGAACAATAAGAAGGATATCCCTGTTACACGTCAAACCCGATAAGCGCTAATTTTGCTTAGGTAAAATGTAACATTAATAAAATTGCATAATGGCAATGTCGTAATTTCCAAAAAACTAGCTCAAACGGAATGCCGGCGAGGAGTCTCAGACACAGAGAAGTATATAATAAATTTACCTACTGTTATGAGCAACACTGAGTTAACAGATGAGGAATCACAGGAAGCATGTGAGTCGACGAAAATAGGCTGTTAGAGATATTGAAAACCCAAAATGAAGAAACAAAACAATATTAGCTAGTATCAAACATCAGTAACTTGTTTATTAGTAACCACAACAACAAAACAGAGAAAGATATTAACAAAACAAATCTGAGGGCGCGTGGGCGCAAAATGAAGTAAAATAATTGGTATGTCAATTATCATACTAAATTCAACGCAAGAATAGCATATGGGACTATGTAATCAAACAGATCTGGCTTGGATTGGCGTATACAGTACTGATCTAGCAAAGTAAT
Organism: Agriotes lineatus; assembly: GCA_940337035.1. Lineage (NCBI taxonomy): Eukaryota > Metazoa > Arthropoda > Insecta > Coleoptera > Elateridae > Agriotes > Agriotes lineatus. The sequence goes on along the minus strand of OW679196.1, from coordinate 24,653,913 downwards.
AAACGACCTGACCAAAAACCAATTAATTTATTAGCTCTCAAACAAAAAGCTATCGGTTAAACAGACTAGCAAATACTGTGGCCGAAAAGACCTTCTCGAATGCAACGCTTTCATGCAAATTATTTATATTAGCGGTTATTTGTAACACGCAGTCTTCGCTTTAATCACCTAGCGAAATAGATTACTAAATATTAGTCTTTTTACTATGCCTGTTGTCATGAAATATGTAATATAATCAAGCGTTGCGTTTATATAAGTAAAATGCAATCGGGAAACGACTGATGGTCGAATTTCGTTTATAATAATTCTACATCCGAGACCATCATCGAATAATTTGCGACAACAGGCGGAGTTTAGCAAACCCAGGAATTTATCATGAAAGCGCGCAGTGCGCGTTACTAAGCACACAATATTAGCAAAATCTAACTTTTATGACTGCGCTCGAGTTGGGGTAACCTGTATATTCCGCGGTTACGGGTTACTTATTTTCGGCTTGGCGACTGCTAAGGCTCGAACAATTGATTTACGCCGTGAAGAAGAACGAAAGGGAAGTTGGACGTTGGAAAGCATCACAGAAAAGAAATATGTAGAACGACGAAAAGTGAGAAGCTGAACAAGAAAAGAAGCCTAAAACAAATTTGAAAAAAAATACCACGTCTTGCAATACTCGGTGGATGCGGCGGTGGATAGTAGACATGAATACCAATCTTATGCTTTGAACATGTTTAAAATTAAATCGATCAAAACGATTTTTCCTGTTTTTTCCTTAATGTATTGTAAGTGTCCGTTACCATCAGACAATGTGTGGTTTTATAGAACATCTTCGGGTACACCTCAGGCATGTGATTACCCAAACTTAAACAATGAATACCCTTTTACAGCTGTCATGATCAGCCAAGGTGTCTTTTACTTTTAATGATTTAAGTTTAACTCTGGTACACAACTGTATAATCTAAAGTTTAGAAATCTTGCAACCAAGTACACGTACCACACACTGGATTTCCTAAGTCATGGTTTTCCTGAGTACCTTTTCTGTAGTGAATGCCGGGGTAGTACTTCTGCACCTTTCTTGGCCTTTCTCCCATTCTCCACCCCTTTTTGCTCTCGCCCATCCTGAAATTCTCGTTACTGGCTGAAGAGCGACGAACGGTCTCTAGAGCAACCCGCCCCCAGTTGAGGGAATTGAACTGATTTTGCACCTTTAAAACCATTTTAACAAGTACCACTCATGTAATAATATAACAAACAAACCAAATTAGTTATATTTTTAAAATTTTATAACAGAGTCCATTAAAAAAAGCGCTTAGGTCTGAACTTAAAAATATTGTTATATACTGAATGTCTGAATTATATTCATCCTCATTTGTATATGTCTGCTGGGATTTAGTTTTATAATCTGTAAAAAGTAATAAATTCTCAATTTGCGTCAATAAGATCACATGAAGTGGCCTTTAAAATAAACAATTTCATCCATGCTTTAAAATAATTAGGAAGGTCAATATTTGAATGCCTCGTAAATAGCATGGTATTTATGATATTTTGTATAAGGATTGTGAAAAGTCTATGTTTATGTAGGACCAGGTGGAATTGGTCTCTTTATATCCTGTCTTTGAGGGCGTCATGTGTCACATTACAGCCCAAGGGCCATTAAGGTCCGCTAAGCTATACTAAGGGGGTTGTAACGTAGTTTACGGTCAGCTTAGTGTCCTTTTTGTCAGTTTGAAAAGTATTAACATCGTAAGTTTCCAAAATTTTACAAAATAAATCTGGCTTTAGTTCTGAATATTTCGGTCTGTACATTTTATGCACCCCATAAATAACTAACGTTTATGGCTCTTGTCGTGTTAGAGCCCGCGACTACTCTTTGGACCCGCCTTCTTACGCCCTTGGCACATAAATAGCTATTAAGGCATACATATTTTGCATGCGCGTATAGTACAGGGTTTTTTCTCTACGAACGTTCAACTATTTAAAAATATGTAAAATTCTTGAATAATAATTAATAAGACAAAATGTCAAAGCACGTCAGATGCTGAATTCGTAATCAAATCATCTAAGACATTACTTTTATTAACGTAATGAAAGCTGGTTTTTAATGTTTTATTTTTTTATAAATTCCGATTTATTTATATTTTCTAAGATTATGTCAAAACTAACATTTTTTACTCAGTTTCTAGTGTCAAGAATGATTATGTTTCTTTGAATTTCAGCCTAGAAATTACGTTTTAAATTGCACGTTACTGATGTAATGTGCAATAAAAACGTAAATCTCACGCTTTGTCGTAACCTTCCATGTATCTTCGCGTATTTTTTTATTTTATAGTGCACTAATGCGATAAAGTGACGTTTTCCAAATTGAAATGATCGTGAGTGAGAAAATATTATTTTCCTTTATCTTTTTCAGCTTGGACTTCCTTAACCCTAGAACACTATAGATAGAACGAATAATACTATCGACTCGTAATATCTACGTTTATTAAATAGGATGTCTAAACATGAGAAAACTTGTTATCATAACTAATCGATTCGTCGACTAATCTCTCAAAAGACAAACTTTATAACTTGGATACAATTTCCAGTCGGAATTAGTTCAAATGGAAACGGCGTGTAGTTTTTAAGATACTCGAATTAACTAAGAGCCAAAAGGACGTCAACAAATCTTTACCAAGTAACGACAAGTGTATCCAGTCAATCAAAGAGAATTCGTAAACTCAAGTAGCAGAAAATATTCTGAAAGAGAAGCTCAATTCAAGTACAGGTGTACAGGTAGCAGTAATAAAGTCAAAACCACAAGCCTGGTATCACAGTATAATTGCCATTAATTCATTAAACATTTATCACAAATTTCAGGTAATTAACAGTACAGATTTAAGGTTCGAGAGAACACTAAATTACATAAAAGTTCAGCTAACGGTACAAATATCATTTAGAACAAATTAAAAGCAATTGCAGTGGCGATTCACCTCCGCTCTTTGGTTGGGAATGATCATCAGGTAGATACCCAGCCATTGACGCCAACTGTATATCGCAGACGGTGTCCGAAACTCCGGTTGAATTCTATAGGAGAACGGGCAAAATCTTTCGCACCGAAATACGGCTCAGAGCGCTTTGTATCTTTATTTAGATAAAAGGATAAAACGTGATTATAGAATTCCCGTAGTTGATCTCCTTTACGTTATGCATATCAAAGAAAGCTGAAATAAACAAAACAGCGTGCCTCCCAAGCATCCACAGGCTAGAAACTTGCAGGAATCACAATCGCTGGCTCAAGGCCGACGCGCTCGATGGCGAAGGTGAAGTTTTGAGGAAGAACAGCGAACCTCCGTAATGGAGGCTCCGGAATACCCGCTAACAAAGAAAAACCCCAAGATAAAATTAGGATGGCTTTTTCTAATGCAAAGCGCAAACAGTGTCAAATAACTCACCTCAGATGGTATTGGGCCAAGTGAAAAACCTTGGTAAAGCGCTTCTAATCCGCCTAAAACGGCAAGAGAACCAAAATCTCAATTAAAGCTGCAAGTGCTACTGCTCCGCAACATCAGGCGAGGGCTGGAAACCAATTCCAAACATGCATGTCCGCAAAAACCACCCGACAAGTTTTACTACGCTAGACTGACATTACCATCCTACATCAAAAGAAGAACAGACGCCGACAAGCCAAACTACGATTCGAAAACGTCTAAGCTGATAGAATCACAACAAGCGGGCCCCGGAGAAAATACAAAATCGGAGACATAGACATAGAAAATAATAGATGCGCAAACAAAGTGTAGCAAACTCAGATACAATTTGAACATATTTTAACTTGATCTTCCTCACAAATCGATTTAGCGCATTTTGGGCATGCTTTTCTTTGCTCAAATACTTTAGGGCTCCTTTTTAGTTCTCTGCAACAGGTTCCGTGCGATTTCCTTCTATTCCCAACACATCTATAATTTTCTGTAGTTCAGTGCTTATGTTAATGGAGTTTCATTATGTAGATTGGCCTTATCAATCGTTTTTCGCCTTAGGAAATTACATTATGTGAATAAACCACATATGAATTGATAGAAGATATATTTATCATGTTCTAGAAAATACACAATGGAAATCATTTCGTTTTATGGTTTGCGAACATATTTTGGCACATTTGATCGAATGTACCAACGGTACCTTTGGTCAAATTATAAGAGTGTATTAATTTGGTCTACGGCTGACTTTGCTAATTGTCCCAGAATTGTAAATTGTTGATAAAGGTGTTACGAGTTTGCTTCTGTAAGCAAACATGACGGTACCGATTTGACGTTTCTTACTATTTTCTATAAGTTGCGGTGGAACATGTGGCTTATTCTTTCAAATTTTGCCACCTATTATCATGTTATAGGGCCTTGTAATAAACCTGCCAGCTAAAACTACACTTGTGAGTTATTCATGGTAAGATTGCGATTGCTGCGATAAATTGGAGTGATTAGAAGTTCGACAAAATGATCAGCTAACGAGCGGCCATTTGTTTGAGTTGATTTGCCTGAATACGAGCTAGCGTTGATTAGGAATTTAGTTGAATCGTAGTAAAATAATACCAATTTTAGCCCGTACTTGACTGGCTTGTTTAATATCTACTGTAAAAGCAATCTAGCTTTTGATATAATAAAAAATTATAAAATATAGCATTTCTAATTATTAGCAAGGGGTACTACACTTTATAAATTGTTAAGTTTTAATTGAGAATTAGCTGTCAAATTCATGGCAAATTAAAAGAGTCTAATAATACTTACAAAAAATAAATGGTTTAGTGCTCTTTCCTTATTTTATCTATTTGTAATAAATTAGGGCTTAGCTCCGGTGAATATGAAACGTTTCATAAAATTAAGTAGAAAAATTTGTATGACAAATAATTTGTTTTGTGACAATTACTTTCTGATATTAGAGCAAATGCACTGTTTTCAACTGATAGTTATATAACCTCTATATTTAGTGCAGTAAACAAGATGATCCGTCAGTGTAAAAATAGCATAAAATGGCAAGAATGCATCAGGTAAATACGATTAATTCTGTGACGTAGCAACGGCTAAACTCGTTTTGTTTCTATTATGACGTAAATCCACGCGCGATTCGCTTGTGTTCAATTTTCGGCAAAACCTACAGCTGCTGCCTCAATTCGCACCTTTTTGGGACTCTAGCTAAATTACTCCTTGCTCAATAAACCTGGGACTCTGAAAACATGTTAAACTTTTCGAGAAAGGTCTGTTCTTGACGAACCTCAGTTTCTACGAGGCTGCACGAACTCCTTTCTGTGAAATTTTACCTTTTTTGAAGAGGTGCTCCGCTATTGGTTGGCACACTAAATAGACGCCCTGGCCAATACTCGCTTGGTTATAGCTTGCTGGTTCTAATATTTCCACCCTCTCCATGTAGCACAAAAAGATCTGCCATCCGATGTCTGGAACTACCGCAAAATCTTCACCGACGTAGACTCGCACTCAACGACGTGTCACGTGAAAACTTACTGGCCTAATTGCACTATCTGTGGAGCTCCTACACTTGGGAAAATTACACCCATATATGAAAATTTTGTTTTATTTATTATCGACAATTGACTGTCTCGTAACTAAACAACTAGATATACAATTGTTTAAAAGAAATTAGGTTTGATTACATGTTTTAACTCATAGACTACAGTTTTGATGTCATGTCTTTGCATTTTCACTAACTTGTTCTTTTAGCATCTCACCAAATTGTCTTTCGATCGGTGGCCTCACATTTCTATTGCTCTATTTCAGTTATTGCTTTACTAGCACTGTTATTCGTTTACCTTTCAGTTAACTTGCCGTTTGCTGACTTATAAGCTTCTAATACATAACGCTCATACAATTTCTGTACTTAACAAATCATTCTGTGTCATTTTATTCACATTATGTTTGACGTTACTAAGCTCAAAACCTTCAGTTACAAATTAAATAGCATTGGTCCTTCCGAACATTTATCATATCTGAAACTCTAAACGCAACCCTTCTGACACCAGCCTTATCTCATGCTAACTTTTATCCCTCAAATTATTAGTTACTGATGCTTACATCAAGTGCACTTATTAATATAAAATACTGATTATCTTGCAATGAATAAAATATTCAATTCTGTACTCATGTTGACCTTATTCATTCTGTTACTTAGGCAGTCAGAATTGCTGTAGGCAGTAAACCATTACATTTTCCTCGGCATCCTACCAACTGCCCATCTTTTGTAACATACGAACTAGGAATTAACATGTTCATGGTAAGACTTGTAGGGGGTTTTTTTACTTCGCAAGGAAATATCCTTTGGTAGAACAAGAGTACACATATAATAGTGTCCTTTATGTAAAACCAAATTTTTGAATATCATTCTTCAGCTTTTCATTTTTTCTAAATTTTCAAAATAATCGAGAACGACAACGCTTTGAGTTTTATATATAATTAAAACCTAGTTCTACACCAAGAAGTAAACTGGATTTACTTTGGTATAGATAGTAAGTGATTCGTTATTCTGCATTTGTATATATAACTTTAAAAATTTTGTTTTTTATAAAAGCTATATAGACGTGGTCAGTATTATTGCTGAATTTTGCTACGACCGACATAATGTGTTTGATAGTTTAATAGAGCATCACTTCCTGTACGTGCTACATACCCAACTATTATACACGTGTTCGTAGTTTAAAATAATAACAGCACTCACTTCAAATAGTAATATATTTGCAGTTAGTAAAATCCCTCACTTCTTCTCACTAAACAATTTTAATACTAATTTATTTCCTGTTTAGAACATAATTTTATATTTACTTAAATTGGTAAATGTAACTAGCGGTTGCTTTCTCGACACGGATAAAGCTATTAATGTGAAATTGTGTCGAGCTCTATCTCTGTCTTCTTTATTTTCTTGTTTGTCACTTTTACTTATGAGGTTCATTTTGTTACTCGGCCTGCTATTGCTGTTCGGTAATCTCTTTCCTGATAGTCGCCCAGATTTTCATATGGAGCAAGTTGCTCATCTACCAACCTCTCTACGTTGTTATTTCTTGTAGTTTTTACCATGTTTCGAGTATCACAATTTCCTTTGATGTCATAATCTCTTCGTCAATTTCGAAACATTACCCTATAGCTGAATCTGAGAATGTTCATTTCTACAGTTTTGACCTTTCGCTCCATTTCAACTGTTTTTTCTTTGTTTTTGGCTACGTAAGTATTCTATTTTTGTAGTCCTGGCGCATGTAGTAGTTGTTTCGCCAGATGGTGCTCTAGTAACAGCTGATGATCGTATTATAGCGTTTCTTCTACTAGTTAGCGGAATATATAGTTTGCATCCCTAGTACACTCCTGCTTCTTCTAAAACCTTGCTGTTACTCTGCAACTCTTCTTTGTAGTTAATGTTTTATTATTGACGCGCATAGTTTTGCACCTGCATTTATCAGAATTATTCATCAGTATTTATGTAAATTGTTATTTTCTCCCATTTTATGTATAGAGATGGTTATACGTACTGTTTCTCTCATCTTCGGGGAGTTCATTTTTCTCTCACAACTTTATTATATAAATCTATACAGTTTTCTAATATATCTCCACAATATTTATTCAGCTCATTGTGTATCCCATCGGCGCCAGTAGCTTTCTTTAAATTTGAAATGGCGTTCTTTATGTTGTCTGATGTGAGTACAATATCTTCTTTGCCGGTATTACACACAACCTGCAGATTTGTACGAATTGTAGGTATTAGAGGTGTTTAGTGCATTTTTTAAAGCTTTCAAATTGTTCTTCTGCAACCTTTCCTTTTCGTTTCACCTCGAGCGTAAACATCAATTTTACCTAGTTCCATCTCTAGGAAAAATTGATCTTTTACATTATCCCATGGAGAGATGTTGCATGTGGCTATTTGGATCATGGATCATGGATCCTTATTTACATAAATGATATAATTGATTACATCCGACATTGCAATTTTCTGTTATTCGCCGACGATCTGAAATTATATATGCCTATAAAATCTGCTCAGGATTGCATACTGCTTCAAAGCGATTTGTATAGGTTAGTTGATTATGCAAAGTAAATAGACTGTTTCTTAATCTCGATAAGTGTAACGTCATTTCCTTTACTAGGAATATCAATCCATACCGTTTTAGTTATTATTTTACTAAATATTACAATATTTATTTAATTAAGCGTGCTGTAGAAGTTCGAGATCTAGGTATTTTAATGGATAGTAAGCTTTTATTTCGTGCACATATATCTCATGTTACTTAGGATTCCTTAAAATTATGTACTGGGATTTATTGAACGTGCAACAAAGTTGTTCACCTCGGCCACTGCGATTAAATGTCTATACTACTAGTTTGTTGTCAGTAAAATTCAATACGCATCCTCGGTTTGGAATCCTTTATATATATCATTCGTATAAGTAATATCGAGAGAATTCAAATTAAATTTATGAAATACGTAGCATATAAGGAGAATAATCGTTGCCCGTTTTCGTACCGCGACTATTGTATTAAATACAATATGCCGACGTTAGAGAATCGACGGAAGGTATGTGATCTGTTGGTGCTGCACAAAATTTTAAATGGAGCTTTGGATTGTCCTGAACTGTTATATAAAGTTCCATTAATATTCCTCAAAGAATGCTAAGGCGATCCGAAACTCTCCATCTGGAGTTGTGCAACACTAACGCCGTCGCTTACAGCCCCTTAAACAGATTTGCTGTATTATACAATTCTTTAAATGCCGACGTCGACATATTTGCAATGACTTTGTCAATGTTTAAGTTTAGAATTTATACATATTTTTGTTCTTCTTAATTTCAATTTTTAATCATTTTATTCAGTATTTCCTCGTTTTTTTTACTATTACTTATGTTAAATTGAATTAATTTTTAAGTTTGTTATCTTGTGTAAATTGTAGTGGGCAATTCACTGGGCTTGGCATGTTTTTGCCCCAAAGAACAAAATAAATAGATAAATAAATAAATAAATGACTGTTTAATATCCCGTTTATTGGGGTGACTGATCATAGTGGGACGTTCTTGTATTCTGAGGCGTCTGTGACAATTCCTCTGGTTTTACAGCAGATCGATGGTAACATTGTCTACCAATCTTCCTCTTTCATCGGGGTTTAGAACCGGCAGCAAGAAACTACCCAATCCATTTAATACCAATTGCAGGGAAAAATTATTCTATATAGAACTGCAATTTCACCTGAAGACCGGACTGCATAAAGGGCAAAAATAAATTAACAAATGTTTTATTCCGGTTCCAGTTAACACGTTTCCTCCTAAAAATTTTCAAAATAGTACCACTGTTAAGTAAGAGAGAGTAAACCGAAATGTTAATTTTTGAAAAAAAAATTAGCTTAACTACAATAATAACAATAAATTATGTTTATTTTCCCCATACAGACATTGTAAGATTGTAACATAGAGAAAATTAGAAACAAGAACAAGAGAGTTAATTAAATATAATAATTTATAACTATTTAAAATAGCAAAATTAGGCCTAATGTACTGTCTGCGATGCCCCTTAAATTTATGCAAGCCTCCGATTTGTGTAGTTCCGTGATTTCTTCTAGCTTCGTAGTGGGAGTAGGTTCAGGGCACCCAAAGCTTGGAAGTCTTCTTAATTTTTTGTACTTATTCAGGAAGCACTTCAGAAAAGTAATTTGTGGATTTATTGTTATTCATATATTCATTTGCTTGATTAACTCGGACTTCGGACCCGTTAATCAAACTGCAAATTCATGAAAAAGGTATGACTTTGAAAACTAGTACAAATTACTATAATTGCAGTAGTTAGTAAATGCATGTGAGAGTACAAAACGTTTAAACTTGCATAAGTACATTTAAGTAATTTGGATATATTTTGTATAAAATGTAAATCATTGTCAATTGTAGGTTCTAGACGATTAAGTGTGTCAACTAGTTCAATTGGGCTATCGTCGTCATTAAAACGATCGCAACACACTGTAGTTTACTAGACTTAAAAGATATATAAATTTGGGTGTCATAAGCGTATTGATGAAATCTACAAAATTTCAGAACTTTACTCAAATTGAACGTGTAAATGATATATAATAATGGTCCTTATATGGAACCCTGAGTTACTCCTGCTTCTACCGATAATGCTGTTGACATATCATCAGCAAATTTAATAATTTGAGTTCTGTTACCAAGGTAACTTTTTGCACATTCAAAGCCTATGTATTTCAAGATTGACAAAAGCCTCTCAAACTGTTGTAGTCCAAGCAGGCAAGCAATGTTAATTCAGTTGGTTCAGCTGATAAGTATGATTTAGTATATCATCAGTGATGTCCAGCAACGACGTGTAGCAGTTGTTCTATTCAAGAACATTTTCTCAAATCAATCATTACCGCTGTATTGCAACATTTACGCCCACACTGGACACTTATCTATTTGTTTCAGTAAACAATAAGCTTAGCAACAGGATCTAATGCGTAACTGATGAAAGACCTGAATTTTTTACGTCATAAATAAAATTCAAACGAAGTAATTGAAAAACTTCTGTATACACCGGCATTAACGAAGGCATTAAACAACCCCGTCTACAGTTTAGAACCTCGACTTGCGGCCCGCCTAAATTTATAAAACTTCCTCCGGAAATATGGGTGAGGAAATAAAACCTCTCAAGAATCATAAAGAATTTAAAGACATTTACAGCCTCGTAAAAATGCAAGGAATGGGACGACTCGCGAAATACCTTATGACTTAGATAACCATTTCGCAGCACAAAGAAATGTGGTCCTATAAAACAAGTTGTGCCGACAGTTTCTTGTGAAAATATAAAAACCAAATTAAAGTTGACACCACGAATATATATGTAGCTGTGGAAAGCTAACTCACAAGAGTGCCTTCGCCTGGCACTTAAGCACGAAAACTTCATACTTCACGAAATTGCCGAGGGAATGGTAAGAATGCCGGTGTTTAAGTTAAAAACTCTTATAGAAAAGGACGTTTAGCTTCAAGTTTCCAACTAAGCAATACTAGGGCTTTAAAGAATGCCGTCTCTCATTGAAGTTCTGCATGGAAATGCAATTCTAAAAGTTTATTGCAATTTCGTTTGAGTATTCAGATTTCAGCTGCATGTAAGTTTTATATTTTTTATATTCACATGATATGCAATTCTAACTTTGATCGCTGTAAATACTAATAAAGACACTTATTTTCTCATTTCCTTTATTCAAAACATGTTTCTCTAATATTATCTCACTATTAAAAGCAGCTTTCTATTTCAAATATTTAATATAATTTTAAATTCTATCCCGAGTGGTTGAGTAAGTTAGCAATCAAGTGGATATGGGTTCAAATATGGCCGTAGCCGAGAATTTTCTTGGAGCTGTAAGGTAGGTTTAAGATTGTTGAGTGTGTTGTACGTTTGAATGCGGGGGAGCGTAGTGTAAATTGCGTGCAGCCCATTACCTCCGTTGCACCTTCTGCGAGGTATGAATGGTCCTCGATACTGAAAGGTAAAAGAGGTTATAGATAATGAATACGGAATACAATTCTATGCTATGTATTTGCATACATTAATGTAATTAATGATCAATACATAAAGTAACAGCTGGAAGGCACGGACTTACGCGACTACTTACAAAACCTTTCGCCATGCGAAGCAGGACATTTGGGCGCCGCCGTCTGGGCGCCGCCGTTTGGGCGCCGGCCGTTTGAGCGCCGGGCCTTTTTGGCCCCGCCGATTGGGCGCTGGACATTTGGGCGCCGAAATTTAGAAATATTAAAAGTAGTCCACGATTCTTCTGTTATTTATGGTAAATATATTTTTTTGCAAGCAATTTCAAATTACATTGTTCACGGTGTAATAGATTTGATATAGATATATCTATTTAAGTAAATTTACAATTACTCCACAAAATGTAACACAATCAACTTACGGCTTAGGTAAAAATAAAAACTTCTGCATTTATAATCTTAACCCATTCCAGAAAATGAAAACAAATATCATCGTGATAGTAATTATTTATTATATAACAAGTAAAATCAGGTTACAGTTACTTAAGTAGTATACATATAGTCACATAATAAAAAATAGAACTACCATATAATCCACCACCAGTTTTTGTTGAAAACTTTTGCATTTATAATCTTAAACCATTCCAGAAAATTAAAACAAATATCATCGTCATAGAAATTATTTATTATATAACAAGTAAAATCAGGTTACAGTTACTTAAGTAGTATACATATAGTCACATAACAAAAAGTAGAACTACAATATAATCTACCACAATTACAAGAAGACATTATGTAAAATTATTAATAATAATTAAGCAACATTATTAGAAGTCTCACACTATTTAAAAATGTATACTACTGGCGTCCAAACGTCCGGCGGTCAAAAGTATGGAGCCCAAAGGGCGGGGCCCAAACGGCGGCGCCCAAACGGCGGCGGCCAAACGGCTGCGCCCAAATGTCGCGTACCGTCTCCATGTCTTTTTTAGAGGAGTTGCGCAGTATAATATCGATTTAAGACAACAGAATAGCTAAAGGGCGGTTCGATAGCTCAATAAAGTAGAGAGAATGATTTTGTATAAAAATATGGTTGTCAAGGAGGTGTACACGACAGTCCGGAAAATTGTTGAGTGCCAACAGCTGATATATAGGAATGTCAAAAAGAATGTTCATCAAAGATAGCTTTGGAATTTTGGAGTAATGTGTATTATAACACCAGAAAATTATACCAAATCCTTGTCACTAACATTTTATAGACAGTGGCTGATAGTCGACAATATCGCAACGTGTTCATAACCGTGATCAATACTTCCCGTAATTAATATAACCGAAATATTTACAAAGCCTGCAAAAGAATAAGCAGAAGATCATAAACTCACTTTGTAACACATTTCAGTTACCGCTAAATATTTTCTGGTGTTATAATGCACATGACTTCAAAATTCCAAAGGCACCATTGATTAACCTCTTTTTTGCTCAGACGATAGTAAACAACACATTAAATTAAGAAAAAAGTGAAATAATAAATATTATCAATGTTCAGTCAAAAGAATCTGTAAAATAAAGGCAGTGCAGATGCACTTATGTTCACTACAGGCAAACGTAGGTAATAACATTATGTGGCCCACAAGACAAAGAAATTTAACTTGCGAGGAATGACGCAATTTAGAACTAACGATTTCTAATAACTTATAACAGCAAAATTTACTGCGCATTGAATAAACCAAATCAAAATAAACGTAAGTTCTTCGCTGAAGGTGATCGTTAAACAATGACTTCGTATTACTGTATTTTTAAGTAATAAAGTAATGCAAAATTCCAACTAGTGCAAACTACATAAATTATAACGCTTAGCCGAAAACTTAAAGAGGCATTGTTTATATAACAGCCATAGTTTCGTCTGGCAGACAGGAAAATTTTTGTCTGCAGAAAAGTACGGAAAGATCCACTTTTCAACGAGCGGTGCAAGAAAAATGGGGTGTTATTTGGGGTTGGTTGCTACAGCGGCAGAAAAACCGAAATAATTCGAAAGTGTAGTGGATCACGAAATTGTTTCAAAAGATGCGGTTTATCAAAGACAATTCGAGAACGACCCACTAGTCCTTGTTAGAGCTTGAAACGTTATTAACAACACAAAACAGGTCTTCAAGTAGGCAAAACAAGGCCACACGTTTGGGAACCAGTTTATTACAGTCTAAACTCGACTTTACTACAAAAAAAAATACGTGGAACCACGTTAGGATGCCAGCTTGCTACAGCATAAATTGCTCTTTAAAACTAAAAAACAGGTTTGTTGCAACATAAAAACTACACTACGACAAGGTGTCATTCGGTTACTAATAATATCGGAAAAATTGCACAGATCCGTTGCCCCTATCCCGTTACGATATGCTGTAACAAAGGGTGCCGCCTTAAAACGCTCAGTGAGAAGGGCTGGTTCAATATAACCTTAGAATTAGAGAGACGATCCGGTAAACAAAATACAGATGTTAATGTTTAGCTCCACCACTTTCTGTCTAAATCGGGAAAACGACAGAGGTAAGCTCATTCTGAAAGTAGAAGAAAATTGCCTACCTTTCTACTTCGAACTTGGCAATGCTTGAGCGGCGAGCAGCTGAGTTGAACTTACTTTTACTTCAATATGCTTACAGCCGTCTGAATCTCTGTACATTGGAAAAAAATACACATGCAAACATGATCAATCCACTAATGAAAAACACACATAATTAATATTGATGTAAAAAAATATGTAGTTGACAATGAACATTAAAATAATTATTCGTTACAGTTAAAAATGCTGGAAAGAGGTTAGTGAGGTTAATTGCTCAACGTTTAAACTAAACACAGGCGACAAAGATTACAACAAGCGATATAACTATTTCAAAAACGGTAACAACTTTAAATTGTACAAGGCAACTACGTTACAACAATCAAAATTGACAACAAAGACTCAAAATTCACTTCAAGGCGGTAATCTCTGTTCAACTTCTTAACTTTTAAATAAACTATGGCACTGCGTGCCAAGGCGACACTTAGAAATCACTTCACTGTACATTTATGTGCATTATAAATACTATCACCTAACAAATACCTATTGCAGCATATTCAGACGCTCTGGTTACGTTGTTCATCTCAAGATGCAGGTCGCATTTCAGCTACTGCCTCAAAAATAACGACAGGAAACTGAATAGGGCGGATATTCAAGTAGGTGTGGACGGTCTTATGTCCCCGTTACGGATATCAATAAAGCACGTGCGGCAGGCAGAATTACTGTACGAAATTTGTGACTTTATTCCAATGATGATTTAGCACATACACGAGGTTTTCACTTTAAATCGGCTATAAGCGTGATTGGAGATGCACTGGTCCACGGTACAGAAAGAAGCCCTCGGCTAAACATTCACCAGCACGTCACTTAACACGGTCTTGACGATAACGACAATGTAGCTTTACCAATTTCAACTTCAACTTCGACCGAGAGTCGACACCACGGAAACAACGAGCAATTTTGCGGACAATCTGAATGCCCGTCGCTGAATGCTTCTCCTGACTAAGATGCTAAAACCAAATGAATCCACGCAGGTGCCACTCAAGATTCGCACTTTCTCGAACTTATAGGATAGGGTTGCCACGGGACGAAATGCGCAAATTTCCGCTTTCGAATGAGATATACCTGAAAGCCAAGCGATCGCTTCGTTGGTGTCGACAACTTATTAAAAATATGATAAGAGCACATTAAACTCCTTTGATGCAGGAAGCGACCATCGATTAGTCAGGGCAAAAGTGGTTATTGATAAAAAAATTGGAAAGAAGACGAAGGTTCTGTCAAAAGAGTCCGATAATAAAGAGAAACGATTTAGAAATTAAAAAAGTAGAGTACCAAAACTTATTAAATGACAAAATACAACTAATAAACATAAACATGGATACAAATCAATCTAACAGTATAGACGAAATAAATAAACAACTAACCAAAACAATAAGAGACTGCATCGTAGAAGTAAAAAAAACAGTTGGCAAAACCAAAAACAAAACCGGAAATAGATGATAACACTCAGAAATTAATAGAAAAAACGCAGGCAATTAAACAAACAATAGAAAAGAGGATCAATCGAATACACCGAAGTCAACAAATTTATTTAAAAAAAGATAAGAGAATACAGGACAAAGAAAAGCGAAGAAATTATTAACAATGTAATAGAAGAGAATAAAAATATGAAATGCTTAAGACCCAATTTAGGTCGCAAACAGATATACTCTCTTATAAATGAAAGGGACGAAGTGATAACAGACCGAAAACAGTTATTGAGGGTAGTAGAAAGATATTATACCAACTTATACGAAACAAAAACACCAGCCTACGCAAATGAAATTCCCCAATATCGAAAAATAATAAATGTAGGTTTAGAAGAACTGCCCAATATAAATGAGGAAGAGGTAATATACGCGCTAAAGGCTATGAAATCAAATAAAGCACCAGGCGAAGATGAAATAACAACAGATATGATACTTCAAGGAGGGGAGAAATTGACAAAGATCATAACGACGCTGCTAAATGAGTGCTTACATCAAGGTAAAATCCCTGCTACCTGGAACAATGCTACAGTAATCTTACTCCACAAAAAGGGTGATAATAGAAAATTAGATAATTATCGACCCATAAGTTTGCTATCGCATTTTTACAAATTACTAACTAAAGTAATAACAACTCGACTCACACATAAATTAGACGGCTACCAGCCTCAAGAACAAACAGGCTTTAGACAAGGATATTGGACGGCTGACCATCTAATGACAATGGGAATACTTATAGAAAAATTTAATGAATATAACTTCCCAGTATATTTAGTATTCGTGGACTTTGAAAAGGCGTTCGATTCGATCGAAACATGGGCGGTATTACGTGCTCTAAGAAACTGTAGGATTGATTATAGGTACATCAAGTTATTGGAAAATATAGCACATCAAGCAACCGCAACCTATAAACTTCACAAAGATACGAGACCAGTAAAACTAGAGAGAGGTGTACGACAAGGGGACGGTATATCCCCACAATTATTTAATCTGGCTCTCAAAGATGTTATCAAAAGACTTAACTGGTCGAAGAAAGGTATTAACATTAACGGCAAATACGTGAACAACTTGCGATATGCTGATGATGTAGTATTAATCGCTCAAAACTAAGAAGACTTACAAGAAATGTTAGAAGAATTGAATGCCAAATCACAAAAGGTCGGTTTCAAAATAAATTGGGGAAAGACGAAGGCAATGTACAAAGAAGAAGGTAATATAAGAGTAGAAAATAGGTACATAGAGAAAGTCGACAAATTTACACACCTGTGTCAAAGTATTACAATAGGACGAGATAATCAAACATCAGAGATCAGAAGGAGGATACGACAATCTTGGGCAGCGTTTGGGAAATTAAGTTTTATATTACGCAACAAAAAAAAATCCCCTACATCTAAAAACTAAAGTGTTTCACTCATGCATCTTACCAGTTATGAGTTATGGCGCCGAAAACTGGGTGATGAAAAATATAAATATGCTCAGAGTAAACCAGCGTGCAATGGAGAGGGCCATGTTGGGATTATCTTTACGGGACCCAAAAACCAACGAATATATTCGAGAGAGGACAAAAGTAATAGACATAGCAATAACAGCAGCATCTTTGAAATGGAAATATGCGGGGCATATAGCAAGAGGAGAGGAAAAGAGATGGAATACGAAAATCCTACAGTAGCGACCATATGCGTTCAAACGACCAAAAGGAAGACCACCCATGAGATGGATAGACGACGTAAAACTAACGGCTGGATTAAACTGGATGCAAGTAGCATCGAATAGAGAACGATGGAAGATCATTAAAAAGGCGTATATCCAAAAATGGACTTGAAGCGCTAATGGAGAAGAAGAAGAAGGGCACATGCGTGATCCAGGCGGGAACAAAGCTAACTTTGGAATTAAATATCGACGAACGTAAATAAGTTGATAGACGTTAATCTTCGAAACGAACGGAACAAAGTTTTAAAACCTTGCTGAACTATTAATTTATGCTTGGCTAAACTGAGAAAAAAATATCAAATCTAAAAATTGGCGGAAAAGGGCGAAAACACAGTACATTTTCCTCACATCCTGTTTTGTTAATCTCATAATTCCTAAATTCCAAATTGACGTGTATTCGGAGTTTGGCACACGGGGTTCACTAACTCTGAAATCGGCCACTTTCTGGCTGAAAAAAGGTGGTCACACAATGCATGCCGATAACATCGCTTAGTGGCTGCTATAGAAACTTCAACAGAGCGTAATAGCTAACAAGATGTTAACATGATGATTTCACCTAACAGAGTGTTATAATGGATACATAAACGTCTGTTAACTCAACCAATTAACGGGAAGGCGACCAATGATACAGCTGGTTGTTTCCGAACATTTTAAAAACGTATTTCTCTGTTTTTTGCCATTGCTTTTACGTTGTTTCATAGTTTTCTTTTTTATTTGTTTCTTTCGCTGTAGATCTTCTCCAATGATCGTACTTTTATGAGGACTAACCTCTCCAATAAATAGGTTAGTCGTGTTCTACTAGATTTCCAATAAAAGAACTAAGGTCTTGATTATGTTTAACTTTATTAGTGAATTTTGATAGCAGAAGTAGATTCCGAAACGTTCATGTTTCAATATTTTTTATTTTGTAGTGTGGCGAAATACCCATAAAATTATCATTATTATTGAAGAGCTACAAAGAATTTTCGGAAATTATCTTTTCTGATCTTCGTCAAGTGTTCCTCTTTTTCTTTAGGCTTCTAGATTCCAACCTCGAGTTTGCATTAAGATGCTTTCTTTTCTTTTATTCAATTTGTCCTTCTTTCTGACTTGCTAGTTTTCACACTTTTTTATTTGTCACTTTTTATCCCACCACATAGGTTGTCTTATCACAATTAAAATTCTTTTAGCATTTTTAAAATTGAATTGTAGTAAAGTAGCTATGTTACAAACGATAATGTTTTTTAATCAAAAAAGCGCTCCGCAAAAATTCAACTTTTGCTAGATCGAATAATAGTTGATGAGTGTTCATAATTGTATACAAAACAGATAAACATATTTTAATGTTTCTGTTTAGACTAAAACAATCAAACAAACGTGCATTGCAATAATTCGCAAAAAATATCGCAATCGGTAGTATTACAACCTCCCATTCCAATCTGATAGATCGTCAAACGTTTTAATCTCTTAGCCAATGAGATTGTTCGTAAGACAGGGCTTATCGTTGTATTATAAAATGTACGGTGATGACAGGACCGGCTGAGGACGAACTGCACCCGATCACAACACACGTTTATATATAAGGGTGGCTTCTCACCATTTAATGCCGACTCTAATTCTAATGCACATGTACATACAAATATTAAAACTACATATTTGTTACTTTTCACGTTTCATCTATATAATGGTAGATCGTAATTGAATATTTTTAGATTTCGGCTTCTGTATCCTGTCTGATTTCCAAATGGGTCTCGAGAGAGCAAATATTAATGCATATTAATTTAATCTGCTCGCTATATTTTTGTGCTCCTTATCCTTCTATGATAATGCGTTAATAAGAGACATTTTTTTGTATATTGTTATCTAATCAAAAATACGCTTTCAGACATTAATACTTTTCCAAGCTTCGTTAAGTTTTCGTCCTTTTCTTTAGGCTTTTAGACCCCAACCCAGAGTTTGCATTTTAATGCTCTCTTTTCTTCTATTCGATTTGTACTTATTTCTGGCTTGTTAGTTGGAACTTGGAATTTTCATTAGAACCCCGATCTTGTAAACATATCCAAAAATGGAATCTACCTGACCTATTGAAGGGTTAAACTACCCTACTACTAAACTACTATTCAAATTAACAAAAATACCCAATTCCAGGGCACATAATATAAATGCCATGTTGGTACAAAGTAAAATATTAGTAATGTATGTATACCATTTTATTTCAAAATCTATTATAAGCATTGAATAAACTAAGTATAGGTGTATATTATTGTTAACAAAAATAGTAAGTAATAAAACAATGTCAACAAAATCAAAATTAATGGCTTCCATGGGCTTGCTTTCTAGACCAATGTGTTTCATAAGATGCTAATATGTTGAAAATTGACACCATAGCCTCCTTTCTCTAGTTAGCTGATATCTATATTTTATTTCTAAAACAGCCGCTGTAGAAAACCCGAGTTCACAAAGAGACGTTGAAAGAGGCAAAAGTATATTTCTCCAGTTGACGTCAAGTCTACACGTTGTTCTTCATCTTCTTCAATGGAGGGCTCATTAGAGATCATTTAAAAATCGTTTCTAATCTATTCGTATGTTTCTACGTTTTGTCAGTGTTTAATATACTATTTCCTAATTTACGGTACTTTATTGAGTAGTTGGCTTAAACACTGTAGTGGTCACTTATTTTTGTAGGATAAACATATTTCCCCACTTTCTTTGGTTTGATTAGATTCTTTCCTCTTTCTTAGTTTTTTATTTCCAGGGTAAAAGTTACATTTATTCTGTGGGTTTGTTAGGGTTTAATTTTTCATATTGTGATATGTTTTTGTAAGATTTTTAGCGTTCTTGTAAAGACTACGGTGAGTTTTTTTGGCCTTGTAATTGTGGTTGGAGATTGGGGTGAGTAATTGTGGAAAGGTTGTCTACTGATATCAGTTTGCACCAGTCTGATCACCGACGCCTTTTCCACCTAGCTGTGAAGACTAGAATTGGTAGCAAAGCTCGAGGCAGCCTTTTAAAAGTTGCTCTCTCCGATTTTCTTTCCTTTCATCTAAATTTGCATTGATAGTTTTTAGGACATGTGTCCTGGCAATGATATCGGGCTTTCTGTCTTTTTTTTCACATTTTTTTCCGAGCTATTATTGAGTATGCGGGTTGTCTCTGCCTCTCCTTCATTTGTCAGAATTTTCAAAAACATTGGACTTATCATATTTTTAACTATCGAAGTACAATTGGCATTTTTCTTTAAAAATGTTCACATATAAGGGGAGCGGTTTTCTGTTCCCCTATTGCAAAAGTTTCCGAACTATTTCCGTTATTATCAATCCAAAATTTCAGTTATTTGCAAGTCATCGTTCGATGACTCTGTAAGTTCTAAGTCGTAATTACAAAAATTACAATAATTAATCTAGTAATACTAACCAGCTACGGTGTTCTGTCAGTGTAGACGACGCATAAATTACAAGAAGGAAGAAAAACCAGTTGAGAAACGCTGTCCTGAGGCCGGCTCTTAACTATTATTTATGAAAACTGTAATTTTAAGTTTGGAAAATAGAAGAAAAATAATACTGTATGCAACACGTGTAGTAAGTGTATTTTGCAGTCTCGCAAGGTATTATAAACCGATACTCAGTCTAGTCTGCAAAGATCTACGTACTACGTTTATTGCATAAATAAGGGTGTTTCAATATTATAAGATCTTTTTCATGATATCTGGGACTACTTAAATAAAATATTAATCTAGATACTGATTAAATTATTTGCTCAATATCTCTACATCTCAATTTAGGTTGGTATGATTTTGAACAATTACGTCTACTTGTTCAACAAAAAAATACAGTAATTTAAGTAGTCTCCTAGCATCTATCACTCTGTACTTAAAAACTACTGTTTCAGCGAGTGAAACTGAGCTAAGTTGCAAGTCATTACATCATTTCCAACCAATTGCAGGTAGAAGAGCAGCACTAATCCTGTTTTAATGGGGCGGCTCAAACTGACTTAACCCTTTCGGCAAACAGCCATTTATGCCCCTAGTTAATGCAGTTCCGTTTAGCAGAACTGCTTACGCCAGTGTTCCCTAATGAGAACTGTTCACCCTTCTGCTGTAATAAAGAAGCGGCGTGTAAGTCCCATCCAGGTTTGCAAAAGCCAAGAGGCATTTTACATAAAAAGGTCTCGAAAATGTGCTAGTATACATAACTAATATTTGCATTTCATTTCGTTTACTTCTTTTTCCTCGCAAGGACATTTCAATGGTAATTTCACAGTTCTGACAAGGTCGCAATTTTCAACCAGGTTGAAAACGTATTTTGAATATACGTGGGTGGGCTGATATACATATAATGCACACATGCTTGTAGAACGCGAACGAAAAGAGATAGCGAGATGGGGCAAAAAATAAATAAAAGTACAATTCTATAGCTTCAAAATCATATAATTAATTTTCAACATAGTTTATTTATTTATTTATTTATTTTATTTATTTATTTCGCACTCAGCCAACAGCCGTTAGGCCAATTATAGGCGTCGCTGTGCAGTTATGAGGACTTCCAACCCCACTAACGACTGTCATGATGTTGTATGACCGCCGGGACCAACTTTTTTCCGTGATAGCCGTACCACGAGGCGCCGAGAGATGCAGCCGTGGAACTCCCATCCAAGTTCTGACCAGAGACAGCGTTGCTTAACTCTGCTGATCGAACGTGGACGCTTGTTCAAGCTACACCACTCGGGACCCTTACCATTAAGACTAACACATTTCTCCCAACGCGTAACAAGTTTCTTTATCTCGTCACTGAAAAATTCTTCCGACTTTTCTCGAATCCAGGACGCCACAGCTGCCTTCACCTCATCGTCTGAGATGTAATTATTACCTTTGAGGTCTCTCTTGAGTAGAGGGAAAAATAGAAATCGCAAGGCGCGAGATCGGGGGAGTAGGGAGGGTGTGGAATCGGTTCTAACTTCAGCTCCGGCAGAGCCTCTTCGGTTGCGCATGAGGTGTGGGGACGAGCGTTGTCATGTTGCAAGATTATTAGCGACAGGCTGCCTCTAACGGGACAAATTCGACGTCGAAGCTGTTTTAGATTCTCTATATATTTAGAAGAATTTACGGTTGCCCCTCGTTCCCGATAATTGGCCACATAAACTCCTTTGGCATCCCAAAACACAGTCAAAAAATGTTTTTGCGGATGGTTACGTTTTTCGACATTAATTGCGGTTTTTCCAGGTTGGCAACCACCAAATTTTAATACACACCGATTAACAGTAGTTGTGTCACCAGTATCGTCGGCATAAATGGCCTTTAAACGGCGATGGATTTCCGTAAGAACCACGTTCTCAGCAGTTAAAAATTCGATAGCCGCGCGCTGTTTAATTCGCATTGACATGGCACGAGAACACGTCTTCATACTTCCGCTACTAAAAAACAAACTAATGCACGAAATTCTTTCAAACTGCGCATCCACATAGAGGAGGCATGTAGCTTCCGAATGTAGCTATGCGCGTCTCTGTCGGTCATTTCGTTCGCGTTCTGCAAGGATGTGTGCATTATATTTCAGCCCACCCTCGTAAGAATAGTTTTCAAATGCTATATTGCTTTTATATTTAATAATGGGTGTATCCTTACCCTATAATTAAAGCTGTAATCAAATAATAGTTACCTATGTATTGTTATGTATTGGTACAGGGGTCTAAAAAATCAGATTAATAAGATTAAAAGAAAACAGCAACTGAAAATAATGAGGATGAAGTTAGATGTGAATTGGATATTAAAATTATTTATGTCCTACCAGTATATTAATAAACGCTCCAGGGCAATTATTTTCTTCATAAGAACACTAGGGTTATTATGAAAAATTAACTGTATTTGTTTCCATGGATACAACTTTTATTTCAAAAATTATGCACCACTGTCACAACGAAAATTAATGACAGCTCAGCTAATGTCACAAATCTAACTTAGATCAGCTAACTAGATCAATCTTAAATACTATATCATAGTAATTATATGAATTGAATATAAATATGAATTAGGTAAGAAAATTGGTAGGACATAAAACCTTGAAGGCACCACAGGCATTATGAGCTAAGAGCCCGCGATTGTTGTACACACTTCGGGCCAAAGGCCCTCGGTTAGTACACTAACAATCTCGGGCTCTTATTTTACTCATAATGCCCTTGGTACCTTAATAACTATAAGATGCATTTTCCAGCTGCTGATCATGTAAGTCAGTGATACAGCCTTAGTAACAAAACATGTAAGTCGGTGATTATATTTGTTTGCTGCTTTTTCTTGACAACGGAACTTAATATTATTATTAAGTTCCTAGGATAATTAAATTAGCAAAGCAAGAGGCAGATTTAGACGTTTTGTTTATAAATTGCAAGTGTTTATGTGATATGTGACACTCACAGGTAACACGACTCACGAAAACTAATCCTGGTGACAGGAGACTAACCAAATAATTTTTTCAAAAATCTAGGAAAATTTCGATAAGCAGCGGAAAAAATATAATAAGATAACTCGGAATATATCGCCTATTAACATTTTCGGCAGGCAACAAGCCGCGACTTCGTCTTGGCTTGTACTTGCATACCTCAAAAGTTAATAGGTCCTTACATTCCTTGTTACTTAAATAGCTACTAGTAAGGAAGGAAAATAAAATTTATAATTTAATAAAATGAAGCTGATTGAGAAACAGAAGGATTCTAACTTAATTTAATATCTAAAATGAAATAGGAAATTGATGATAAATACTTTTTCGAAATATACTGTTGAACATACTAGGTATTAATCAAATAATAAAGCTTTTATAGTGTGTTGGATTGAAAAAATAAGCTAAATCGCTAAGGATATATTATTATTGATATAGAAAATGTTGAAACCAAAAGCATGTAACCGAATTTTGTAATAAGAAATTAATAAATAAACCCTTTTAAAAAGTTTATAAAACATGTTTGGTGTAGGGAAGCGTTGGAGTTTAAGATAAAATTAGCGTGGTATAAAAGAAATAAAATAAAATGTTAAATGGATAGGTATGCAGACTATATGAAGGAAGATAAAGAATGTGGTACTACTAAACTAAAACAGTTATAATCTACAAAAGCAAATAAAAGGAAGAGGAATACTGAATGAAGTTTATTGTAAGACTACATTTTATATTTGTATCGATTGAATTGGACAACAAGGAACGATTTACAAGGGAAGAGGGTCGCATGAAAGTTGTGGGCAGAGTGAGCATGTTTGTGGGGCTTGTCAAGTGATGTCTGGTGGCTTGTCTCTGGTTAGGATTCTTGGTGCTAAGCAGTAACGTAATTCAAATGAGTAATTTGGATTGAATATTAAAGAAACACAACTACGCCTGTGTGTGCTGATTCATGGGGCGGACTGGCTTCCTGTGTTAATTCGGATCCTGATTGTGGACATTTTGGAAGTTTGGTTGTCAGTTGAAGTTTGCACCTTGGTTTTGAGTGGAGCAGTAGAAGTAAGAACTGATAGAAAATTAAGATTAAAGTGAATTAATTTAGTTAAGGGACTGCTTACTATTTGAGATTGTCGTATGACCAATGTAACGGTGAAGTATTTGTGATTAAATCTTTTAAAAACTACTTTGACTAGTGCAGCCTCAACCTTAACCGTATTTAATGTGTAAAAATGTGATGTGTAAATAGAGAGTTAGTTGGAATAACTAAAAAAATAGAGGTATCCAACTCGAAAATTACCTATCTTATATCAATAAACATTAAATATGTACTAAAAATGTAATGTTTGAAAAAAAAAACGTTAGAGCCGTTTTTAAAAAATTCGAAAAATACTGAAAATCACAAGAGTAAACACCATACCTACTTCCGGTTATGGGATTTTCTTCAAAAGATTGCTGTCGCATTTAAATAGTACACAAAACTTATATATGAAGTTTAAATGTCATACTTCTTTTCATTTCTGAGATATTCTGTTCACACACATACACAGACTGAACGACAGACCAATTAACAAAAACATGTTTTTTTGGGTTCAAGGGACTCTAAAACGGGAAGATCTATTGAAAACTCAATTTAGAATTTTTGGGGTGAACCCAATACTTCTTTATTGTAAAAGGAAGTAAAAATTAGTTCAATGGCTTGAGTGAGGATGTTTCGAACGTCAACTTTTGACATTGATTAAGATATGTAAAGCGTCAATTTTGAAGGTAAGAGTGTAAAATAGTTATTTATAGTGTATTATGTTACAAATAATTCACGAAAGAAAAGTTGAGCTTTTAAGACCGCTAGGTCGAGAGGGGTCATATCTTTATTTGTAATAACACACTCTTGCCATACACAATGTTATCCAACAATTCAATAAATACCTAAAAAAACATAAACTGACGCAAAACTTAACTGTAAATCTCGAATTTGACATCGCTTGCCAGTGCTATACCAACAATGCAGTAGTGACTGATATGGTTTTTACCTCAGTAGTGGGTTATCGGTCACTTTAGAGGTCTAAAATTGATCTACGAATAGAATTATAGCTAGGATGTGTTGGATAAGATTATTTATTTCACGTACTGCAGAGAAATCCACTGTAGTTCTAAATACAAAATGGCATAAAAAAAATTACTTTCCTGCATAGCAATAGCAAATGGTTTACAAAAGTGGTAATTTTCTGGATAAAAAAAACGTTTCTGCATAGCAACCAAGTTTAATTTTTAAATTCACAAACTTTAATATTCTGAACTCAAAATTGTTTAGCTATTCCCTCCAGTACATAAAAAAATAGTATGTGCAACACGTCAGAAAAGTGTTTTTTCATGCTCGGCGCGTTTTTAGCCTTAGTTTCGCCTCGACGAGTAGCAAAAAAACTACGTAAATGTTGTTAGATGAGAATGTATTGTTTTCTAGAGACCAATATAGAGATTTAATAAATTTTAAATGGTAGAAATAAATCGGAATATGACAGATAGATAGCATAGATAACAGCAAGATTGAACATCGCAGTTGTCCAAGAGGAAGTAAGATAGCTGCAAAAATGGTAAAGTATGGCGGTAATATAGTAAAGGAGACGGTATGTGATTTACTAGTAAGTGAGATGACAGTAAAAATGCCTGATCGATGAAAAGGATCAGTACTGCTGACCTCATATCAAATATGTAAAAACGGGAGACTACAAAGCACTATTAATGTTTATTTTAAAAGAAACACTCAAACCACATTTTAGGAAAACAATACGGTAAGTATGTGCACGCCATCTCAAAAATGGGATTATACCAGGTATTGACAGATCTAGGCCAAGAATAAATTATACACATAATATAGTTAGAGAGCTGCAATAGAAAATTGTTGCTGTATTTTTTACCACGCCAGAAAAGCTGAATCGTATTATATCGAAACGAGGAAGAAGTTGCCATAAGAAATTTGCATCTGAGTTGTCCTGCAGAGGCCGCTAATTTAATACTTTAGAGGTTTATATCTGTAAATCACCCCCCTTAAACGTACAAAACCTTCTGGCAATGAGTTTTTACTCTTCCTTGTGATGCGAAAAATTAGTGAAATAAGAACGGAAACGTACAAAACATGTCACGGTCGGGCACCCCATTTGGTCAAATATAAATATGGTTGTAAAAAATATGTCATTTTCACTTAATGACATTGTGGAGACCGAAGCAATTTCAAATTTGTCGTCCTTGACGCACCGAACGTTTGCCCTCAACCGACGCTACGTGGAAAGAGATCAGCGAAATAAAAATGATGCAGAATCTAGAATGATGTAAGGTGATAGGGCAACGTGAGTGATGAACTATGTAGGGAACTGAAGTTCTAAAAAAATGAGAGAAGATAATTTTAAGAGAATGTTCTTGAAAGAAAATATAATACAAAAAAATTTAAAGAAAAGAAATAACGAAGACTTAGCAGCAATTATATGGAGGAAGTAACAATAACTATGTTCAATCTTGTTCAACATTGGTTAAATTTTGTTTCAAAATTCTGAAGCAATTCGTTCAGCTACTAGCTCAAAAATGTGCTGCAATCGCAAGTCTACCATTCGGGTCGGCACAACGTTGTAGGTCCGATAAAGTTACACAACACTATTCAGAACAATCCGTTTACAAACGTGCGAACGAACTGCGGAGTTTGTCTATATATTCATTTTGTGTTTACCTTTAGCAATTATGTCATCAAGTATTATCAAGTTAGCAAGTCTCTCTGAGTTTCTTTTTGTACTAGCTATGTAAAATATTTTATATATAAGCAGTGCATTTTAATTAATAAATCAATATTAATCTTCACAGTTGTACTCATTCACCGATATGCTTCCCAAGCCGTTATTACTTAGTATCTGAGACTGGAAATCGGCAATCTCTTCTTATTAACATCTACTACGAACTAAACTCACTCACAGAAAAGATAATGTAAGGTGACGATTGCAGAATTTAAATCGCCCACTACCTAAACTGTGGGGTCTCGCAACTCTCCATGGCGACACCTACACCATGCCGTCATTCAACGACGCTGCCGATTTTTTTGTTCACTTCCTGGCTCCAGCTCGCCGAATAACACCGTCCGCAGATCCACTCCGTGCTGCTTATCGCCTGCTATTTTCTTGATTCGTTTCACTTGTACATCTCTAGAATTCGTCGCGCGCAGAAAAACAGCTGACGTATCTGGGCAAACCAAAGCCTCTCTTGACACCCTTTGCGGGGAGTACTAGCAGTTTGGCACTAAATTAGCACAACTAATTAGCGCGCGGTTAAATTTGATTCGTGTTGTTAAAAGTATTTGTCAAGTTCCAAGAGAAAATAGTAAAATACATCTGTCCGGATAAGGGTACGGAGCGGCTGTATGTGGACAATGGTAAAGCCTAGAGGTTTGGGAAAAAAATCTTTATAAATAAAGTGGGCAATATAAATTTCTGGAAATTAGTTTCAAGTTCGTAATTCGGCCGCTAGGGAGCGTAACTGTTATGAAGCAACATAAAAGTCATGCTATCTAGGAAAGTTACACGATGAGCTATAACTTTGAAAACATCATTTGATAGCTTGGCCAATACTTCAGCATTTTGTTGTGTGACATTTTTTCGTATCTGCCATAATAAGGGAGGGGGAGGCCAATACATTTTTCATAATTTACATTTTAATACCTCCTGAACTATTCAACCGATTTGAATATTTTTGATCTCGTTTGAAAGAGCATTTTATGGTCTTTTAAAACACATTTTTTGTTGAGTTCTTTAGTTTAAAACAAATTAACTAGAGGGCGTTATCTGCAGCGATTACACGTTTTTGCTATTTTTGGAAAAAATTTTAATGGGACGGTACTATTTTCTTGACAGACCCTCATCCATCATAAAATTAGCTAAATTTCAGTGAAAACCGCATCGCGATATCTTCATCCGTTATCGATTTATAGGAGAAAATGTTAAAAATTCGAGTACCTCAATCGGATCAAGTCACCTTGGCGAGCAAAACAAATCACATAGCCATGGTAAACCACGTAATTCTACGATTCAACTTTCTCCCCACTTAGCACAAAATTGTTAACACTTTGTCCACTCTTAGGACTGGTTCAAAACTAGTATTGAAGCGGGTTTAAAAGCCAACGGGCCAACAGAACATCAGTAACAACAATAAAACAAAATAAGCACAAAACACTTTGAATTATTCAAATTTTATGATGGCTGAGGATCTGGCAAGAAAATAGTACCGCCCCATTAAACTTTTTTTCCAAAAATAGCAAAAATGTGTAATCGCTGCAGATAGCGCCCTCTAGTTAATTTGTTTTAAACTAAAGAACTCAAAAAAATGTCTTTTAAAAGACCATAAAATGCTCTTTCAAACGAGACCAAAAATATTCAAATCGGTTGAATAGTTCAGGAGGTATTAAAATGTAAATTATGAAAAATGTATTGGCCTCCCCCTTCTTTGTTATGACAGATACGAAGAAATGTCACAAAAGAAAATGCTGCGGTATTGGCCAAGCTATCAAATGATGTTTTCAACGTTATAGCTCATCGTGTAACTTTCCTAGATGGCATGACTTGTATGTTCCTTCATAACAGTTACGCCCCCTAGCGGACGAATTACGAACTTGAAAATAATTTCCAGCAATTTCTATTGCCCACTTTATTTATAAGGATTTTTTTCCCAAACGTCTAGGCCTTACCATTGTCCACCTACAGCCGCTCCGTACCCTTATCCGGACACCCTGTACAGTGTTCCCAGGATTGATGTTACAAGAGGTTGCTCGACTTCACAAGGTACAAGGCACATTAAGCCAGAAAATTCTGGGTGTTCATCTACAAATACTACTCGGTCTAAGCCGAAAT
The DNA here is from genome assembly GCA_940337035.1 of Agriotes lineatus. Lineage (NCBI taxonomy): Eukaryota > Metazoa > Arthropoda > Insecta > Coleoptera > Elateridae > Agriotes > Agriotes lineatus. The sequence goes on along the minus strand of OW679196.1, from coordinate 24,624,374 downwards.
TCTATGTTAAGAAGAATAATTTCTGAAAAGTGACAATGACCATACGTCTTTAAGCATTTTACTAATAGTTTCAATACTGTACAAAAGAAATTAAAAAGTTTTGCAAGACAAGACAACATTATTTATTTACTATCTTTCAAATTACCTTCATTTCCATTTAATACATATGATTCTTCAAAAGCAATCGTTGAACCAACTTATACAAGTTTGCTTTGGGAGCTGAACACATTTTTCATCACATGCCTTCAGCAGCTCCTTATCAGTTGAAAATCGTCTTTCCAAGTCGATTCGCCAGATGCACGAAGAAGGCGAAATCACAAAACGTAAGATCAGATCGAGAAAGATGTACAAAGACTTGCAACCCGGTCGTTGCCAACTAGGTGGGCATTACTATGTGTACCATTTAGCAGTTGCCATCCTCTGCGTGTCCAACATCTCATCTCTCACGATGCTATTGCCTTGCAAGAAGTTCCATTTTCAAGCCTTCTCAGCATTTTCCGATACTATTTGCTTTGGAGGATCCATGCAGAGCAAACCTTTGTAACATTTAGATGACCATAGAGATCCGTGTGCACTACAGATTCAGGGATAGGTACCCAAGGTTTCCGCTATCTGTTGGTATGTCAACAGTCTCCTTTGTTCCAGTATTTGCCCAGTCAGCCCTTGAGCTAAATTGTAGAGTACCTACTATACGGTATTCAGTTTTCGTTCACTGCAACACAGCTCGATGTTTTGCAGTTCCACTGCTCTAGCGCAATATGCAGCAGAACTATGCTGTTTTGTTTTTGCGTTACCAACCCTTTTTTATTTGTTTTCGGGTTCGTTATCTGTGTCGATAATGTCAACTTTCCATATCCTTGTTGTTTGGTATGACAACAACAATATAACAAGCCCGTTATCAATATAGCGGTCCTATAGATTCACACTTCAAATTCAGTACAGGGTCTTATGCAGAACGACGTTGCCATATTTCAGAACAAATCTCGTTGGAAATAAATACGCACCTGTCAATCAGAAATAAAGCCTGGTTTTGTATTTCGGGGTACTTAACAACTACTAATAGTTTACTTCGTCTTATCTGGATCTGGAATTATTTCAACCAAACTTAGACCGTCGGTCGCTGCCGAGAAGTGGCAACGTCGACCCGTACTAAAACTGAAAGTATGAAACGATCTATAGAACTGTTACAGAACATTGTTTTGTATTAAGTTACTATAGAAACAACAATCACCCACTTTATTTAGACCAACAATATTTGTCATATTCAACGGTATTTTTATTTTTATTAGTTGATAGCGCAAAAAATGTTATACCAGACTCGATCGCTAAGTGCTATACTGGAACAGTCCTCAAAAAATGGCAAAACTCAGCGCTTTGGGCATCGTTCTTCTAACTTTTTTCGGCCTGTTCTACCGATATTGTTACGCAATATACTATTAGAGACACAGACTTGAACAAATAATCACACCATTAAGCGTCCACTATCATTCGGTGCCTAAATGCACAATATTGCAAAACCCTTGGTCTCTTGCCTATGACTTTAAGAGTATGTTACTGTCTATTTTACTTTTAGTAAGAATAAATTTTTTGTTTTTTTTTTGTATAAAACACTTGCATCAAAATGTGCATGTACAAAGTGTCAAATTTACAGATTTGCAAAACGTACAAGTATTTTGTCGAAAGATTCAGGTTTCCATTTCCATTTCTTCAAAAGACCAGAACGTGCGTGATCCTTGAATAATTAAAAAGATGAATCACTAAAACAAAGCAATTCCTCAGAGAAGACAATTGGTGCATGTAAACAATAAACTAAAATTATTTTGGTAAGGTACAAGAATATAAATTAATAAGTAAGGTAAGACGAAAATTGCCTTCTTCCTCTTTCACATTTCCTCATTTTTGTTTGTTATTAAAACATTTACCTTTTTTCACCCTAAGCTTTAAAATAAATCAAGCATTAATTTTTCGGGTAAACTTAATCTAGATCGGTGTGGCGATAATCAAATATACATTATCCCGGTTCGGGAGTGTTTCCAGAAATTAATACTGAACCCAATTTGCATATACGTGCGGACATTTTATTATATAGAACTGCAAAGCCCTGATCGTTCTTAACGAATTAACTTGCACTGCGAATTGAAACGATGTTAGGAGGTATGATTATTTTAAATTTGGAAGTCAGTTGTGGGTGATGCAAGTATGTTTTACGTGTTTTTAAGGAAATCTACACAATGTATGAGAAGAAATGAGAAGGTTTTTTTGTAATACAGAAATAAAGTATTAAAATAGGTATTTTTTTAATAATTAATAAATTAGCATGATTTCTTATGTTAATCAGGTGGTTTAGTAAAATCCATAATTAAAATATACAAAGGTGCTTTAATCATTATGGAAGCAAAGCTGCAAAATAACGATAGATAAGAGAATGCAAGGCTATTCTCATATTTATGAAGAACATTTGTAACTTGCATTTAATATAGACAGGGTAGTATTAACTTAAATTGATTTTTAATAAATGATAAATTTGAGATATAATAGCAGAAATGTAAATTATAAAAAATACAATACCGTCGTAAAATGTATTTAAATAAATTATGTTAAATAAAACTTTTTTTTTAATCATTCTCTTTGTATAAGATTTTACGTTTATTAATGTTAAATTTGTGGTGATTTTCATTGGCGTGGTCAGTTAAAGCTGTTTTTTTTTGTTGGAGGGTGATCAATTATCAATTTTAATAGAGTATTTGTGTTGATAGAGTCTTTTAATAGTTGCTTAGTTTGACCTATGCATGTTAAATTACAGTTATTGCATATTAAATTCGATCTTATCTTTTAAAGTAGTTAAAACATTTTTCCTAAGGTATTGAGGTTATTAAATGCAGTATACAGGTTGCATTTTTTAAGTTTATTTTTGAGTTATTGAGAAAGCTTAGAAATATAATTAATAGAAATAGAAAAATATTTATTTATTTTGAAAATGTATTAATAATATTAAACTCATTGCCTAAGCAATTAGGTTGTAATTCTATTAATTGATTAGTTTTACATGTGTTTTTATATAGGCTATCTAAATTACAGAAAGAAAATATACCTTTAACACATATTCTTGCATCTTATATGAGACCAACACACTGGGTGTCCACTCTCAAAGTCGAACATATACAATCAACGCTGTGCATTTGATTTTTAGGTATTTTGCCATTATTTCTATACTATATGAGTGAATATTATTATTATTAGTATAATTTGATGTTCAATAGTTTTATCTTTCTATTGATACTATTACCTTTCCTGTAAGTTGAATTGGCGAGCAGAAGCAAACAAAAACATTCAATGCAATGTTATATTTCTATGTTCGAGTTTAAGAACGGACACCTGGTATAATTCATTTAAATATCTTTCAGAAATGTTAACCAATGTGACACCACTTATTAAATTTAGTATTCAAGAGTTTTGGAAATTTAAGGAACAGATTTATAATATAAAACTTAACAAACACCATAACCCTTTGTCACTTGATGTAGTTTCATTGTATACAGGTTGTCCCTATAAAGGAGGTCCATCCGTTAACCACATATTCCTTGAGCAAAAATATGACGATTTAACTTAACCTACCTATATACAAAGTTGCTTAGTTTAACCGCTAGGAGGCTTTAAAAACGATTAACTTTTTTTTTTTTTTTCAAATAAGTTGAAAAATCTTTGATAGATTTTATTCCTCTTTTGGCCATGCGTTTGTTCCAGTAAACCACAGCTTTTTGAAGAATAAACCCTAATTTCGAAAATTACAGGGTGTTTAAAAACTTTGTCACAAAAAATTATCCATCCATATTTTTTTAACCCCCTGTATAATCACTACCAATTTTTCTTTCTGAATAGTTTTTTTTTCTTAATAGTTACTTTAATTTAGCTTCTAAATTAAAGTAACTATTCAGAAAGAAAAATTGGTAGTGATTATACAGGGAGTTAAAGATTTTAAAAACGTTAATCACTTTTAAATATCTCTAGCGGCTAAACTAAGCAACTTTGTATATAGGTAAGTTAAGTTAAATCATCATATTTTGGGATAAGGAACTTGTGGTTTTCCGTTGTAAAAAAATTTGCGGACACCCTGTATAAATTGTATTTTATTTTCAGGTAAACTACCCTATCTGTTCATTATACGGCAAAATGTTATTAATGAGAAATTATGACCCTATACAAAATTTCAGAAAGATCTGTCGACTTAGATTAAACAGTTATTTTATAGATTAAACATTTTTATTATAACGAAGAAGAAGGTTGTCTTCATATGTGTTGTATACGTTCTCCTTTTGCATAATGATATCTGGTGACCTGAAATTCGGTCGAAAAAAAATTTACCACTGTTAAAATAAATAATTTTAAAAGCTGTTGTAAGGGTTGTTATGTTCTAAAGTATAACTTTAGTAAATAATTTTGAATGCAGAACTAGAGTTTATTGCCATATAAAATGCAAAAGAATACGTATACAGAACAAATTGCTGCGAGGATGAGATTAACCTAAAAAACTGAAATATCGAGTTTTTAGAGAATAAAAAAATGTTCCGCTTTACTGCAGTTGTATTTTTGGAAAACTTATATAGATTGGAGTCGTGTTACTTGTAGTTTAATAAAGAATACCGATGTAGACAACAATAACATTCTTTTTTATTAATAATAATACGTCGAAAATGAAAATAGCGTATTACATAAACGAATGCCACAATCTAACCCGAAAAATAATCTGGAATCTGACCAAAAGCCTCCAAAAAATTCAAAGTGAGCAGACCAGCTTTGTTTTTTTGCGATTGAGAATTCCTGAATCCTGGGATATTCTCCGAGTACAATACCTATTATTAGGGGGGCACGTATGCTGACTCGTTTCTATTGTCGCAAAACGGTTGAAAAGGCATTCTTTTCACTTTCTCCGTCTTGGGTATATGGCCTATTGTCCGTCGATTAGAATGACCAAGCCGTTTATTGCTATTGCAATGGCCCTGTCACATTACGCAAAAAATAAAATTGCAACCCTTTGGTAGTATCCTTCTTGATCGACTCTCTCATGCCTTGATGACATGGAATACACGCTGTTTAGAGAACTGCAGTCCGACAAATCACTTCTTGACGTTTAGAACGTTCGCTTCCAGCGACGTACACTAATAAAATGTTTGACGTTAAAGCTTTTTCTTAAAGCAACTTACACAATTGACTTTGAACATGCACTGGTTTATATGCACACATTGGACACACATGAGATTTTTCTGCGCCTTTCCATTCAGCTTTGTCGTTTCAAATCACTACTCAAATTGTCACCACAACTGTTACACATTCGCTATTATAACTTCACTCTTTATTTCAAGAGTCCAGTTTCAATACATTTGCGACCTTACTGACAATATCTATATGTCGGTATCGACAATTGAATATAATCTGTCGCCGCCCGATGATGTCTATGAATTACTTTACATAAGGTATTTGCTTTCTAAGCATGCTGCAATTGTTTCAGCAATAAATAATACAGACAGGGATTAACAACGACTCCGTTATTTCCGACAAATTTAAAATGTGCAAGCTATTTTTTCACCCTTTTGTTTCCGATCGTCTCCATTTTATCAGCTTCCGTTCCCCAATCGCTTCATTTCTTATCCTGTCAGTCTTAATTGCCCATCTCCATCGTCTTAAGTTTTCCTGCATTTATTTTTCTGATTCGCCACATCAAAATAAATAGATATCTACGCCTACAGAGAAAATGGTTACGTGAAACCACTCTCCCTACATTCATGCTAATTGAAATTAGTATTCCTAGCCAAAGTTGAGTATCCCCAACAGTTTCTTAATTTATATTCGAGATCCGGCGATTTCCTTGAGCAACTTCCTGGCGTTTGCTCTAGGAACAAGCTTGTTTGAGCATCTTGACTATAACGACGCTGCGTAATGGGCCCTAGCGGCTTAATTGCGGAGGGGCCCGAGATGGGCTCTCACGTGATATGATAGTGCCGTATTACGCCATAACGGCGACGGCTTAACCGCTGGCATTTTCTTTTATTAAAATAAAAGTTAGGTCTGGTAGTAGCAGGGATAACTTCGTGCAAAATAAGTACTTCAGAAATTACGAGCAATACTAGCTTTTGTATCTACTTTAACTACTCACGTGACACATTTACACAATTTTTTCTAAATTACATGCTAGCTATCAATATGATTGACACTTATACTGTTACAAGAGTTTTAGGTTAAACGTAACAATAAAATCAACTGGTCAATATTAACGTCATAATTTGTTACTACACCAACTAGCTCATAACGGAATGCCGAAGAGGAGTTTCAAGCGAAAAAAATATATAGCAAATGTAAAGTGCGCCGACTCATAGAACCGCTTATCGATTAACGAAAAAAAAATTGAATGCAAGACAATGAAAATAGTAAACACTAACAAAAAGAAAACACTAGCAAATGTTCATTAACAAATAAGCATTTGCTTAAATGAATGGACATATGTACAACGGAATAATTTGAATACATCGTCTGTCTGCACAGGTTGTACTGGGATAATGGAAAGTTATTAAAAATAAGACGAATACAATAAGAGTGGCAGATCGTTTACTGCAAACCACGTTGTTACCAATTAAAGCAAATTAAGAAAGCTAAACACTTCAAGTAAGTTTGAAGAAAAATTAACCACTTTACCCTACGGGCATAGTGGTTTAAATTTGAGCCTCATAACTAATATGCTACATTCCACACGTTATATGCAGTTGTTGTTTGCCATGAAACGTTTGTACAATATTCATGCACATAACTGTACTTCAAGAAGATTGTGCTTTAATTCAAGGTTATGATTGCAAGAGAATGAAACTGACATAGTGTTTCGACTATGGAAGAAAAAATCTGTAAAGGAGTTAAACAGAACTTATCTCGCTCGAATTAGATCAATTTGCAAAAAATGTAGTCCGCTGGGGTTCGAACTCCGCGCTCGCAGGCGAATATTTCGAACCCAGTTTCTAAACTGCCGCTAGGCTCCGCCGTTTGCAGCCACGTCCGTTTTCGAATTGTATGAGCTTCTGCTGTGTTATAAAGTCGCCATACTGTTCTGTCCCATTTATAATGTTTACTCTGTATCTGTTATGTCTCATTTTCGCCAATGATAAAGCCTGAGCTATGTGCAAATGATTATCTTTATCTGCTTCCCAGTTTAAGCAAAAATAACCACACATGCAAATGCATGCATAAATACTGTTAATAATATCGACACATAAATGAGAAAACCTTAGACAAGAAAAACCATAGAGTCAACAAAGATATTTTCAGTGATCGTGGATGAAAGCACAATAGTACTCAAAAAATATATATACACGGTTTTCATAGTTAAGTCGGCACTATTGCTAACCTTATTATTGGAGCTACAAAGTCTGTTAAGTAGGCAAACTAGTAGTATTTTCTTCGCCAATTACGATGATGAAAACGGAATCAAATCGAACATGGTGTTCGCGAGTTATGTCATTGCCAGAGGCACTAGGAGCGTTTACAAGCGGGCTCAAAAATGCTTGGAGCAAGAGGGTGATGTTTTTGAGCATCTAATTTGAATCTTGTTTTTTAAATTGATAGAATAATTTGAAATAAATAAAGTATTTATTTCGGGAAGGCATATAATCCGCACACAAAATATCGTCTTGCTTCAACAAATGGTTTCTGAGTTATAACAACAGCAGACAGGCAGACGGATTGAGAAAACCTTGAACCGTGAACATCTGAAGAAACCTCGGAAGGTGATTTTTCCGCGATTACAATGCTTCCTCGGTCTTTTAGACGAGGGGAAATAAAAATAAATGTTGCTTGGGTCTTTTTTCAAGGTATTAGTGCAAAGAAACCTGTTAATCTTTTCATTGGCCTGATTGATATGAAAATTGTAACAGCAAGTGGAGTATTTTCAGGTTTTTTAGTAAATCTAGGGGTGCTCGGCCTTACCAAGTGTCTCTAAGAAACAACTTAGTCTCATTAGTTTGTGATGGTGAAGTGGTCATATTTGTATATGTAAGAGGAGCTTTTAAAGGATATGTTTCCGTCTGGCCCTATTCCAGTATAGGTTGCAGTTGTCTGTTTATGATTCCATCAAAGCAGACAGGAGAAATACAGGCAAGTGCAATTGTACTGGAAGCTCAGCTACTGGAAATAAGTAGAATCTTGCTTATAAGGTGGGTTGCTTCCATTCGTAACACTCTTCTACCAATATGGCAAAACTACGAATTTTTAGTATATCATTCTTATCCGGCAAAAGTTGATACAACTCGTGAAGACTGTGTTTATAGAGGATTTTTATGGTAAAATAACTCCAGCAAAGATTATCCCATCTTTTAATGTTTAACGCACCTTAGGAGTTATATAACCTCAACTTATAAGTAAGTGTGACGTGTACACAGCTCACCGAAAAATCCAGAACATTTTTGAAATGGTTGAGGTAAGCAAAACCTTCTTAGGCAACTTACTATCACACAAATTTCTTCAAACGACTTTTACGGAAGCTTAAAAAATTCCATTCAAAAAACTTCTTATAATGACCTGGAGCTATGAATATGTGCAATCATACTGAATGGAAAGAGATAGCCAGCTGTTATCCTCTACGTAAAAGAAGAACTACTTAATTATTTTCGCAGATTTTAACTGACTGGCAACACCATTTATATACTTTCCAGTGACTCTGATCGAACCTTTTTTCAGATAAAGTTATTTGCAGCAGAGGATTATATTGATTAATATTTTTAAAAAGGTGTTTCCGTCAGCATTGCTTCTAGCAAAACAAAATAAGAAACTACAAACAGCACTAGCGTTTGTAATATATCTCCTTCTCGCCCCACGTTGTGAAGCCATATTTATAATATCAGCAATAACCTTGTTATATAACAAGCCCCACGTAGAGCGACAAATTTGTAATATAATTCTAAATCCCCACGTTGCGAGCCAAAATTTATAATAGCAGCAGTAGCCTTGTTATATATCTAGCCCCTTGAGGTGCCAAATTTCTAGTATAACACTCTCTTACGGTGTTTCATTACAATTAATAACAAATTAAATATACGTTTTTACTAACTATTAAAAAGAAGCATTATCAGGTCTGGGCATGCGAAGTACCAGGTAGTAATAGTTTTTTTGGCTAAGTATGTAAAAATTATGTATACAAAAAGTAAGCTTAGTTAATGGTCAGTATTATTCTTAACTTTGTGTATTACATAAACATAAATAATTTTTACACTACGTAAGCTGTGCTAATTTATTTTTCAGCTTCTTTAGAAACATTTCTAATAATCAATTTAAGTTTCAAATATTTCGTTTTTAATTTAGAGGTTGGTTTGTCAAATCTGAAAATAAATAATTCTGCTAGAATTTTGAATCGAAAAAAGTTTATATATTCATGAATCTATTACTTTCAAACAAAACAAAAAACTAGTATACCCACGTTAATTTACTAGCTATCTGAATAGGTATTCAGTAAGTATCTTAATAATGATATATTATACTATCCTGGTACAGTAGAAGGTTGTCCAATAAGACCCTTGTATTACAAATTAACATATATAAATATAATTTTCTGCTACTATTTCATAAAGGAGGCTATTATTTGTCTCTTTCCATACGTCAAAAGCATATTGTTATTGCATACTATGCAATAAAAATTTTATTGCACACATATTTCACCTTATTGGACATTTCTGTCAAAATTGTTTATTAAATGTGGTGAGTTTTCAATTTAAAATAATGAAAGCAACCCTAACATGATTTTTAATGAATTTTTAATTTGAAATTACGTTGACGTTTTGTAATCTCTTAGCATAAATATGTGGTAGTCGAAAAAATTATGTATACAACTCGTATCTAAACCTTCTTTTTGCACTTGTGAAATTTAAAGAATTCGCCTTCAATGTAGGTCACTTTGGTGTTTGCCGTTTGTTCAAGTGTATTTGCAGATTACGAGAGGCCGTAACTGGATTCTGATGAGAGGCGTATCATCTACGTAGGTTGGCTCTGCAATATTGCTAGAAGTAAGAATGCCGGTAGTGTACATCAGGTATAATATAGGGCCAAGAACTCTTCCTTGCGAAGAACCAGACTTAGATACGACTTTAGCTCCAAGTAATATTGGTTTGGAAAGCTGCTTTTGACCTTGTACAAGAGTCCACTATGCCAAACTTTATCAAAAGCTTGTGAGACGTCGTATCTTTTATGTGCCTTGTCATATTCAACCTTCACCTAAAAATTTAAAACGAAATATTCCAAATATATATTAATAAACACAAAAATGTGTTTCTGAAAAAGCTGAAAAATTCACCAATATTGTATATTAAAGATATTTGTTGTCAATTGTTATTGAAAAAACCTGAATAGTTTACCGGACTTTACTTTGTAGTCTGTACTTACCGCAGACATATTCTTCACTTCTTATACAATAATTTTTAGCAAGCTGCAGCTACATTCTGAACAGCCTACACTTCACAAGAAACAACACATACATATCGCATCTGCAAAACATTCGCGCCTTGAGCAAATTCCTCGTCCAAAAAACTAGCTGTTATCCAACTAGTCATAGCAAATCATAAATTACACTTATGCAGCTTCAGGAATTGTAATTTGCTTAACATGTAACTTAGTAAGGCCTTATCTTCTTTTTTGGGTTTTGGGGACTTAATACCCAATCAAGGTCAGTAATTTAGTAATTGAATTACCAAGTAATTCAATTGCTGCGAGCAGTTTCAATTACTACAAGTAACTCAAATACTTGTCAAGTAATTTAAATACTTTAGAGGAATTTAATTACTCAAAAATAATTGACTAACTGAATGTAATATTTAATTACTTTCAAAAAATAGTTGTCAAGTACTTTTACCTGAAAACGTCAGACAGTCAAACTTTCAGTTATAATAAAGTATTCAAAGTTATGAGGATTATTTTTGGGGTAAATCTATTGCGTTTGGATACAAATTGCAGACGCAACGAATCACCCCAAAAATATTCTACCTAACGTTGACTACGAATAGTATTCGGAGGACTATTCAGTGAACCAAACCCATTTTTTAGGAAGACTCAACATTTAGTTACACATGTTAAAAAACTGTTTGTGTGAACATCTCCAATAAATATTTTAATTTGTTCAAAATAATCACTTGAGTACTAGTACAACAGTCGCGTCAATTCGGTACTAGTACAATAGTCACTACAATTTATTTTGGTTGGCTATGAAATGCAAAGTCTGACGTTTTTATTGGTCCACTTTGACATATGACAGGTAACCTGAATAGTCAAGGCTATTTTGAGTCTATAAAACTAACCAAGACTAGTACAGTAATATTTTTACCTGACTGCTATTACTGTAGTAATCGTGTAATGGTTAACTTTCTAGAAACTTAATGTTCTTTTATCTTCATCCGTGTTGTTATAGCGTCTTAACCAAATTAATTTTAGTATCGTTAAGAGCTTCATTACCGCACTGAGTGCGGTAATGGATATTACCGCACTCAGTGCGGTAATGGACAGATATTACCGCATTCACTCGTTTGATTGCCGCAAAACTCGGCCCACCGCCTCGTTTTGGCAATCAAACTCGTTTCGTTAAGATGCTCATAATCAAACTTGTATCGTTAATATCTATAATAGACTTGACTAGTTTTTTTAAACAATTTTCAAAATGTAGTTTTTAAAATCTAAAGGTTGTGAGTCGGTTTTATGCTTTAGTTTGACTTTATTGGCGATTTTAGGTAAAACATGTCATGAAAGTTTTTCTACTGGACTCAGGAGCTTAAAAGTACTCGGCGTTACAGCTTCGTACAATATGTTACTTCGTCCAGTTAAAGATAATTTTCAAGACTTGATATATAAATTACTATTTAACAAACTAGGCAGTTACGTATTACAATTACCGTATTTTGAAAAGTAATTCAGTTTCAAGACAAATTAACATAAAGAAATTTAGTTAGTAATTGCAAAGTAACTGATTACTGTAAGTAACTGCCCAGCTCTGGTCACTAATACTTGAAATACAGATCACTACAATTAAACGTATTTAACTACCACAAAAAAAACTTTTGCTGTTACTTTCAAAATATGGTCAAATTAGGTAAAAACTTTAAATAAAATCCTTTCTATAATATGAATTCTTTTACTTTGTTTTAATCGCCTAGGAAAGATAACTACAGTTAGTACAGCTATAAAGAAATCCGGCAATAGCAATTGCTAAAGAATGGCGCTTACTTTCACTACACATATTAGAAACTCAATTTTGTGGTCACTACAATCCACAAAACCTAAATTCAAATGCGAAAAAATAAAATGCGGTAACATTATATTTATTATATCCGTAAATGTCACTGGTCACGTGATGGTAATTATTTGTGATATATCTGTAATTAATTTCTGTGATAATAGTACACTCCTATATTTACTAAAAAACTTACCTCAAAAGCAATTGAAGGTCGCGTTTTAAATTCGAAAAGCGCTTTACTGCGAGCAGCGTGCCTTCAGAAGCACGCAGTCCCAAACTCGAGAGTAAAGTCTCGACTAAGTTAATTAGCGAAGTATATATCCCCCGACAAATGCGAGCTTGTTCTGATTAAGCGCCTTTTTGTAGAGTGGGAGGAGGGCCACGGCGGCCGCTCGCAAAGCATGGAGGTGGAGGTCCGCGAGGCGGAACCCCGAGACTCCACCGCACTGCTGGTCAACAACACCCCCTCGAACCCCGGGACAGGTGAGTCTTCTAATTAAGGGGATTGTTTGCCGAAAGTGTCGTTTTCAACAACGCCTGCATTTGAATTTTAAATGCCCTGCCGTGCCGGGGTGAACGCCGATTCCTGAAATTAAGGCTACCCGTAGCTGTTTAGACCAGTGGTTCTCAAAGTGTGGTACGCGTACCCCTTGGGGGTACGCGAAAAATTTTAGGGGGTACGTGGCAGGCCAACAAAAAATAAAACAAACCTTTAAACTTAAATAGGGGAAAAAATTATTTTTCGACGACTGACATTGAAAGTAGATTTTTCTCACTGTCATTTGACAACAGAAAGTTGACATTTGCCGCTGAGCGTGCGTTTTCATCTTTTTGCCGCTCGCCGAACGTTTTGGGTTTCCGCGTGAACAAAATAGGTAGCCACGTCCGAATGTTTCCTTGACAACGCCCGTCATTTGTGGAAATAATCGCGTCACATGTCATATAGACTGCGCGAGTAATGTTAACTTGATTGTCAATTAATTTTTGCGATAAAACGAAATTTGATATTTTCCTTTAATAATATGCTCAGTCGTCGAAAAAATAGTATGTATATTTCGAGCTAAAAGTGCGCTTGCCGCTTTTGCATGATTGCTGGTTTCGACTTCGTCTCAACCAGCAATATTCATGCGCAAGCGGCAAGAATGCACTTTCAACTCTTAACATACAATATACTATTGTGTGCTTAAGACCACACGGGAGAAGTGTCAACTTCTATGGCATTGGGTATAATAAAATTCTGCATAAAAAATGACCTATTATATCACCCTGTATAATTTTCCACCAAAAAAATTAAGTTTTAGAGAAATATAAGGTTTTGAAAATTTTGAAATTTTTGACTCGCCTTGTATAAGTCAAAAATTATATATAGTGGTGGCGGGACGATAGACGGGTAGACAGAGTGCATCAGCTGATGTGATGTACACCCCTCCCCGCTTTTTGTTTTTAATATAATAAAAATGTATGTAAGCAATATCTCTTTGTTTTATTTAAACATGAGGCGTAATTGAGTTACACAGGTTAAAACTATACCTACTAAATAAAAAGGTTTAAGATTTTTTTTATATTTCAGTTAACTTACTGATAAGGGGTACCCAAAACTTTTTGTTGGTAAAAAGGGGTACAGTGTCTAAAATAGTTTGAGAACCCCTGGTTTAGACCAATATAAAGAAATCAAACAGAACGGGAAGGCTAATGCATTCGCGTTTCAAGCATTGGCTTAATTTTTATCAAAATGGAAATATAACTGACTAGCCTATTTTTCAATGAATGCGAAATTAGAATTGTTATTTAGATTAATAAAGGGAATTGTAAAAAAATATTCCTCCAGTAATTCTTCTTAATTTATTGAATTTAATTTCGAATTTCAGTTAAAGCTCATTTATAGAAGATGCTTCTTAAGTAGTCACCATAACTATAGCTATGTGCCCAGACAAAAAATATTTTTTCCAGGCGCTGAGCTAATTCTTAAAACTATTTGCCATCTTAAGTTTTTAACACCATTTAAAATATCACTAAAATACTAGTTTTAGGGAGGAAAGCAAAAATGTGTTGCTAAATTTACTATGTATTTTATTTATAGGGTAAATGAATTGCTACTCCATTGTTCCACCCAAACACTCTTTCCTGTGGAACCGATGTTGTCTGGTATAAAGTTATTATCCAAGTTTAATACCTTGTTATTTTAATTGCGCTACGGGATAAATTCGGCGCGTACGCCTATGAACTCGCCCCGAGAGTAAGAGAAACAACACTTGCAACGCACGCCAGTCACAGGGCTAGGTGATGCAATTGAAAGAAGCAATGGATAGCAACGAAGCTGGACGTAAGCATGCAGCTCGTTTGTCTTACGTATTATGCGCGGTGCGAATGTAGTAAAGTTATTCATTTCTATATGGTACATAATGCGCCAAAACCGAAGTGATAAAAAACTTTGATCTACTTAAACAAGTTAGTCGATTTTCCTCATGGGCTGCTTTCTGACCGATACCAACGGACGGCCGGACTCGGATCATTCTCACACGTAAAACCAATATATTCTCGACTTCACTCGTGCCTCATGTCAGAGCTTTCGTACTATCGTCCCGACGAACATCTCCAAAGATCACTGGTATTCCAATGCTCATATTTCTGTCGTCGCGACGAACATTTCCGAGAGTCACTCGTGACCCTGGTCTAGAGGAAGCCCTCCCATTCTTTCAGATGTATCTTTAGGGAGATTAAGCCCTTCAAGTTGGTAGTATAGGCATTTTGAGATAAATACTTTCAGTCTTTTCCGGATAGCCTACTAGGTTTGATAAAACTAAGTTTGTAACCTCGACGTCACCTTGGGGCCATTTACCTCAGGATGTAATAAGCTGCACAACAAACAGTACCGGCTGTTGCAGGATTTTTTCCTGTACTTAGTTTTGTGTCTGTTCAATATACGATACTATTTGTACATGGTGTTCGCCTATACTGAGCACCTACCCCTGCCTGCAGCTAATCTTACGAACGAGTTCAGAGTTAACAGGTGGAAACCCGGATAACTCTGCAGCAGCCCCATTTGCCGAAACTGTTCCATTCTGTATTGGGGAATGCCAATCATCTCTCGTGGTGAAAATTTTAAAGCAGTGAAACCCGAATAATAATCATTACTTGATTTCGACGTCCCTCTTGAATTGGTTTTAGCATAAACATCTCCGGTTTCAGAATAGAACTGTGGCAGTTTAGATTTTATAGATAGTTTCCTTATCGTTATATTTATTTCATAACTACCTATGTAGTTATATATTCCCTCTCCCTACGATATTCTGAGCTTTTTACCCTTTTCTTCTTTCAGGCGGTACCCAATGCATGGCAACTTTCGATAGACGTTCATTTGTTACTCTTTTTAAGTGTGCGTAACAAACATACGAACCGTCTTATATTTTTTCACAGATATTAGTTTATTCGGGTTCAATTATATTTCGTATATGTGTATTCCTCTGTCTTACTTTTCTAGAGGTTCTGTACTATCTACGTCGTACGTCCGTATCTACCCCTAGGTTTTTTGTTATCTAGCTGAGTCGTTCTTCAGGTTTTGATAACTACATTATATGTTTCATACTTTACCTTCATTTTCTGGCAGTTAATGTCTTGATAAAACTATGTGCCATTTAACTTCTAGATGTTTGGAACTCTCACGGATTACAAAATTTTCGAGCTGTAACTTTCCTCCTTCTTCGGTGCAGTGAATGTGGGTTTTACTAAAATTCATCCTTAATCCTTCGTGCTCTTCTTTAATCTTTCTCGATATATTTTTTTTGCTTGAGCTGTAAGGACCAAATTGTCACTTAATTGCGATGAGTATATAAGCATGTCATTTATAGCGATGCGCATTCCTTTTCACCCTTTCTTTACGGTTCTTAGTAATAGTTTAAAATATATGTTGCTATGTTTTTGTCAGGGCACAAATAGTTTACAGCCATTGATAATCCAACCCATTAATTTCGCAAATAAAGGTACAATGTGAAATGAAAATTTTGAAAAATACTAAGAATAATTGATTCAATGTGAAAAGGGGTTTATCAATTAAGTTGAATGTTTGTAGTCAAAAATAAATGCACCAATTTTAAATTTCATTTCAAGCTCAAATGGTCAAAATCTCTCTCTATTTAAAACATACAGCACTAAGCTGTAGTCTTAAATGAATCTTAAATAACAACGAGCATTTAAATTAGACAAATTAATATGCGTACAATATGGCAGAGTAAAACAGTGTAACAGTGCATGCATTTTCGAAGTTCGAACATATGTGATCCGTAGAAGATTTCGTTCGAGATGTGTTTTTCGTCTTCCGTGATCATAGTACACTGGCGTAGCTACCTCCTGATTGTCCAACATACATCGTAGTAGGTTTCCGAAACAGGAAAAAGTGGCGACGCATTTGTAACAAAGCTCGAGTGAAGGCAGCAATTATTCAAAAGCATTAAAACCTAACATAGCAGGCCAGACCTGGTTACAAGCATAGCTGAAGTTCCATGAAAACACAGTAACCATGTTGAAAACCAGAAATTACAAAATGATGTCGTATTTACCTGAATAGCGGCATCTCAGTCAAAGTTTGACAAAAGTAGGTCATTGGGTTACGCTGGAAATTTCAGTGCCAGATCCATATGATATTAACGAGATTAAGCCCGGAGTTTGTTGCCCTGGCAGCGGAGAATTGCAAAACATAGGTCGGCAGGTAAATTTCTCAACGGAGCTCCAACGGTTTTAAGACAAAAAGTAACCAAGATTATGTCTCAACTGGAACCACCTGTGAGCATGTGATTGTAGCGTAATTAAGACATGTAAGCATAGAATCAACTAATATCTGAATTTCGAGGGTTTTTTATGTTACATTCACGCCTTTTGTAATCATCGCACGCTGGTTTTAGCAAATATGGTCTGACGTAATGTTAGCCAAATGGACTATTATTTAAACAACTAATGTTCGTTTTAGGGCGTTCAACCTTCAAGGGGGTTTATAAGGATTTTTAACAGCCGAAGAGCGTCACGTCAAAATTTAACTTCTAAGTTAGTCACTTCGATTTTAGCAACTAAATTAATGCTTCATAAACATGTATTGTGAAATGTAAAATTTGTACGATATATAAAGCATCGACACTAAAAAGCTGTAAATTAAAGCGTTTGCTTTAATTTACGCGAGTGAAAATCGCTATTCAACTTAAACTTACCTTAATAACCAAGTGTGTAAAGCCTCCCTAAAGAGTCCAAAGCACGTGTACTCAACATAACACATCCTATAATAGCTACCAGCACAGCACCAACCTGCATTTCGTCAATGGCACCCATATTTGAGGAAGCCTGCGGAGCACCAATTTTTGGTGCGACGCACTGTGCTCTAGGGACACTGTCAAAAAGTATAGGGCCGGACGGTAGGAAATTTGCCTTACTGTGTTTTTGCATGATACATAGCCCGCGGACTTGTTAAATGCCGCTGCACTCACGTAAAATATGATTTAAGACCTAAATTCCACCAGAATAAGGAAATCAATCTTTCTTTGATTATATAACCTATAAATACCCACGTTTTGAAAAGTAAATTGTTGTTTACGTTATTGAAACCAGACACTCTATTTAAATTGCAATGAACATGAAAAAGAAAGAATTTCGTTCAACTTTTGAGTCATATGTAAGTTCAATGGAAACAAGTATTTCCTAATCAAAGTAATATCTGTTTGTGGCGTTCCAAGCCCTTAAGCCCTAAGTCCTAAGCTATTTAATCACCAGTAAGGCAAGTGAAGCCCTCGCTTTAAAGCAACTTCTTGCTTATAGGTACGGTGAAAATTCATATTACTTAGCTAAGCATTTTTTATACGTAATTTAATAAACTGTAATTAGAAGAAATATCACAGCAATATACATTATATACAATAAAATATAATGAGTCTTTGTTTTAATCTTTCTGTTATACCGAAAATCTGGTTGAAACTGTTTTCTTTACCTCAGGTTTATTAAGATATCCGTACTGATATGTAGTGATTCTTCTTGTAGCAATATTTTCTGTTGGATTTTATTGTTCTACTCTCATCAGTTCTTCGATTACGTCATAAACCATATGTTCTTAGTTATTAGATTGTTGCGTATTTTTTCGTAAGCATAAGCCGCTGTGTGAATAGACTTTTCAGTATGTTCGTACAGTTTATCGCAGTTTCGATATGTCTTTTCTTGTAACTTGTTGTCCAATTTGTTCTGATAGAGACTTATTGCAATTTCACCGTTTTTAATACTTCTTAAACGATGTTTTGTTGTTATTACTTTACTGTTTCTTTTCATGTATATTAATTGTACTTAGTGAGGCTACAGTACCTATGTGGGAATTTTATGTCAGTCAGTGTCGTAGGTAGGGGAAGGAGCTCGAGGGGCTAAAGCCCCACACTAGATCTAAAATATTAATATAAAATCATCCCTTACTTACACAATTCCTTGAATACCTCTTAACCACACAAATACTTAACATCCGCTCAATACGTCGTCAGTAGCCTTGGAGAGAAATTAACACGACAACGTTGACCGAAGGCATTCTCTTCACCAAATCACCAGTGAAAGTCATTCTAACGCTATTTATACTGCCTAGCCCGGAGGGAGTGTTCTAACCGACCATTCAGATGTCAACTTCAATAGAGCGTAAAGATCAGATTGGGGAGTTGGTC
Organism: Agriotes lineatus; assembly: GCA_940337035.1. Taxonomy (NCBI): domain Eukaryota; kingdom Metazoa; phylum Arthropoda; class Insecta; order Coleoptera; family Elateridae; genus Agriotes; species Agriotes lineatus. The sequence continues at coordinate 24,605,450 of OW679196.1, read as the reverse complement.
TTCCATGTTTGTGCATAGGTTTATTATATTGATTCTTAAAAATGGTCAAAATTTAAAAAAAAATGTAGCTGCTTTGTTAAAGTTAACGCCTTTTTAAATTTTAAGTCAGTTTCCGCAGTACAATGACCCGTTTCGTAAATATGTTGGGCAATACTAGATCTTTCAAAGCTGGTGAATCTAAAATGAGCTATATTATTTTTAAACCTACTACTTACCAAAATTACGACATGTTTGTCCAATATATTTAGAGTCATAATGGGAACATTTAATTTCGTAAATGTGTAAAGACATTTTTAGTTTGTATGAACGAACGGCTAATTAGCAGTATTTTATAGATTCCGAAATTGTGATTCCGCCTGTATATGGATATTTCGAATTATTCGCTTGCAGTCAACAGTTTTAAAAGCAGTCATTCTGTGTTATCGCTCTGTTTCGGGTCTATTGGTACACTAGAAAAGCCCATGTGGAAATAACGACCCGTCTGGCGACGTGAATTCTTGTACGTATTAAAGCCAGGATGTAAAAGACAGTTACCGTGCGTTAGACAGAGCAAGTGATTGCGAAGCTCTTCGACCGTTTTTCGAGTCAGAATTGTCCCGGCGTGACTAGAAGCAACAAGTGATTTTGCAGTTGTTATCCCGCCATGCACCCTTCGGGGTAGCGTAGGTGAGGCTTTACGTTTGTTTATTGTGTGATTAACGGATAACGGTTTGTGCGTTTGGTGTGTGTGCGTACCGCATATTTTGTTCCGTTATTTGAACTTCCGTCAATTTAAAGCAAGTGCGGTGCTTTTCGCACTTTATGGACTTATTGAACTGTACGTGGTAGCTTGGGCTGTGAGGCGAACATAAAGTGGTTGTTTACCGATTTAAGCTTTGAGTTTTTCGTTTATCGTGGGGTGACACCCTTAGCACGTCGTTTGACGGATTGTCCGTGAAATGTCATTACCAGCTCATTATGTAACGCGAAGTTACCGCTTACCACCCTGCCAATTACCGCAGCAGGCTTAGGAGGATAATTTCATGGCTTAGTTCCATCAGCCATTACCCATCTCTTTGAAGCAGCTTTAGGTGTCTATTATAGTGTCTGAAAAGCGACCGTTTGCAGCAATGTAGGACAGCGATTGTCGCTAAGCCAAGCTTCTTACAGGTATCCTTTATTGTATGTAGTAGCTTTACCGTGCCGAATTTTAAGTGTATCGAGTGTTTCGCCGAACTGCCAGACAATTTGTGTGACGTTGCGGTCATTGTAATATTTATTGTTTGCCCCATTGCATTTGCTAAACCTTTTATAGTTGTGTACCTGTCAGTTTTATTTATTACCGCCAAATTACGTGATCCTGCGTAGTAAAATTGGAAATTGAGGTCTGTGTAGACTACAGTTACGTCAATGTAAATTCATCGAGTTTTCGTTCCTAGGGTGTAACTTTGCACATTTTCTTCAATGTCCTTTGTTAATCGCAGGCATATTTAAACTTGCCTCCCTGTAAACTATGGCAAGGAATAAATCAAAGAGATTGCTTTTATAAAATTAAAATACACCTACTAATGTTTATGATTATTATAGATATCATTGTATGCAAGAGTACCTAAGACAGTTTGCGTTACCCTTTGTAAACATTGCAATATATTTATTTCGTATCAAAGCAACCTTTTCACAATACTATTGGAGTCAGTCAGCTGAGACTGGTGTTCAGAAGCCAAGTGCATACAGCTTAAAAATTCCTAAAATCAGCCGTAAAACTTATTCCAGATACTTTAGCATATAATGGTACATCATCTGTACTTTGTGTCAATAAATTTGTGATTTGGAAAATAAAGTAATAATTAATTTCACTTCTTTATAATATACTGTCAATCAAATAAAACTGACATAGGAGTAAATTACTTATTTAAATCCAGGCATTCGATAGACAAGTACATAACTGAAGATAACTTAAACGCTTAGTAAATTAAATAAACAGTCAAAAAAGTTATGTAAAAAATAAATGTTGGGTCACTTTTGACCCGATTTCTACCGTCCGGGGGTTTTAATCGAAAACAAACAAAAATTTATATTTTTGACTTTTCAGCTTAAAATAGTTATACTAAGTTAAAATAATCTCTGAAATATTTTTGTGGTATTCCACGAGTTATGCTGTTGTTTGGGTATTTTGCTACATTTCAAAATTCAAATAGTAGAAATTTCAGGACAAACATGTGTAGGTTCTCAACGAAAGCCAGTAATAAATTAAAAAGTAGAACTTAGGTTCTTTACTGGAGCTCAAGAATAATCATTCTCCGGTAAATTGCTTGATATGGTGTCCGTAGTTCCTGTTTTGCAGGCTGTCTATAATGGCTAGAAGAAAAAATAATGTCTTTATCTCTTTTTCGAAAGTGGCTCGGGGGGCACTAGAAAAACCATGATTTATTTTTCACTCTAATTTAAAGTTTGAAACTTTGGAAATATATTCTTTATTTGCAAAAATATAAGAAAATATTAACAAAAATATAGGATTGTATATTTTGAATAACAAGGAAATTAGACCAAATAGTTTATTTTTATACTGTATAATTCGGAACAAGTCGTGATTTTTAGTTAAGTTAACAATAGATAGTGAATTCAGTTTTCCACATTAAAAAACAAATTACTAAGTACATTATGAATTCATACTTATCATCTTATGTAAATTCTAGACATTTAAGTTCATCTTTCTAACCATAAATATTGCCTGCATGTGTTGCTTCTATGTGGATTTATTTAACTTTAAACAAAATACCATAGATATAGATATAGTAATGACAAAAATTCAAACGTCAAAATTTTACCGTAGTAAATAAGAGTTTGTCAAAATTTTATTCTTGGGAATAATTTTAAGATGATTATTAAAGGTGCTTTACCAACTGATTTTTAACTATTAATTCAGGAAATGCATGTAAACTACTAGCCTGAATACATTTTGACGATTTTCTGTTAAAATGTTTCGCTCTGAAAAAATATATCTCGTAAATTTCTTAGCAAAACACTCTGACAGGAAACGTCAAAACTTAATCGGCTATTTTAATGCACATATTACTGTTGATTATTTTCTTCATATCCATAATAATGCGTAATCACTATGGTTTCTGTCATTTTAATAATGACAAAAATTCAAACGTCAAAATTTAACTGCGGTTAAATATGTGTCAAAATTTAATCGCTTGTGCATAATTTTGACATGATTATTAAAGGTGCTTCGCCACCGAATTTTATCTATTTATTCAGGAAATAATCACGCCGAACATCCCGCGTGCATGTAAACTAGCCTGAATAAATTTTGACGATTTTCTGTCAGAATGTTTTGCTCTGAAGAAATATATCTCGTAAATTTTCTCACTCGGGATTCTTGTTGAGCGGCAAATTTACTTAACATATTTCTTAGCAAAACATTCTGACAGGAAGAGTCAAAATTTAATCGGCTATTTTAATGCACTTGGGATATTACTGTTGATTAATTACTAGTTGTGCATACTCGATCATTGAAAATGAAAAGGGTTATGCAACACATGTTACACATCTGAAACAATGTTTTTAGAAGGCTACTATAATCTTCGAACATTTTACAGAGCTGTCGATGAAATCGTTATTTTCATTACAAGCGTCGAAAGTAGCAAATATCGTGTGTGTTGATTAGACAAACGAGGGCGTAGCGAAGCGAAGCCCGAGTGCATCTAAAACACGAGCACAGATATGACGGAAACACATTTATCTTCCTTCCCATTTTACAGCAGACGCTCAACACTAAAGACTGAACTTTATGGGTTTACCTCTCTCATGGTCTCCAACAATATGTCACCTTACAGGCTTCGTAAACTATTCATTTTTTGCCAGTTGTCGACGCTTTTAGAAAAGCAGCAATGTCATTTATCTAACATTACATGCTTACATGCATTGCTAAGAAATGTACTCGTATATAGGGATAGATGGCCTATATCTTACTGTTATTTAAATTCTTAATGTATGAACATAGCCTAAGTGCGGGGATTGCAGATTATATCAAGAGAATTTAATTTGCATATAGTTATCGTAGCATGCCAACCTTTCGTTTGAATATTTTTGTATTCTTCTATCGCACACACTTTTCCCATCATTGTACCTGTAAGTTAATATATTGGGATCAAGTGCAGCCCATGTAACTAATAGCGCAACTTTCTTGGTAGTTATGTGTTTAGTGATAATCCATGGCTCTTTTCAACTCGAAAATCTTTTAATCCAAAAACTCTAATCAATTATAACTACATGAAAAGCAGGTGCACAACAGGAATTATTCCCCAGACAGTTTATAAAATTGCTACCAAATTAGTTGCAAATGATTAACCTGGAAGCCACGTTTAGATATAAAACTCCGGGAACACTGAATCATAAACTAGAGAAAACCCAGTCAAACAACTTTACGTTGTTGTAGTTTAATTTCATTGAAATTTTGTTAATATGCACCATTTTCAATTTTCTGTATTAAAAACTTTTTTTTAATGTTTCATTACAGGCATTATGAGCTTAGCCGAGTTTAACAACATATAGAAATAAATTTGACCAATTGCATTTTTGCGACCTTTAAAGCTCTGGGATCATAATTATTATACACCCCACGCTACCAGTTATGAACCACAGATAGGGTGGGCCCAATTAGGGTTAATTTTAATTATATATGGTAATTAAAGATACGGAAATAAATGAATGAATTGGAGATACTCACCTACATTATTTTATTGTAAATATGTTTTTATCTGGAGACGGATTACCGCCCCAAATGAAGAAAAGAAAGAACGAGAGAAACATGATTTTTGGTTAATTATTTCGATATGACTTGAAAACTAAAAGAATGTATAAATTGTATAGTGGCGGATAAAAATATTTATAGGTAAGAAAGTCGTTTTAATATTTTAGTATGTATTTCAAATTCAAATGAAAATTCAAATTTAAATTGTTGTAGTTCAAAATGTCTACTCTCTCCATTTAAATTAATAGTAATTTATTATACAAGACGATAAAGTTAAATTTTATCCACGAGTGAATCGTTTAACGACGAGACGAAGCCGAGACGTTAATGATTCAAGAGTGGATAGTAATAACTTTATCATCATGTATAATACATTTTTTGTATAGCAACAACCTTAACCATTTCAAAAGAAAATAAGGAGGGTCAATCACATTTTAAAATCTCAATAGCTAGATTGGGTTGCTAGAATAATACGAAGCTGTAATATTTAATTTAAATAAAAGTTGGAAAATTTAATTACTTTATCTACCCTTGATGTTAAAGTAACACTTGACCTTTTGTTTTGAGTCACTTAAAGCAAACATTTGCTATAGAAAAATAGTAATTTATTATACAAGACGATAAAGTTAAATTTTATCCACGAGTGAATCGTTTAACGTCGAGACGAAGTCGAGACGTTAATGATTCAAGAGTGGATAGAAATAACTTTATCGTCGTGTATAATACAATACTTTTTTCTATAGCAAGAACTTTAACAATTTCAAAAGAAAATAATGACAGTCAATCACATTTCAAAATGTCAGTAGCTAGATTGGGTTGCTACGATAATAGGAAACTGTCATATTTAATTTAAACAAAATTTAGAAAATTAAATTACTTTATCTATCCTTGATTATTTTTTCTATAGCACATGTTAAAGTGTGCTTTTATCAACTCAAAACAAAAGGTCAAGTTTTACTTTAACAGCAAGGGTAGATAAAGTAGCACTTTAACATCAAGGATAGATAAAGTAATTTAATTTTCTAACATTTGTTTAAATTAAATATGACAGTTTCGTATTATCTTAGCAACCCAGTCCAGCTACTAACATTTTGAAATGTGACTGTCCTTATTTTCTTTTGAAATTGTTAAAGTTCTTGCTATAGAAAAAAATATTGTATTATACACGATGATAAAGTTATTTCTATCCACTCTTGAATCATTAACGTCTCGACTTCGTCTCGACGTTAAACGATTCACTCGTGGATAAAATTTAACTTTATCGTCTTGTATAATAAATTACTATTATTTGTGAATAAGCAGTTCTAAGCACTGACTTAATATTCTTCTATTTTCCAATTTTGATGAAGTATATAATAACTTCTCTGCATTTTTAAAAGGCTAATTACTTAATAAGGGCGAGCTCTATATCGTATGTCTGCGCGTAGGGTACATTGTTGCGAATGCGAGTCGTTAAATTTACAGCTTGCCACTTAAACATTCTCTGATTAGTTATAGATATGATACAGCAAAGTTCAATTGAGAACTTCCTAATTGCAGTTTCCAACCAATCAATTAATTAAACAATTAACGTGAAATTCTCTATGCTGTATAATTTATTGATCTACATAGATAATTGGGCATGAGTTACACAATTACCGTAAGTAATTTCATCTATACCTATTCAAATTCAAACGTTGGCTCCATTGCTTTATATAACCCTTCCATAAAATTTCATTGCGAGAACAGTTTTTTCTAACATTATATTAAAGCAAAATCTTAAATTCATAAAATTTTGGTTTTAATTTATAAATCAGTATTAATATTTGCGATTTTACGCATTAAACAACTACAAAGGTATGCCTTCCAAGCCGTAATTACTGGGTCTTTGAGGCTTGAGGCCGCCGATCTCCTATTATTATCTACTATGAAAAGTGAAACTTAAATGTTGCAGAAAATAAAAGCAAAAGTCTCTGACTCATATTACACATCACCCGACATTCCAAGAATACTTTAAACAAAATATTAGTTTTTCACACAAATTTTAAATGCGATTGAAGATACTTTATTCGAACAACGATGTGTTCCCATGAAACTTTGAATGAGTGCCGATACCTTTTGATTAATCACTAGTAAATTGAAGGCTAACAGATGGGCTGTTAGACTGCAAGTGATACAACAGTGAATTATATCGAAGAAATGCTGGATGTGTAGAGAGATTACTATAAGAAGCTGTATATGGGTGATTATACTCTATCACTATCAGACATGGATTGAGAACCTAAACCACCAGTATTGTTCTCTGAGTTAGAATCTGGTGTTTGTAATCTAAAGCGATTGTTTGAAATCTTATGTCTGCTGAAGTCCTACATTCTCGGGGGTACGAAGATATCAACATAATCCACCAATTGTATCTAAAACCTTAAAAGACTGACGCTCTGTTTGAAGAATAGAATACGGAACTGTAACATTTATACGCTTTAATTTACTACGCCAGCAAAATATTCTTCTTCTTCTTTTTCCACTGTCTTATCCGTTCCTGATGTTGGCTATTAATATGACGCTGCAAACTTTGCTAAGAGCGATGAAAAAATGTTCTGACTCCTAACTACTTCCATAAGTTAGAAAGCCAGGAGATCCTTTTTCTACCGGTATTCTTGTTTCCTACATCTTTCCTTGCATGAAAGGTTGTAGGGGATGGTATTTATGCACATTGCAGATGGCGCGGCCCAAGTATTCGCGTTTCTTTTGCTTAACGGCGTTCAATAGCTCCCGTTGGCAACACGCTTTTCGAAAGACCTCCTCATTGGTGATGTTATCCACCCATCACATACTAAGTAGATGACGGTACGTCCACATCGGTAAAACTTTTACTTTCCTGTTCGTATCTTGAGCACTGTATAACAGAGTGAGAGAGACGCAGCACCCCACTGTTCCCATTTCAGATCCATACTGAGATCTCGGCGGTCTAGAAGTGCCTTTGTGAGGGCGGTTTTGCTTTCTTGATTCGACACTTGATTTCTACAGAATGTGTAGTCAATCACCCTCTCAATTTGTTGATCGTTTGCCGTGAAGATTGTAGGTGGTACAGGATGATGGCCTTAATAGTACTAAGGTCTAGGGTGTGCTTTCGACTCATGCGAAAGACTTCGGTGACAAGTTCTTGTAATTGCTTCAGCATGTCCGCCATCAGCAGGCCGTCATATGCGTATGGGGTATTGTTGACCTAAATGTAGTGCTAAACTCCCTCTACTGCTTTCCTGAATATGATAACAGGCAACCTTGTCTTACACGTCGTTTTTTTTCCAGTACGAGTTGATGAAAACGCGTTGTTGGCTATAAATAGTTGCTTTTGTTTCTTTATCTTGCTTTAACAGTTGTTGCAAATTTAGTATTGTGTATATCAACAGCTCAACTCTGAGAAGATCTTATTGCTAAGATTATGGATACTGCATCAACTCTTTATGCTGGCCATGAGACTCTTCTTTTCTTCGAAGAGAATCTTATAATTGTAAGGAGAGCTCAACTGTGTGTACAAAAATTAAGTTAACAGTTTGAACAATTACTGCAGTAATATGATCTTCAAATCATAACATTTAATTAAATTAAAATATAATTTTGGGGTTTTCACCTTATTTATCTTCTTCACGAAAAGGAGCGGTATGGGGGAATATCTCCTCAATTTAAGGCAAATTATAGAAAAGACTAGAAAATAGACATAGTATTGTTATTTGTGCTTTGTGGATTATAGAAAGGTCTTCGTCAGTGCGAAATGGTATATACTTTGGAAAGTTTTATTAGAGGTTGAAGGTCCAAAACACTTTGTGTTCCTGACTTAAGCCCTATATGAAAACAACTTTGCCAAAATTCCACCTTTCAAATGCATTAGGTTGTAAAAAGGGATTACACGGTGTTCTATTTTGACTCCTATGTTATTTAACAGATTTATCGAACATGTGATGCGTTTAATGTAGAATAAACGACATGATGATGTAAACATAGACAGACGATATTTAATGTCACATGTGCTAATGACAATATCCTCATCGTTGCAAATCAAAATAAAATTGTATAAATGCTATTAAACGTATATAATATTAAACCTCCCAAGGGATTGCCAAGCGTTGTGTGCTCACTAGCTTTCTTTTAACATATTCAAAATCATAAAAAATGGCGATAATTATCATTCAAGACATATCAGAGAGGAAAGAAACTATCTACTCGGTTCCAACTTCTCAATAGTGAAGCTTTGTAATGTGGATGCAAGATGCTAATGATTAAGAATACGAAGAAGGAGACCTTCGCATTATCCCTTCTCCCTCTATTCCTAGTTTACCTATATTTATCTTAATTGTTACATATCTCACTTCTGTACACTACAGGCGGCCTTATTGCTGATTCAGGCATTGTTAATTTAGTAACAGGTGGAACCATTTTGAATTTATTTTTGCACCTATGGCGTACGTTCAATTATACTAAGTCGTTATTGTTGATCTTATTTCTTTACTGTTGCTTCTGTTATCAGCAGTCTTAAATACGTAAAGTTCTTGACTCTTTAGCTCACCTTCTTCATTTACCTTTTTGACTCCACAATTACAAAATTTGCTGTTCTGCCACGATTCCCTTCAATTTTTGATTTGATGTCTCTCTATGTCCACGTTTGTTTCATTTCTGCCTACTCCTTTCTCCTGAACATATACAACTAGTCAATATATTTTTTCCATGCAAATATCATCCAGTCGTCCGCTATTACATTTGCATTCTTGTTTTTGCAGAATTACAACCTCTTTAAAGCTTTTCATTTCGTTGTGCTTGTTTTGATAACATTCCTGTATCGTTTTTAATTTTCCTATTTGACACTGTCTTTCATATTTCTTATATACCTTTTTTCTGGAGTCTTCATTTCTGCCCATCTTGCGCTATTTTAGATAAGAAAATCTTCGCTTTTACTCTTTGTTGTTACCCCTTCCTTCCCGATAGTTCTTGTTTAACTAGCTTTTCCTCACATCTTGCTCTAGTAAATTTAAAAATGAATTTAAAGTTTCCCACTTTACTCCTGCGGTTTGTTTTCGTAGTTTTGTTTGAAATGTATAATCTTAGTCTTTTTTTAATGCCTTGCCTTTTTCTCCGAGTCCAGTTATTCTTCTAAATTAAACAAAATCTTCTTGTTACACGTGAAAATACGCTTACGACATGTAATAGACTAAAAAGTTATTCGCGACTAGCTGCAGTGCTAAATGGCCGAAGTCTTACCTTAAAAGTACAGTTGTTTACTTATAATAGTATCATATACTTGGTGTTGCTAATTCCTAAAAGCACTACTGCATTACTGTTCCACAGTTGAAATGCACAGGATGTAACATACTACAGTAGTAAGTTTTCGGGCAACGGGGACTGTCCCGTTGTCACTGTTACTACGAGAAATATTCCCAAAAAAGCCACGTCACGGCTATACATTGCAAGAGAAAGTGATTTTGATAGATCTGCAACAAAGTATCCTAATGGCGTTTGGTCTTCCCAGAAGGAAGAGAACTAAAACAGTTACCAATACCACAAGCATGAATAGCATAAATCTATACATTTATGAATTACACACACATTAAATGGATGATTACAGCTTAATACAATAATTTAAAGATATAAACATTGGAAGGCATCGAGTTAATGCATGGTCTCCAGCTCGAGACAGTCATCTTGATGGATGAAGATGTTCCGGCCTCCTAGCTCCAAGTGAAGCCTGGGAGGTTGCAGATGATGCTCCAAGGGATTCTGCCATATATCTACTCTGTTCCTCGGACGCGAAAAGTTAAGGCAGGCTCTGCAGGTCAGTCAGCATTGGTAAGACACCAATTGCCACATCGTCAGGGCGATCAGTAGTGTCTTCTGATATAATTCGATTCTTGAAAATCCACGGTATTTTGTGGAAGCGAAAGGGGAACCTCAAGGGTTTAAGACACTGCGAAAGCTCGTAATTAATTCGGAGATCAATCGATAAGTCACTAAAGCTGATAAAATAGTTTCCCGTTTCTAGCACTATACAATATCAGACGACCTTTAACGCCAGGCACTGGCAATCATACGTCCGGTAACTCTCTTGGTATCTTTTTTTCTGGCAGGCGTCGTTTGAGTTGGTTTCGCAAGCAGCACTTTGCCACTCCGCTGATCCACAACAAGCAGCGTGTGCCGGAAATTGCACTCAGAATGATATAATAGTGTTACGTTTTTACGCTCGGGCTATTTAAAAATCATACGACGCTTCTTGCATTAAACATTTATTTACAACGAGTAATTATTATTATTTAATATTAATTAATTACTTAAACTACGAACTATTTCTAACAACGATACACTAATTAAAAATTATTTATATACGGCTTAACAGTAATGATTTATATGCTTATACACTCTATTTATTTACACTGGATTAAACATCAATTATTTATGTAGCTATTTATTTTATACGAGTCTATTTATGTAGCAGCTTACGCCTTTCGGGCTGAATGAGAACTGATTTCTTATTCCTGCGGCGCGTATTTATATATCCGAATAATTTCCGTCTAGAACAGTGATTCCCAAAGTGGGCGATATCGCCCCTTGGGGGGCGTTGGAACGATCTAAGGGGGCGATAGTAGCCTCGGGTGCATTTGGGGGGGCGGTGAATAAAAATAAGGGGGCGGTGAAAGCTTAAAGAAAGAAGAGAAGATAAGAAAATTTACAAAAACCATTCCTACATATTTCATCTGTTGTGTAATATAGTGTAACATTATTTTCCAAATAAACACACAAAATGCAAGTTGCAGATTTATTTAATCCATGAATACTATTTACCATTATTAAATGTTCTTATTCTTCTTCATACCATTTGTTACTCTATTTATTCAGTCTGTTTATTCTCCGTTCCTTTAATTTTACTTTATCACACCCTTTAATACACGATCCAGAAAGTAAATACCATTATAATAAAGGGTTTATATTATTCAAATTTGCTTTTACTCAAAATACAGGTTACAAATTTAGAAGATTTGTTTATTTTAAAAATATCGTTTTTCCTAGCAATAATAATTTATACAAAATTTCTATATGGTATATTTTATTACAACATTTCATAATTTTACTTTTTTTTACGTCTGGGAGCAAAACACGGTTTCTATGAGACCAAAATCGTGAGAGAAATAATGAATTACTCTCTAGAGAAGAGAAATGTCCCTAGGGAGTTTAAATTATGACTGAGCAACAAGAGCTCACAATTATGTCAAATTCGAGGTTTTCAGGTTAGGTTTTGCGTCAGTTTGTGTCAAAACTGACGCAAAACCTAACCTGAAAACCTCATGTGACATAATTGTGAGCTCCTGTCATATTGACTTACAGTGCCACCAACTTTAAAATTTATTATAGGCTACTAATTTTAAACTAAATGTAACTAAAATGTCAATAAATGACATTTAAAAAATACAGGTTTTTCGTTGTAAATCTTCCTGCAACGTAAAAAAATAGTATATGCAACTTGGAGAGAATACTATTTTGCTTCAGTGCAATTTCTCTCTCTTATTGAATAATCTACTATTTCAGAAAATCATTTGAGTTTGGCTTTCACTTTAGTTATTCCGATTGTCAGTTAATACCTACAAATTAAAATCTAAGCTCTGATGTTAGCAAACAACTATCCCAACTAAATCAACTTATATGCTCGAACCTTTTTAATAAACTATTCACAGTTTAACAGTGACTGTATCTAATGTATCATTCATTAAACAATTCTCAAATATTTATGTTGTACTATTAATGTATAAATCCCCCTTGTACTTTTTAATTGCTAATTAATTTATTCTTTCAAGCTAACTTCCTACCTAGAAATACTCTTACAGATAATTATCAGTTTCAATATCTTTCTGTTTGTTCGCTTAAAAAATGTAGATTTCCAGGGGGCGCTGAGTAATTTTTTTTTCTGAAAAGGGGGCGGTAGGCCAAATAAGTTTGGTAACCACTGGTCTAGAACATTCCAGATTTCGCTCGTAGAGTCCGGCATTCGCATGTGTTGATCTCGGACGTGTTTCCGAAAGCGTGAGTCATGCCTTGCATCTGGCTGCAAGGTCGCTTTTCCAGGCTTCTGGAACAGGACTCATCTGCCCGCAGCTGGTTCCAAGACCGTCTCGGCGGCGGTGACTCATAAGTCTGCAGCTGCCTGATCGCCAGGCCGTTACAATAGTATAACATGTTTACAGCATATTCATAATATGGTCGAATTCCGAAACCATGGAAATTATACTCTTAGACCATTTGTGTTTAATATTTCAGTTACTGCCTCTGTTGAGTAGAGGATAGTTGTTACTTTGTTAGCTTCCAAATCGATTCATCGGCTAATTCTCTCAAACAAAACAAACTTTATGACTACTTGGATACAATTGCCGGCCCGCCAGTCCCAGAAGACGGCGCGCAGTTCTTTAAGTACTGATAAATGATAAAAAGCCAAAAGGGCGCCGACGAATCTATACAAATTAACGACAAGGCGTCCAGGCATTCAACTGAAAATTCGTAAACTCAAGTAACACACAATTTCCTGAAAGAAACCTCAAACCACGCACAGGTTGTAGTAACAAATAATAAAACCATATTAGTAGGTAGTCACAAATTAAGCTTGCTTTTACTGCAAAGTTCAGGTAATTATTAGTACAAATGCCAGGTAATTATTAGCCAATTTAAGGTTAATTTGAAGTACAACATTTCAAATAATTATTGGCCATGATCCACAACAGTTTAAAACTAAATGCAGGCGCACTGAACCTAGACGGCGCAGTTGAAAAATCTATTATTTAGGTACGAACTGTACAATAGCAGCCGACGTCCGAATTAGTAGCAATCGGGTGAACCTCTAACACTTGTACACTCATCGCATCTAGTATAATTTCACTTAAAAGAAAGTAAAAACTTGATTTTAGCTTCTTTTGAGCTACTTCTATAAGCTATGTGATAATCCAGATAAGCGGAGGCCCACACATCCGAAAATCGGAGTGCAGGTGATAACAGCTCGAATCAAGTCAAGGTCGACGCGCTTGGTCGCGGGGATGGCGTTTCACGGCCAATACTGAACTTTAGGAGTTTCAGGGGGCACGGACTGGTTGCCCAGATTAATTTGGGAACTTGTAGCTGATCCGCCAACTAGGCGCGAGAAACCAATTCTCTACAAAACTGCCCGGGTTACAATAATCCGCAACTTATGCGGGGGCTACGAACCAAAACAACCATGTTCTGTAAGCCCGTAAGGGGGTCGAGCATTGCCAGCTGAACTGAACGGCTATAAACGCTGTGAAGATTCATGCCGAGACAGTGCAGCCAAGTTGATCAGGTCTTGCACCTCCCGCCTGACAACAAGGAAGACCGCAGGGTATCACTGGCAACGATCAGTGATATGCGATCCTAGCGATTGCATCCTTCTCGTGGTGGCCCCGTTGAGACTGAACCCCGCGGATCTAGACTGGGAAGTCGATAAACATCCCCCAAGCCCAGCTGTCGTGTCGTGGCTAAGGGTCTGCACTTGGGATAACGATGCCGGCAAAGACGAACCTCTGGTCACGTCATTGCCGTTATACCATACATGGATATCTCTGCTGTAGGCATGTATTACGGGAGATATCTGTGCTGGGGGTCTTGGCTTCACCGCCCGGACCAAGAGGAGAAAACCTCAATAAAAATCCTAAATCTCACGGCGGAGGACCAGGCTCAAGAGATGCATGGCTGTCTAGAAGATCAGCCTTTCTGGTTCCAAAATCCCCTTTTCGAATGTGTTATGCGACCCGTGCAAAGCAGAGCACCAGCAGGTGTAGGCGCAGGGGCTTATAATATGCGTCATCAACGGAGCCTTCTGGATACCAGGCGCCCTCCAGAAGTATTTAGCCAAACCTCTTACAGTTGAATTAAATACTCACTTGTATGGATTTAACAACTGCTTTTTCACAGGGTGAAGACGACACACTGATGGAGTCATCACCGCTTCCGACCACTGATGCTCAGACTTCGGTGACCGAGATAGAAATGGAACAGTGTGCCTCTACTGCAGAGTTGACAGTCCAGACTTCCAGTCAAGGACAGTCTTCCGAGCAGGAAAAGGCCGCAACTGGAGCGGACATAGCCGATAAACTAGGCAAAGTGTCCCTCAAAAAGGTCCAACTTACAGCCAAGGAACGCAGAGAACGCGCCAAGCGAGCCTGCGAAGCCAAGGGCATTAAGTACGACCCAAACTTTAAAAGAAAGCAGAAGATGGAGAAGAAGAGGGCAGCAGACCCAGCTTCGAAATCTGAAAAACCTGCAACCAACCAGGGACAAAAGAGGCAACGCTCTGACGAAGCCACTCCCTCCCCGGCAAACGCCAAAAAGAGGCCGAGGCAGAAAGTAGACAAGCCGACCTCACCAAAGGCAGGCACCAGCAAGCTTGATTTTGCTGAGGCAGCCACTACGGTGAAGATGGCCATCTACCCTGCTGCATATCCAGACGTCAAACTGACAAAGGAACAAGGTGACCTAGTCAGAGACAGTCTGATAAATCTCATCTTCCAGATGGAAGAAGAAGAGAACACACCTCTCTTTACCAGCCACTATCTCGAAGCTGGTACATACGTGGTTGCGTGCAAGGACGAACTCACAAAACACTGGTTAAGTGAGCAAGTACCTAAGCTGCACCCGTGGACCAATGCCAAGCTGGAGGTAAAAGAGCGGGCAAAAGTTATTAACTCCGTCCGGGTAGTGTTCAACGTCCCCAAGTGGTACGACAAACAGAAACCCGAGGTTATTCTCCGTTTGATCGGAAAACAGAACAAACGGAAGGCAGATCTCCAAACCGATACCTGGAGAATACTCAACGTCACTCCACTAGAAGATGGCGGTAGAACGTTCGCAGCAATGATAGATGACAGGGCAAAACAAGCACTAACATCCATCAACTGTGTAGCGCACCTAGGCCTCAACAAGGTCACTTTCCTTATCCGCTCCAAGGATAGGAAAGAAGAACTTGAAAGTAGTGCAAATTAACCTCCACCACTGCAAAGCAGCCACTGCAAATCTAAGCAGAAAGCTGCTAGCAGATGACATCGATTTAGCACTGATCCAAGAGCCATGGATAGTTAAGGGACAAGTCCGTGGATTAGGGGGTGCTAAAGGTAAGCTTATTTATAATCATGCAAGTCCTAGAACATGCATACTTATAAGAAATAATCTAGACTGTTTACCACTAATGGAATTCTGTTCTAGAGACATAACCACAATTAAAATAAAATGGAATAACGATGAAGGTTGTGACCAAGCCATTATAAGCTCCGTCTACCTTCCATCCGATTCCAGGGACCCACCGCCTAGCGAGGAACTAGAGAACCTAGTATCATCTGCCTCCCAAGACGATCTAGACCTCATCCTAGGCTGCGACGCAAATTCGCACCACACCATTTGGGGCAGCACCAACTGCAACATAAGAGGTGAGTCACTTTTAGAATTTATCTTAACTAACAATCTAGTAGTAGTCAATAAAGGTAACACTCCAACCTTTTATAACACTAATAGACATGAAGTTATAGATATTACCATAACCACAATGAGAATTAGTCAATCAGTGAATAAATGGCAAGTTTCAGACGAACCATCACTATCTGACCACAATTATATAACCTTTGAACTGTCTCAACGGGAAGTAAGCCAAAGAGTTTACTACAACCCAAGAAAGACAGACTGGGACCTATATAAACAAAAACTACAAGAGAAGATAGAACACCTAAAGTTCAGATCTTCCAATAAAGTAGTTTTAGACTCAAATGCTGACCGGTTAAAAGAGGCCATGATTGACTCCTTTCAGAGTAGCTGTCCTCTAATAGACCCAAGTCAGCAAAGAGCAAAAAAACACACAAATTGGTGGAATAAAGACCTAGAAAAGACCAGACAAGAAGTCAGACGTCTGTTTAACAGGTCTAAAGCCACAAATAACTGGGAGAACTATCACAAGGCTCTCACAGACTATGGCAAAAAGATCAAGGCAGCTAAGATAGCAGCCTGGAAAAAGTTTTGCCAGGAGGTGGAGACCACGCGATCCACAGCTAGACTCCACAAAATCATCTCAAAGCAAGCCATGAACCCAGTAGGCACTCTTAAAAAAGAAAGCGGAGAATACACTACAACGGAAGAGGAGACTTTATCTCTTTTGATAAAAACTCACCTACCCGGAGCAGTGGAACAACCCACTCTGGCTGAACCCAATCATACCCCTAGGAGGGAAGACTGGGAAACAGCTAAGAGAATAGTCAGCAAAGAAAGGATTAGATGGGCAACTAGCCTCTTCAGTCCTTTCAAATCTGCTGGAAACGACGGCATACAACCCGTAATGCTGCAGAAAGGGATAGATATACTGCTGAACCCACTCAAAGACATGTTCCAAGCAAGTCTTGCCTTGGGTTACATTCCCCAATCCTGGAGAGTGACTAAAGTAGTATTTATCCCTAAGCCTGGTAAGAGCAGCTATGCAGAAGCTAAATCTTACAGACCTATCAGCCTAACGTCATTCCTCCTTAAAACGTTGGAAAGATTAGTAGACAGATACTGGAGGGAGGAAGCCCTAACTTCACTCCCGATTCACAAATATCAACATGCTTACCAAACAGGGAAGTCATGTGAAACCGCCCTACACCAACTAGTGGGGAAAATTGAGAGAACCTTGGAGTACAAGGAGTACGCAGTCGGAGCATTTCTAGACATAGAAGGTGCCTTCGACAACACCTCCTACCACTCTATTGAAAGAGCAATGACAAACCATCAGATCGATAACACCACGATAAGATGGACTATGGCAATGCTCAACACCAGAGTTGTAAAAGTCAAGTTATTTGACAAGGAAAAGACAGTGCAGGCGACAAGGGGATGTCCACAGGGAGGAGTTCTTTCTCCACTCCTGTGGTGCCTCACAGTTGATGAACTGCTGATCCAACTCAATAACAAAGGCTACTACACTCAAGGATACGCTGATGACATTGTCATACTGATTCAAGGTAAATACCAAAGAACCGTAGACAATGTAATGAAATCAGCACTAAAGATAACCGAAGAGTGGTGTCTAGAGAATAATCTTAGAATTAATCCCAGCAAAGCCACTCTCGTCGCTTTCACTCGTAGAAAGAACATCACAAACAGAATGAACATAAAACTGTTTGAGACAAATGTCAACTGGGAGAACGAGGTTAAGTACTTAGGTCTAACCATCGATTCCAAACTAACTTGGAACTCCCACTTAGACAAAACAATCACCAGGTGCATACAAACATTAGTTATTGGAAAAAGAGCCATAGGTAGTACGTGGGGGCTCAAACCGGAACTGACCCTCTGGCTGTACAAAACCATGGTTCGACCAATAATTTCATATGGAATAATCGCCTGGTGGCCCAAAATAAAACAAGCAACTGCGATCCACAAAATCAGCAGAATACAATATCTAGCTAATCGGTGCATCACTGGAGCCTTTAAAGGCACCTCAGGACAAGCACTGAATGCTATTTTAAATCTGCCACCTCTGCACATCTTCTTGGAAGGTGAAGCCAGAATGGCAGCCTACAGATTACAAAGTACAGGTCACTGGATGACCACAGCTAATAATCTAGGACATGGCAAGATCATGTCACACATCAACAACCCAATATTAGAAATGGGTTCTGATCTTATAATCAAAGCCTATGACTTTGAAAAGAACTTTACTGTACACACAAGTTGGAATCCGGACCAACTACCAACTCCAACAAATAAGAACATCATTTTTTACACTGATGGATCTAAGTTTGAAGGGGGTACAGGTTCCGGTGTGTACAGTACCAATCCTAGAACCAACGAAAAAGTCAGTCTAGGAAAGTTTTGTAACATCTTTCAGGCTGAAGTACAAGCTATTAACGTATGCGCAAACATCAGCATAGAAAAGAAGCTGCTCAATCGAGACATACACATTCTCTCAGACAGTCAGGCAGCATTGAAAGCGTTAAACGCTTTCAGTACTTCATCGAGACTGGTCAAGGAATGCAAATCCAAACTTCAAACCTTAAGCCAGGGAAATACAGTAAAATTATGCTGGATCCCAGGTCACCAAGGTATTGAAGGAAACGAAAAGGCGGACAAGCTCGCAAAAGAAGCAGCCCGTAATGCAATGACCGGTCCAGAACCTGGTCTAAGCATTCAGAAAAACCAAGCCCGCTCAGCCATTAATGAATGGGTCAATACCGCACACCAACTAAGGTGGAGAAACTACAATCAAGCAACACACTGCAAAAGATTGCTAAAAACTCCGAATCCACATACCACCAAAACCCTGTTGAGACTGAACAGAACTCGAATCAAGCAAGTAGTCAGTCTACTAACAGGCACTGGAGCATTCAGAGAATTTATGCACAGGATCAATATCTATAGAGATGAACCTGTTTGCAGACTATGCCAAGAGGATGATGAAACAGCCTATCATATCCTCTTTGAATGCCCAGCATTAGAGCGTAAAAGACACCAACTCGATTGGAGCCTTAACTCTATTGACAACCACAAGCTAGTAGGGGACATTGCAAGTCTAGTAAAAGACACGGATGTCGGCTTGCTAACTTGAAAACTCCCGACAGTACAAAAAGCCCTAAGGGCTGACGTGCGCATGCCAGCAAAAGGCAGTCGTGTAATCTAATCTAATCTAATCTAATCTAAGCCCGTAAAGCCGCAGGTCAATTTGAAAGAAGCTACAACCAAGTCACTATTACTGCGTTTGACGACAAAAACGCGTTTAAACAAAAGCCAACATTCGAGTTGTTTGTCCGCGCTAATAAGAGTCAAGAAAGGCAGCGAGTGCGCGAAAATATGAAAACCTGCACCATAGACATTAAAAACATAGACGGCTCACACACTGAGCTGTGATAATATTAGAAGAGCCATCTAAAAGGAATAACTTATTGCAAAGTTAAACCAGTAAACATAATTTTTCATGTTTCTAAACGTATAACTCATTCAGATTGTGTCTATTACGTCTATCATTTCTACATTGGTTGTTGTGCCCATATTTCTATTCCATTACTGTTTCAAGCTTGATAAAATGAGCGAACATATAAGAAAAAGATTTGATATTAATTTTAGCAGTGATCCAGAATTGTATCCTTCATATTTGTTTGAACCATAGCTAATCAGATCAGACATAACTAAAAGATGTATCTCACTTAAATGTTACATATTCAGTTAAAATTTATTAAATACTGATTTTTATGTGAATGAAACAGTGGTGCTAGATTTATTACATAGCGAAGAACTGACTATAGTTAGTAGAATAAGGAAAGCTTTATGAATAAGACCCTTGTAAATAGTAAGAAAATTGAATTACTGCTTTTGTATAGAAAGTTATAAGTTATGGATGGACAAAGATAAAAATATTCATCGGTCTGCGAATAGAAACTATAAAAAATATATATTTTGTTTAGCGTTACTACCAAACTGTGATATTGGAATAGAAACTTGTTTTAAAAGAAGATATTATACAGCTGCGCTCCGAAATAAAATATCGTATTTTTCTAGCAATATTATCCTTGGTGGAAGCACCCATGTAGTAACTTCCAAGCGAAACCAAACGAGGTTAGCGTAAAATAAGTTCGTCTGGAGGAAAATATAGCTTCTTCGAAGTTTACAGCAGCCGCTGACCTAATATTTTACTCGTAGTCTGTGTTGAGCGCAGTTTTACTCTTTTGTAAAGATCCAAAACCCGAAGCGCAAAATATAGGAAACCGCAAATCCTCTTAATTTCGAGCTAAAGGGAGAATTTTACTTACAGTTTATTAAAAATTAAGGCCCAGTTCATCCTTCTGGAAATTACCAAGCATTATTATAACTTCAAGAGCACCGCATGCAGAAAAGGTGTGCTTTACCTCCCTTAATTCAACAGATTGGAAAATTCATAAAATCCAAGAAGGAGCTTAAGGTCTGTCAAATTAGCTTCCTTAAATCGCCATTCCCTCCACACAGCTTCGCTGTGATTTCTCCATCGCCCTAATTTGCAAAGAAGACTGAAGGGCCGCTCTTCTACAAGCTACAAACGATAAATTCATCACCGTCCGCCTGTGATTTATGGCGGAAGTGCCCGTTCAATTTAAGGGCGCTGCTACTAAAAGTGCAGATCAATTTCGCTGCGTATCTCGCTGGTCATTTTAGCTGCCGATAAACCCGAACGTCGCAATACATTTGGCGCTTATCCATAACCTATACAACTATTTGTGTACACTAGCCTGCTCCTTACATTTTATGTTTTAAAGAGCAACAAAGAAGGGACTAAAGGATCTAATGACGAGAAAAACGTTGGTTCAAACGTTCGACTGTACATGATGCCTTGTTTTCCAAGGGATAAAATGGGAATATTTTGGCAGTTTAGAGACTAATTCATCCAATGTTTCGGATACGTGTAATTGAGGAGTTGGTGTAGATGTGTAGAAGAAACAACCTGTCTGTAGTCTTCCTGAGATATTAACACTTACATTTTTAAACAAATTATGTTATTACAATAATTTACAGTCGGCAACCATAATATATGTGAATAACGATTACGCTATGAACATTAAACACCTATACAGTTGCGAAACTAGAACAATATTAGTTACTACATAGAAAAATAAAAACATTCATAGTATTATTATCGCGTCGACAAATATAGATATTTTATCCAAATAACTAATGTCGGTGTAATAAAAGGCTGCTTTTTCAGAACTTTAAGTTTATTGCTATCTCCGTTACTTCATCGCATGCGTGTACCATCCATTTATTCACACCGTCGTGGTTGCCATAATTCAAAGAAGGTATTCTAACTATTTCTGCAATGCTAAAGCAATGGGCCGTTTAGAGGATGATGCAGAATGAGTTGCTAATGGCTTTAGCTTTTACGCAGCATTGCGACTATCAATGGCAATTTAAATTCTTTGATACAGGTGTGTTAAATACATAAATATGTAGATGGTGGCTAGTGACCAACATGCACATGTTATTATTGATTTTGATCACACTACGAGTATTTAACCGGCAAAATAAGCACAATGTTTGATTTAGGAAAGGCTCTAAGTATCAATACCCTTAAGATGTATAAAAAATTTAACGGTAACTGTTAAGACTCTAGCTATTAATATAAAGCTATTTTAATAAATTTAAAAAACCTTCCCATTTTAGATTCGTTTATCCGATATTTTGGTCTCATGGTTTTGGGCAGTTTTGAGTGGTCTCGCAAAATAAATTTGCACTATAAACAACCGAAATTAAGGTGGGTTTCAAACACGTTTACACCTCATGTAGTTAATTAAATGAAAGATTAATGGAAAATAAGAGAAAGCAATAAGTGAAATTAGGTTACTCCATTAAATCGTTTATAAAGACATTATTTATTAATAATGTTAATAATTATACACACCCCAAGTTAGTTATAAGACGTTAGTTCTAAATTTTAGCATTAATAATACCTTAAAATACAAATTTTATTATATCATAACATATCGTTTATAAGATACTTTACGATTTAAAATTTCCCAGCAATATTATATCGAAATGAGATCAAGTTTTATCCACATGTATAGTACAGTAAAATTGGCCGCGGCGATTTCTCTTGTTCAGTGGTTTAGGGTCATTAGACAAGTGTAAAACCAAAAAGGCGTCACCTCACCCCTTGCCAAACAGCCGCCATCTTGATAACAATTGAATTTGTTTTTTCTCGCGATCCATTGGTCGCACAGAAAAAGTTATTGAACAAAAAATGTTGGAAATAAAATTCTACACAATTTTTATCCTTGCCGCGATACCGAGAAGTTGGTATTTCAAACGGTAGAGGGCAACAAAGTTACCAAAAATCTGTTTCCGTCATTGTAGCTCTGTGGGGGTGGTTTTCTCCGAAAATTGCGAATGTGAGAGCTGTAGTGCTTGAAAAAATATGCACGAATCTTTTTTAATAATGGGATTGATTTAAATAGTCTCCGAGTGACAGCCCTTCAAAGTCCTCCGAAATATATCGTACATTTCCCACACTGCGCGTGTGGGAAATGTACGATATATTCCGGCGCAGCGAAGTAACCATTTCTCTTTTGCGAGATAAAATCGTCACGTCACTTAAGTAGTTTCAATGTGAATAGGTTTTCACAACCTACAGAAATTCTACACATTTTTGGTCATTGCCGCGATACCCAAAAATTGGTATAGGTAAAAGAAATGAAAATGATGGGAAAGGAGTATATGAGCCCAGAATGATATCATTTGGCTCATATCCGTAAAGCTCTTAAATTTGCTGGTGTAATATTTATTATATAATATGATAATTGCAATTGTTTATAAATTTTGCCACAGGAATGACCAAAATTCAACAAATTGACAATTGCTTTACCACGTGCCATTTCTGCAAAAATAATACAGACACCCGACTGTCTAAATGTTATTAAACAACAAACAGCTTGTTTCACTTCAACTAAAACATGCTACGGTGAACGAAATTATATTTTGATCGTTTAGGCCAAATGAAATGAATCGGTAATTTCTTTTATTCAATTTTGACAGTTTAAAGTGACATTATTAACTCCATAACCTTCATAAACAGTCTGTGATTCACAAGTGAAATAAAAGTGTTTTAATTCACTAGAGAATTAAAAAAGTTTAATTCACAAGAGAATTAAAAAAGTTTCAATGAAGAACAACATATTTTTATTATTTACAAATATTTACATTCAATTATTCTTTCTCTTTCTAGTGTGTAATATATAATTACTAAAATTTAGATCAAATCGACGATGAATGGGCAAATTTATATCTTAGTTTGAATGTTTTTTAAATTTTTTATTCAAAATTTCGTCAAAATTGAATAAAAACATATATACGCCACGTAAATTAAACATTTATTAACTCAAAGATATGATCTCACTCGCACTACGTGCTCGTGCGCTCAACATCTTTTCGTGAATAAACATATGTTTAATTCACTTGGTGTATAATATCTATTAAAGTTAATGTTTCCCGACTACTTTTTGTAATTTGTTATTGTTAAAGCTGTTATAATACTGCTAAAAACGTCTACAATTACGATGTAAGAATATCGACCAAGAAGATTTTCTTTTGTGGGTACAAAATAAAGATACCGGAAGAATCTTAACTGTGCCAAATGATTTGATTCTGGGCTCGTATATTGAAAGTAATTTCTTTTTGCATAAACCCTAAGATATATTGTAGTCTACTCAGACACGTTTTCTTTTTTTGGAGCTGTTTCTTCGTCTTGGTTCGGAGCCTCGGACACAACTGAGTCATTATCGACCATGATAGAAATGTTGCTAAAACTTTTATTGAAAATAGAGCTCACAAATTGTTATAAACGCAATGTGAAAAATTCTTGGAAAAAATCCGTGAATACGATTGTGAGTGCTGTCTCATGATTGTATTATGATTAAAAATGGATAATAGTACGAGCGATAATGGTTTTCTTTATGTTAACCAAATGGCAGACATGACATCTCGTTAGTTATAATAAGTGCGAGATATAAATAATTTACATCTTTCCACTTATCCGCGCTGCGCGGACTTTGTGAAGGGCTGTCACTCGGAGACTATTTAAATCAATCGCATTATTAAATGAGAATCGTGTATATTTTTTTAAGCACTACAACTTTCACATTCGCAATTTTCGGAAAAAATTACCTCCACAGCGCTAGAATGGCGAAAACAATTTTTTGGTAACTTTGTCGCCCTCTACCGTTTTAAATACCAACTTCTCGGTATCACGGCAAGGATAAAAAATTTGTAGAATTTTATTTCCAATATTTTTTGTTCAATAACTTTTTCTGTGCGACCAATGGATCGCGAAAAAAAACAAATTCAATTGTTATCAAGATGGCGGCTGTTTGGCAAGGGGTGGGGTGACGCCTTTTTGGTTTTACACTTGTCTAATGACCCTAAACCACTGGGCAAGAGGAATCGCCGCGGTCAATTTTTTTAAGGTAAAACGACAATTTTACTGTACTAGTAGTTCTTGAGTAGTACCTAGTCGAAGTTCCATAGCCTGGCTCTGGCTTTAAATGTTTCTTTGTATATCATAATCGCCCAAGCACAACAGCGTACGACCTAAACTATACTATTCTTGAATGTCATGTTATATATTGTAGTGTATGAACTATACTTTAATTGTTATTAGAATCTTATTAGAATTCATACTACTCATAGTTAATAAAAAATATGCCCTTTTAAATTATCAATCATATCAATGGCCAGCGGATTGCCCAGCGAGCATATGCTCGACTCTCAAGCGGCAGGCCCGGGTTCGATTCCCGGTGGACTTTAGACGGATTTTAAAAATTGTACGCTTCCCGGCTACCACGCTAACACCTGTGGTAGTCGTTAACCCCTAACAAGTGAACCCTTCCTCAATTTCGACGGGCAAGGCTAGCCACTTACCCGACTTACGAGTTAAGAGGGCTCACAGAACCACACATGTGTGGAATAAACAGGCCACTGGCCTAATATAAAAAGAAGAAGAAGAATCATATTAATATTACTTACTAGCTCTGGTATAACCTTTTAACTCTTACCTCAAGTTAGTTTTTAACTCTTATGATCTTTAGATTCAAATTTGCGTATTTAAAATACTTCTGTCATTAATATTTAGTTTAATAAACGTCAAACTGACAATCTAGCCAATATGATACCCTTACATTCAATCAGCATCAATTTCTATAATCTGGGTAAGTACTTTATATTTGATAACGTTTCTTTTTTAATATTAATTTACCGGTTTCGGGATATTAATCCTTTGTTTACATATACAAAAGTGGGCTGGTAACTAGGTCATAACTTATCTGTAGGGTAATGGAATATTACCCTACATGGCAACCATAACCATATAGCAACCGATAAACTATTGAACATATCACGGATGTTATGAATCATAACAGCCTTAGAAGTTTTAAAATCCTCGCTCTACGAGCTCGGATTTCAAAACATCTGCGACAGTTATGATACTCATAACATTCCTAGATATGTTAATAGCTATAACCACTTTTATTTAAACAGATACCTTCAACTTAACCACTTACTCTGCACTGACACTTTCAAACTCCAACAAGATGCAATACCTTTCCACCTGTAGCCACGTTCACCATTCCTCATTCCGCAACATGCCTTCTCTGCAATAAACTGCACCTCTCCAAGGACAACCAGGCTGATAACTTAATACTCTGCATCTTCTACATGGACTGCACGGATAGCCAGGTAAATAATCCTCTAGACCACAATTGCAAGGACCTTCCCCCCGAACTTTTACATGGACTGCGTTTTACCACGGATAGCTATGTCAATAATCCTCTAGGCTGTAACTGCAAGTATTCAATAGATTGCACCTCTCTATTGACAGACATGTCAATGGTCTTCTACCGAGCGAGCGACTGCATACCAGAAATGCCCATGCATACTAATCCTCTCCCTCATTCACTAACTTAGCGAACTTTAATGTATTCTTATCGTAATAGCCCATACATCCGCCAAACTTTACATCTATTTTTCGTCAACTTTTTTTTTTTTTAATTTTACTTTTTACAATTTCCCAACACTCCTCCATTCATTTTCATAAAAATAAAATTCAATTAATACTGTAGTTTATCAACTTTTAGTAGTTTATTAATTCTTTATTACATTACAAAATCGAATCTTCACATTTTACCAATTACCTCTCACACAGTATATTTTTCTAATTTTTCTATCTGTTACATTCTAGATGTTAAAATTAAAACCTAATTTATTCTACTAACATATAATTATTAATGACTTTTTAGATATTATATTAGCTTGACTTTTCAGTTGTAATCTTTTTCCAAAATATTATTAATAAAATATATCTTCTAACTAAAACCAAATAACTCTTTGTATTTTCTCATATACAAAATGAATACATCAGCTAAAACTTCTTTTTTTAATAAAGTCAAATGTTAACCCAAATTAAATAACGGTATTTCATTTCTAAATTGATCACACATTTATTTCTTAAGCATTACGAATTCTCACAAATACTTCATTAACACCACAGTCCAAACCCCTATTTTATATTATGCAAAATAGATCCAATGTACTATTGTAATACAAAATGTGCATTTATCTCAATATGTACTGCAACATAGAAAATAGATGAATAAATTGTGAATTCGATGCGTACAAGCCGAATATAGTGCTAAATTAATTTTATATATATACAAGTTTTTATGGGTAGAATTTTAAAATAAAAATATTTTTTATCTATCATACATGTAAATCATTAAATATAATTTATACAATTTGAATAAAAATTTTATAGATTTTCATAAAGCTACGAAATAGACTGCCTTTAATATCACAGGTGGTGTAATTAGGTAAATAAGGGAGTAAATGGCACTATTTTCGGAATTAGGTCGCTGGAGACGTCGACACGTTCCTTAATATGCGAACAGACCCATGGTGTAGTTTATTTTTTAGTTAGGTAGTATTGATTTGTATTGTACAGAATTATTCCGGATTTTTAAAAATTAGTGTATTAAGCCAGGCAGATCGTGTGGCTTCCTTGGTGCACAATATTTCGTCCCCCGAAATAAGATACACATGAAATTTTCACCTAATGTAAAAGCCCGGCTTTGCGCTTCTTAGTTTGGCAGGGACCATTGGAGAATTGCTTCCGTGAATCGGTCGGCGAAGTGCAATTCGTGGTCGATAGATGACCAGGACGACGTTAACAGAGTTCTTGTTGAAGGTATGCTAGTGGTTTAATGAGCTTCTAGGTTGTAATAACTTTGGTGAAGCTGGTTGATTCTGGTTAAATTGTCCTGAGGGACGTTGGGTACAGAATTTATTTTAGTGGCGTTCGACGAGTCGCATCCTCCGGAGCAAAGTAGAACTAGATCAGGTTCAAGTTAGGAGGATAGCTCTACGAGTCGGTTCCGCCGGCACAAGGTAGAACTAGGTGCAGGTATCAGGAAAAAGCGGCCATGCCCACGAAGGTGAGTCTGGAGTTGGAGGTCAGGATCAGGATCTGAAGTCTCAAGTGAAGTGAAATGGATGCAGAATTTGCTTTTATACTTTTTGGTCCTCCTTATTGTTGCAGTCGCTTCAGGTACAATTGAGTGGAAATAGAAACTTTCTAAGATGTGGGCCTTTGGCCTGTTTGTTTAATGAATATTTATCATCCTCTAAAGGAAAATGTAGATTCAAATCTGTTCACTAACTTTTAGTTTTATATATATTCTTCCCTACCATGTTAATAAAACATTTCACAATGGTTTTCCTAGAGAATTGGTCAAACGCCTAGCTGTATTTAATCTTTGAATTTTGTTACATTCCTGCGGAAATGCTCTCCAAAAGTTTTAACTTGTAACTTGCCCTTCAGGCCCCAAATTTCACTTGCAAATTATTCATCTAAGCTAACTATTGTTACTCGTAGCCCCTTTTTAATTAATGTTACGTCTGATGATGACAATTTGTCGAAACTAGTCACGTACACACAATATATCCTTTCAACCGTTTGTAAAGCAAATAAATTCGTGGGGAAGACTTCAACGCCTTCATTTATTATTAAATCCAACCCCACTTTAAGCAGCAATGGATCAACTCCTATTTAATACCGTTCACAATACTATACTAAACATTTGAACTTTGTATCCACAGAGTGCTCTACTGCTAACTCTAATACGAACCGTAACATGTTTTTTATTACGTTAGTATTTGTAAGTGTAATGCTAAATGAAAGTTAATTAATAGTGTAACATAACTATTACATGTGTTTGTTTTTATATTTAAATCTTTTAATTTTATTTAATCGACAGAACCAATGGTTACTATAGTAGGGCGTTAACTTTTATTGCAGAACCGAAAAATAAATAGACGTTATTATTTCCACATAGCTCAGGCTTTACCCTTCGAGAAAATGGAGCCCAAGAGATACAGAATAAATGTTGTAAGAGACAAACACGGGCAATAAATAAGGCTTTTAATAGAGCTTCATTGCAGAGATCCTAACGGTGTCGCGTGGGAGCATGGATCAAGCGTTAAAATCGCAGTCGCAGGCGCTGAAGTTCGAATTCCTTCGCCGGTGACGCGTTTTTATTTGAAAATTCATTTACTTTGCATTACCAAGTGTTTTCCTTTATTGTTTCAGAATTTTAAGGAAATTTAAGATATGATTAGTTTACCCCTAGCTCCCTTGGATTTCTTTAATTGTTCAGTTCCACAACGACCACTTACGAGGGAAATTCTGAGTAAAGCCTTTAACAAATTTTTTTCTTATTTTCTTGGTGACCATTCACAGAACCTTTTGATTCGATTTTGAGTGACATAAACACTTTCAAAGAAAATGCTAAAATCTCGTCGAATATATTGGATTTTTAATATTATATTAAGTTGCTCGTAGTAGGCAAATACTATATTCAACTTGGTTCTAAGTATATTTTATGTGTTACAGCTCAAAACGACCTTAAAGCACTTTGAGGATAGTCTAAATGGGTCGTTAGGACACGTTAATCTTCAAAAATACAAAGCTCTGTCTAATCACGCCCCAATTTTCTGTAACAGATGGTTGACCGGTTATTTGCTCAGGGAGAAGGGGGGGGGGGGAAGTCGGGTCAACACGACGTATTTTAGAGCAAGATGCTGTCATAATAGGGGTTAATTTTAATCAAAATAAGAGGGGAAAATAAGCGCTACAAATTTCATTTATTACAATGGGGGTAAAACTTTTTCGGCCGGCTCTCGTAAAAATTCGAAGTTAGAACCAACGCTTCACTTCGACGGTCTTATGCTATGTTTCCGCTGCTTGAGAACCTACTTTTGCTAATCTGCTAGCTTGGGCGGCCACCTCACAATTAATAAATCTAAGGAAGCATAACACATGTACAGCAACACCTGTAAGGATCACATATAAAAGTCCAGAAAGTTAAAAACTAATGTAGATTTATTAACATTTAAGTATGCCGGTAAATGTTTGACAGTACCTAATAGATGTAAAGGAGGTAATTAACTCTAAAACCTACTTAAAAATTATAGGTATGACATAAAAATTACATCGGTTACATTGAAACAACAGTGGTGAACAAACCACACAAAAATTCTGTACGATATGAAGCAATAATAATGACAATTTACGCTAAGCGTAGGCCACGGGCGTCAGCTCCAAAGATTTTCGTTGCCACTTCTAAAATTACGTCACTTTAATGTCAACACAGTCTCACAGACGCTCTACAATACACAGGTAATAAGAACAGTAGATCACAGTACCTGAATTATAACCGGTGATGTTGCTAATTCATGCAGCCAAAAGGTCTCACTGTTTCGTTGCATTCTCTGCAGATGATTAAAGGATAACGTAGATTGTTGGCCGTCGAAGCGACGTTATCAAACGAACTCCGCATAGGCCGGGATTTACTTGAAGATCCTTGTAGCGACAAGCATTGGGAAGAGGGCAAAACGACAACTAATTACCACAGTTTCCCAGATTTGGCACCTCAGAAAACCTCTTTCGTAGAAATCCGGCAAAGCGTTAATTGCATACCCAGTGCTACAATGCAACGGAAAAGATTGGTTAGGTCATAACACACACCCGCCAAGGGATATTCAGCCACACACCACCGTGCGGTAATAGCTTCAAATCATGAGTCTCTTAGAATAAAACGCACCACAAGAAGCATACGAACAATGGCTTTTATTAATTGTGAAGACACCCCACGGCGGGCAAAGCCCCTGTAGGGTTGACACAGCTCATGTACTTCGTAGTGCTGCCGAAGGGGTTAATGCCTCGAGACGCGGTCGGAAGAACAAAGTGTATGGAGCGCTCTTACTTGTTTTCCCATCCCATTCATGCAATCGATTCGCTCCAACACAATATTACAACCGCTTCTTCGAGCTAAAAAAGGCACGTCGTGATAAAAGATGATGCGATGGGTTTTTTGATAGTGGGGTTTACATCGCTAGACAAAGTGACGTCAAGGGCCATCTGGGCCGAGTCGCACACGTGCGAGGAATCCAAACTGTACTATACTAGAACGAGCAGGAAGGGTCGGTGTTTGAATTTGAAAAGGCAGCACCGAATTGCCAATATTTTAAATAAAAGATGCGGGAAACCACACATATTTGAAATGCATGTGCGGGATTTTAAACTGATCTTAACATATGTTTGCGAATGTGTTTTGTACAAACAACTTTCTCGAACGTAAAAACTCCCAGTGGAATATATACATTTTTATTTGGAAATCGCTGAAACTCTACTTCGTTTGCCTTGTTTATATGGAATACTATCATGTAGAGTATCTTTTCTGTTTGAGAATTGCTTTTCTGAAATATTAATAGCATAAGACCAGGTGATGCACTTCATAACTACAAAAATGTATGCAATTACTTAACAACATATGAGTAATATAGGCAACCGCTTATACATTCTCTTCAACATAATAAAATAACAAGAAATAGAACGACACTAGGTCCAAACAGAACTAAGAAATACTGCACTAGGTATACTAATTTACTCGCATTTCTTACTTACTCTCGTGGTTTATATTGAAAACACTTTTGATTGCTTTGCTACTTGCAATTACGCCATTGATGGGTTGCTCATCGGATCTCCTGCCTCTACTATATTCTTAAATAACCTCAAACTTTGTATCCATGAAATTGAAAAGTGTATAGGAAGCCTATATTGCACACAAATATATTTTTTAGGTAACCGTCCTAAAAATCATCGATTATTGTACACTTTTTAGGCTGGAAAGTACTTCTTTGCAGGATGATTTTGTAAATGTTTACTTTAAAGGATTATTTTGAAAAAGTGGTATTTTGATTGGTTTTCGATATTTGTGTACTGTAGTAAATA
Organism: Agriotes lineatus; assembly: GCA_940337035.1. Taxonomy (NCBI): domain Eukaryota; kingdom Metazoa; phylum Arthropoda; class Insecta; order Coleoptera; family Elateridae; genus Agriotes; species Agriotes lineatus. The sequence continues at coordinate 24,573,879 of OW679196.1, read as the reverse complement.
AGGCAAAAATCTCTCGATTTCTACAGATACATGATGCTTGTTTATTATTGTGTTGCTTCAATATTTAGGTAAGATTACCATGAAACACAGGTGCCAAATAAATGTTGCACGTAATTCACCTGGAAATGCCCTTTATAGTAGGCTTTCAGGCTTCGCCTTCGGCATCGGCTTGTAAAGATGCTCTTTCTAGAGTCTAACCTACTATTAACTGATTTGAGGTACTTTAAGAGCATTAAAAGACGACGGACTTATAATAAATAAAGATATTCAAGAGAATTAATCACTATATCAAATGACTTAACTATTGACTTTTTCATTTTTTTTTTATAATTCAGTGTTGTAGAATTGTGAACAGACGCAATTATTACTTCTTTTAGTATTTTTAATACAAAAGCCAGTTTAGTTAAAAAAGTCATTTCTGCTGGTCTATTAACATGATTGCAAAAAAAACTCAATTTTAAACTTCTAACACAATATTTCCAGCTCCAACAGTATTAAAACCTTCAAAAGTCAAGTCTGACTACTCGAGTTTATGCTGGGAAGAATAGCTGCACCGCGAAGACGCCTACAAAGCTGTGCAAGCACGTGGTGTTTCTAATTAATTACAGAGATAAGAAAGAAGGCTTGCGAGGGAGACACTAAATTTAGCCGCACTTATTTTGCCAAGGCTTCCTGCACTTCACTTCGAATTAATATGATACAGCACTTCTTTATAGCGACGTTGTGGGCTTCCGCCCCGCTTTCATACACTCAGATATAAATTTCTCGAGACGTCCTGCTGCCTTGTTACGGCGTTCTTTGTGCGCTCTAGTGGAAATTAAAAGCTGCTCATCTGCAGTTTTGGGCTGATATTAACAGGTTTTGTTCTATAGGTCTATACCGATCTATACATTTATGGAAGGTGTCTCTCCTAATTCTCTTCCCATTTAACCGTTTTTCTATATGTTATAGTTTTTGAGTTCTACATGCACAAAGCACAAAAACCTCAAGCTAAGAACACATTAAATAAAGCCATCAAAATCATGACAACCACCACATTACTCCTTATGTATGTCGCATGACCCGGTCGGCAATGCAATTATAGTATGTTCTGTGCCACAAAATAAACGTGTTGATGCAGTCAATGAACTATCTAATCTCAAATGCAAGAATCCTTTAACTTTCAAAACACAAAAGAATGTTAATTACTTTATTGTATTTTGGAACCATAATCTTGTTTATTGGCCCTCGATAGCGGGCGTAAAATGGCTGTCATGGCCCTGCGGCCTATAAAGTTACTAAGCAGTATAACAAGCACCAACAATGTGGGCTAGTAACACCAACAATTTGCATAGAAACCAAAAATTCACTGCGCCAGAGCACCGATGGCGGAGTAGTCTGTAGCCGAAATGTTGAATCCTTGAATTTTGTACATTTTGATAACGAAAATAAAATAAAACGTTGTAGGTACCACGTGCCTAATCAAGATATATAAATAAAATGGTTGAGTTTGTATAAATATTAATTGACGACAAAAACAATACTACTATTTTTCAAGAGTTTTGTAAACAACGTGGGTTCGCTAGAGGAAACATCATACATTTAAACACGCTTACGTATTGCCCAAGTGATGTTTCCAAAATATAGGGGGTATGCCGTTATCGTCAACCTGACTGTAAAAGGGATCAGCAAAGGCAACCGACTTCCCAGCCGGAGCTGGTCGTGGATAAAACAAAAGACCCAAATCCTTAGCTGCAAGCAAATTATGGGCGCCAAGTAGCAGCTAACCCAGTAATTTGCTAATTCAAAGGTACACTACAGAAGGCGGTATTAACCAAACCTGAATATTAAAGGTAACGACAAGGGCAAAAATAAAATTCGCAAAAGTAGATAACGAGTCATTATAATTTATCTCAACGAAAGTGCTCTGCGGTACATACATAAACAAATTCCAATAACGGAAAAACCCGATTAAAATAACACATTCCAAATCACAGTAGCATAAATATTAATAAACATCGTCTTTGTAATTATATTAGTAATTAATAATTGTTTAGATGTTTAATACCAATAAATATTGCAGCAAGAGGTACAATGTGACTTGTTTTATTTAGCAAATTGCTTTTCCGGAGAACTACTAGTCAAAGCGTACAATCGCGACTAAAATTACTACTATTTAAATTTAGGCTAGCGTAGCAAGTTGAATGTGACCCAAATCCTCAAATGCGAGAAACTGTTATTTGACATTTATGTTTATATTTAAATGGTCCTATTGACGCAAAATATTGTTTCAGATAGAGCGCTATAACTCGGAAGTCACATGGTAAATTATGCGAAATTCATAAATAAAACTTCAAGACGTCAGGTAAAGCGGGTTTATTATGAAATATCTTGCAAGTACGGGATTGTCTTAGCTCAACTCAACCGAACTATTCGGTCATTAACATGACCTGATCCAAATTTAAATGAGGCTTATGCAATTCCGCTTTACACACTTTACACAAATCTAATGGTAATATTCACTCGGATGGCGTGTGAGACACATCCAAGTTCAATGTTTACATTCTCAGAAACAGTAGCTAGGTTAACCTGATAAACTGTGCTAAATAGGTAGGTTTCCACGTTTATGCTATTGGCTCAAGTAATTTATGAAGGCAACCTAATGTTTGCCTAACAATATATAATCTGGTAAATATTAAAAGTCCTAATATGAGTTCGGGGAAATGCACACAAGGGGATTCTAATTTGTAGGCTGAATTCGAGGCACCAACAACTCGACGCAGGTCGAACAATTAAACTGGTTTAAACAGACCTTGGGAAACGGCTGTCAACATGCAGGTATAGTAACGATGGAGCTTCAAACTTATTGGACTTGGGCTACTTGCAGGATTGGAGCTCTAGACAAGGAAGTCGCAGCAATCCAAGGGCGCTCTGCAGTCGCAATGAGGCGGAATTTAGCCGTACGGGGAGAAAATAAGCAGTTCTTTGATGTTCGGCTCCCAGCTTTGCCGAAATGTAACCATGTGCTTGACGCAAGTGAATCCAGAACGATGTATGATTTGAGAAATTCCCATAAATTTTCCTCAACGTGACGTCAACCAAATATTCCAACCAAAACGGAATCAAAAACGGGTTTTCTCAAAGAAGGATGCTAGCGAAAAAACAGAAAATAGTACGTATCACAAACGCCGCTCACTCAGCAACCTTTCTGCATCAAGAAATTAAGGCAAATGGACGAAAATTGGCTGATAAGACTTCAAAATTTTGGGAAAGGAAGAAAATACTGAGTATGCAACCAAACTAGCACGAGCATCAAGTGACGCCTAAGCTGAAGCAAATCAATTAAGAATATCTTCATTTATCCAAACCCAAAAATAGACTGACAGCTCAATTAGAACGTGGGCAAAAATTTAGCTTTAACTAAAATAGGGCACGTAATTACAGAAGTATTTAAAAGTCACTTTTGGCTCGCAGCAATGCTTAAGAGCTGTCTACTTTAAGTGGCTGTAAAAAACAAACAAATTTATTTGTAATATTTTATTAAAAGAAAAATTAAATAATGCACTTCTAAATTTGCTAAACAATACAAACTAGAACTAAGTCTTAAAAATAATATCACTTAAATTCCTTTTGTTTCGAGTAATGCGTATTGGAGCACGTTTTAAAACGTTGTGCATTGCACAGGCACACATTTGGATTGGAATAGCTCCGATAACTTGTCTAATATTTAGCTTTAGATATATTAATTTTTCGAGATAATTTACGTATACTGGAAATATAATATCAGAAAGGTTAAATGGTTTGAAGCAGTAGCGGCTTGCTATAAGAATCCAAGAAGCCATGGCTGTAACATAACAAACCAGTTTTGATTCTGAAAGATACATTTTATGTACTTTTTCTCTTCATTCTTAAAAAAATTACAAGTAATTTATGTTTCACGAATATAAGCTGTACGATAAGCGCTATTTGGGTTTACGAACGCATCGGTGCTAAATCGAAGCGGCTCTCAGATTTTCGACAATTTATAGACTGCAGCGGGTGTAGAACGGCAAGAAGTAGGTTCAAAAATATGGATATTTAAACATTTAATGGCAACCACGCTCGCGTACGTTTAATACAAAAACTACTTCCCAAGAATTTTACTTCAAACCAAAAAATCCACGTAGAACACAAATTTGGTATTGACCAAAAATAAATTTTTTTCTAAGTGCGTCATTTTCGCTAGAAAAAAACCCAAAAATTAAATAAAATCTGTACTTATTTAAAACTTTTGTTTTTCAGTAAAACTTCAAACTTGTATAAAATGATGCTACAAATGAACAAATATAAAAATATTTTATTTACAAAGGAATACCTGACAGCGGTTACTGGCTGAAAGTAATTTTTGGACTGCTTCAAAAGAGTACTAAACGGAGAAAAATTACCTGATCCATTAATAAAGGCGTGAGGTGTAGTACTCCTTTAAATAAAGGGTTCTAAATACCTGAATAACCATTTTTTCCTTTGTGTTTAGTAAACATGATACTCGAACGTACGCCAGATTAAGGATACTTGTATGTACGTACACAACATACATAAAACACTATCAAAGATAGCGTTGAAATAAATTTATTCAATTTGCAAATTTCAAAATGTCTCAAAAGACTGCCCGATCCGACTTTCTCACACAGCTGTAGCGATTGCGTATATATTTATGGTCCACTTTTCGTATAGATATTTGATCTCCTGCGAATTCCTGCAAGTATGTTGACTGCTGCGTCACATCGCATCCCGGAAGGTGCGATGCGTGGAAAATTAACAGGTACTCCCAACTGGCGCTGGGTTGCGAGATAAATTTGAAAATACCAGCAAGATATGCTTTGACTATCCCTCGTCCCGCGAACAGACTTGGACGTGTGTTTATCGGTGCACTCAAAAATTCAATCTTTACAATTCGTTTACAGCATAGCACACGGACGGCTCTATAAACTTCTGATTATGACATATAAAGAAATCACAAGTAGGCGATATCTGTAAATGTGAACATAAACACCACATACAGGCAGAGGCTGCCAAAGTATGCTTCTCCTAATCTTATCATACTTTATTCTGCTTTTTTGTAACTCCTTTGGTTCTTCTTGAGATGCGCATCTCAAAAGTTGATATTGATTATGCAGTTTTGTTGTACTTATATCTATGTTATCCTTATTGTTAACAATTGATCACAGGTACTCGAAGTTATTTATTTGCCTAATATTCTCATTAGCCAATTTAAATTCAATTGATTATATATAAGTATTTCTGAGTTTTTAACATGTATTCTCACTTTACTTTGTTGGACGTTGCAGTTCTAAATTTTCATACTTCCTTTTATTATTTCCTCATTATCCTCCAATGATGTTAAATCATTAGCATATAAATATTCTGTTGCATGTTCTAATTTTATTATTATGTCTTACCTAACCTTCGTAGTTATACAAATTTCTTTGTATAATGGGTTTGTCTTCCTTACTGTGTTACTCCACACATAAATTTGATTGATTTTTTGAGATAGCTCATTTACTTCTTTTTCTTCTAAATTTTTTAGTATTTCTTCATACGGTCTGCATTGCAAAATCTTAAAGAAAAAATCAAACGCTACATATGGTGGCACTATATGAAATGAAAGGAAAGTGTCATTTCAGATATATAGTTCTTATACGTACCACAGAGGACGATGCGTCAAAGGAAGAAAAAATGTATAGGGTTATATAATCGACAAAGACTTCAAGTTTTAAGCACGCGATCACTGAATTTAAGCCAATAAACATTGTAACAGTAATACTAAGGTTAAACGGAAAATATGGTAATATCATCACATAACACATACGTGCACCTACCGAGGAAATATAGAGGGAAGATAAAATTGGTTTTATACACAACTGTAGGCAGTCATAGATGGAACGAATTCTAAACCAGGATGTGAAGATAAAAGTTTCCGGAAAAATAATCGAAAACAATTAATCGAAACACAATTTATGAACTACAATTAATCGATACTCCATTCATCGAAGCAATAATTCATTGAAAGGACAACTTATTGAAAGGAAAATTTATAGAAATTTCGCATTGTAGGAATTTTATCAGGTTTTTTGTGGATAATATATTTAGTATTTTTAAATATGTTTTGAGTTTAATTATACCGACCAAATCCACCCAAACTTTCCTTCACACATTTTTCAAGGCTAAGAAATTTCAGCATGTCTAAAAGACAAAGAAAGTATTGGAATCAAGAAAAAATCACATTTCCAGATTTCCTCAAATCTTCACGTTTCAGGGTCCGTAGATGACAAAAAAAAGTTTCCTCAATTGCATCTGTCTGTCTGTCCGTCTATCTGTCAGTCTGTCTGTTAGCGGTATAACTCTAAAACGATATTTTGCATGCATATTATATGCCCTGGGATGAAACCGAGAAAACTTCTGAGAAATATATATACAGTGTGTCCCAGATCGAGTGGGATTGCATGGGTAACTTTCTTATCTTTGAAGTTGGAGATTTGGTTAAAGAGCAATGTTTTTCAGTTTCATATGCTGATTTAAAATCCGTTTTAAAAAGTTCAAAATGTCGAACCAGTCAAAAGTTATTAAAAAAAAACTAAAAACTGTCATTTTCTTGTATGTCAAATATCTTTATAAATATAAGAGATACGAAAAAAGGTTTTATATAAAAGTCGCTATTTTCGATAAAACAAATTTAAAATTGGTGTCGAACAAAAATTCAAGATGGCTGCTTTTGAGGTACTCGTATCAACTTCCTTAAGTTAAATGGGCGCCATATTGGATTTTTAGGTTACTGAATAGAGTTTCTAATTCTCTTTTCAACGATGTAAGATAACGTATGATTGAATAAAAAATACCAGTAAAATTAATTGTTTTTACATTTTAATCAAGTAGGCTTGAACCACAAAATATCGTGACATTACTGTTTAAATGTATAATCAAGTAGGTAAGTAGTTATGATGAAAAACAATAACAAAGTTTATCACAATCTGTCAAAAAGCAGGTGCTTAAGCTAAAGTATTATCTAAAGTTATACGTATTACAAACTTTACAAATTATGGCGAATATTCCAATTACTGAAAGCTACGATATGTTTTGCACATTTATCAAGTGTTATAAAAATTCCCATCTTGTTGTCCAAACTTCTTTAACTAATTTTCCGGAAAGAAGACAACCAAATATCAAAACGTTTAAAAGACTGGACAAGAATATGCAGCGGTATGGAAGTTTGAAAAAGCCCGTTAAAACTAGGGAAAACAATTTATTAGTAGAAGATCATAATAATTACAACAGTGAGTTAATAACAATGGCTTGTGTCGCGGCTAATCCAGGCATTTCAACTCGAGAAATAGAAGCACAGGTTGGTGTATCTAAATCAAAAACATCGCAAATTTTAAGAAGGCACAAGTTTCACCCTACAAGTTGCGTATTGCCCAAACTTTACGACCAGAAGATTATAATCGCAGAGTAGCATTTTGTAGGTGGTTTATCCGCGAGAGTACTAGAAATAATAGTTTTACGAGTCGAGTATTATGGACAGATGAGTCTTACTTTTCTAACTGCGGAGTATTTAATCGACACAATGAACACTACTGGTCACATGAAAATCCACATGTTTTAGTTCCACGTCGAAATCAAGTTCGATTCGGATTTAATGTATTTTGCGGCATAATGGGAAGTAATTTAATTGGACCTGTTATCTTCAATGGAACTTTAACTGCTCAACGTTATTTAGAAATTCTCCAAATATCCTTAGAAGAGTTCATAGATGATCTACCTTTGGCAGACAGAAATGGGGGGTTATGGTACCAACAAGATGGCTGCCCAGCCCACAATTCAAGAAACGTGGTAGATTATTTAATTCACCGATTTGACAATAAGGTTATTGCCACCAATACTAATGTTCGATGGCCAGCCAGATCCGCTGATCTAACGCTTCTTGACTTTTTTCTGTGGGGTACGTTAAAGAATAAAGTATATGGAAGTAATTACAGCTACAATAATGTTCAGGAACTGCGCGAAGCAGTGCAAGAAGCGTGTGCTAGTATTAATCGAAATACGTTGCGTAAAGTAACCGGAAGTGTCGTCAAACGGTGTCAACTATGTTTAACTAACAATGGTCAGCATTTTGAACATTTCATGTGATTATTAGGATTAAGTTTTCTTTTTTTAAATGAATTTTGTTTGTTTGTTTGGATTCATGTAAGCCTACTTGGTTAAAATGTAAAAACAATTAATTTTATTAGTATTTTTTATTCAATCATACGTTATCTTACATCGTTGAAAAGAGAATTAGAAACTCTATTCACTAACCTAAAAATCCAATACGGCGCCCATTCAACTTAAGGAAGTTGATACGAGTACCTCAAAAGCAGCCATCTTGAATTTTTGTTCGACACCAATTTTAAATTGGTCTCATCGAAAACAGCGACTTTTATATAAAACTTTTTTTCGTATCTCTTATATTTACAAAGATATTTGACATACAAGAAAATGACAGTTTTTAGTTTTTTTTAATAACTTTTGACTGGTTCGACATTTTGAACTTTTTCAAAGAGATTCTAAATCAGCATATAAAACTGCAAAACATTGCCCATTTAACCAAATCTCCAACTTCAATAATAAGAAAGTTACCCATGCAATCCCACTCGATCTGGGACACACTGTATATAGGCTGAGCATTTAAAATTGTGTTCAGTTTTGCTTTACCTGAGAAATCATTGGCGAAAATGAGACCTAACAAGTACAAGGTAAACATCACAAATGGGACAGAATAGTATGGTGCTTTATAACGCATCAGAAACGTCTCCAATTCAAACACGCCCGTGGCTCAGTTATTCTAGGGGCGGACAAGTAAATGGTTCAAAATATTCGCCTCAGAGCTCGAAGTTAGAATCCCAGCGGAATAAATTTTTTTTTATTTGAAAGTTGATCAAATTACAGATTTTTTTTAATATTTGTAAAAGTCGGAAAACGATCCCTTTGTTATTTTTCAATTGATATTGTAAATAATACGTTATGCGTGCATATATGTATGACAAACAAAATTTGGTAAAACCTTTGAATATATAAGAAATTAGGAATGCTTAAGTAAAAGTAAACATAACACTCCTGGTATAAAATTGACTTAAGCATGCCAGCGACAACAAGATTTGTTCAGTATAATTATGCTACAAAAAAACAAAAGTTAATCTTATTACAAAAGTTTATGAAATTTCTATAATGCGAATTTTCGGTGAATTTTTCTTTCGATAAATTGTTTCGATAAATTGTGTTTCAATTAATTGTTCTTTCGATGAATTGTTGCTTCGATGAATTGCGTTTTGATTAATTGTATTCAACGAACTGTATTTCGATTAATTGTTTTTGATACATTTACCTAGACTTTAACATAATAGGTTATTGTAAAGCAAAAGTAAGGAATGAAACAAATATAGATTTTATAGCAGGTAGCAACATGGTGAAAATTAGTAGATAAAAACTTTCTGAACAAGGATATACATAAAGTAAAATGAGTAGCCCCCGAGAAAATAACCAAAAACCAACAGTCCCGTTGTAATTGATGCAAGACATACACTATGTCTAATATACGAGTATTTACTAGATGTATGTAGTTGCAGAGGAAAGGTTTGCTACCCCGATCATTTTTCCTCGCATATGCAGATGGCCTTGTCGTAACATCTAGATTGAAGATTGTATCTAGAAGAAATAAATGCAAACATTTTCGTATGCAAAACTGTAGTGGGATACGGGTCTATAACGTAATGAGTAAATATAAAACAAGAAAAAATGCATTGCATCTGGGAAATAAGGATCATAAAAAGAATCTAATACTGTAACAGAAAGTGTAGAAAGAAGAGCACGATGCAATTTCAAATATATATTTTTAAAGAAATATAGGGCAATAGAGGGATGTTTAGGACATTTAGACCGAATGGACACATAAAGGGGTAACAAAACCATATTTAAAGGAAATACCAAAACCAGACAGCGGATACGCTGGATAGACAATGTAGAATGTGGAAATAGCAGTAATCAGGAATTGGAGAATGTTAATAACAAAGTTCGGAAACAAATTATAATTTCCGAAGACTAAGCGCAATAGTAGCCTTGGTACTGATCAATGTAGTTAAGGAGCTCACCTGGATAGGCCATGGCGCTTAATAGCCTGCTTAATGCCAATAAGTAGGTAAGTAAGGCCTTTCAATATCGACAAAACTTACATAGAAGTTTTCATTGTGGCTCGACTTTTTCTCACATATCTGTGTTATATTGGAAATAAGGTCTTGGTTAGCCTTTGTTGACCTAAAACCACATTGAATCTTTTAATGAATTTTTGTACTCCCTTCCTCAGTCCTTATTCTGACAGAACTAGGCGATGATATATGTTCATGCTGTTTAATGGGTATTTCGCCACGATACAAAATTAATATTATAAAAAATCGAACATCTTGAGGAACAATCTGTTCTCGATATCAACGAATTAACAATTAAAACTAAGAACGAACAATCAAACGGTTTTTTAGTGGAATTGAAGAACCACGAACCTCCTGTAAATTGCTTGACACTGGTAGTTCAACTTCCTGATTCAGGAAACACAGAGACATACATTAAGAACTCACCACATTTCCATGAAAAAACGTAAAGAAGAAACCATAAATACGCAACATGTAATGGTTAGTTTTGATATAGTTAGTCTCGTCACCAATGTTGCAGTACTCTAACACTTTACAAACACAAAGAACATTAAACATTGACATCATTATGGAACACTATGTGTTACAACAACATACTTTCCAGTAAACAATACATTTTTTTACGAACAAGATTTCGGAACGGCAATGGGTTCCCCTTTATCCTCCATTGTTAGTAAAATTTTTATGGAAGACTTTAAATAACAACATGTTTACACATACATAAACAAGCCGCTAGTTTGGTGGGGGTATATTGACGATGTTTTTGCAATTGGGCCTCATGATATGGATGACGTGAACCTATTTCTTAAACATATTAACAGTAAACAAACCTCCATTAAACTTAAGTTAGAGAAAGATCAGCACAACCACTTATCTATTCTTGATACACTAATCACACGCATAATAAATACTAAATACTGAAACAACGATGAATACAGAGTACTCTATGTTCCCAGCTTCACAATAACACCGTAAATAATACGACAAATAAATAACAGCTGAAATATGAAAACTTCTATTAATTTTAACTATACGCGGCATTAGCCGGAAGTCAAGTTACAAGAACGTCTGGAACAAAGCAGTGCAGATTCACTTATGCGCATTAGCATCTAAGCTGGTCGATGACGTTACGCTAGATTACAAAAAGAAGAAACACAGTTTGAGTGCTATGACGAAATACAACCTACAGTTGTATATGCTGCGTAAAATGCACATTAAATCATACAGAGAAAAATATAGTTTAAACTATCTACTGAAGGCTATTATGATTACAAACTATTGCTCTAATTCAAAACATATTGTCACTTGTGGTAATTTTGAACAGTATAGCTTTTTATAAAGCAATAAATGTGCAAATGGTGTTCTACGATTTTGTGTATAAAGAAAGCAAACACAAATATAAAATTGTTTTGTTGTTAAAAATTTTACATGAGCTAATTTATAGAAATAATATATAAATAATGGTTAGGTAATACAATTACGTGGTCCTTGTTTTTAACAGGCGTCTGGTTTTTATCACTATTTCTGAAGTTAGTGAGCCCGACATTCTTGTTAGAAAACAAAATTGCGGTTTTAGGAAAGCGACAAGCGGAAAACGAGTTATTCGCGACAAAAACGTAAGTGAGTTGTTATTTATTAGACAAAATAAAACACACAATTTTTGAAGGACGAGATGAGGCAAATTTATATTAACTTCTGCACCATCAATAAACATAAAATTACACCAACGCCACGTTACAAATTCTAAAACTTTCTTAAACATACAAGTACAATTAGAGAATTTGGTGTCGAATAATTAACAGATAATGAAGTGATGACCAAACGCATTACCAAGTAAGCAATATGTAGAGAGATAAAATTCCTGCAATGACAATGCAATACCACTCAGCAGTTAAAAATAGTACATTTAGTTTTTAATATAGTCTGCATAAAGTTTAGCAGGCTTTTATTTCACTGAAAAGCATTCCACCTTATTTTGAGCATTAAAATAGGTTGAAGTAAATTCTTTAATTCTACTTTGGACAGTAAATGCGTCAGTTTAAAAATTCTGTTTTGGAGATTTAGAAGCACAAAGTAGTCACGGTAATTATTTTTATCGAAACCAAAAAATTTTGCGACTTCACAAAGTCCTGACATTAATAAAGCAACAACAAGAACAACAAAAAAAGCTTTTAAAAAACAAGAAGTTCACTACACAGAACAACCCAAATAAATTTACCTCAGCAACGGAACAAATTAAGTCCTCATTTATTGACGTAAACAACCCTAACCTGAGTAACGACAAGTTAATTGATATTGTTTGCGGTCAACATAGCCGATCCGTAACTGAGTTCAATTATCTTGCAGTTACAACACATACATTTTCTGTAAATTGAAGTAGGTTACATCCTCCAAAATTATCTTACATTAAGCAACCATTATATGTGGAATATAAATATCACGATAAGGAGCTGCTATTTAATAACTTTGCTTCAGATTGAGTAATATTTCTCCTGCTAAATCTTAAAAAAACCCACTATGTAATTAGCAAGGCATGAAAATATTGAGTAAATATTTTTCCAAAACTACCAGCAGTTATTTATATAACTCAATCTTGCAGCAATAGGTTAATTTCTAGGTTCTGATCAATTTAAATAATTTATCTTCTACTTAACTTTTCCTCTTCCATATTACCGACCCTCAAGCCAGACCGCTGTCGAGGAAAAAATCAAACTTATTTGGAAACTATTCACGCAAATAACGCTCTTAAAAAAGTGCCTAGATCTTCGGGAAAACTCTGTTCCGTTTTATAAAAACTTCGTGGGCGGCGTCAGCCGCTTTATCTTGCTGTGGGAAAAGCAAAGTAATCTGCCAATGTATGTTTGGACGATTATTCAGCTTTCTTTTTAAGCTTCTTTAAGCTTATTGAAACGCGCCCGCCTTTATATATTTCCATATAAAACAGTGTCCTTTTGGTAAGTTATGCTAAAGCAGTTATTGAAGACGACAGAACAAATTAGCAAACTCCGTACACAGTTATTGCATTTACATTGCTACTTGGTGTACAATAAATTCTTACCCTTTATGCTGCCACAGATGTATTGTAAAAACTAGATTTTTGGATATTACAAAATATCAGTTCTATTCCTGAATTGTTCTTGCCCTTTCGCTTAACAAATAATACCGCTTTACTCTTCAACTGATTTAAGTCACCAAAGCGGTTCGATAGCTCAGTAGAAGAGCGAGAGATGATTCTTGACTCTTGTTTGGCGCCGGACGTCAAAATAGGATCATACGAAAGAGGTGCAGAACAATTAAGCGAATTGAATAGGACTACATTCTGATAACCCGAAGGTGACGTGGAAAGCATATCGATAAAATAAAAAATGTACCCGACTTCAAATAAACTGGCCTGAGTGGGTCGAAACTTATCTTAATTCCTAGAAATGCGTTACGCCTTGCCTGAGAAAAGCACTGCCGGTTTTCAAATTTATACAAAATAATAAAATTTCAATAAAAAACCAATAAGATATCAAAATATGGATTAACATTAAATGCGCTGCGTAAGACAGTGCAGATGCACTTAAGCACATTATGATCTAACTTGGCGGTATGTTAAGGACACTTCAAAAATGTCTCACCAGTCCCGTCTTATTAAGCCGCCATGCAGCAATAATTTAAACTGCGCACGGGGATCTGCTAATAAGCTCCAGCATAAACCCCGTTTTTCCTGCTTGCCAATCAAAGCGCTTATCGGCCGAAATGGAAGCTTTAAGGACTGACACAGCTATCGATAACAATAAACGCTCTTGCCCTGCGATTTGTTGATTTTTACTTAAATAATCATATTTTTTAAAGCATTTAACACGCTCTATTTCCAACTGAATCTTAAAGCAGCATACATGTTATTTACTGTCTAACTATTCAGATTCAGATTCAGGAAAACCCGTTTGTTTTGCACATGGCCACATATATTTTCATGGCTCTGAGAAATTCTAGACGCGAAACGAAAATAATATCACATACCAGTTGTATTAAAAAGTAAAGACTATAACCTATTACAATTTATATCGAAAGTTCATTAAAGCAAACACACACGGTTCAGTTTGAACTCGAATCTTTACTTGGTACATCCAAATTCACACGAGTTTACTGTAATGGGTTATAAAATATTCAAACGAATCACATAGACAAAATATATACTACACTTTATAGTATATCAATTGATTTGAAGCAGTGACCGTAGCAATACAAAAGGCAATAATTAACGAATATCGATCCACTGAATAGATATGTCACATTTCAATACAACCAAGGTAGACGCCGGGGCATATAATTTTGTTTGATTAACAAGAATAACTTCGATGTCGAGGGCTTATTTTATTTACAGGTTTGAAAGGCCGAGTACGTGTTATTTACACACAATTTCTAATTTAATGGCTAAATAACTCTACATAATTCTGCATTTGTTACTTCATTACGGTTGCTATCTGGTCACGCATAATGAATTTTAATTTCACATGTCGAAGCGTTCATGTTATTATCATTAATAATTCAATAATCGCAGTAATTCAAAAGTAGGATGGTGTGACATTGAGCAAAAATAGTCAAGCTATTTTTTTTAATTGGCAAGCCCACGAAATTTAGTTAGTTACAAGTACAGTGTCTTTTACGTCCAAAGAAAATTTGTAGCATGGTTACGATTTGATACCGAATACAACTTTAATAAAAACATATATAATATTTTACTTACAATATATTTTAATTCGCACATATGGTTATAGGAAATTTCAAAAAACATATTCGATAAATAGAGCAGTTTGAATTAAAAGAAAATTTCGCCACGAAATAGCTTTATTGGCATACCTACTATTGTAAACAATATTTTTGTATGAGAAAACATTACATAACAATACATAAATCTTACCGTAGCGTTGTATTACACTCTGGTTCTATACATCGGTTGTCCTTATTGTCATCAGCTGAAACCAATTGTATGCAGACGAATGCCATTTTTTATTGATACAGTAGGTCTTCGAACGCTTCTACCAGAGACTATAAATTAATCATTTGCATAAACTAGAAGAAAAAAAATTATTCGAGTTTCACTTTATTCTTCAGTCACCACCTAACTCCAAACATTTTTTTCACTTTTCCAACAGTTTGTGACAGGGTTGAACAGTATTTACGATATTTGCACAATGTTTGCATCAAGGAAGCACCTGCTCCGCCTGCAACACCGCTTTTTAAAGAAAATGTTTATACATTCGAAAACCCCCACAGGTTTAATTTTCCCTGCAGATATTTTTGCTCCAGCTTACTGCAGTCGGAAAGGGGTTTGACAACAATAGAATTGAAGGTATATGACAAAACTAAATGAATGTTAAAATAGGCGCCACCTCGTTTGATGATGCCAGCACAGTTTCCTGACGAAACGAAAACTTGCTTGGGAAAAGGTGTCCTTTGCCGCTGCATTTCCAGTCAGAAACTTATTTTTCGATGTACTTGTTAAACCTGGGTTTAATTAGTCTGTTTTCCTGCAAAATGCTTTACAAAATACACGAAAGCACACCATAAAACACATATGGTGTACAATTTTAACAATCTATTGTCACTTTGGCCGGGTCACCATAGAACCAGTGGCGCAGACAGGTTTTAAAATTAGTGACTCCCTAGGTGTCGTCACTGTATGTACAGTGTAAGTCGCTTATTTAGTATTCAATATGTAAAGCCCTGAATAAGGCTTCTTAACTTAATCAAGCTAATACGGCCACGTGTAGTACCTAAAGACTTTTATCACGCGAATGACTTTATAGATTTATAGGTGCGTACAGGTCCTCACTCCATAAATGGGCACGCTTTACTATAGTTTTCAATACACAGATGTTACATTTAAATACATAGTAAACTCTACTTTGTACAGCAGCTTACAGTGCCTCGGAACGCAAAGATGCGTTGTTGGCGTCCCTGCCAGCAATCGGCCGAGCAAAGGATATCATTTATGGAAGATATGTACGTTGCTTCCAGGACGATGATAAATTTACCCCGTTTACACAGCGGTGGAAAGGGTACGACCGTTGAAAATAACTTTGAAATACTCTTCAGATGGGGAACAAAAGTCAATTATAACATCCCCTTCTTTAAAATGCGCAAGAGAATCAAATTTCACATCCGCTATAAACCGTAAATCGAGGTACCACTCATCATAATCGATAAAAGTATACCGTCATAATATGCCCCTTCACTTGAACTTGAATATGTACACGAATTGGAATACGTAACATGAACACGTAAATATGAGTCGAGTGGAGAGCACCGCGACATGACGTTCGCTATCTTGGTTTTAGGCCCCCACTGACGAGGTGAGATTAATTCTGCAAGAGTTTGAAGCGCATGCCCCACAAAATGAGCGCGATACTGTAACTGCACCACAAGTGGCGTTAGAAGTAGTGATGGGCATAACCGGACAATTTTCATAACCGAATTACTTGCATTCTAATGATATTAATAACCGAATGATTATTTGAATAATCATTCGAATAAATTTTGGCTCTCGATTCGTTTCGATTTCGCCGGTTTACCGGTTGGCGGTGTGCCGGTTGGCGGTTCACCGTCATCTGCATCGGCATTGTAACTTGCAGACAGCAAAGGAACTCAGTTAAACGTTAATTATAATAATTGTATAAATGATTTTTCTTTGATTTCTAAGGAGTTTAAACCATTGAGAATAGCTATATCAATACTAATCATAAAGAAATTATAAATATGCGAATGCAAAGTATCTATTGAATCTATTTTTAGTTCCTAAAATTCTCTAGTAGCCACCCTTCCCTTTTCGCTTGCACATCATACCGGTATATTTTAGAATCCATAATTTATCTACGTTTAGCCTTCCGCGGTTCTAAGGACGCACACTTAAAATTTTAAACATGGAAATCGACTTCTTGTCCCACGTTCATATCATATGACGACGGATGGGCATCGACTGCTCCGTTATTAAAAATTAAATAGAAATCTGTTACGATATTGGAAAATCTTATTTCGCTTTCTATTTATCCTTTATTAGGCATAATCAACCGCGTTTTGAAGCAAAAATTTAGGCCGTTATAAATAAATTAATACCAACACAGCTTCGGCAAATCCCATACTCAGCAGAGCGTTATCTTTAATAGGAACGGCCCCATAAATTTAACTGGTCGACTGGGAGTCTCAAATGTGTTAATAACATCAACAAGCAGCCGCGAGAATCACTTGGGTCAATCAGTACAATCTACCTGGCTTATGGTTATGAATGAAGAAATTATTTACAGAATTTCAATCACTCGTAGATCGCTGAGATACGGCACGTAGTACGCATGAGCGTGAGGTTATTTTTCATTCGAATACTTGGAACGAAAACCGAGTTACAGAGGTAATTTCAATAACCGGATAACCGGTTATTTTTCATTGGAATAAGCCCATCACTAGTTAGAAGGTCAAAATAGTTGTAATGTTTTCTTAGAATAGAAATATTTGTTCCTGGTTGGTAAAATAGCTGCTAACAGCCCGCTGAAGTTCTTTGGAAAGAAAACGGCAGTCTAACAGTTTTGTATTTAAGTTTCTGAATAAATAATAGACGCAGGTTGCCATGTCGGGTCTAAATGCTGGATGATCTACCTCAAGGAATATTAATTTTTGCATTAAAGCTTCAACAGCTTGGGTCTTGTGCACTTTTACATTGTAGCAAAGAATCAGAACCCTGTTTTTTTTTTAAATTTGAACACTTTTCCTTATAACTTGATGTAGTTTCTCAAGTATGATAGAATAGCCATTGATGGTTGTTGTGCTACGATTCTCCTAGTAATCAATTAAACGATTTTCCAAGCTTTCTCAAGAAATCGTCGCCATAAGATTGCCTGCAGACGCTTGTGTTAGACTTTTTTTTCAGGCTGCAAACCCTTATGAATTTGCTTGGTGTCAGCATACCCAATAATGGACCCGGGTTCGACCATTTTGCGCTATTTTTACGACACATTCTGGATATTTTCACATATAATCTCATAAGAGCATTAATTCTTTCCGGAAATTTTTTTGAGTGCGTTCCAACAACGTCGTATTAATTTGCCCGAGCGGGACGCGAATTCAAATTAGGACGTTGTTGAATGCACGAAAAATAATTTCCGGATATGAATTAATGCTCGAATGCAGATTCGGTAAGAAAATCGTAACGATACAAGCCCTCAAAGTTAGGCTGATCTACCTACAAAAAATTTCCAAGAAATTTTTTTGTTGTCTTGGATACGGCTCGTGAACTAATTTTTCTATTGGTCATTGATGAGTGTCGTACGATTTTCTCAGTAAATTCAAAATCCTTTAAGAAATTTCTCGACAATACTTTTGCTCAGAAGGAGTTAATAGTCTTGGAACCCATCTGTCTGACACCTTATTCATTCCAAATTTTTAATGCAAAATGCGTAAAACTCGATTCGAATATTCTCAACGCCACCACAAGGATCTTTGCTATTTTGGAACCTGGACATATCGCCGAATGGACAAAACGCCGAATCGTATTTTAATGCCCAAAACGCCGAATCGTGCCCAAAACGCCGAATTCGTTTGAGTGGACAAATCGCCGAAAATGCCCAAAACGCCGAATGCTGTCGGTGGACATATCGCCGAAAATGGACAAATCGCCGAATTAGTTGGAGTGGACAAAACGCCGAAAATGCCAAAAACGCCGAATTCTCTACGTGGACATATCGCCGAAAATGGACAAATCGCCGAATTAGTTATCGTGGACAAAACGCCGAAAATGCCCAAAACGCCGAAATCTATCCGTGGACATATCGCCGAAAATGGACAAATCGCCGAAACGTGTAAAATGACCCCACATGGATCGGAAAGTTGGCATCACTCGATTTTGTTCAAAACCCCCGTTTGTGTCAATGGACATATCGCCGAAAATGGACAAATCGCCGAATTAGTTAGTGTGGACAAAACGCCGAAAATGCCCAAAACGCCGAATGCTGCCGGTGGACACATCGACGAAAATGGACAAATCGCCGAATTAGTTAGCGTGGACAAAACGCCGAAAATCCCCAAAACGCCGAATGCTGCCGGTGGACACATCGCCGAAAATGGACAAATCGCCGAATTAGTTACCGTGGACAAAACGCCGAAAATGCCCAAAACGCCGAATTCTGTCGGTGGACATATCTCCGAAAATGAACAAAAGGCCGAATTAGTTAGCCTGGACAAAACGCCGAATCCTGTGAGTGGACATATCGCCGAAAATGTCCAAAACGTCGAATTAGTGGGCATGTACCAAACGTCAGATGTCGAAATCACCAATTCCTGTTAGTGGGTATGGTGCAAATTAAGGATGCAGAATATTTTACGGCCAAACAAATAGCGAGAATTGTTTTCAAGTTGTTATTTCTAAGTTACAACAATAATAAATTCAACTAGCAATTGCTGCCAGCATAAACAACACCTGTAAACTAATAGTTGATATTCTAACTACAATTTTTTATATCCCGTGTGCATTTTTGTGATTGAGTATTGAGGGTGGTGTCATTTTGTGACTTATGCTGGGACCCGCGACTGGGATGAGCGAGGGGGCTATTTGGGGATAAGTTATTATTTTAAAATATAAATAAAGTAATTATGTTTTAAAAACCAGAATATCTATTTCATATTCTATATATCTCGCATATACTGCAACTTATAATCTAATAAAATAAAGTGATAATTGACCGTCATTGAATCCAAAATGGCGAACTTTAATTTTTTTATTTAAAAAACTCTTTGAATGTAAAACAACTGGAAGGAGCATTTACCAGATGAGGTTGCGTCGATAATGGAGGTTGCATATGGCGGATAGTTGTTTCCGTTTGACACTGGCGTACTGTCTGTAAAGGATATATTATGGGTTTATTATATATCAAGGATCAACATTTTATGTATTTCTACACATTTATATCGGGTGATTATAAACGTTTTTCCATCAAGCTACTTATGAAATATTTGTTATATGAATAATATGTAGGTGGCACTGTAAGTCTATGTCAAATTCGAAGTTAGCAGGTTAGGTATTGCGTCAGTTTTGATTATAAAATCACCCAGTATATCAATGCCTAGACAAGCTATTAGGTTAGCTTATTGGAATGTATATATATGAATTAAATAAATAATTATTTATTATTATTATATTATAATTGTTTTACTGAGTTTAAAAATTGTCGTTATTTGTATTAAATACATTTTAATAAAGAAACATTATGTAAATTAATTCACATTAACATTAATTTAACGAGTTTCTGCTACAATCGCAAAATTTATATGGTGATAAATATAGAATAAGTTGGAGTTTTAACAAATTTATTTATTTTAATTTTTCTTAAATTTATTTATTTCCAACAGACAGGAAGCCCAATTATAGAAAGTCTACAATTTCATATTTAGAACTAACTCAAACATAATTTCTATTATACAGTCGAAAACCAACCTAAGATTACAATAAACTTACAGTATAAAACAAATCCTTAGAAAAACTTTTCAAGTCACAGTGGAATATGTCAATTTGATTATTAATAAGATTGTATGATGCAGTGCTTGCAAAAAGTGATGAATTTTTATAGGAATTTGTCCTAGGGCAAGTATTAACAAATGTGAGACCATTTCTCTTTCTTATATCAGGTATATGAAAGTTAAGTCTTGCCGGCAGTTCAGGACAGTCAATATTTTAATTTTAATTACCAGCAGCTTGTAAATAAACATTATTTAAAAATAAGTACGCATTGACTAAGGCTTTATACAATTAAAATGCAAAAATTATACCCCTATGATCACGTTATTTGACAACTACCATGAATAAACTACCACAAATGAGTCATACTTGGAGGTTGCATATGGCGATTTCAGTCGCACTTTTAAGTACGGCCAATAAAAGACCAGACTCCTTCCTGTTGTTTTATATTCAAAGAAAAAACTAAACATGAACTTGTTGGGTATCAAATTAAAGGTAATCGATTATACAAAACAAATAGCAAACTTATAAAATGTTTAAGTGCCATATAAAATAAAAGAGGTAGTGGCGGTATTTATGGCCCAGTGTGCTTACATTTCTACACACTGTCCTGGTTCCGTCCAAAGGGTGTTAAACAAAAAGATCAACTATGACTGTTGATGTTCCGTCATTATCTAACAGAAGTTGCAACGTAAGACATCATATGGTTGCTAGGCGAAATTGTTAATTTAAGTCAGATTTATAGTTCCAATCAAGTGCTAATCACTCTGTCTACCCACAATTCCATGGTATATGATAGCAGACACAAAACACATATCTGTTTTGCTATTACTTCCTGCATCACCAAACTGGAAAAGTTGGTTGTGACTGTAAACCGTCGACTACAACGGCCTTTGATACATCTAAAGATGGTATTTTTTAACCGAAACTTGGGTGATCATTGCAGGAGAATTGCACATAATAATAGCTGTACTCAAATCTATTGGAAGTTATATTGGATCAACTGGCATTCCTGAGTTGTGGAGCGTGGCCTTTTTTATAAATTTATTAGAAGAAAAACATGTAACGCTCATACCACAACTTTGCCTGTGTTATATACTGCGCTTGCTAATGAATTCTTCAAGGAAAAATACCAAGTTATTCAAATAATTCTTTGGGTAGATTGGCAGAAAAAGTACTCGAAATCCATGATTGTCAACAAAGTTTGTTCACGAAAATAAGTTTGTACCGCTTAGTAAAAGAAACAATAGTTAGGTACCTATTGTATGTAACAGAATGTTGAGAATTTGTTAATTCTTCTAATGTCCCAGGTACCTATGACGTTTTCGGCATTTCCACCCCATTGAGCTTTTCGTCAGAATTTTAATGTGCGCATTGTTCTCTCGCAAGAGACGCGTTCGGTTGAAATCACAAAATTAGTTTTGACGAATTGGTTAACACAAGAAACACGCTGTTGACTGGCCCAATTATTCATTTTGGATAAATGATTGCACATTATTTAAGCAATATAATCTGTATATATAAAAATCACTCTCCGTGTGTTAGTAACGCAAAAACTCGAGAACGACTGGAGCGATTTGGATGATTTTTTTTGTTTTGTTCGCCTTACTCCCGAGGTGGTTTAGCAAAAAAAGAAAATTCGGAAAAATCCAAAGGGACAGCCGGAAAATTGGAAAATATCGAAAGTGTGTTTTTCTATACACTGTACGACTTTCTATTTGCAGTCATACTTTTATCATTCTGTGTTTAATGGTTTGAAAGGTTTTCCCCATCATGTCATAATCCAAAACAACGTTTGCCGGGTCAGCTAGTATATAATATATAGTGTCTAGACTGAATGCAGTAAACACATTATAAACTTGCATTTCTAGGATTTTTGTTAGATGTTTGTGCGTTGACAAATGACGAAATAACAACCGATTAACAAAATATATTCACACAATCTTGTCAAACAACACATACAAATAAAAAAGTGCAGTTAAAACTCCAACTTATTCTATATTTATCACCATATAAATTTTGCGATTGTAGCAGAAACTCGTTAAATCAATGTTAATGTGAATTAATTTACATAATGTTTCTTTATTAAAATGTGTTTAATACAAATAACGACAATTTTTAAACTCAGTAAAACAATTATAATATAATAATAATAAATAATTATTTATTTAATTCATATATATACATTCCAATAAGCTAACCTAATAGCTTGTCTAGGCATTAATATACCGGGTGATTTTATAATCAAGACTGACGGAAAACCTAACCTGCTAACTTCAAATTTGACATAGACTTACAGTGCCACCTACATATTATTCATATAACAAATATTTCATAAGTAGCTTGATGGAAAAATATGTATAATCACCCGATATAAATGTGTAGAAATACATAAAATGTTGATCCTTGATATATAATAAACCCATAATATATCCGTTACAGACAGTACGCCAGTGTCAAACGGAAACAACTATCCGCCATATGCAACCTCCATTCTCGACGCAACCTCATCTGGTAAATGCTCCTTCCTGTTGTTTTATAATAACTTATCCCTAAATAGCCCCTCGCTCATCCCAGTCGCGGGTCCCAGCATAAGGAACAAAATGACACCACCCTCAATACTCAATCACAAAAATGCACATGGCATATCAAAAATTGTAGTTAGAATATCAACTATTAGTTTACAGGTGTTGTTTATGCTGGCAGCAATTGCTAGTTGAATTTATTATTGTTGTAATTTAGAAATAACAACTTGAAAACAATTCTCGCTATTTGTTTGGCCGTAAAATATTCTGCATCCTTAATTTGTACCATACCCACTAACAGGAATTGGTGATTTCGACATCTTTAACGATTGGTACACGCTCACTAATTCGGCCTTTTGTCCATTTTCGGCGATATGTCCACCGACAGAATTCGGCGTTTTGGGCATTTTCGGCGTTTTGTCCACGGTAACTAATTCGGCGATTTGTCCATTTTCGGCGATGTGTCCACCGGCAGCATTCGGCGTTTTGGGCATTTTCGGCGTTTTGTCCACGCTAACTAATTCGGCGATTTGTCCATTTTCGGCGTTGTGTCCACCAACAACATTCGGCGTTTTGGGCATTTTCGGCGTTTTGTCCACGCTAACTAATTCGGCGATTTGTCCATTTTCGGCGATATGTCCACCGACACACACGGGGGTTTTGAACAAAATCGAGCGATACCAACTTTCCGATCCATGTGGGGTTATTTTACACGGTTCGGCGATTTGTCCATTTTCGGCGATATGTCCACGGACAGAATTCGGCGTTTTGGGCATTTTCGGCGATATGTCCAAATTCGGCGTTTTGTCCACGATAACTAATTCGGCGATTTGTCCATTTTCGGCGATATGTCCTCCGAGAGAATTCGGCGTTTTGGGAATTTTCGGCGTTTTGTCCACGCCAACTAATTCGGCGATTTGTCCATTTTCGGCGATATGTCCACCGACAGCATTCGGCGTTTTGGGCATTTTCGGCGATTTGTCCACTCAAACGAATTCGGCGTTTTGGGCACGATTCGGCGTTTTGGGCATTAAAATACGATTCGGCGTTTTGTCCATTCGGCGGTATGTCCTAGACCCGCTATTTTCACATTCCGATTTTCAAGAAACATTGGCTCTACCTTTCTCCATATTTCAGGATTCGTTGCATTTTCGGTTTTCGTGGTCTTGAATCGTATTCTACAGATTCACAACCCCAACGAAACTATTATATTTTACACCGGTTTAGTCCATACACGGCCAGTATTTGTTCATGTATAATTTTTTGTCAGTGGCCTTTCAAATTTAGAAATGTTGTTTTGCTTCGGTGCTCTAACCTAACTAAACTAAACTTTATTGACAAAGTAATGCAGAAGAACGGAACGATTAGCCATAATTTAATGTAATTTTACACGGTTATTAAAGCGTAATGTATTACGATACAAAAATGTTTGCTGTAGAGTATTCATTTATTTTAATGACTAGATAGATTATTATTCTAGTGCCCCCGGTATGGAGATTTCAAATACTCATTGTTTCCTTTTGGTATTATTTGCACTCTCCCATTAGTTTTCCATTTTTTTCTGATATTATCAGGAATGTGTCGATAGAATTCGACGAGTGCGACTACCCACCTTCCTGGGACGCGTGTAATAGAACGCCTCTATGCGGTGTTATATCACTTATTTATATGATAAATTAAAATAATAACTTACCTCACAAACGTCAATATGTGACATACAAATATTGTCATGGTATATTCTTCTATTTATTTTAAATTTTGCTTCGGCTAGTCAATAAAGCTAAAGAAATACTCCTTACCCTCAGCTGAATGGTGCTTCTTAATAACAAGTACAATTTTGGAAAAAGTGTTCCACTGCCGTGGTTTTCATTATTCGGTACTGTTCTCTTTCGCCCAGATGTTCTTTTCCTTTAGACTAGAACACTGCCTGTACGTTGAAACTTCATTACTGTGCGCCTTATTGTTGTGTTTGTAACATCTTTTTCATATTGCTCAAAAAAATTAATTTTAACGTAATTGATTCTTGGCCCATTGTTTCTGCCGATTCCGTATGAGCGATTATAGAGGTTGCAAATAAAAATTTTTTGCTCGTTAATAAGCATCTTGTTTCACGAACTTATTGCAAGGCTTTAAATACAAAACTGTCTTGTAGAAGTTAGCGTGACATTTTTGCAGTTTTTTCTTCCATGGCAACTGCTATTTTCTATTCAATTTCGGTATCTTATATTTATTGTCATATTGTATTACTGATTGTTCAACTATTTGATTAATATAAAGTAATTTTATAGTTACTTTCAGGTCTTTTACTGATATTGTAAATATCTTAATGACATTCAGATATGTTTATTGAATTGTCAATGACGTAAGGATAGTCAAGTTTGGTTAATATAACTTTTAATCAATATTAAAACCCAAAATCCCTAATTTACATCCCCAATCTTAAATTAAATCAAAAGGTTAGAATTTCTAAATATAATGACCTAAAATCGCCGAGTACTCAGAACACTATTAGAATTTAGATAATTAATAGTAATTCTTAGTTCTAAATACAAGTTCACTAATATTAAACACACAATTTAAATATCCTTGAAGTATTCCAAAAGTGGTTAGCAAAAGTTAAGAAACAACACTGACCTTAACGTCGCTTTAGCGTAACCTGATCAGCAACCTATAGAATTCCTCTGCAAATGAAGCAGGACAGCTAACAGTAACTGGCTGGTTGAAATCTCCAATCCCCTCAAAAAGCTCTTTGGATGTGTTGCTATCTCCCAGATAGCACTTCTCAATTGAATGCACAACACACACGTAAACACTGGCTCTACGTTAATTATATTGTAAGTTATTTACTTGGTAATATAACTTCAATATGATATTGCAAACACTTCAATTATGTCGACTTGATAGACGGTTTGATTTGCTGAATTTATTTTATATCATTACCAGATACTTCCTGTGTAATGATCTTTTAATTAAATTCAATTAAAAATACCAATTGGTTGGAATTGAACCACCATCGGTTTTAATATGACCGTCTCGAGTCTAGTTTCAAATTGAACTTTTTTATCATTCTGTTTATTTACTTCTCTTTGGTTACCCGTAACCATTCACAACACATCGACTGTACATAAACTTTTTAAATTAACTATCTGGATATATTTTATATGAATAAATGTGACATGCACACTGCCTGTAACATTACACGCGGTTGAAGATGCTTCACGGAACTGCAATTTCGGTAGTTGGTTACAGCATTTCAGCTTATATAAAGAGAAAAAATAGAAAAAGAACGTGGTTGGTGTTGACGGATATATCCATACTAAGTGCACCTTCATTTACGTATTGAATAGTAACGAAGACAAACTACATCATTGTCTCAATTGCATATTAATGTTTATTTTATAGAGCGATTGCAATAATTTACTTTGAGGAATGGAGTCATGTTCCTTTTGAAAGTCGACAAAGAGTAAATCAGTTTCCTCCCCTACTAATATCCTCTTTTCTGCTAGTCGTTGTAACAGGTAGATGCTATCGATACATTATCTGCCTTAATTAAAACCACTTTGCTCGTCGCTAATTCTATTTTATAATATGGTGTAATGTTACAGAGCTGGACTGCTGAGCTTAAGATCACGAGTTCTTAACTTGATACCGAATATATTTTTGTAATTATCGAAAACTTTATGGCTCGATAAAAACATATAAAAATATAGAAGTATAACTAGAATAAATAGAAAAAACAATATTAAGATTAAATGACAGAAAGGCTCCAGGAGGAGATGACAGTCAAAACGAACCGATAAAATGTGGAGGTGAAAGCCTAAAAACTGCATAAGCTATATCAGTCGATCGCATCAGAAAAAGACAATTCCAATATTCAAAAAAGAAAAGAAAGCTAATCCGGAAAGCTATAGAGGGATAGCGCTCATCAGCTCCTTGCTAAAGTTCTTAACATCAATAATCCGCAGAAAATTATAAGAGAAAATAAAAGTTAGCGTAGCGCAGCGAGGTTTTAGAAATAACCGATCTACCTACTATAGACGCACTGTTCATTATATGAATTCTAAACCCCAGCATAGCTATGCTTCATAGATCTTATGAAAGCTTTTGACAGAATTAAACTAAACAACGTCATCAATATACCAGATGAAAAAGAAATACCAGGAACCCTCCTGAAATTTATTGAAAATTGCAACACCAACAACTTCAGCAAAAATAAAGTAAATAACTTATCACAATAAATCCCAATAACAACAGGGGTAACACAAGGGGACTCTCTAAGTTCAATGCTCTTCAACGTTAAAATGGACAAAATAACTGCAACTGTAAACACAGCCAGTGGTTATAAAATGAGGGAGAATAAGATAAATATCCTCTGCTACGCCGATGATGCTCTACTGACAACTAAAGATGAGGACAAGCTGCAAAGAATACTGCGTACCTTTAATCAAACCTGTCAACAATGCAATATGCTCCTATCTATAAAAAAACAAAATCTATGATCATCCGTAAAGAGTCACTACGATGGAAATCGGAAATTAACGGGAAAAACATAAAACAGGAACTTCAAATATCTCATTACGGGCATTCAGAGCAAATCCAAAATTTACAAAACTTCGGTACGACCCATATTGACATTGTTACTGTAAGTTTGACCATAGATAGGAGAGAAGCAAAGGCAGCCAACTTTTCAGCCGGAGATGGTTGTCGGTTATACAAAAGAATCTAAGCTTAAACTATAAAAAAAGTATGGACCAAATAACAAGTAACTCCAAGCACTTTGCTAATCAAATAAAGTTACACGTCGAGAGAAGATACTAACCAATCTCTGAAAAAAAAATGTAAGGGCACAAATAACATTTACAGGCATATATAATGAATTAGTATAATTTATTACCATAAAGATGCTCGGTATAACATACACAAAATAAACAAACATGGCAAGCCAGATCAAAAAATATAACCATAAATATCTCAATAGGACGATATTACAGCAGTTAGAATTGGTTTAAAAGTCATCAAAATGTATAAATATATAATTAATGTATGTATGTTTGATGTAAATAAATATTGTCAAAAGAAGTGCCGAGTGGCATAAATATCTCTGATCGAATTACCTTTGGAATGAGCAACGCATTAAAAAATTAAGAATTGAACTACCTAACCTAAATAACAAATGTCATTCATCTTATCACAACTGACATTCCTAGCTGTCAAAATGATCACAGATTCCTATAATTTTTTATTATAACTGCGAATTAATTAATGCCACATTTTGCAAGTAAGAAAATTAAATTGAGTTTAATTCAACCGTGTTATTCGGTCATTAATATGAACCGAAAGTCCACAATTAAATTACAAGGTTCATGCAGAATCTCTTTGCAAAAGCCAAAACATTACAAGAAATGCTAACTTTTTTTTAAATTGTAAACAGTAAGTGAATTATTGGTATAATCTGTTCTAATTAGGTAAGTTCTACGTTATGATATTATTTAAGTAATAATTAAAAGAATCTAATAAAGCGAAAACACTAATACTGAAAGGAAGGTTAGGCCTATATTTCTTGGAGCAGGGGAAATAGAGCAGATTGCAACAGACCTTCTGTAACTGATTCACCAAGTAAAACACAGGCGTAGCAGGAAACCCAGCCGATGAGCTTCAAGGAGGTGCTAGGTGTTAACGCCAGGTCTAAACAGCAGTTTTGCGTAGCAATCTTCGACTGCAGGTAGATCATAATCTGACTTCGAACCACTTACAAAAAGGAAACCCTCACGCACACGAATCCCAGACGATGAAGCTGCGGTAACTCAAGAATGAAGTGTTTTTTGCCAAGATAGAGACATGTGTTTGCCCAGTATAAATCCAAGCCATGCTTGAGCTTGATAAATTGCTAAAACTGCCTCTCCTAAGAACTTGATCACGATTCCATGGATCGGATGAAATAAAAAGTTTTTTTACTTTACAAACGTAGTTCACAAGGCAGCCTTTCTACAGCAGCATACAATGACAAATGGTCGAATAAAATAAGGGCCTTGCACAAAATTTGGAAAAACGTAGAGGAAATCAGGATTGACAATCAAGGCAGCTCGGTGCGTGGAGGGAAGCATAAACTAACGTAAACTATCCAGAAATCCTAATACATTCTTATTTAGATATTTTTCTAAATAGAAACAGTAAACTTTCATACTTAAGTGATCTGAAGCCAACTTTCAGTTGACTGAGAGCTTAGTTAAATTGTAGGTAAAAGTTAGAAAGAGACAATTAATTGCATAAATTGTTATAAATAACTTTTGAGTCATAGCAACGTATGACATTGAAACAAGAGCTGTAACCCAAAATACAACTTAGAAACTCCGTACAACAGAAATGCAAACCTTAAAACAGATGCTGGGTATAATGCTACGAAACAGACAACGACAAGACGTAACATCCAGGATGAAGTAAAATAGCCGAAAGAAAGAAGAGAAGCATGGAACGATCACGTTCAAAGAATAGAGTTCGACCGCCTGCTTAAAATCGTAAGAGATGAAAACCCAGCAGGCAAAAGAAGCCGAGGCAGACCACCAAAAAGATGGATGGAAAGTTGGCCATCATCGTCAGTGAAGTAGGGTTGGAGAAAAACAGAATTAAATCCTTACAAAAGAGTAGAAGGAGAAGACTATGTTTAAGTGTTTATATTATTTTGACGTAACTACTGCTCCATAGTCACTTATAATCATATATTATACAACTAGATGATCGAAAATAATCAATTATACGAGACGTATTGCTACGCGTCTCATGGTGTTTCATAAAGCAATACGTTGAGCCTCAAGAATTTCCGTTTGTCGAGTAATATACAGAGAGACCATACCATAAGTAAAGAAAATAAATAAAATAAAAAAGTAATCAGGAGATTCATAAAATTAATAGTTTTGTCTACAACCACTACTAAAAGTAGGCCTTTTAACACTAGCTTAATTCACTAAAAATGACGTTCTATAATTTAGCGTGTTAAAAGTGAAATCAGCTGGTGTGAAATTTAGAATTTTGAACTGGAAGTAAGGTTATAAAGTTATGCTATGGTTGCTGTCAGGTATTGAGGCAGGAAAATATGCAGTACCTTGTATTTCAATTCTTCTATCCAAACTTTGTAGAATGCCTGTGTTATATCAAGGAAAATCGTCGCTGTGTATTGCATGTTTTCATGGCCGCGTTCAATAGTTTCTACGATTCGTTGGAGTAGAGTAACCTTCTCGAAATCCAAATTGTACGGTGCTCATTGAATGACAGTTTTAAGCGTTCTAGAATAATTTAGAATAATTTGTGTAGCTTCGGAAAAAGACTTATGGGACGGTATGTGCTGTAGTTTCCTTTTTACTTTCCTGGTTTGTGACTATTCGGTTGTTATTTAATATCCGCGATAATTTGTTGGTGGTTAGAGGCCTTGCCATATCTCACCGACCCTGCGCAGTAATCGAAATTCTGTAAATACGTCATAAGGAAGGCTACAGACCAACCTGAAAATATCATTATAGTTTGACCATCCAGATCTCGTTTTTTATTTTTAAGTTTATAAAGTCAAATTTGTTTATTTCTATGCACTCTTCATAAAAATGTATATAAAGCATCGCACAACCCTACGATCGGGGTCGGTAGCTCAGTGGTAAGCATCCTGACTACTGATCTAAGGGTCGCGAGTTCGATTCCCGGTCCCGGTGAGGTTTTCAAAAATAAAAAATGCAGATGAAAGCTTCTACAGAATGCCATCATTCGGAAGTGATGTAAAGCCGTGGGTCCCATGTTACTACGATGTGTAGCATGTAAAAGATCCCTTGCTAGGGTTGGAACTCCTTAGTCTCGGCAAAATTCTAAGTAGGACTTTGACCATATGACCAAAGCAGTCGGTGTCTAAGGTACCTGGTACTCTGCATGCCTAGACCTTGTCCATTAACAAACAAACAAACAAACAAACCCTACGATAATTATCAGGTACGTACTGCTTAATAAATGCAATAAGTGACGTTGAAAGAACATCGACATTATTAACCACTGCAATACCCTTCTGCTAAAGCGTTCTTGTAATGTGTGTATTTCTGTTTCTCGTTTGTGTTTTCCGTTTATGTTTTCAATTTAATTGAGAACTGAATATTTTGCTGTGTTTGATAGTTTTCGTGCTTATAAGTTAGTTTTTGCGTTCTTTATCTACTTATATTTCCGTTTATTATAAAAAAACAGTTTTTTCGAGGCTACAGGGCTACAGCATTTTATTTCAACTGTAAGTACAAGTGTCCAAGTTTAAGATTTATTGAATACTTATTAAAATTGTTTATAGGTTATAATAAGCTGTACCCGAGATTTGCAACTTTCTGGGCTACTTTCTTATTTAAGACCTTTGCAGCCACTTGTGATACAGCAAGTAAAATGTAAAAATATAAATCTTCATAATAATTTTACTAATTTACTTTTATTTACAGATAAACATTGTAGAATAATGAGCAACGCTAAAAGAACGGTTCACAGCCAAGGGCGGGGATTATTTACAATGTGTAAAAATTCATGAAAGAAAAAAAAGATGGAGGTGAACTTGTTATTCCTTTAAGCAATTTGGTCGAAAGGGTGTCGGAAGCAACTGGTGTTGGAATGACCACCGTCAAAAAAATTATTAAGAAGGGCAAAACGCAACCAGTAGGCGGCAGGGGCGGCGAGTTTTACAGTTTCAATCGGGTGCCTTATACTACACATTTCGGAAACTTCAGG
The DNA here is from genome assembly GCA_940337035.1 of Agriotes lineatus. NCBI lineage: Eukaryota > Metazoa > Arthropoda > Insecta > Coleoptera > Elateridae > Agriotes > Agriotes lineatus. Next base: position 24,541,939 of record OW679196.1, on the reverse strand, counting down.
TTTTTAAAGAAATAAATAAAGAGTATATAAATCCACTTGTATTGATTTCTTTGTAACCATAAGCGCAACGCCGGTACATCTTCAGATCTTGTCTTTGAAAGCCTGAAATAATTCGAATTTTCATCGGTGTGGCCTCTAATGGCAAGACCCTGCATTGCTAAATATTTTAAACTAGTAATAAAGGTGAGCAAAGCAACTTTAGCTTGTTTCATTTGACTTTCTTTTTCGGTATTAAGACTAGCCAAGACATTAACACCACGTTCACTACACGCCACAATACCAACTCCTTGGAAATGAAAATTTGAACGTTCATGATCTTTAAAGCGCTCTATTGCTTTATTCCACGAAGGAAAACCATTAACACAAAAACCTTTATAGGAATTTTTGTTGGACACAGTAGCGGCCTCGAATTAAGTTTTTCTGTTTTTGCTGCCTCTAAGCATGTCCTACAAAATACTCTATCCGCCTGAAGATTGTAATCTATCCACCTAAACTGATAAGATCACTTATGCAAAAATTTTCTTGTGGATTTTCTTTTTGTGTCAGTATCTGCAACTAAAAAATTCTTGTAATTAATGAAACAACTAATAATAATTTCAAAAATACAATATTGGTAAAATTAAGTTTAGTTAATCCCAGCATAAAGTTATGTAGTTTGTGATTAAAATTACATTGAATTATTCTAAATAAATAAATAACTAGAATACAATATTTTAAATTGACATATCGAAAATGGCAATATAAATTACAATGTATAACATACCATTTATTTTATCGAGGTTTGAACATGATGGGTTTTGAAGCGGCCTTCCATCTCCGGCACTATTGGATTTTTCCTGCTTTATCAAAAACTTCTCCATTGTATAGGCAGACAACTACTTAGAGCGAACAACGCAAATGCTACTTGGCAACTGAGGCGTTTACTTCAGCTAATTGCAAATATCCATCATGAAATAAGCAACATTGAATTCTTGGAAATATTTAGGTAGTAGTTACCCTAGCCGGTACCTAGGCGATAAGCCTTAAATTGTACTTCCGGTCCCAACCAAGACAGGTAGTTCGGTCATTACACCCCCTGGCTGATGCTCGTTAGCACATGCTGCTTCCATTCCAAATAAATAGTTTTGAAAAATATTATTTTACTGTTACAATTCATCGGGTGCGGTCGCCCCCGTGCACCAGTCTACTCGCCGCTCCTAGTAGGCGGCAAATTTACTTCCCCAATGAAAAGAATTAAGAAAAGCCACCCACGGTCTTCCTTGGATGAGTTTGAAGAAGAAACTGTGCGAACAATTATTTATAGATTTGCAACTATTCATAAAAGAAGACAACGATGCAAGCTGTATTTGAAGCAGTTAAAGATGAAAGCATTAATTTTACTGGAAAGATACGTTCTTTTAGAAAATTAGTACATAAAATAGGGTTTCATTGGAAGAAATGCCAAGATAATCGACAAGTGCTGATTGAGAAAACAGAAATCCGAGCAAAACGAATTGAATAAATGAGAAAATTAAAACAATCCAAAGACGAAGGTAATAACATTATATATTGCGATGAAACCTACTTACATAGTTCGCACACTGTACCTAAGGCTTGGGATGATGGATCTAATAAATGCCTGGAGTCACCAGTAGGCAAATAACAACGCTTAATTATTGTGCATGCTGGCAGTAAAATAGGCTTTGTTTCGAATGGGCTACTTATTTTAAAATCGGGCCTTAAGACTGAGGACTACCATGACGATATAAACAACAAGAATTTTTCCAAGTGGTTACAAGAAAAATTCTTACCAAACGTTGTAGAAAACTCTGTGTTGGTTATCGATAATGCATCATACCACAATGTAACAACCGAATCCAATCTAACCTCGGCATGGAAAAAGGAAGACATGAGAAGATGGCTTACGGAAAGAAGCATATGTTTTCAAATAAAAGATAGCAAAACAGAATTATATGCAAAAATAAACCAGGATAAACCAATCAACAAACAGTATGTCATTGATAAACTTTTAGCCGAACACGGTCACGTGGCATTGAGATTGCCTCCATATCATCCTGAACTCAACCCCATCGAAAAAATATGGGCATTAGTAAAAAAATTATGTAGCTGCTCATAATACAACATTGAAAATGGACGATGTATGGAAATTGGCAGAAGAAAAATTTAATGTCGTTGGTGCAGAAGAATGGGCAATCATTTGTTCACATATGGAGAAGATCGAGGAGGAATATCTTGCCAGGGAATACATATTAGATGATGTGGAGAAACATATTATAAGGGTCAGTGACGATTCGGATATGTATTTTTCTTCGGATGATGAAGACGATTTAGGTTGTCAGCCATTGCAATAAAATAATTCTGGCGTCCATTGTATTTGCATTTAATTTATGTATAATTTTTACTCGTGTAGTTGTATTAAATGATTGTATAATTGTGTTGTAATTCCAATAAATTTGAATTTATTTATAACTAACGTTCTGCACCCAAATTGGGTACGAAATAATTCATTTAATGCAATTTGTACAAGAGTGATCCATTTTGTGTGTCGGGTTAATTTTGAGGTTAGCTATCATAAAAAAATCCACATAAAAAAGTCACTTATAAAAATTTGAAAACCCTACTACTGGCTTAATTGCGTCGCCCTGAGTCGATTGACGCCAAAATCAGCCAATTCGGCCCACGGGTTCGCTCTCAAAGTGGCGTCAAGCAAGCAAGCAATGAAAATTATTATGTCGGATTTTTTCTTTTGTAAATTGGTAGTCGCGATCACACAAATTTAACCTTTGTAGTTTTACACTAGTGGATGGCTTTTATAGTAAAAAAAAGCCGAAACATATAATTATGTGTAGCACTTGATATCAACTATTTTAGAAAAAGTTGAACAACTTCATTCTATTAAATGAAATTTGTGGAAAGACGGAGTTTTATTTTATATTTAATTCTGTTTTATTAATAATTTTTATTTTGATAAACAAAATTTTAAGTTTTATTAAATTTTAATTCAAATGATTTAATTTCATCAAATAAACACGAAATATTGACACAACCTATTTTAAATTTCGCGCCTGCAAGCTAGCCTGATGTTTTTAGGTTGTACTGAAAACACCATTTGGGCGTCTCGCTCTACAGTTTTTTCAGTTGCTCATTTGTGGTCGCTGAGATATAGCAAGACCTCTACTCGCGTTGTGTATGAATATCGGTGGAACTTTAATTACCTTTGTGGCATTGTTATTGGTTTCTGTTGTTGTAGATGTCCGGATACCAGCAGCAAGTTGTTGAGATGAGATGTGGTAATAACGATTATTTTTAATTAGATTTTCTGAATTCCCAGTGTATCATTTAACTACTTCACACACTGGTAGTATTAGCTGGTCGGATTTTCGTTTAACCGGGTCGGCTATGGTTTGGTTATTTGAATATGTTTAAATACTCAACCCTGAGGGATTGAGTAACCCAAGTTTTATATAAGAATTAAAATTATTCCTATATTTTGCTATATTAAACAAGAAAAGTTTATGTTTAAATTGATACTGAACTAAGCAACGATAATGCGCGGTATGGTTAGCGGTTTGCTGAGATATCACGACCTCACCGTCCGGCTGTTCGCGGCGCACTCACTTTACGATAAGTATGTGACATCAGTGCATTAAAAATACTCAATGTTGTTTATTTATCATCAGTTAAATAATGTTATTGGATATACATAAAGGCATAATACAGCTGATTATGGTGGAACTTAAACTATCTATTGTAATTAGCGATAAATGGAGATGTCCATGAATCTCAAATTAACGATAAATTATCTCGTTGACAAAACTGGGTAATAGAAGGAAAAATGAAAGATGTAAGTGTATTAGTTAAAGGTGGTCTGCAAAACAGTTTATTTTAAAAATGTTTATATTTTATTTTTATCATTAACTTAATATACAGTTTTTTATACAATTAAAGATTTGAAATTAGTGTAGGTAAGCGATATAACGTAACGTTTGCTGATTATGGCAAAGCAATGTATTGGCAATATCCAGTAGACCATCCTTTTTCCTTATGGCAATGGTTAGTGCAACATGTTCCTAAACTTCTATCAGGTTGACAAGTTTGGCCATGAGCAATGCAACCCATTTCTGCTTCTTGAATAGCAACGAGAGCGAAGACCATGATTAAGAAAATGGTAGTGAACTTCATCTTGGGTTGGAAAATTGATGAAAATAGTCTGAAATCAAAAATATTCATTTAATATAACCGATATTGTGCATAAAATACTTCTTTTCTTTGTATAAATCTTTCTCTTTGGAAACTGAATCAGAAAACACTGAATTTTTTTCCAGCAACTTCAATTTTGCCTAAATTCTTTTTAATGTTGCAAATGTTTCTTAACTTTTGTATTTATCTAATATGTGCAGCATCAAGTCAATCAGTAATGCCTTATTCGGCCTACTAAACGAATTAAAGATTATAATACTGACAAGTACTAAAATTATAATTTAAAAAAACTTACTTTTTAAACGGTTAACACTTGCTTGTCTTCTAGAACTAGCTGAGTATACTAAAATGACAGTTATATATTGCTATGTTATGGTAGCTGATAAATTTATTTAAATTATCGTATTACTATTTTGCCCTTTATTTTTAACTTTCAATTCAAATCCGTATTTTAATTATATTTTTAATGAAACTCTCTCAGGTGGTTCGCAATATCTAGTAACCCAATGATTGATTTGTCAAATTCTCTTTGTTTAATTGCAAGTTGATTGACTTTCAAAAAAATTGACAACTAACGTCAAATTAATCAAAATTCAGAACGAATATCAAGGTTTTTACAATAAGATCTACTATGTAATTCTTTCACCAATCTATTTTGTAAGTATGAAATTCAATTATATTTTTTATACCTTCTTACTGGTTATAGCTTTTTAAATGTTTCATTTAACCTTTTAAAACACAAACCTGATTTAACACTTTGCTTGTTAATACTGCCAAAATCCTTCTAAGCTGGATCCTCACTCCGACTGCACTCAAACACCTGCTGAGTCCTTATCCAAACTGCATCACCTCCGATGAATGTAAACTCCCAGCCTCACCTTATTGCCATCCACTTCAAAACTTCCACATCCTATACTGGATTCCTGTCGTTGTCCACTGCTGCTGTTAACTTCAAGTCTCCTAGCTCCTGTACTGGATTACTGCGGCTCCGATCCCTCTCTGGTAAGTGTCAGCATAAATCTTGTTCCAAATATGAATTTGTCTCTTTTTTTAGATGGTCCTACGTCTTCAATGATACCCACAGGTTTCCCAAAAACAATTCGCTGCACGTACTAACCTCTTGTTTGTGTCTTGTATTCCATTTCCAATGTAGTATCAATAAATCCAATTCTCTTCATATAATGTAATCTTCTGTATTGATTATTTATAATTCACTGCATTGGTTCAATCTCTTCACCGATTGTATTCCTTTATAAGTTCCAATTTATAATATTATACCTCCACCAAGTATATTTGTTTACAGCCTTTTTAAATGGTATTTGATCAAATAATTACATAAAGTAAGGCATAAATTCTGGTTTTTTTATTTTCCAAATTCGTTATATTCAAAATTACATGTCTGTTTTTTATGAGTTGTTTCAGTAACTAATTAAACAAATTACAAATTATTACTATTAGACACGATTCTTGTTGCCTCCTATCTACACTTTTTTATATAATCAAAACAGATATTTTATTTTAATTATCATAACAGATACATTTTAGTAGTAACCTTGGTATTTATTCCTATTCAGAATTTTCTTATTACAGATTAAGTTTGAGTAATCAATCATTATGCTATTATTTGACTAACCAATAATAAGAAAGTTAATTTCATTATACTTTAACATGTATTTAGATCCATTAATTTGCTTATATCTGACTTCCAAATTTATTTGACTAAACTGTTTCTTTAGTATTCATATTTAAATTATCAAAGAATATAGTGTATCATAACATAATTCCTCAATTAAGAAAAACATTTTTAATAAACTCGTTTTATTTCAAATGTATTTTCTTAATTCGTTATTTAATTAATAAATTTTGTAGAACCCAACCAAATATCCTATTATCTAAATTAATAACAATCAACACCTATTTACATCTATCTATTTTAAAATTACTATAGAAACGAAATAATTAACTTTACCAACCAACAACATTTAATGCAATATTTACAGATTTTCATGTTTTCTAAGTTTTCGATATATATGGGTAAATCATTGTAATATGAAATCTTCCTCTAATTCGTCCATCTGTATCATTTATTAATTCATTCCTTACTTGTTCTCTTAATGTAAATGGAATAGGGTAAGATTTACTATTAAAACTTTTTGATTCATCAACCTGCAATTTATGAATATATTTTTGTGCTTGTCCTACCTTTTCATTAATAACCTCCTTATTTCTATAAATTATTTCTAATATTAGGCCTTCAAATTGTTTATTCTTTTCAGCTATTTTCAAATCATTCAGCAAAACCCCCTTATAATTATTATCACTCTGTATATCACATATTACATTATTATTAATTATTATACCTTCCTTATACTTCATTGTATCTCCAATTCTATCTAATTGAACACACTTATTTTCTCGGCTGACACTATTGGTACAGTTCCAAGATTTTTTTACCCCTTTTAAATGAATACACTTTTGTGTTCCATCAATATGAATCCCTAATTGCTGAATTACATCAATTCCTAACACCATATCGACAGTGAGACCTTTTATTATAAACAATCTAACAAAATCTTCCATTGATTTATACTTATCTTTACATTTAACACTCGGTTTGTGGTTGATATCTTTCTTTTGGTTGCTGATAGCAAATCTATTTTATTTACTTTAATTATATTCTTGTACAGGACATCTAAATTATTTAAAATTACATCCTCATTTATTAAAGATGTTATCATATTTCATATTAGAATACTGTCTTCTTTTTAGTAGTGCAATGGCATCATCTATCTTTTAATATTTAATATTCATAACTATTTAAATGCTAAAATACGTGTGGTTCTTCATAAAAAAAATTTTTAAATTACTATTTACATATTTACAAGTTCCGAGTTTCCTTTTGTTATCTTAATACTCTTTTAAAAGTATTTTCAGTAGTCTTTTGAACATCCTTGTCTTCTTTAGCTGCTTGTTTTAATTTTCTTAATTCATCTTCTAACCTTGGTACTTCATTTTGTCTCAGCTTTTCTTTTAACTTCTTTGCTTCCTCCTTTAGTCGTCGTTTAACTGTTTCCTTCTTTGTTTTCTTCTTATTTTTATTGACATTAACTATATAACCTCTTGTAATTCTTCTTATTTTATAAAATCTATTACATCTTCTTAAATATTTGTTATTTTTGTTCCTCATAATATTACTCAATATACCTATTGTTATTACATTTAATTCTTCATTATCGACTACTTCATTCTGTTTTATCTTAGCATTATTTTCCATAGAATCGGCTTCCTCACCTAACATATTCTTTATCTGCATTGGCTTCTTTAAATCTCTCTTTTCAATAGAATCATTTTCATTATCTTCACAACTGTTTAACATTTGATTTATTTCATAAGTTCCAAATAATAATTCTTGTTTTTCATCCAAAATTCTGTTTTCATAAGAGTTGTATCGAAATCTAACTTCTAATTTTTCTTTATCCTGTACTGACTTAGTTTCCATAATCTTTGTTAAATTTTCTTCTATCTCTTTGCGTTCCTCCTGTCTTTCTTTTCTCACCTCATTCTTGAGTTCCTCCTTATAACTTCCTAATGTTTCACTCATCTTATTAATTTGTGCTTGCAATTCTTGCTTATTCTCGATTTGCACCTTATTAAATTCTTATCTTAATCCCAATATCGATTCTTCCATCCTTTTTGCCTGTTCTTTTTGCTCCTCAATTGCCTGTTGCATATCCTTTTTCAACTCTTCCGCATTCTTCGCAAAATCCTTCCTCAGCTCTGCTGTATCCTTCTTGCTTATCTCAGCATTTTTCTCAATTTTCTCCGCAGTTTTCTGTATTGACTGTAGTAATTCTTTCTTCGACCTGTTTTCCCTTTCCTCAGCTTCTTTATTACTTTGCTGCATCATTCTTTCCATTGACTGTAATGATTGCATTTGCATTTGCATTTTCTGCATCATTCCCATTATTTGTTTCATCCTGTCATCTTTTTCTGTATGTTCTTCCTGTAACCTTACCTGGTCTCCTTGTACTTCCATTTCTAGCTGTCCTTCTTCACCTTCTACTCCTGCGCTACTCGCCACTACTTCCATCTGTTCTGGTCCTTCTTCTTTCTCTTCTTCCACCTTCTTGCCTTTCCTTGTAACCCTTTATAATGAATCGTATATCTTTATATTTGATTTACCAATTGAATCCGTTATCCAATACTTTAGTTACTCAAATTAAATGTCCTATTCTGTTACTCTATTTTTGCTCAAAAGAACTTAGTTATGATACCCTTTTACCTTTTTACAATTCTGTTCTTTTATTCGTGATTGTTAATTACAAATTAACCATAAACCTGGTTTATCAGCTATATTCGAATAAACGGGTTTGATTGTATTTTCTAATCTTACGTTTGACTTTTCAATTACCTGACATTGACAAGCTACATCAATTTGCTATGCCCTCTCGTTGCGGCGCCATAAAATTTTGCTATGCCTCCACGTTGCGGCGCCATTAAATTTTGCTATGTTATGCTAGCTGATAAATTTATTTAAATTATCGTATTACTATTTTGCCCTTTATTTTTAACTTTCAATTCAAATCCGTATTTTAATTATATTTTTAATGAAACTCTCTCAGGTGGTTCGCAATATCTAGTAACCCAATGATTGATTTGTCAAATTCTCTTTGTTTAATTGCAAGTTGATTGACTTTCAAAAAAATTGACAACTAACGTCAAATTAATCAAAATTCAGAACGAATATCAAGGTTTTTACAATAAGATCTACTATGTAATTCTTTCACCAATCTATTTTGTAAGTATGAAATTCAATTATATTTTTTATACCTTCTTACTGGTTATAGCTTTTTAAATGTTTCATTTAACCTTTTAAAACACAAACCTGATTTAACACTTTGCTTGTTAATACTGCCAAAATCCTTCTAAGCTGGATCCTCACTCCGACTGCACTCAAACACCTGCTGAGTCCTTATCCAAACTGCATCACCTCCGATGAATGTAAACTCCCAGCCTCACCTTATTGCCATCCACTTCAAAACTTCCACATCCTATACTGGATTCCTGTCGTTGTCCACTGCTGCTGTTAACTTCAAGTCTCCTAGCTCCTGTACTGGATTACTGCGGCTCCGATCCCTCTCTGGTAAGTGTCAGCATAAATCTTGTTCCAAATATGAATTTGTCTCTTTTTTTAGATGGTCCTACGTCTTCAATGATACCCACAGGTTTCCCAAAAACAATTCGCTGCACGTACTAACCTCTTGTTTGTGTCTTGTATTCCATTTCCAATGTAGTATCAATAAATCCAATTCTCTTCATATAATGTAATCTTCTGTATTGATTATTTATAATTCACTGCATTGGTTCAATCTCTTCACCGATTGTATTCCTTTATAAGTTCCAATTTATAATATTATACCTCCACCAAGTATATTTGTTTACAGCCTTTTTAAATGGTATTTGATCAAATAATTACATAAAGTAAGGCATAAATTCTGGTTTTTTTATTTTCCAAATTCGTTATATTCAAAATTACATGTCTGTTTTTTATGGGTTGTTTCAGTAACTAATTAAACAAATTACAAATTATTACTATTAGACACGATTCTTGTTGCCTCCTATCTACACTTTTTTATATAATCAAAACAGATATTTTATTTTAATTATCATAACAGATACATTTTAGTAGTAACCTTGGTATTTATTCCTATTCAGAATTTTCTTATTACAGATTAAGTTTGAGTAATCAATCATTATGCTATTATTTGACTAACCAATAATAAGAAAGTTAATTTCATTATACTTTAACATGTATTTAGATCCATTAATTTGCTTATATCTGACTTCCAAATTTATTTGACTAAACTGTTTCTTTAGTATTCATATTTAAATTATCAAAGAATATAGTGTATCATAACAATATAAATCAACAATTTCCCTTAAGGCATGGCGACAGTAAATGAACCCATTAAGTCGTCTGTTTTCTTTCTGGTAATATCATTAGTTTTCCCATTTTGTTTGTTTACATTTGACTGAAAGATATTGATTCTTAGGAAAAGAATATAAGCGATTAGTAAAAATTATTAAATAGCCTGAAACTACTTTTGTATTAAAACTGGTTCAATTAAAATTCAGTTACAAAATTATTTAGCAATAACAAAACATACTTTTTAAATGTCAAAACGTTACAAAAACTGCTAAATAAGGAGTTTTATAAAATGGTGCTCTACTGAACAACTTTAAGTATATTGTAAATCTAGTATTGAGCAAATCTGCAGGTGTACAAGGTTCATTCCTTACATATAATTTAAAAAGCAATAAATAATGTATAAATGAAAGCTTTACAACTTTCTAAGGTTCACAATCTAATGTTATCAACTTTACAGGGCGTTCAATTTTTAAAAATATCTTCCTGTATACTATCTTTAGACATTCGTGTTTTCTCTCTTGTCGATATTTAATTTTCATGGGGCGTTGCAAGGTTATCATTTTTTTTAAACAAAATAACTAACTAAATCATTTTTTATCGTAAGGGTGCTATTTACGCTAATTAAAGAATTACATTAAAGTGGTACGCTTCTACCATGTGATAACAAAGCTGTTGGGATGAATTATACACCGTGTTTATTTAAAGGGAACAACTCCGTATATTTCGAAAAGGATTTACTGCAGTTTTGTACGTTAAACACCCGGTATATGTCGTCATAGGTCTTGTTCTTAGTTAATTAACTATGATTTATATTAAGAACGTTTTATATTTAGTGTTTGTATTTTTAAAATATTTAGCATGTTTATCAAAATCACGTAAAAGAAGGTTATGAAATAGCGGTAATGAGGACAAAAATTAAAAGAGAAAAAGTAGCAATTGTTTTAGTTACGTTAAAAAATGGGAACAATCGAAATACTCGCACTTTGAATATACACTAACAATATATATAAATAAACAAAAAATCATATATTGTGCTCTATATGACTACCATTCTAATTTAAGGATATCTGTAATATAGACATGAATGAATAAGTTACTTCAGGTTTATGTCCACTTTTCGAAAGGCATTCCGAATACACATTTTTATGTTGTCTTTAATAGTTTAGTACATTTGATAAGCCAATTTCTCCAAAAGTTCTCGCAACGAAAAAGCTATTCTATTAAGACAACTAACTTTTTGGACTTCCTCTTCCAATTCACTTGTTCGGAAATGCGTTGTGAAGACAATTTCTAGCCTCAAGGCGATAGTTTCCTAGAGCATCATCATGTTGAAATCATATTTGGCGGATTGTATCGAGAGGTAGGATTTCAAAGTATCTATTGTTGCAAATCTCCTTACAGTAATTGGCAGTAATGTTACTCATTAACAGTGTACCACCCTTAAACGAAGAATTTGGCAAGGCCTCGGCTAGCTTTTTTAACTCTCGGCAGAATATGACGTGCTGTAATAATCAGGCTAAGAAATTCTTCGGGCTCTTACAATTAAACAGTAAATTAATAAAAGAATTGAGCGTCATGTCGTTATTTACAACAAATAAAACAAAGCTAGCTAGTAAAATGATCAACACCTACTTTGTAAGCTTCGCTGCATACCTCAATCTAAATGTAGTAAAGAGAACAACAACAAATACAAAGAGTAACAGTCGAAAAATATTTAATATCGAAACAATTAAATTTAGGATGGCGTCACCCAACTTACACACACAGGTATTTCAGGACAAAACAAAGAAAACAACATTTTGAAAACTTTAATTAGAAGTGGCATTTTGGAATTCGCTAAGTATAGCTTAAATAACAAATAGAAGCTAACACCTGTGCAATCGCATTAATGATAATATAATATACACGCTACTTTAGCAATTCTGAATTATTTACTTACACGTACTTAGCGGTAATAACAATTGAGCCAAAAAGGTTGATTAAACTCGCCCAGTTTGATTAAACCCTTATGCCTTTTTGCCACAGATTTAGAACCCATTTTAGAAGTTTTTTGTTTGTTTTACGGTTTGGCGGAAACTGGAATGGATTTAAAATTGGAAGAGTAAACTGCCTTTATTTATAACAATTCTTTAAAAAGTTATTGAAAAGCATTATGGTTTTTAAAAGATAAGTTCAGATATTTCTTCGTTTTTAATTGAAAACTATTGTTACGCCAACGAAACTGACTATTTTATTCAGTTCACTTTTATGAAAACCTATACTCTACTAGCATCATACACGGCGTTATGGTAGTCCATGCAATAATTTTAACCAGTAATAGAGCTCACCAAAATGAACAGCTTTTCTATTTATCGTTTTTTCATTTAATCCCATACCTTTTCAATCATTTATCGCCCCTAAATTTGACGAGCCGCTTGGTAAGCAAATGTAAGTTAAAGGTGAATGACAAAAGTATATTAAAACTGCAAAGCTTTTGCACAAAACAACACGTGGTCAATAACTTAACTACCTCAATTGATAAGGTGACCAGTTGTGAACTAAAGGTTTCATCGGTACCTATGCAGTTTCCATTGGTTTGCATATCAAAGAAATGTTTCTTTGTGTTTTGTGCCATTAAATTAAAATATTATTTCATAGAGGGTATGCATTTTTAGAGTAAAACTGTTTTGAATTTTAACTCAGCTTTGAGGGCGTTTTCGAAAAAATTATAAATGGAGAAGTTGCTCGGTTTAGCGAGTTCTATTGCTGGTTAAAATATTTGCACTAATGTCTATAACACCCTGTATACAGGGCTATTATTTAAAATTAAGCCACCACTAAACCTATATTTAGGACCAGTGCCCCTTTTGTCTAGACCCCGTAAATTGTCAAAATCGGCCCTGGTGTGACATACAGATGGATTGAGTCTACTTTCAGAGCTTTTCGATAGCCTTTGATCAAGCGTTTCGAATGTTTGCTCCATTTCAGCCACCAGAGATATTATCTGTTGGTTGGTAGTTCCTTCGTTCATAGTTATAGTTTCCGTTGGTTGTCTATTTTTTATACTTTGTGGATATATGTTTTCTTCTTTAAAAGTGCATATTTTTTTGTACTGTTTTCCTATTTTGTATTTTAGTTTATCTTATCTCTTCGTTTCTGACTTTTTTTCGCTATTTTACAACCTTTATAGTTTACAGGATGTTATCGTCCATAGTTAGCACATTTTGATTTTTCATTCTTTGTTTTAGGACATTCTCTAGTTAGGTGTCTTTTCGCACAAACATTTTGGCGCTCATTCACAGAATTTTTGAATGTGTCCATAAAACTGACAGCGTTTGCATTGTAGCACCAATGTCGGTTTTCTTATCGACTCAATTTTTATTAATACATTTTAAGTCATTTTTATTTTATAGTCTACTTTCTTGGTGTTCTCAGTATGATCAAATGTCAACATGAACAGTGGGAGCGATTTTTTGGCTAGTTCAGATTTACCCTTTCTTTTAGTTTTACTTCTTTCTATGTATATTATGTTTACAGGTCATGCTTAGTTAGATTTCTTTGTCACGTGGCTCAACGATTGTGGAAAGTCCTCTTGTCATCACCCAAATTGTCTTGTGTGTTTATTTTCATATGTGTAATATGTGATTTCTCTCTGTGAGGCTGCTAACTACTTTTCTGTAGTTTTCTGCATTTCGGTTTATTTATTTTGCCATTATTTAATGTCATAGCTTTAAAGATAATATTGCCTTCTGTTAGGATCCAGTTCAGATTATTACTTATTACTTTCTCACGGAATTTTAAATTAATTACGTTTCTCGCCAAACCGTACAATAATTAAAAATTGGTTTTGAATGATACACACATATTTATATATAAAGAGCAAACTTTTTTTGCAAATTCGGTAATAAAGGAGTTTTTAATTTGTTTCAGAGTTTTTGGAAGGCGCTGTATTAACCCTCGCTTGGCGGAAATAATTTCAGTTACGCGGAGTGCAGAAATGGGTCTCTTGTGACCTGGATGGAATTTGAGTATTTTTATCAGCTTTTGAGCACCGGAATGTCTGTACCTCTAATAAATACTTGCACATGATAATATAATCATAAAACTTTTATTTTTATTGACCTGCAGACTAAAAAAGGTAATTCATTCGACATCCAGAAATAACATCTATATTCAATAAAAATTCTTCATATAAGTAGAATACAAATTATGTTTTACATGATTTGCATTCTTTTTAGGCAATTACCTGTTCATGTGTCTGACAAATAAATTTAAAACAACTATCACACTTATTACTATATTTGTTTTCATTGCCCACACAGAAAGCACGCCGGGTCTCAGGTTACCCAAGCGGATTATCACAGGAATACCAAGGCATTTTGCCACAAAATTTATTCTGCAGCATCTGCATAACAGCTTCGAGCAATACCTAAAGCAGTATTTTAGAAAACGGTAGAATTATTTAAAAAAAGCGAAAGTCCGGGTCACTTAAGATCCGGTTTCCGCAGTTTGAGGGTTAATATTTATTGCGTTTTAAACTACAAATAAGATGCAATTGCTTGAGAAGACTATACTGCATAAAAAGCTTGTACACATATTGTAAAACGTAATCTCTTGTAAGAGATTTCCAGTAATATTAGTATGGCAGGTTTAAAACCTCTAGGGGCCTCGATGGGCTAGTGTTTCCGCCGCTTGCAGCCTAGGTGACAGTTGGGCCAAAGTTCGACTGCCGGTCCGGGCGTTTCAGTTTTATTTAGTGTCAGTCATGATAGAGTAACACCTGCACTCTTTGCAGTAATGCCCAAGCAGCTTCTGAAAAAAGAGTAGAGAAAGGGGTGAGAAAAGGTTTAATACCTCTAATAATAGACGTATTGTGTTTTATACCAGATTACGTAAGGTAAAGTTGGTAATTTGACTTTCCTTCTTTTTAATTAATGTTGCCATTGCTGCACCTTTGCCATACCCAATTTTTTTGAAGAAAATATAAAATTCTGCTAACGAAAGTTTGGAATATAATCCAAGGCTATACAAATTATATCTAATGCTAGCATAATAGCTATTTATAAGTAATATTTTCAGAACGGGCTTAGAAACAAATAGCTAAAGTTGCAGCACGTAACAAATGGTTCAGAGAAGCGGCCTCAGGCCTACACAATGTTTATTTTTTTACTATCGATAATTAGTTAAGATAAGGTTCTAATCGTTATTTAGAAAATCGGAAACCTATTAGAGTATTATACCTGCTTTAATGGCTTTGGGATTTTTAAAAGCATACATTTTAATTAGCCTCAAGAGTCCCATAAAACTCTCTCTTCGGAATTCTTTCCTTTAAAGAATATACAACATTTAGATTTGTAACGAATACCTTCTAAACATTTAGAAACCATTTTAGAAATTCCCAAAACAGAATACTCTCTCGAAATGTTAGTCTGGTACAGCAGTTAAGTTAGTCTTTCTGTAATTTATCTCTCAAATATTTTAATTCTTCTTAGGTATTTAACATTTTACTATTCTGTAACCACATAGTTTTAGTCAACTGTTAACCTAGTTGTTTACCATTTAGGCGTACTGAAAAATGTACTTGTCTATAGTAGCTAATAAACCATCTCAGCTGAGTTTATTTTTACTTCCTTTTACAAAAATGGAAGTATTGGATTCACCCCAAAAACTCCAAATTGAGTTTTCAACAGATCTTTACGTTCTAGAGTTCCCTGAACCCAAAAAACATGTTTTTGTTTATTGGTCTGTCTGCGAACAGAATATCTCCAAAACGAAAAAAGGTATGAAGTTGAAACTTCATATATAAGTTTTGTGTACTATCTAGATGCGACAGCAAGCTTTTGAAGAAAATCGAATAAGCGGAAGTATGGTGTTTATTCTTGTAATTTTTCGATTTTTTCAAAAACGGCTCTGATAATTTTTTAAATTTCATATTTTTATTACATTTTTAATATGTATTGATGTAATTTAGGTGATTTTCCAGTTGAATACCTCTAGAATTTGCTTCTTTCGTTTTTTTGTTCTTTTTTTATTAACTCCTATTTTAAATAGAATACTCGGTATATTATTACATTTGTCACTAACTTTCTATTTTGTATAGTTTCTGTAGAATTGTAGTTTTTGAAAATTTTTGACTAATGGTAAAAAATTAAAAATCACATATTTGGTTAATTATAAGATCACTGTAAAAAGTTGTGTAAGTGTATCACCCCAAATTCTTTTTTACCAAATTACGTGATATTTTCAACGATCTCCTTAATATGAAAATAATTGATGTCCCCATTTGTAGCTAGTTAGCTAGCAGCTGTCTAATGCGTTCAATATCGTGAATACAGAATTTGCATTATGCTTTTATTCATAAAAGCATCATTTATAACTGACAAAAAAAAATAAACACCTGTAAATTATCAGAACAGTTTAATAATTTTTCAATCACTATGATAATTCACTGCTTATGATAATGGGAAAAGTAAGTAAAAGTATTTTCTTGGAAGCATTAATTTACAATGGACACAACCAACATAATATAAGCAATGACTCAAATTTTATATTTTGGACGCCTTTCCGATTAAAAAATTGGAAAACTATAACTAGAGGAAATATCGCAATATTTGTTTTCTAGGGCCTAAATCTCACAGAATACAAATCACAAGGCTGGAATAATTGGACTTAAATATATTGTGCCTATAATAAAAAAAAGTATATGATAGCAAAATCTGTATTTAGAAAATAGATTTTTGATATTATTATTATGAGTCTTGTAGACAAAAGTTATAATGACCAAATACGATATGCGTATGCGATATTAGGGCACTAACAGTAGAATGATATTAAAATACCTCATCCATTCAAACAAAGCTCACACACAAACGTCTTCTTTTGATTAGAATTGGTGCACAGTTCATGCCCCCATTTATACCATTTGTAGCAACTTATCCATTGTTCTTCTTTTGTGTCATCTATGTATTGTAAGTACCGCCTCAAGAAAAACTTACGCTCTGTAACAGCACCATCATGGTCCTCGTTCTCAGAACTATAATCCATATCAAAATCATGGTAAAAATCTAAGTTTACATTAGTCTCAGTGTCACTTTCTTCTTATATTTTTCGTTTATTTTTCTTTAGTGAACCAGATTCCTAGATACATAAAATGGAGCAGAAAATCACAAACGCAACTAAATGTCAATTTTGTGTCAGATTTTGGCTCTACTTTTCAATTGAGTGCAAGTGGGATTCAAGAATTAAAACGTGATTGGCTGCTTCATTTTGTATTCGTTTAGCCTTCAAATATGATTAAATCCCGTTTGTTTATTTCAACTATGTGACCCGGCTCCCGGAGTGATTTCCTTCACCTAGCCTTGGTAATTTACTTGTTTCAATACTTACCTGTAAAGCTGTACTATCACTTATAATAATGCAGAAGACTAAAAGCCGTGTTTACACAACTAAAAGTACCACGGTTGCATTCGTTTATTTCTATTTTCGGGTTTTTGTAAACAAACTTCCCTTAACTTTTAATAGCGATATTATCACAGAAAACAATTATTTAATCTGCATATTTCTTGTGTTTTTTAAAACTATTGACTCAGCTTTAAAGGCAAGTGAATTTTGGTTAATAATAATGAGAGTTACTGAATGCAACCAACGGCCGAAGCAAAGAAATATTGAAGCTCTACGTTTTAAGCATATTGAATGTGTCTCTGACTTTGATGTTTACACATAACCTATAAATTATTTTGACTACGAAACTTTTGCAAATTGTTGTTCATTGCTTTGATTGCGCTGCAAATATACCACAGAGTTGGCGTTGTACCCTGCATACGGGCTGATTTTCAGGTATGCCGATCAACGAAGAATTAACGAGGTATAACAATTTGTTTCCTTTATTATAGCGACATTTTGAAGATTACCTAAGAAATACAGAAAACATAATTCAACAACTGCTGCTCAGCAACATCCTGAATGCTAACGCTTGGAAGACATCTACTTTCTTTGAGAGCATGAAACGTTGCAGTAAAAAGAGTTGGCATTGTACCCCGATGTCAGTAATAAACCTGCATATGTGCTGATTTTCAGGTATGCCGATCAAAGATGAGATGAAGAATAACAATTTGTTTCCTTTATTATAGCGACATTTTGAAGATTGCCTAAAAAATACAGAAAATCGTGAGCTCTCCAAGTTTGGAATCTACTTGGTTCGACCTGCAAAACACTACTTTCCGGTCTCGTAACGTAAATTACTATTAAGATTAATTTAGTTTGAAATGTGTATAGCTCAATACTGCCGTCATAAGCAAGAAGGCGGTATCTACAAAAAAATCGAAATTTTGTTACTTATAATCTGTCATAAGCAAAATGCAAAAGTGAAAAGCAGTATCTGCGTGTAGAAGCCGTCTTCTTTTTTTGTTTTGTTAGATTCCGCCTTTATTGTCTGTTTTCGTGGTCGCAAATGTTCAGATACGGCTAACTGCCGTTTCATTAAATTAATAGTATCATGTCTTCTATTATACATTGTCAAGTAGATGCCGCTTTTTCAATCTGTATTTAGTGTTCGGTCGATTGTTGCAATTTAAAGTTAAAAGGCGGTATCTACATTTTTTCGCTACAATTTCTTTATTTTTGATATAAATGGTGAATATTGTTTCTTTTTATATAAAACACAATATTGTTTCTTTTTATATAAAACACAACTAAATTCATACTTATAATACAAAAAATCCACGGTTATGTACCGCATGGTGATGAAATATCAATAAGTTACGTTTCGCCATTTATCACAAAACGCGTTTTTTGTAGATACCGCCTTCTTGCTTTTGATGGCTTTAGCCGGTAACAGCTTGAGAAGAACTTCAGATCTTGTTAGTGTGTACTACAATGATCGGCCAATTCCTTCCAAGGACACAGTAGCGCGAATTGTAAAACCATTCCGAGAAACTGGATGTGTCAAAAATTTATAGCTCGCGACGACATGCAAATTTAGATTTCCTTAAAGACTATTACAGAAGCATATTTTAATATAACACCTCAAATGTTAAATAATGTACGAAACACATTTCAGCATTTAATTAATTAGTTAAATCTGTTTTGTTATAATGTTGTTTAAAATAATGATAGTTAATAAAACATATTATTTTTAATATTAAGAACCAAAGTAAATACTTCCAATTAAGAAATGTGTTTGAATACTTTGTAAATAGTTGTCAAATATTATTACATCTTTTTGCATTTATTGTATCGTGGAAAAAAATTGGGCCAATAATTCGCCTTTGTGACATAGTTGCCCATACTCCAACTTTGAGCGGGTGCAAACTGGTTTCAACATAAATGTGCAGTCTACAAGTTAAGGACCGTAAACCATTGACAATATTGAATCCGTTGTCCAAAATCATGTGGATACAGCTGTTGAACTACCGATACCTTTCACGAGTGCTTTCCATCAAGTTTCATACGAAATCCTGTACAAAGAACAATTTTAAGGTTTAGATTTGCTATTTAGGTACCTGGTTATATTCGTACGTTAAATACAAAAAATATCTCAGGGACCCCGTTGATAAGATATGGGGGTTCAAAGTGGGCAGATTGAAAATGACAAGCTGAACTATATTTTATAAATTTCTATATTCAAAATATTGCAAACCCAGTATAATCTTGTAAAAATAAATTTATTTTGCCAAAAGTTGCTAGAGTTTTTAAATACAATGTTTTAAATGTTTCAAAAATTATTAAAATATGAAATAAAATGAAGCTGGCAACATATCAGATTGATAATTTGCAAAAAGTATTGACCAAATGTGTTTTGTGCCAATGATTTAATGTCACTTTAATGTCAAAATTTAAAGATCATTTGTAATGTTTAGTAATAACGAATATTGTGACATGTACCTCATTCTTGGTGAATGCAATGGAAACTTAAGAAATGCTGCTCTAGAATATTCGTTGCGTTATGCCAATCGTCGTCATCCCGATAAAAATGTTTTTCAGCGGCTTGAGCAACGTATGCGGGAAACTGGTCGTGTTGAATTAAATTACAACCACCATGGGCGACCACATACAACCAGGACTGCTCAATTAGAAGATCAAGTTGTTGCAGTCGTGGAAAATCAACCAGGTATGAGCAAACATGGAATCGCCCAAGAGCTTGGTATAAATTGCAGTTTAGTGAATAGAATTTTAAAAGGGGACAATTATCACACTTTTCATTATTCAAAAGTTCATGCTCTACAAGAAAACCACTTTCTGCAAAGAACGAATTTTAGCCAGTGGCTGCTACAGCAAATTGAAGCAGATGAAGATTTTACAAAAAAAGTATTATGGATGGAGGAAGCAGCTTTTACTTGAGGGGTACTTATTTAACAAGCACAACAATCATTACTGGGCAGTTGAAAACCCCAATGTATTTCGCATAAGAGGTTTCCAGCAACGGTTTGCGCTAAATATTTGGGCAGGCATATTAGGTACCTACATTATTGGACCATTCTTTTCACCCAATCACCCACAGCATACGTTTCTTATGGTTCTGATCCTGGCGGTTGAAAAAATTGTATATACACGGCAGGGCAGAACACCATTTTTCCCTCTGTGTATTTGTGCTCGGCATCGCCCTTGAGCTGCAAACTCACATCTTGGGAAAAATTATGCTTTTCTCTTTCTTATAATGTATTATTTTTTCACATTGCCATTGGTGACATTAAAAAAGTGACTTTTTGATACTTTTCATAACTGCTCAAAATCATATTGATTTCACCTAAAAATGAACTAAATGAATTAATAACAGATTCATCCATTTTCAAGTAAGCTCTATTCTATAATGTATAATGGTTAATTTATACAGGGTCCAGCAACAAAGCGGGGGTGGAAGATATTTCTAAAACTATGAGAGTTGCATAAATATTGCGTATATAAAAGTTGTAGGTACTAAGGTGGTGCACATTTCTAAAATAGTTTTGATTATACAGGGTGTCTCAAAAAAGTGTGGCGGGTCAAACTTACTTTTTTTAAATAGAATGCCGTATATTTAGGTAGCTTAAAAGTTTTGTATTGAAATACTCTTCATTTTCATATCAAGTTGTATGGGTCTAACGTCAACTGTTTTGGAGATATTAACAATTTTATGCAAAAAATTCCTGAACTTCAGGCGGCTGCTGTAAGCGACAGAAAACAATTGAATGAAGGAAAACGTTACCAAAAAATTATGATTTTTGTAAACTATCTTTCAAGTGTAAAATGGTGGATCTGGGTATTAATGTTATACAGAGTGCTCAATATTTGCAAATTTAATTTTGATTTTTTTTCAAATGGAACGCCCTATATATATAACAGCACTACAGGCCAGAAGGCCTATGGAACGCCCTATATATTTTTGTATTTCTGAAGAGCTCTTTTAATGATCTTTCTTTTGATATGCTACTTCATACCTCTTAAGTTCCAACTGTTTTTCAGATATGCGAGTTTAAACATAAAAAACAAGTTAAACCCCTTAAGATGCTTTACTTCAAGGGATAAAAAACAAACGCCTTTAAAATAATGATTTAAACACTTGAATTCTTCAAACAAAAGATAAAACCAAGCTTAAAATACAAAAATTGAACCAGAACTCAAAACTAGAAATAACCAATACGAAAAAAGCGAAAAAAAGCAGGAGAAAATTAAATCTGAAAATCGACCGAATTTTGAGATAGGAAATGAAGTGGAAGAAGAAAGCTCATTAAAAGTACTTTTTAAAAATACAGGGTGTTCCATTTAAATAAATCAAACTAATTATATTTGCAGATTATGAATTCTCTGTACAGCTTTAATACTCAGAGCAGGAAAGGAGAACTATTTGAACATTTAGTGTAATTAAGTAACAGATTTTGGTGTATTAACTTTTGTTTTTTTTTATCTGATTTAATTTGACCGTGGAAATAATTTATTCCTGCATTTATCGTTTTTTTTCGTGTTTATAATTTCCTGTATCAACACTGACTGAATTTATATTTTCTAAACCTGGTTTTGTGCTTTTATTTTTAGAGAGATCATGCGTTTAAATCACTATTTTAAGGGCGTTAATTTTATCCCTTGAAATAAAGCATCTTAAGGGGTTTAAATTGTTTTTATGTTCAAACACACATATCTGAAAAACAGTTGAACTTAGAAGTATGAAGTAACATATCAAAAGAAAGCTCATTAAAAGGTCTCTTCAAAAATACAAAAATATACAGGGCGTTCCATTTGAAAAAAAATCGAAATTATTAAATTTGCAAATATTGAGCACCCTATATAACATTAATACCCAGATCCACCATTTTACACTTGAAAGATAGTTTACAAAAATCATAATTTTTTGGTAACGTTCTCCTTCATTCAATTGTTTTCTGTCGCTTACAGCAGTCGCCTGAAGTTCAGCATTTTTTGCATAAAATCGTTAATATCTCCAAAACAGTTGACTTTAGACCCTTACAACTTTATACGAAAGTGATGAGTATTTGAATACAAAACTTTTAAGCTACCCAAATATAGGGCATTCTATTTAAAAAAAAGTAAGTTTGATTCGCCATACTTTTTTGCGACACCCTGTATAATCAAAAATATTTTAAGAATGTGCACCACTTTCGTACCTCCAACTTTTATATACACAATATTCATGTAACTCTCATAGTTTTAGAAATATCTTCCACCCCTGCTTCGTTGCCGGACTCTGTATTTATACAGTACAGTAAACATTGCGCTTCCATACTTTGACGAAAATTATTTAAAAAGATATTTTTGTCAACTACACGGAAAAATTGCATGTTCAACACATTGGAAAAGTGATTCTTCCATGCTCACGTAAAACTTTTACATTCGCTGGAAAACTTTAACTTTTCTTAACTTGTAGAACAATCTAACAAGAGGTCAATAAAAAAGCCAATTAGGGTAGGCTGTGATATGTGTTATACGTTTGGCAGTACTGAAGTGTATTGTCAGTCTATGTCAAATTCGAGATTAGTAGGTTAGGTTTTGTTTGTTGTTTGACACAGACTGACATAAAATATAACCTGCAAATCTCGAATTTGACATAGACTGACAATACACTTCAGTACTGCCAAACGTATAACATATATCACAGCCTACCCTAATTGGTTTTTTAATTGATCTCTTGTTCCTATTAATTCACTAGCGATTTAAGAATAACTCGCTAGCATATAAACATTATAAACAGTTACTTATGGTTGCTATTATAGAGATAATAATAATAATGCCAGTTTAAAATGACAAAGAAATAATAATTAATCAAGTTATTTAACAATAACAGTAACGGCGTAATCTCTAGCGTGCTTTTAAAACTTTCTTTAGTGCAACAAAAGTTATTACATTTGTCGTACATTTTAAATGCGGCATATGCCGCGGGTTTCAGCTAGTTTCTATTATAATGTCCATGATAAAGTAATATGAACACAAGCCGAAAGGAAGCTCTTTACTATTAAAAAGCACTCGTGTAAAACGTCAACAAAAAGTAGAACATACAGAAAGAGAAGAAAAAGGAAGAGAAAAAGAAATAGAGAAAAGAATAACAGAATTTTTTACCGACGTTACTAGTTAAAAGTTTTTTACTCATCTCCATCGTTGGAATCAGAAGAGTTGGAAAGTCCAGGCGGATGTAGTTCTTTTGAAGAATGTATCGGAGATGATAATGAAACTCTCCAATTTGTTCAAATAAGAACATATATATCGTTGCTAAAGTGTATGGTAAATCAAGCTTTGAGCAGTATGTTGCAACACCAGCAAGTATTTTGACGACTGGTTGCAATGTAACATATCTGAAAAGGGTCAAAGGCACAAATAAATTTGTGAATTTCCAGGAAGAAGCATTTGTAAGAAAACCAGATTATGTTGAGATCTTGCCATTGCCACTGAAACCTAGCGAGAGGCGTCTTAAAGACATGCTAGCTTTGTCCTGTGACTTTATTGAACGATACAGCTTAATTTAAACTGTTGTTTTATACACATTAACATTACAGTTTCTTTACAAAAATTACAAGAAAAAATTATCAACAATCGGCCCAGTTAACCCCACGGTACATTTTCTGAAATCGAAACACTCCACAAATCTTCATACCTGCGGTATTAGGGCATGTGCTAATTTGAGGTTAAGTGATTAAAAACATAGTTCAAGTTAGGTATAATAATATCTACTGTTATGAGCCAAAAGTCACTTTTAAATACTTCTGTAATTATTTGCCCTAATTTACTTAAAGCTAAATTTTTGCCTACATTTTAATTGAGCTATCAGTTTATTTTGAAGTCTATATAGGTGAAAATATTGCTAATTAATTTGCTCCAGGTTAGGCCTCACTCCATGCTCGTGCTAGTTTGGTTGCATACCCCCGTTTTTCAGAATTTTCTAGATCTTATCAGCCCATTTCGTCCATTTGCCTTCATGTCTTGATGCAGAAAGGTTGTTGAGTGAACACGTTTGTATACGTACCAGTGATTTAGTATTTTCGCTAGCATCCTTTTGTGAGGAAGGCTCCTTTTGATTCAGTTTTAGTTGGAATATTTGAATGACGTCTCGTTGAGGAAAATTTATGGATACTTTGGCAAAGCTGGGAGCCGAACATCAAAGAGATATGCCCCCAAATTTCCTTTTGCCTTATGCCGTGGTTTTAATGTGTGCAATTAATTTCACCAATTTTGCCCCGTACGATTAAAGTCAGCTCCTTGGTGAACGCACGAGGTCTTTGGGTTATTGTTCTACTCCTGCAAGTAGCCCGAGTCCAACAAGTTTGAAGACCCATCGTTACGATATCTGCATGTTGACAGCCGTAGCGCAGACCACCTCTGACTCTGACTTTTGTATATGTGCGATTAGAAATGTTAATGAGATTTTGGCAAATACCAGGTTGTATTTTGTTTGACAAGTACTAGTCCGCCTTCATATATTACATGAGTTACTAGCATACCTTACCTGTGTGCAGCTAGCATATTTTGGTAATCAGCATAACTTATAGCTACTGTTTGTATAGTTGAACAATTTATAATACTGTCAAGTGTGTCATGTCAAATAATTATAGATGTGACTCGCGTACTCTCTAAGTGATTTGTAGAATCTTGTGAAAGCAAATTTACATAATCAATCCTAATTTTCTTTGGACTTACATGTCATGCTATGACCGAACAGTTCGGTTGAGTTAAGCTAATATAATCCTGTTCTTTCAATATATTTCAATTACGTACCCGCTTTACCTGACGTTTTGAAGTTAATTTAAATCTTAAATAACTACCACTCGACTTTTGGGTTATATAGCGTCCTATCTGAAACAAGATCTTGCGTCAGTAGAATAATTTGAATATATTTATAAAAACAACTAACAGTTTCTTGCATTCGAGGATTTGGGGTCATATTCAACCCGATACCCTCAATTTAAATATTGATAGTTTAGCCGCGATTGTAGGCTTCGTTTTTCTTCGAAAATGCAATTTGCTAAATAAATCAACTCAATTTGTACCTCTTGCTGCAATATTTATTAGTATTAAACACCTAGACAGTAATTGAGTGCTGATGTAATTACAATTACGATCCTTATTAATATCTATGCTAATGTGATTTGAAATGTGATATTTTAATCTGGTTTTGCCGTTAT
Organism: Agriotes lineatus; assembly: GCA_940337035.1. Lineage (NCBI taxonomy): Eukaryota > Metazoa > Arthropoda > Insecta > Coleoptera > Elateridae > Agriotes > Agriotes lineatus. Next base: position 24,516,229 of record OW679196.1, on the reverse strand, counting down.
TCAATTTTTTTTATGTATGTACCGCCAAGCACCTTTGTTGAGATAAATTATAGTGACTCCTTATCTACGTGTGCAAATTCCATTTTTGCCCTTGTTGTTGCCTTTAATTTCCAGGTTTGGTTAGTAGCGCCTTCTGTAGTATACCTTTGGATCAGCAAAGTGTGGGTTAGCTGCTACTTGGCGCGCATAATTGTCTTATAGCTAAAGATTTGAGTCTTTCGTTTTACCCACGACCAGCTCCGGCTGAGAAGTCGGTTGCCTCTGCTTGTCCCTTTTACTGTTAGGTTGACGGTAACACTACATATATAAAAATGATAACTAATCTCTACACCTTTGAAGTATGCAACGGAGAAAACGTTTTACGACATCGTTATAAACAGTATAACTATTTTCACCATTACCTCTTGGTAACAAAGTAGGTATTGTTCTTACAGAAGGTCTGTTGTGCTCTGTATATTGTAATGTTGGCTGCGCCTGAGCTAGCGCAGTTTTTGTTAATCAATGACGGTTTAGACATACACTGTGCGATATTTGGTCATTTCCTCTATACTATCCTACACTAGAATCCGTAGCTGAGGAGGAATCAAATTAAAATTGACTTTTCAAAATGTATACATTTAAAGACATGTCCCACCCTTTTCAACTTTTGGATCAGCTCACAGCCGAGAGAAACTCAAAATACTCGACGACTATGACCGTGCGTCAGATTTGATAAATGGCTCTAAAAACTACTAAACAAAAACAAAATGCCAGTTGCCGGCTTACGACAACGATAACCTCAATCTAACGAGCCATCTAAATAAACTTTACTTACCGTTGAAGGCCTCACTCTCCCACAGAAACCTAATAGGTGGATCAAGAAAAAGAAGATGCCAGAAGTAAAATTCAAATATCAATGCTATAATCAAGGTTAATAGCCGTAGCATTATAAATATTACATATCAACAGTTCAACATAATACTTCTTTATGTATTAAGGGCATAATCAATATATTATAGTACTATAATTGTGATTAGGGACGTGGTACATACAAGGTTTTATTTCATTTTGGTTCCCAAAACAGACCATCGTCAAGCATTCAGTATTTTGGCTAAATACTACTGCGTCATCGTTGTTCTGGTGCTGTAAATTTTTTGGTGCGCTATGGTTTCTATGCAGATTGTTGGTGTTGCTATACTACACTGTTGCGTGTTATAGGCCCTAGAACCATAAAAACCATTTTGGACAAAATTCAAACATTTAGTATTGTGGCTACAGACTACTGCGTCATCGTTGTGCTGGAGCTGTGAATTTTTGGTGTGTTACGGTTTCTATGCAGATTGTTGGTATTTCTATAATACATTGTTGGTGCTTGTTATACTGCTTAGCGACTTTATAGGCCCTGGTGCCATAAAAGTCATTTTACGCCCGCTATCGAAGGCCAATAAACGTAAATATGGTTAGAAAATGAAATATAGTACATATTAATAGCAATTAAATATATCCACAGCTAAAATATTACATTAAAATAAACGTCGCATCAGTAAGTCAGTGCTTCTTAAATTCAAAGAGCTACCATAAAATTATTATTGAGAAATACATATAGGCTACACCGCATCCGTAAAATTCAAGAAATTAATTTGAAAGTTAAATTATCGATTTATAATACTAAGCGCTGTTACAAGACATGATATGAGATAGTATGCCGGGATCATGCTAGCAATTAAAAAGTGAGTACTTAGGAATGGAATCAAACAGCAAAATTATCCTAACTCAGTTGTAGCTTCATCAGGCGTTTACTAAAAAAAAAAATAAAGCTAACGTGTATGATTTGCGCATTAGTAATTTCATAACCTTATAGCTTTGCAAACAATCTTACGGTGGACGAAAGAAATCAAAATGCATAAACAACCAATAAATTGATGCAAGTTATATAAATCTGCAGTGCATTAAATTGATTTTGGTAAACAACTTATTAAGCTTATACATTACAGAGAGCTCTGAATTCAAAACAAACACACATAGTACATTTTGTGGCTTTCTGTCTATTTGATAATTAGAACTGAGCAAGCATCATAGGGCTCTTATAGCTTTTGCGAGTCTAATATGTCTAGAGGCATATAGGAACATGATAAAAATAAGAAAAAATAGCATTCGTTTTCCACCAGGTAAAAGCCCGTCTAACAGCTCCAATGCCCCAGGCAACCACCTAGTGTATGGAACTTCCGCGAGAGCGGTAAAACGGCTACTGGATCTCCCAAATTTTGATTTGACTAGACAATAAGGGCCCAAAATTTCTCGTAGAAGAGCAGGCCTATAGAAGCATTTTCGCCTGTTAAGCCAAGTGAGGTTATTGATCATACTTCTAGGTGAAAAACGGCTTCAAACATTGTGGGCCAACCAATAATCAGCCCACAGCCGGCCAAGAATAAACAACTAGAACAACGAAAATATTGCATTTGCCTTTCACCAAAAAGCTGGATGACAGCAGCTAAAAAAGTGAATCATTTTTGCAAGGTCCAATAGTGACAAAAGTTTAATTTTTAAGAATACGCACCGCAAGATTGTTGTCTTTTTTTTCAAAATATGTGCCCAACTATCTCATTTGATTTGTAAAGTTCATTTCTTCAGTTTTTGTATGACATTTGTTGTACTTTTTTTTTAAATTGTCAGAATTAAGATATTTTTTCTAAGGAATAATTGACAGTAATTGTAACTTGCACTTTTCGACAGCTGTTACTAGCTAGAATACTATGCCTTACAGCTTAAGTGACTTGAAACCAGGACATCTAATACAAGGCGTCCAGAGATAGATTCTGACTGTTCTGAACCTTTTTGGCTCCTCGTTCTCTTTCCTGGGCTTTTCCAAGTGTCTTCTTACATAGTGACAGAAGACGGAAGTCGAATTGTTTTGTAAAGTTTTTATCAATGGGAAAATCTAAATAGCGTTAGGCACTTTCATTACAGTCTGATTGCATGTTATCTACTTTATTCTTAATACCATTAGTGATAGAAGTTGAGCCCAGTTAAAATCTCCGCAAACGACGGAGTTCTCGGTTAGAGATTTTTTTCTAAAGCATCACTCAGATGAAGATAAAATTTTCAAACTCGTCATCTGTAGAGGTGTTCTAGGTAAATAGACCGAACTCAATAGACCGAAAGGCAGTTGACCGAATTCAATTAACCGAAAAGCAATAGTCACTAGACCGAAGCAGCAATAGACCGAAAATCACTTGGTCGAAAATATGTTACGGTTAAAGTACACATTCGGTAAATGTACACATTAAATATCTCGAAAAATTACATTTATTAACAATAGGATCAATAGAAATATTTACACACTATTACAGGAAACATAGTCGATTATTTACGTGGAAATGCGCATAATTTTAATTTTTAATATTAGTAGATATGTAATTGGGTAGGATATATCTGTTAAGTATTGTATGATTTACTAGAATAAAGTTAAAATAGAATCAAAAACAAACAAAAACAAAAAAAACGTCAAAGCGCCTTGTCAGTAACTTAGATATTCAAGGAAACATAGTCGATTATTTACGTGGGATTGTGCATAATTTTAATTTTTAATATTAGTAGATATGTAATTGGGTAGGATACATCTGTTAAGTATTGTATGATTTACTAGAATAAAGCTAAAATAGAATCAAAAACAAAAAAAAACAAAAAAAAACTTCTAAACACGCCGCCAGTTTATGTTGCCCATCCTAAGCCTGAATAAAGTGTGAAGGGAAGTTGATGCTATTAATGTTAATAAATGTAACCGTAATATATTTTCGACCAAGTGATTTTCGGTCTATTGCTGCTTCGGTCTAGTGAGGTTTCGGTCTATTGCTATTCGGTCAATTGAGTTCGGTCAACTGCTTTCGGTCTATTGAGTTCGGTCTACTTGCCGTAAGCGGTAGAACTCACCGTGAGTGCATGCACTTGAATAAAATTGACGTTTGGCATTCAGCTTAATTGTAATTATCCGGTCACTAACTATTGTGAATTTCTTACATACTTCTGTAATCTAGTCGACAGAAAGATTGCGACCCCTTACACTAATGTTGATCATTTCTAGAAAAATATATGTAGTGGTTAACTTGTTTTGAAATTCCCTTAGCCAATTTTGTAGATCTTAGCGAGTCGACTCGATACTGTATTTGGAAAGATTTCTTTCAATCACAATTTACCTGCGTGGTTTGAGGCTTTGAACATTCTATCTACGCAGCTTACAATATTTTCTCATTTGGAGGTACTTTAATAAATCTTCGTTCTGGAAGATATTACTCTCATTGTAATTATTATGTTTTTAAAACTTGTTAACAAGATCTCTTATTGAGGCTGTCACCATTCATATCTGAGATGATTCCCCGATCCGCCAATTAGAAATGCACTCTCTAGGATTTATTTTATTATTTTTAACTTTTTTTTAGAATTAAATAATTTGTGATCATGTATGCACATTACAACATATATAACCGTTTCCGTTGCGAAAGAAAAATAATACACCAGTTTTTTTCCGCGTGATTAAACATGCATATAGAGTATTATGTAGAATAATAAATAACGCTCAGGATACTCTATTTTTGAATATATTAATTACATCGAGAACTTTATTCGTATTTTTACGTTAGGATAAACAAGAGTACACTCCAAAATACTGATTGAGGATGTAAGTTGCTAACAAAATTAAGAAAATTTTTATTTAGAACGATACCGTCAAAAGTTACTAAATATAGCCCTTAAGAACATTCATAAACATGTTAAGGTTGCGTTTCCTGTTCCTTATTTTCGCCCAATACCAGTTTATCAAAGTAACGAATGCTAATTAGTTGCAGATGGACCAGTAGTGATCGTCCGTGCCGAAGAGGTGCTGCTCGTGGTCCTCGTGCTGACGCTGTGGGTCGCTGCGATTGCCCTGTTCTTCAACCGCTGGGGCAAGATCCGAATGCTGGAGCCTTATCAGCCGAAGTTCCAGCAGGCGCACCGGCCCTCGTGTCCTCTTGCCCCCTTGAGTCCACCGGGGATCACCCCCCAAGTGAGCACTGTGCAACGGCCTCAGAAATCGATCTGTGTACGCGATACGACTATCTTCAATACGGCAATTTAACGGCCAAACGGGCCATTGTCACTATCTAAGCTTGGCTTCCGATAGCGAAAAACCCTGAATATTTCAGAATTCTTTAAACTGGCAATTACTGTAGATGCAAGGGGTTCCGAGGAAGGTTGTAATCGTACCTAAAAATTCAAAGTAGTTCGTTTTGTTTCACGTCACCAGTAACCAAGTTTTCCAATTTAATAGTCAACTGGATATGCATTAATTAACAAAACAACGAAATTTGACTATTTTATGGTATACAGAATATTCGTTTTTTTGAGTACATGCATGTATATGTCATCTACCTTAAGAAGAGATATGACGTCGGTTAGTTTGCGGCAAAGTCGCAGAATTTAATGTTGGTCAATATCCTAAAAAGAAAATTTAACGTAGCTCACTTATTTTTTTACATAGATAAATATAATGAAAGCGTATGTATTCAGAAAAAGTTCATCAAAGAGGGTCAAGAAAGAAAGAGATAGACATAAGCTGTATGTACAGTATTGATTGTCAGCTTAATTTGACAAGTCCGAAACCGCTTATCAGACAAACCCTATAATTTTGAATATTACATCATGGTTCGCACTGAATATCAAATACAGCGCATGCTATAAATATAAGTTAGAAAGATGGAATGATCAAAATACCAATTACGAGTGAGCTTACACTGACAGAGTAGATGTAACATAAGTAGTTCAAATATTCCAAAAGCAAACAGGGATATAGGTAATTTTTGTGTGAGGTGACTTTGATGAACTTTTTTTAATCAGGTGTTATCTTTATATGTAAAAAAGCAATCTTTGCAGACTGTCTTTTTGTCCAGCTTGTTAATATGTTAATACATTATCTCGAGTTTTTAGCTTGTAACGTGTAAAACAAGTTTCTGCAATTTAGGCCCCTCAATTTAATTAAAATGTCTATCAGTTCGTTAAACCAAGTGTAGATTCCTAATGGAATGAACTGCCGAAATCCGATCACCAAAACCAAGAGATTAATGGAAACAGCGAAAATTTTAATTTCAAAAAGAATTGCATGGCAACCATTGCTAGACGAGAAAGAAGTGAAGATATAAGAAGATCATGCGTTATATATAACACAAAGATGTGCACATCAATAAAATTAGTAGGAATTGCAACAGGTAAATCTCCAAGTTGAAAAATAGCATTGGAAGACAGAAAAAAGATTAAATGAAAAGCTACAGCCGGAATGAAACCGACCGAAACAAAAACAGGATCAGTCTGGCTTATTAATACCGTTCGCCATTAAAGATGATTTTATTTCCAGCTCTAGTCATAAACTTTGAAAAACAAGTGGGGTCTAACAGCTCAATAGAAGAGAGCAGAAACAATTCAGTATTGTTGTTTGTTCGCCGAATGTCAACATAGGATGGTACCAATGGGCCAGAGAATAATCTGTAAAATTGCTAAGCGTCGGGCTACGACACTACAGATTACTTAAACTGAAACTCAGCATGCAACACAAAGAAAATACAGCGGAAGCGTTTGACAAATAGGTCTGTTGTTCTTCAGACACATACTGTACACAAATAAGGTACACAAACATTAGTTAGCTCGCATTGCATAACGAAAAAAAGGATGTTAAAAACAACCCTTAGGTAGTACACAAATCTGATTACAGACATTAATTAGTACACAAATGTGATGCGCTAGCATATGGCACTGCACATTGAGAATCTATTCGCAATGCATAATGAAAAGGGGTGATGTAAGAACCGTTAGTTAGTGATAAAAATTTCATAAATTATTTGACTTGGGTAAAATTTTAAAAGTAATTTCGGGGAATATTAGTCGTGAAACATACCTGATCTTAAAGTTGATGAAAATTTAAAAATTATTATTAAACGTTTCGCCATTTTTGGTGGCGTCTTCAGTAATTTATGAATTCATTACAATTTAAAAGTTTATTACATTCTGAAAATAGAAAAAATAGGATCAGCGAACAAATTAGGTTTTCCTTTAACATGTGTACTTACATGATTAGAGTATAAGTTTTTTTTTTACAAATTAACAATTAATAAAGGCAGTTATTATTATTTATAGTCCATACTTGGATGTAATTAAAAACCAGAAAGCTTAGCTGTTCTGAAATCAGAATGCAAATGAAATTTGATAACAGGGTTTGCAAGGCCGTTCACGTGTTTAAGTTATCAGTCAATGCGCAAAAGTGTAGAAGGTTCAGAAATGCAGGTGGCAGGGGCAGAGAAGTATTAAGTTAAATTTTGATTTAATTGAAATGTTAGTTTTAAAGATAATAGCATGAATATAAGAGTAAAATATTTGGTTCAAGTATACAAAAATTTTTATTTAAACAGATTATTATAAATAGAACTGAGGTTATCAATATTAGTTCGATAATTAATTGCATTGGGGCTCTTTTGTATTTTAATCATCTCCAAGCGTAGACGGTTTTTTAGAATATTCTCTTTATGTAAGATCTTAGGTATATTAAAATTGAATTTATGTAGCGACTCATTGGCGTGGTCAGTCAATGCAGTTTTCTTATTAGGAGATAAATTATTAATTTTAATTGAGTATTTGTGTTGATTAATTCTGTTCTTTAATAGATGTTTTGTTTGTCCTATGTAGATGGAGTTGCAATTATTACAGTTAATTTGATAAACAAGTTTTGATTGCATATTATTTTCAGTCTTGTTTTTTAAATTCGTGAAAAACTTTTTACCTAACGTATTGTGGTTGTTAAATGTTATTATGAGGTTGTATTTATTAAGTTCTTTTTGAATTTTTTCAGAAAGTTTTGATATATAGTTAATGGATTTTCCTTTTGTTAGAAATTTTTTAATTATTAAATCCTTTACCCAAGCAATTTGGTTGTAGATCTATTGATTGATTAATTTTATTGCAATTGTTAATTATATTAATTCGATGTTCAATTTGTTTTTTAATAAAATAAATTGGATATTCATTTATGACAAAGATATTTGTTATGAAATTGTTTTGAAGATAGTTTGATTGTCCGGTCGACTAAATTGTTAAAAACACTTTTTTTGTATTTAGTTGTGGTATTAGAGTTAAAATTTAAATATCTATTAGTTTTTATGTTTTTTTCGAAACCAATATTTAATATATTTCCATTAGCTTGTCTGATTAATGTTAGGTCAAGACAGTTTATGGAGGCATTATTATTTTCATTTTCTAATGTAAATTTTAATTTTGGGTGTACATTGTTGAAAAGGTTAATAATATTTTGTTTTTTAACTGAATCAGTAGCCATTATGATGTCGTCTACGTATCTTAAATAAAGTGAAAAATCGTTGTTTTGATTTAGAATTTTGATTTCAATTACCTCCAATACAATATTGGGGATAGTGGAGGAAATAGGGGAACCCACAGCACAACCAAAAGTTTGGGTGTAGATTGTATTATTTTAAGTAAAATAGGTAGTATTTAGAACGAAATCAACTGCTTGGATGAACTCATTAAGTGGAATGTTTGTGTACTTTTTAATTCGATTCCAGTTGTTTTTAATAGTATTTAAAGCAAGATCAATTGGTATGTTGGTATATAATGAAACAACATCCAGTGAAAATAGTTTGTGGTTTTTGTTAAGCTTTATGTATCAAATTTGTTAAGCGATGTAACATTGGTTACGATTTTTGAAAGATATTTGGATAAGTTATAAGTAGAGCTCATATGTGATGCAACAATAGGTCCTAAGGGTATATTATCTTTATGCAATTTATGTAGCCCATATATTTTAGGAAGAAGACCATTATGAGAAAATAAATTTTTGTATGTTGTATTATCTATATAGTTGTTATCTAGTAAATTTTTGACTAATTTGTTGTTTTTATTTTGGATTATGGATGTAGGGTCTTTTAATTCCTTTTTGTATGTTTTTATCTACTGCCATAATAAAATGACAGATTTGTTAAGTGATGAAAACAGATTCAAAATGGAATTAAAAGACCCTACATCCATAATCCAAAATAAAAACAACTAATTAGTCAAATATTTACTAGATAACCACTAATTTCTTTAACCTTTTCAACAATGTACACACAAATTTACACTAGAAAATGAAAACAATAATGCCTCCATACACTTTCTTGACCTAACATTAATCAGACAAGCTAATGGAAATATATTAACGAATTGGTTTCGAAAAAACATAAAAACTAATAGATATTTAATTTTTAATTCTAATACCACAACTAAATACAAAAAAAAGTGTAATTTACAATTTAGTCGACCGGGCAATCAAACTATCTTCAAAACAATTTCATAGAAAAAACTTACAAATCATTACAAATATCTTAATTATAAATGAATATCCAATTTATTTTATTAAAAAACAAATTAAAAATCGAATTTATATAATTAACAATTGCAATAAAATTAATCAAACAATAAATCTACAACCAAATTGCTTGGGCAAGTAATTTAATAGTTCAAACATATCTAATCAAAAGAAATATATTTCTATTAACTATATCTCAAAACTTCCTGAAAAATTTGAAAAATAAGTTAATAAATACAACCTCACAACAACATTTAACAACCACAATACGTTAGGTAAAAAGTGTTTCACGAATTTAAAAGGCAAGACTGAAAATAATATGCAATCAAAACTTGTTTACCAAATTAACTGTAATAATTGCAACTCCATCTACATAGGACAAACAAAACATCTATTAAAGAACAGAATTAATCAACACAAATACTCAATTAAAATTAATAATTTATCTCCTAATAAAAAAAACTGCATTGACTGACCACGCCAATGAGTCGCTACATAAATTCAATTTTAATACACCTAAGATCTTACACAAAGAGAATAATCTAAAAAACCGTCTACGCTTGGAGATGATTAAAATACACAAAAGCCCCAATGCAATTAATTATCGAACTAATATTTATAACCTCAGTTCTATTTATAATAATTTGTTTAAATAAAAATTGTTGTATATTTGAACCAAATATTTGACTCTTATATTCATGCTATTATCTTTAAAACTAACATTTCAATTACATAAAAATTTTACTTATTACTTCTCTGCCCCTGTCGCCTGCATTTCTGAACCTTCTGCGCTTTTGCGCATTGACTGATAACTTAAATATGTGAACGGCCTTGCAAACCCCGTTATTAAAAGATGTATCGGACTTTTTCCACTGTCTCGGGTGTTTACCACACGACTTTTCGGGAGTTTTTGGTCTACTTCCGTCCTCAGGTGAATGAACTCCTGGTTAGTCCTGAGAAGGACTGATTTTTGTACGTCTTTTTCACGTACACTCGTGCCTACCCCGGGGTTTGAACCCGGGACCACTGATCGCTTGTGATCACGAGTCTGACACTCTTACCACTAGGCTACCAGCGTGGCCATATATTTTAGTTATAAACTTATATATATGTTACTATATGCGCAGTAGCCTATGCGCAGTAGACTAGCATAGGCTACTGCGCATATAGCGGTAACATATATATAAGTTTATAACTAAAATATATGGTAGCCTAGTGGTAAGAGTGTCAGACTCGTAATCACAAGCGATCAGTGGTCCCGGGTTCAAACCCCGGGGTAGGCACGAGTGTACGTGAAAAAGACGTACAAAGATCAGTCCTTCTCAGGACTAACCAGGAGTTCATTCACCTGAGGACGGGAGTAGACCAAAAACTCCCCAAAACGTCATGTGGTAAACACCCAAGACAGTGGAAAAAGTCCGATACAACATCTCATAATAGACCACTGTCAAAAAAGACATCATTCAGAGAACATACCGTTATTAAATTTCATTTGCATTCTGCTTTCAGAACAGCTAAGCCGTCTGGTTTTTAATTACATCCAAGTATGGATTATACATGAATAATAACTGCCTTTATTAATTATTAATTTGTAAAAAAAAACTTTGAAAATGTGGTGAAGGAATTTTCCAAAAATCCTTATACTCTAATCATGTAAGTACACATGTTAAAGGAAAACCTAATTTGTTCGCTGATCCTATTTTTTTCTATTTTCAGAATGTAATAAAATTTTAAATTGTAATGAATTCATAAATAACTGAAGAAGCCACCAAAAATGGCGAAACGTTTAATAATTTTTAAATTTTATTCAACTTTAAATTAAAGTATGCTTCACGACTATATGAGTTTTATTTATCATCAAAAATTATACATATTAAATAATTTTGACTAATATTCTCCTAAATTGCTTTTCAAAAGTTACTTAGTGCACAAACATGATTACAAGCATTAATTAGTACGTAAATGGGATGCGCTAGCACTGCATAATGAAAAGGGGCGATGTAACAAACGTTAGTTAGTGCACAAATATGATCACACACATTAATTACTAAGCAAATGTGAGGCGCTAGCATATTGAACTGTACATTGAGAATCTATTCGCACTCCATAATGAAAAGGGGTGATGTAACAAAGGTTAGTTAGCACACAATTATGATTACACACATTAATTAGTAAGCAAATGTGATGCGCTAGCATATTGGACTGTACATTGAGAATCTATTCGCACTGCATAATGAAAAGGGGTTATGTAACAAACGTTAGTTAGTGCACAAATATGATAACGCGGAAAGCTTACGTCTAGTACAATACCTTCTCATAGCTTCACCTATGGTGGTTGAAGGGAGTCTTGTTTGGAGTTCGGCGGGTGTCCCAAAGTCTGCGAAAAGGGGTGAGGGGCTTCAAAGAGCTCGAAGTGTAGGCGTTGATAATGAAGTCCCACAGATTCCTAACCCGAAGACACGATGCGACCAGAGTAATCGACAAGACTCGCACGTAAAACTTGAATAATGCTAAACGCCCTCAATTTGATCCCACATACACATAAGTGGTTATATTGGGCGACGATCCATTCGACGAATCAGAAAGGTGCCTAGCAATTCGAGGGAAAACAAACACTGCTGCAACCGACCAACTCGCTTCAAGTCCCTGAACAAACAACCTATAACGGAACTCACTTTGTGAAACTTAATCAATCGGAAAGACCGCCGCCCACACGACACGAGGTCGCAGAGGGCGGCGAGAAGTCACACTTCAAGAACTGCTTGCAGTTACAGCCAAGGTCCCGCTGAGACAACACCTCAGGTGAGAAGAGACGGCAAGGAACTGCTTCGTTCGTGCCAAAACACCAGCCGATCGATAATCAACTGTGCACCGGCCAGACGAAAACAAGATAATCCATTCATTCCCTCTCTCGCACCCAAGGCCTTGCGTTTTAAATTCATGCCAGAAAACACGCCAGACAGCAAGTTCCCGACTGCCGCGAAGCGATAAATGCATACGTGTGCGTCGAGCGATAACAAAGCTGGGTAACGCTATGAAGCCAATGCCTGCATAAAACTCGATATGCTTAACTTAACAAGCGGAATAATATGAAAAACCCATATACAAGTAGGGCCATAATGTAAAAAAATAGGCTAATAGCCGCACGTTCCTACACCTTAAAAATGTTCTGACAATATCTCTGCCTGTTTCCTACATTACACACAATAAATAGCGTAAACTAAAGTGTCATTAAATTATCAAAACATCCTTTAGCTTTAAACTTCGACACGTTAGCCATGAGTAAAGCTAGAAACATTTTCAATAGAAAGAAAAGTGCAAGGGCACTTCTGCTTATTAAGCCGTCGTGCTGGTAACCTTAGCATGCCGAAAAAAACACCGTTGAATTTTATGTGTAATGACACAACTCCCATGTCACATGCCTCAACCTCAGCTGCCAACTCAGAGACGCCTAAAGTCAATTCACAACTTTTAACAGCTCTGTGTCTACGCAAAGTGTCACTGAATAAAAGGTAATGCCAAGTTTTAAATTATTCACTGTAGGTGATTAATTTAACTGATAAGTAAGACATATAAATCAAAATAGCTAACGATATAAATTGCCACATTTAGCTCTAATCGTCAGACCTTTCGAATGGTAAATTCCTATACAACCAATAACAATCAGTTTTGGGGAAAGTTGCACTCGTATCTGTAGAAGTGAGAGGTATTGCAACGTCTAGTGAATGGTGCGAAAGAGATTGAGTACTGCCCCAAGGTCGTTGAGATTATGTTAAAGGAACGCCGCATGCAGGTTAATGCGAGATATTTCGTATAAAAGCATCTCATAAAAATATCTCAAGAGAGGTTAGTGCAAAGGTGCTCGTAAGACCAACTTTATACTGATTGGTACACTTCACGGGAGCTGGTATGAGACAGTAATAAGGAACGTCTACGCACTAACGTTTATTGGATCAATAAGAATTAAGTTCTACGAGTAGTAAAATTTGTGAAATTACTGCATGACAAGTTTACTCGAAAGAGAAGATTCTTATCTACAATTAACAAGCTATCGTTGGTGAATCAAGATATCTCTAGAATGAAGCTAAATGATATAAACAGTAACAAAAAAAAATAATACCAATCGACAAGAGAGCCAATATATTGACTTACGGTACAACAATAAGAACGATTTGTCATCATAAATAGACAACACATTACCGACATGGTTACTGACTGGTTGGATTTGAAGTACAGCTTGAGCAAATAATTCAATTAAACACGCTCTTGAGGACAATGTAGCAGCTTGATGTAAAGCTTAGTAACTAGTACTCAATTTGCAGCAATGGGCAGGAAACAACACTCTGACACTGCACATAAAGCAACTGGGGTAAATTATCCGAAAGAAATAATCTATACGATGGCATCTTTTGCCTTCCAACTATTACAATGTAAACATATCCGCTCCGCTAGCAGTTTGCCCCAAAAAGGAACAGCGATTAGTGATCCGATTTCTCTGCTCGGAAACTTTTATCATTATCACAATACCAGGACAGTGCTTTATCAAGTATTTTCCCGTAGATCGAGAAATTTAAAAGTGGCCTGACGAATGTGACACACGAAGAAGGAGCAGGACGCTTGTCAACCTCCACCACGGACGACAAGATTTAGCAGGCTCGAGAGACGGTTCTGGTGGATAGGCGAGTTACCATTGATGACGTAACGTCTTCTTTGAACATCAGTCTTGGTGCTGCCCATCAAATCATCCACGACTAGCAAGAAGCGGTGCAAACGTGGTTTCGCGACCAACCGAAAACCTTTTTCTTTCAATGAATACGCAAGCTTATGAACCGCTGGACCAAGTGAATTGACAAGGAAAGAGACTACGTCGAAAAATTATGCACATATTGAACCCCTATATTTGTGTAAATAAATTGTAGAACAAAAAGTCTAAATAATTTGTGACTCACCCTCGTATGATACCGAAGAAAGTAAATTACGCAAACGTTAATCCAAGACATTTAAATGTGACATTCAAGGACTTTTCTAAATTGCAAACTAATATTTGTCAAAAGCTCAAAGAGGTTTGAAATGTGCCAAGACACGAGCCCTACCTATTGCAAATGAAGATTGAACTTGAGCGAGGAACAATAAACAACGGTGAATATATCGATGAAATATTTTTCCAACACCTTCAATCTTCGTCACAAATAAACTGCCGAAGAAAATATACCAGCACCAGCTGATAAAGATAAAACCTAGATGAATTTAGTTATAATTGATATCGGGTAAGCCAAAAATATTAGCACAGAAACGCACCAAGAAAAAAGATTTTAAAGTAATGTAATTGATCAAATCAACGTTTCGGTTACAAGACTTGTCTATATAATAGAAGATAGTGAAAGTGGTAATGATTCCAAAATCGCCAAATGAAAGAAAAGTCACATCGTCGATTGTTTTTACTGCCAACAATATCCAAGTTGTTTGAGAAACCTATCATTGAGGCCGGAAATCGGATCCCAAATATGAATTTGAGGTTGTCAATAAAAACTTGACGATAGACCAAGCTTATAGAATGCTCAATATATTTGAAAGAACGTTAGAAGTAAATAAAACCTATATATCTAGGCTTTGCTTAAGCGTTGGATAAGGACCGGCTTATAAAAAACTTGCCTGTACAATAGCCAACGTTTAGTTTTACATTTTTAATACGCTTTTTATAGGAAAACCTGAAAACATTTACTTAAAATTCAACGATATATTAGCTGGAAGTGAAACTAATAGAGCCACTCCTCTATTTCCTTTACAGGAATGACGTACCATCTACGAAAGAAACTGAAAACTCAACCTTTGCTGATAATGTAATGAAACTTCTATCATAGCAAACGGCAATAGCATTGAAGAAATCACAATTAAGTCTTACAATTTGCTAGAAAACTGTGGAAAGAAAACATGTACATTAGCTCAAAAAGATTAAGAACAACTAAAAAAGTTTCAAAGAAAGCTATTAGGACAGATTCCAAGATCAGAAAGAGGATTAGACGGCTAATTGAGGTACTGAATGAATTGGTAAATACAGCAAGAGATGAAAGGGAGAATATAGTGAACGTTCTAAAAGCTAGAAGAATACAATGGTTGAGGCATATAATCGGAAGTAAAACACCCTAGAGCTATCAATGGAATAACAAACAGAGGGAAGAACAAGAGAGAAACTACAAAGCAGATGGTTCGATAAGATAAGAAATAACGTAACAAGAAGGGAAGTGAAAAATTTGGATAGGGTTATGTGAAAATATGAATAAATAGAAAGAAATATGCAATTTAGGAATATGAAGTGAGCGCATCTACTTCATAAAACAGATCTGAAGCATTTTTGTATTGCATCCATACTTTTGTGGGGTTGATAGGTTTGACGAACAAGACAGACGAGGTCTATAATTAGACTAAGAAATGGCAGAATAAATCTATCAAAGCATAATCAACGCATGCTAACTCTACAAATCATCTACCTGCGACGATTAACCGCAATATGAGACTATACGAAAAAAATTCTAAAATATCTAGGGTGTCATTCCTAGACACCGGATGGAAAACTCCAATATAGAGAATATGGCAAGGAGAAAAGAGAAAAAACTGAACTCAAAATTCAGAGAAATGCACTGGTTGCTTGAAAAAAGTTCTGATTACCAATACAAAACGAGCTTTTAATACACAAGGAAATATTTAAACCAGTCTGCACTTCTAAAGTATACGTCCCTTGGTAGATTCTGCATGGGGACAACCACAAGAATCTCAAGATGGCTTCAGTTGCTAAAGAAATCCAAGGACTTGAGAAGAAATACAAGGAACGGTTTCGTTGACCTCAACACATCTAGATGCAGCAGAGAACTAATGCTGCGACTAAGCAGAATGCAGAAATTGTTCAAATTTGTAAATGCGTAACGTTGAAACTCAAAAAAATATGACAGTTAAAGTAAGTTCTGGAGTGTACAACTGGGGTTATATAAACAGCAAATCTATTACTGAGTTATGGAAGAAGACATATACCACACATATACATAATTAAATCCCTAACACCTGCAGCAAAAGAGGTTCTTGGCGAATTTGAAAAAGGAAAAGAATATGTATGGAGATTGGAACAAAGAATTGAAAGAATAAATAATCAAAAAGCATAAATTAAACCATAAGTCGCTGAGTACAAAGTTTCAAAAAGGCAAAACGGAATATCTAAGGAAACTGGCTATGTTCAAACTGCCCAGTAAAAAAGAAGGAAGAACGGTATTACGAAATGAAAAAGTTTGTCACAGCACGAATTCAACATTACGACACTAAACTGTTTGTTGGACAATAAAACGACATAAATCGGGAAAAATATAAGAATCGATTGCCCCAACTACATTACAATGTACTGTAACAAAGATTCCCAGCGAAGTTTCAGTGGGAAGGACCTATTAATCTAGATAAGACGTTAATTGACTTAGATGCCAACACTATATAAAACGGGAAAATACCGGAACGTACATTTGAAAGTGGAAATGGTGAAACAACCTTTCAAATGCGACTTCCGCAGTGCTCGGGCCGCGCACATCACAAAATACAAATTCGCATGCAACATCTTATATATAATGAAGAAAAGCACAACTACCTTAAAATTAAATGTATTAACCCGAATAAAGACATGTAAATAATGCAACAAACATTGAACCAAGGAAAAGGGTTAGTATTCCTAATAACTTAATATTTAATCCAATGTGACACAAAGGGGGTCTACCTGCTGCGTTTAAATTAGCAGTAGCGAAGACACCACAAAACGAAACCATGCTGGTTAAAAATAGCCACAAGCTACAGCAATTGTAGGTCACGCGTAAAGTTCTAAATATAGCTGGTGCAATAATTAAACTACCCCACACAATGAAGATGGGAGCACATCACTGTATTATTTTAGATACACGGTATAAACTAGTTCCCAATCAGTTCAGAAGCCACTGCATGATGCTCAACGAGACTACTATAGCTGGCGGACCCACCGACTGCTCAGATAATTAACGAAATGCGGAAACAAAATCTCAACGGCTGGAATGTTGTTTTCCAAAGGAGTGGGCGTTATTATTTCCCAAAGGGTGAATGGAAAACGACGATTTCAGTTTTGCAACGCCCGAAACTTCCTCAGTACCGGCTAGCACCAATAAGAACGCAGAAAAATCCGCTAAGCTTAAACTTGAGTTCTACAAAAGACTCCGGTACGGGTTTCGGCTGCTGTACTTTGTTAAAGTCCCTCGTATGACGTAAACTTCGGCATACTTAACACATGTACGGCAAAAAAGGAGCACATACACAAGGGCTAAAAACAATGACTTCAAAGGCTTTAATAAAAGGCACAGGCACTGACCTAAAAGGCACAAGAACAACAGCTTTTATAAAAGATTTCCGACGGCACAGCCGCGAATTCAAAAACTGCTTCTGAGCACTGTTAAACTGAGAGCGTGATTGAGTTTAGAGATGCGGTAAAAGAAGTGTTACTTGCTGGCTTGCTTCCACATGTAGGTTCGCTCTGCATATTGCAACATATCACATCAGATTTTGCAACTGCGTACGTGCGATCCAGGGAGCCGAACATGCTGCGACGTGTTCTAAGACGGCGACAATGGGGCTCCAACCGAATTAATTCTCAAACGTACACATAGTGCCCTCTGTGAGCGAGCAATTAAAACTAAATCTATACGAAACAAAGCGGCAACGCAGAAAACTTTATGTCTGAAAAACTCCAGATCGTCAGATCTTACAGATAAGGAACTTACCTTTAAAAAGTCACCTGAAATACTTGTACTCTAACCTTACTCTTGCATGAACACTTCCTGCAAGCTGTTTCACAGAAAAATACAAAGAAACCACAGCATTAAAATACTTCAAATCGGTCTACTGAACTCATACAAAATACACAAAAATTTAAGTTAGCTGCACCCTAAGCGACGTCACCGTGTACATTTGACGGCTTAATTATTCAAGAAATTTAAAGCCAGAAATAGACTCTTTAATTTAACTGTTTTGCGTAATAGCCCAAGACGCGATAAGTAGTAATCGTTTGACTTCAGTTCTTGTGTACGTTCGTAATGACATAGATTAAATAAATATTTACTTTGGATTTAAAAGTACATTTCAGAATATTCAAACTCAGTCTATCGAAATCTGACGGAACATTTTATAACTAATCACTGTTGTTACATAAAAAATAAATACAATTCTAACCTAGCCGGCTTGCAGTTCCTTACTAAACGGAAGGTGTCCGTTGCTTGTTGGCCTGCCAAACACTTGCGAGCGATCAATTGCCATTGAGCAGGCCGTCCAGCCGTTTACTGTTAACTCGAAGAAAAACAACTGTCTGGCGACGAATGTGCCTTCTAGGGAAGCCACACACACAAACATTAGGGAGGGAATTGAGTTAAAAATCCATTTAGTGAGCCTGAAAATGGTTAAAACACACACAAGCGGCAGAATACTACTCTCTGTTACTCATAGTAAGATGAGGAAGTAATTAGCATATCCGGCATGAACCAATCTTTGATAACACCCTAATTAATGATAAAATCTCCTCGGGTATGACTAACCTTACATTAGAAGGCTAACGTACCTGACGGCTCGTCTACTTAGCGCGAAGCTACAGTGGCCTGGAAATAAATCCGCCATGGTGATCGTAGAAATAAGAAAAAATCACAATGTTGCTTTTAGAAATTTAAAAATTATACCACTGGTGAATGTAATAACAGTTAAATAAGATACTACTTCATAACTTATGTTGCTCTTTTAATGAAAGCAACTCACATACAAGTATAATAATACAATCGGGTAAAGCTATATTATATTGCCATTTCAGATAGTTCAAAAAATGTTTCTTCTTATACTTTATCAAAGTAGAAAAAACAAAAAAGAAAATCTTAAATTGTCACTGTTTTGTATATCTAAACAATTTAACAGGGTATTGACCAGCACTAACTTTCACAACTTTCGCTCACTTTAACCGACATCGTTATGTTCTAAGGTAAGCAAACTATTCACGGTTAACCTGTGTATACGTTATAAATTGATAAAATTTTAAGTCAGGTCAGCAAGAGCAAAAAGGGAGAACAATAATGCATGGGCCGATAGTAATATTTCGCTCCAACTTGATCGCCAAAGGAATCTAACCGATATGTCACAACCAATAATTCGGCAAATCTGTCGTTGACACTGTCATAAAAAGAAATTGATGATTCTTTAATGCTTGCGATGACACCCTGCGGCGTTAATGTAGAGGGATATTCGGCGATCCCTGGTCAAAGCAGGATCCGCGCTGCGGAGTAAATGGAAAGTCGCATATATGAATAGATTACGCCGTTAAAGCTAAACATTTCGCAAAAGGAAGCCAACTTAATTTTAATAGTGACGGTGGAGCGCTGGCTGTTTATTAGTCTCACCTATTCCGCACCCTAGATGAGTTAGAAATTCGCAGCACCATGGATTTTGAAGCACCAGCACGCACAAGATCGATTTCAGTTTTTACTGTTTATTTTACCCTTCCCAATGCTCAGCGTAGTGGCAACCCTGCGCTTGTGAAGGCTGACTTTGTAGTTTGCCCTGTTTCCTATCAAATTTCACCCCCTAATTCAATAAATTCCGGAATCGACTGCACTAATAGTTTGATTGGATGATAAATTTGAAAGTTCCGGTACATATTTTGTTGGCAATTTGGCATCCATATGATTTATGCCTTTGGCTTTTGCGTGTTCATAACACGGTGGTCGGAATTTTTACGCTGAATACGAACATTTCAGTCTTTTTTTATTATTTATTTATTGTGTATATAATTTACGTTAGCATGGATTATTCTCTTCCATTTTCACAAAATTACAAGTTGTGTGAGACACACATCCCAATAAGAAAGAATAACCTAAAGACACTCAAAATACTCTAAATTTCAACGTAACCTTACCTACTTGGATTGTGAACATATTCTTTTTAATCCTGTATTTTGTAGACGCAGGATATTCAGAAAAATGCGTATCACACTTAACCAGTTTGAAGATGATTGTCATTAGGGTCGTTTTTGATTGAAAAAATCCTTTAATTGTTTACACTAGGTGCGCTATGATATTTGGTGTGTATTAATTTTCTTTAAAAGAATTTTTCAGCTATTTGGCAAGTTTAAGTTCCGTTACTGATTGTTTTGAATTAATTAGTTCTGTTAAAGTTAGACATTTAAATAAAATACACAATTTTAAGTTACCTTTCCCTAACTTTACTTAGCTTCTTCGGACATTTTAAAAATTACAATCATATAATCGACATAGGGGTATGCTATTGTGGTAGAATGATTATAACAACAAATTTCTTTTTCCCACGACCGGAAGTAGAAGTAGGTTTCTATAGCATAAAAATTGTGACAGAAGTAAAACATTTACTCCCTAGAGACG
The DNA here is from genome assembly GCA_940337035.1 of Agriotes lineatus. Taxonomy (NCBI): domain Eukaryota; kingdom Metazoa; phylum Arthropoda; class Insecta; order Coleoptera; family Elateridae; genus Agriotes; species Agriotes lineatus. The sequence continues at coordinate 24,495,445 of OW679196.1, read as the reverse complement.
AAATAAGACAAAAATGTCCCTAGGGAGTTTTTGTTATAGCTGACAGAACAATTATGTCAAATTCGAAGTTATCAGGTTAGGTTTCATGTCAGTTTTGACACAAACTGACGCAAAACCTAACCTGCTAACCTAGAATTTGACATAATTGTGAGCTCTTGTCATACTGATTTACAGTGCCACCAACTTTAAAATTTACCATAGGCTACTAATTTTAAAATAATTGTAACTAAAATATCAATAAATGACGTTTAAAAAACGGGTTTTCGTTTTAAACCTTCCTGCAACTTGAAAAAAAATAGTATATGCAACTCGGAGAGAATGCTATTTTGCTTCAGTGCAATTTCTGACTCTCGGGCTTCACCCTCGAGTCAGAAATTGTACCTCAGCAAAATAACGCATTTCTCTCCCTCATTGCATAATCTACTATTAAAATTTTTGCTTTTGTTTTAATATTTCGACATCTAAAAAAAAATGTATACTTATTAGTAAGGTGAAACAATAACCCCTCATTTATCTATTACCTTTTATGTTTAAACATTGTTTTTAGCTTTAGTCTATGGTTTTTAGTCCATAAATTATAGGTAATTATCTGCATCATCCAAATAAGTGCGATATTTTCAAAATTTATATTCCTGTTAACACAATTTTTAGATAATTATTGCATTGTTAAGCAAAATGTTTACTTACATCAATTTTTGACTATATTTTTCTTTGGAAATTTATTGATTTTACTATGTTTCAAGACCCCTTTTTTTGACATACGTGGATATTTTTATTCACTTAACATTTAAACGTTTTAAAAATTGGTATTGGTTGAACCATGTTGGTATGTTTGTGCAAAATGTATAGCTAATTAGTATTTTTTAAGATAATAAGTTTCTGAACATCTTTGAATGCTTAAATTTTTGAGGTATACTGAATGTATTAGTTGTTAGCAGAGCTGGGCAAATTACTTTTCAAAAGTAATTAATTACTAATTACCAATTACCGCCCAATGTAGTAATTTAATTACCAGAGATTCAATTACTCACAGGAAATAGTAATTCAAGTACCAATTACTTAGTAATTGTAATTGTAAACATCAATTACTTTTTCAATTACTTTCAATAAAAATAATTGTCATATAGTTGTATTTAGTAGAATTTTCTTGCAAGTTGCAACTATCATTAGTGTCGTGTCGATTCGTAATCGTTATCTAAAAATGCTTAATTTTTATGTTTTGTTAACTATAGTAACCTAATACTTTATCACTCTTGAAGGTTTTTTGATAATTAAATCTTCTAGCTACATGCATCGTTCACCAAAACCAAAAGTTTTTAGTTTGTTTTGATGTAAGATGTAAGTAAATAAATAAATTCAAGGATAACAATTATACAGGGTGTCCCAAAAAAATGGGACACCGATTTGGCATAGATTCCTTAGGTTATAATAAACCGATTAAACCTAATATACTTTAGTACAAAGTGCCTTCAGTAAGAAGGTATAGGGACTTGGAAGTTCAAATCTATATATTTTTTTATATTAGTTTCCCCATAAGTTATCACTAAAGTTGAGCTTTTTATCACGATTGTGTATTTAGTTGCCGAGGCCCGAAGGGCCAAAGCAAATAAACCACACAAGGATTGAAATGAAACTTCCAGTGCCCAGGGGTATGTTGTTTTTTTTAAATCGAGAAATCGCGAAGTTACAACATTTAACCAACGTTTACCTTTCGCCCAGCCGCCTACAAAAAGTTGTAAAACAATGGATTACTTCACTGCCAATTTCTCATATTTTATTTGACGATTTCGACGTTCTATACTGCCAATAAAAAAAATTTTTTTTTTAATATGAAGAAATGTCGAATTTAATTTTGGCTAGATTTTGTAATGATACTAGAAAGAATAGCACGCTGAATATGTTATAAAAGCGATTTTTCCATGTTCGTGATAAATTAATCCACTCCCTTTGCATCACTCGCTTGTAAATTAAACGTTGAAAAACTTTCACTTTTCTTAACTTGTAGAACAATCTATTATTAAATACGCTTAACATGAGGCTGAATGACGAAAATATGTAACTTACCTAAGTATACAGGGTGGAGCATTGGATTTCTTAAGTGTTTGACAGCAAATTTCTATTTAGATTTTGTAGAAGAACGATCCAATTGGCGCAACTTGAGCACTTTTTGTTGGCTCTGTTTAAAAATACTTTTTTTTACCCCTTTATACGAAAGTAACATCTTCTGTCGCCTGTTGGGGGTATAGGAAAAATATACGTTTGGGTCCCTGGTTGGTTTCCAATGGCAGTGGGAGGGAATATAATACATTAACTGCCGTTGCCATTAGAGACAATGTGATTATGATTAATAATAAATCAACTAGCCTCCTGGTTTTCATATTTAAATATTTTTGAACTAGCAACCAGTGAGACAAATGTCTCATTTAATAAAACAAAAAAGACCGTTTTTCAAATAGAACGCTTATTAAATAAAAACAATAATATTTTTTAAAATCACGTGATTGAAATTCGGTTCCTGACCTGACATGGCCATTCCAAACATATAACTCTAATAACTTTTTTCTCTTACGGTTTGGCTGCTGAAACAGCATCCCGGACGGACCAGCGTCCCGGACGGACGGAAATCACGTGATTTCTCGAAAAACGGAACTGTCACGTGACTGAAATTCGGTTCCTGACCTGACATGACCATTCCAAACATATAACTTTCATAACTTTTTTCTCTATCTCTTACGGTTTGGCTGCTGAAACAGCGTCGCGGACGGACCAGCGTCCCGGACAGACAAGTCTATTAGATAAAGGATGCAGCTGATCACAAGAGATAGTCTCATCATAAAATGTAAAAGTGTTGTATGTATAACTCTGGACTAAAACGTCATTTCATCCCTTGCATGATTACAATAAATTGATTAGGTACTGTTCTCGCAAACTCTGAAGAACTAAACTACATCTGCGGGAGGGAATGATACATTTTCCTCCCTAGTAAATAGTAATACAAATAGTTATTAAAAATGTATTAGGTAACTTCTGAAATTTTAAAACAAAATATCAATTCTTATTATTTTTCTGATAGGTATCCAGAGCAAAGGTGTACACAATTGCGCAAGATGAACCTAATTTGGCTACAACAAAGACGGGAAATAATTTAAAAAACGCAAAATTTTGGAATTTCACATTTAAAGAAGAACTACAATTAAAAATTGGAATTTTCATTAAAAAATTAATACCTTACTGTGCAAGATCTTTTAAATTATGCGAAAGAAGAACTACAGTACAATGGATCTCGTAGTACAGTATGAAGGATAGTCAAAAGCATGGGCTATAAATTTAAAATCGTGAACTCACGAAAAATATTATGTGAACAGCAACACGTTGTCGCTAAAAAAAATCCTTTTTGAGGCAGTAACCTCAAAAAAATATATATTGCATTTTCAGTACTTAAAGCTAAAGCTGATGTGTCAAACATTTATAACCTAACATTTAAACTGACACTTTTTCTACACTGTTTTAAAAAACGTTCTTAATTTCAACGCTTACTCGGTGTCATGTAAAATTGAAACGGACTTTACATTTTATATATGTGTTTTCCGCTGTTTAAATGTTGTTATCGGATTTTGTCCGTTTAATTCAATTCCTCACTCAAAAACGTAATTTTCTGGACTTAAGGTCTGTTACACTTGCACGGATCGTTTAAAACAAGCAAATTGAAATGAATAAATAATCATTATGAACCAATATCATCTAATGAAGCTATTTAAAATTATTATTTTACCGTAGGTATTGTAATCTGTAATGTACTTACCGCAAATATTCTTATAGCGTCTTACAGTTAGCGTCTATCACAATAAATGTGTCACTATTACAAACTACAGATACACGCACTAATGCTCGTGGACGCGTCATACAAAATGCAGAAGTTGCTGTTATTCGACTCGTAAGAGGAAATAATAAATTAGGCATATATTGCGCGGGGAATACCCTGCGATTTGCTTAATTTGTAACTTAATAAGACCTTATTTATGCGTTCTGGAGATTTAGCGCCCTATCGAGGTCAGTAATTCAGTAATTGAAATACCACAAAGTAATTCAATTACCTCGAGTAATTTCAATTACCACAAGTAATTCAAATACCTATAAAGTAATTTAAATACTTTAGAGTAATTTAATTACACGAAAGTAATTGAGTAATTGAATGCAGTAATTAATTACTTTTAAAAAGTAATTTTCAAGTACTTTCTAACAAAGATGGCAATTCCCAATTACAATTACCGCATTTTGAAAAGTAATTCAATTCCAAGGCAAATAAACAAAAAGGAATTTAATTAGTAATTTAATTAAAAAGTAATTAATTACTGCCCAGCTCTGGGTGTAAGTATATAAAAAGAAGAAAAGCAGAAGAGATAACTTCAATACTCACTGCAGCAATGTTTTTTCATAGATGGACTGTGGAGAATTTAATAATATATTATTACAATAGTATCGTACTGTAAAAATGATTAGTACCATGTGAATTTGCGTTTGGTTGATTTAAATTAATATTTAATTTTAGATTTATCATTCTTCTCTTGGTTATTTTTGCTGTTACAGCTGTCCTGCCCGTAGATAGACATTTACTTCCTCTTGTCGCTTCTTCTTGTCAAAGTAGTTGGTTCAACTCCAATAGTATTTTTCATTGAACTACATATTTTTATTGCATTGCCTTTTTCATTTTCTTTAACTAACGAATTTGTAAATTCAAAGAGATACATTTCTTTACTTATAACACACTTGGAAGCAAAGCGATGTGTAAATTGACAGGTGCAAGGATGCAACTTGTTTCTATTTAGTGGTGGGAGTATAAACAACCAATCAGGTGTACGTATTTATTCCTCTATTGCTCTAGGTCTGTAAAGAATGCTTATATGCCCGCGGGCTGGGAGTGCCGGGCTCTGATTGGTCCGCGGTACGCTGCGCAATGCTGGGTCAATGAATAATTTTCCTTGATTATTTATATAGGTGATACTGTACGTACGAT
>OW679196.1:24468162-24490408 GCA_940337035.1 Agriotes lineatus | reverse complement strand
AAAATTTGTGGTTGGAATCATGAAGGTAAAGGGAAGGAGCGCCGACCACTTAGCCGCTGGTAAACAAAAAGTGGGCTCAGTTTTGGTTGACAGTTATGTGGTTTCGGAATTTGTCACTGTGGCGCTCATGTCGCATAACACGCTAGAAATACGCCCGTGCATGGCGTTTACATTATGATTCTTGATTTAGTTTTCAATAAAAAATCTGATATTACAATGAATATTGTGCCGCGAAAGGCGGCAAATTCTTATTTGCACACAGGCGGCCAACCTATACGCGACGGCCTCGAAGATATATATTAATGATGTTGAATATCCAATTACCAAATTTATGCAAATAATCAATTCATAATTTTCAGAATTATTGGCTGTTGTTGACAAGATGTAGTTGTACGGGGCGATAAAAAAGAATCATAATACAAGTGTGCTTTCACTTATGAGTGCAGTATACCTTGATTAAGATTCTTCTCTGTATAATTAGTTGAGGCATGACACATCATTAGAGCGCGGATTAAAAAGCATTTATTTTTGAAGAATGAGCGCTTATAATTTAAGCCTTTACACCTGAAAAAAAGCCAAAATAAGCACTCAAAAAAACTAAATAAAAGAAAAAATTCAAAAGGTAGTTTTATTGACAAAATGCAAAAACTAAATACAAACACAGTGTAACAAAAATATAAAATTGTATTACATATAGTTAATAGATGATTAATTAAAAATATTGCCTGCAGTCTGTTAATAGTAATTTACGATACAAGTGCGTAAAGCTACTTTTTAGACATGTGAGTGAGCGAGCGTTTTAAGCCCCGCGAGTGACTAAAGATGCTTTACGCATGTGTATCGTACAATATTTTATCTACGATAGAATTTAGAAAACACGGTCAATATAAAAAAATAATTTAAATGTAAATTAGGATTACGAGCAACCGGCCGTAATTTTGCTTGTTTTAAAAATTTTAAAACACGTTGCTACTGACAACGTGCCTAATGAAATCTTTTAAACACGTTACTATTGACGACGTAAACTAATGAAAACATGTTATTAAACAGTCGTTTTACAAACTTAAAACTGCCAAATAAAAGGCAATTTTACACACTGTCGTAGATAAAATATTCTTGTAAATAGAGAAACTTCTCTCTACGTCTACAGATGCTATTGGTGCATATTTAAATGCATTAGCTGGAATAGCAAAATTATGGACCGTTTCTCCTCTTGATAATTTTGTCATATTAGCAAGTGTTTGAAATCCTTCATTTTTCAAAAGAACATCATTTAATGTTTTATTAACTACTTCTCGAATATATCCACGCACATCCTGAGTACGCTGTATGAAGTCATCTACAACTTTTACCAGCGGTAGATTTTTCTTTTCTAAATTTTGGATAGATTTACTTACATACCAATAATTTGCTTGAGGAGTTTCAAATTTTGCCGTAAAACGTCATCTTTTAAAACTTCTTGGCACTCTTTAATTAATACTGCAGCAGTTTCAGGTAATAAATGACACACAAATCTTTTAAATTGTTCTTTATGTTCTGCGTAATAGATGGCAACTATTCTTTAAAAGCTTGAATTCTAAGAGGTGTCTTCATAAAAAATACTATCTTTTATTGTCTCGGCTATTTAAGCTAATCCATGTGCAAGGCATGTACAGTAGACCATATTTTCGTAAAAAACTTTCAAAATGCAATCTGGTAGGAATGAATTAGTTAAACTTTCTTGCACAAATCTAGCAATGGTTGAATGATTTGTTTTTTGTAATTCTTTGCAAGAAATCAAGAAGGGTTCAACCGACTTTTCATTATTTAAAACACTGGCAAGTAAATTAGCCATAAAATTTTTAAAGGCATGATACTTAAAATAAATTAAAAATAAGCCAACAACGAGTACAAGTGTTAAAAAAGCGTGAAGTAAGCATTTATGCAAAGAATATTAAAAATAAGCAAAATAAAAATAGTGCCAAACACTTGATTTTTTTGTGAAACGTGTAAATCCAAAAGTATTTGGAACTGATTGTTATAAACAAATAGGCCATAAATACGTGCTCTACACATCATTATCGATTAGTGATTATAATTTATTTATTACCCAGTGGACGGCTCCAACCAGAAGTCTTTGTAGCTACAGTGAAGAAAAAAAAGGCCAGAGTGCCTGAGCAGCAGTTATGATCAGACCAATTGACTTATTCACTTGTTGACGTACTTTTTACTGATTGACGTAATTTACAGGTTGACTTGAGTTAGATAAATAAAAGACAGCATGTAGAATAATAAATAAAGTAACATTTATTGTTGGCAACAAATAACTTAACAAAGGAAAAGCAATTAATAATAATAACTTGTATTCACTGTTTTTAAGTACAATAAATATTACAAAAACAAATATTTTTTAAATAGTTATTTGTTTCATTAGTACAAAACATGCATGATTTCGGGACAAGTAAGACCGCGTCGTCCGGCGAGTCTTACGCATCCAGAAAACGCATTTTTTGTACGGCTGTCGCCTTACAAATCTGGTACCCCGAAATAGTTATTTATGTACCTAGAGCGAAAAATGATGCATTAGGCGTGAGTTCGAAAAAAAACTCGAACGAACGCCTAATGCCTTTTTCGCTCGTGTTGCATACAAAATTTTTCCTACGACTGTAAAATTTTCGAAAATAGGTTTAAACTGGTGTTTTTTCCCATTTCTAAAATTTCCAGCGACGTGCAAATTTTTACATCAGAATTGGATATTTTATCGCCCATTTCTTATTTTTCGTGACACTTAAACACTGACAATACACAAAATAAAGCACAAGTAACTTTAAATCGCGAAAAAAGGTTTAAATCAAATGCACAGTGACAGCTGTCAGCTTTGACGTTTTCAAATAGCTGACCACTAGCCGACTTAGGTATATAATCATGAAAGCTTATATAAAATTTATGTATGTTGCTATGTATTACGATTCACGATTATATACTTACGTATGACGGCTGCCGCGATGAACTGATTCAAAACAATCAATTTTTGACGTACGTCAACAAGGCGGAAAGCTTGATTTTAGAAGCAGTCGTAGGAAAAGATTTTTTCCTTTGCGAATACGACTGAAATAACATAAGTTACGTCCAAATTCAAGTCACTAGATTTTCAACATTGTATCAGATTTTTAAGGCGATAGCCGTACTAATGAAACATATTTTTTCTCCAACTACTCATAAATTCGTTAATATAACTTATTATTTAGAATCGAACATTGTAGGTTATATTGTAGAACTGTCATGGCGCAAATAAACAATTACTATATGGGTAAATTAAACAACAACGACGGAGATTGCCAAATATTGACGAAGCGTTTGTTTTTTATTTAAAATTTTCAACAGTAATTACATAAGTGGTGATAATTTTAACTAGATTCACGAATCTTTGATGCTATTAAGAAATCTAACGAGTGGACAAAGTCTACGAGTGGGATTTCTTAATAGCAACAAAGATGAGTGCTAATCTAGTTAAAATTACAAAAAAAAAATAACACCACGAATGTAATTCGGCGTGATTATTTTTTAAACAGTTCAAGTTGTAGATAGGGTTTGATGGAGCCTTCAGATGAGTGTCCTGTTATTTTTAACAACTGCTGTTTACCTACTCCACTTTTAGCTAGCTGTGTTACAGCAGAAGAACAATTGGAATGGTTTGTGAAAAAATAGTCGCTGTAATTTGCTACTAGCAAATAGTCAGTGTAATTTTGATGCTACTAGCAAATAGTCAGTGTAATTAGCTACTAGCAAATAGTCAGTGTAATATGCTATTGGTCGATTTGAAATGTTTTCTCATTACTATTGGCTGATAGGACTGCTTAAAAAATAATCCATGTAAAACCCTATCTTCCGTCCATTTTTGTACTAGTGCAAATATGAATCAAAAAGTGTACAGTTGCCAAGGTAATTTGTGAACATCCCGAAATGACTTACTTTTTATACAAAATTATTCGACAATATGGCGTCTTATTCGTGTGGTTGGAGAAAAACAATATTTTACGTGTAACCACAGTATTATGTTGTGTGCAGCCTAAAAGAGGTAAGGTTTGCACCTCTGCCACTGAAGCTGTGATTTCGAATAAGGTCATACAGTTTACATCTGACTTTGCCAAGGTGTCCAGGGTAGCCCGCTCTAGAATAGCGACCAAATGAAACAATTCGGTAGAAGGATGTAACAAATATCCCTTTGACTTTAATGCAATAAATCTATCCCTTTCTGGGATGTCACTATCCTCACATAATTTAAAAGTCTGTAGGCAACTTTCGCATACCGTCATTTTGCCATTTTCCTTGAAAGAAGCAAACCGTGAACCTTTTCTTGCGATATATCCAGCCATATAGCTCATTATGTACTCAAAGTTGTCAGATCTTGTGTAGTTGTGTTCTTTTAAAATTGCTTCTGCTTTAGGTAATATCCAAACATCAGTCCCTTTGTCTAAAATGGTGTCTATCTGAGCTTCCCACTGAGTTTTTCTTTCCTCATTATCATCTATGTCCTCCAATTTTAAGAGAACACCTAGAACAGTGGTCGCCAACCTGTCGATCGCGAGCTACCGGTAGCTCGCGGGGGCAATTCTGGTAGCTCTCACAACGATTTTAATTTAAAAAATACAAAATCAGAGAAGCTTCCTAAAATGCCACAAAAAAATCTAATTGTCATAATATTAAACATAAACAGCGGCAACGTTGCGGCGAGCGATCTGCCGCTGACGCCATCAAGCTAGAATCGGCTAGAACCGACCAGCCGGACCAGTGCGTTAGTGTTCGAGAACGATCTGGATTGCTTTGAACGGGATAAATACGCACGGCGCGGCGACATTGCGCTTAGTTTAAAACTGAACGCGTAACCAACGTCCAGCGGTTGGGTTAGTAGTGAACAACAAAAAATAATATTATGGCAAGCAGTTGTAAGAAGGTAAAGACATACCACTTTCATTCGGAATGGGAAGAACAATACTTTTTTACAGAAGTTAAAGATAAAAATGTGTGTTTGTTATGTAATACTTCGGTCTTCGTTGCTAAAAAAGGAAATATTGAGAGACATCATAAAACTGTACATTCTAATTTTGAAAAATCATTCCCACTACATTCTGCCGCCAGAAAGGAGAAACTGAAACAGTTAAAAAAGCAGTTAATTGGACAACAATCAATATTTTTAAGAACAATCGACAAAAATAAGGCTGCAACTGAAGCATCGTACCGTGTCCCAGATAATTGCACAAAAAAAGAAACCTTATGAAGACGGGGAAATGATAAAACAGGCGTTTTTAGAAGCTGCTGACTCGTTATTTGCCAACTTTAGAAACAAAGACGAGATAGTTTCAGCTATAAAATCTATGCAACTTTCTGCTAATACAGTGATGAGACGTGTAGAAGTAATGAGCAATGATATTTTTTTACAGTTAAGAACTGACTTAGATAACTGTGTTTATTTTTCACTTCAACTGGATGAATCAACAGATGTCGTTGACACTGTCCAGATGGCCGTTTTCGTCAGGATGGTTTTTAGTGATTTTACGATTAAAGAAGATCTTTTGAAGTTTATTCCACTGAAAGGACACACTACTGGACAGGAGTTGTTTTCTCATTTAAAAAATATTATTTCTTCCGAGAAAATTCCAATATCGAAAATGGTAGGCTTGACAACCGATGGCGCTCCAGCTATGGTGGGTTTTGATAAGGGTCTGGTGGCGTTATGTCGTAAAGATGAAACTTTTCCGCAATTTCTCTCTTACCACTGCATTATCCATCAGGAAGCATTATGTGGAAATTTCCTGAAACTAAACAACGTTATGAAACTGGTGGTAAAAATTGTGAACAAGATTAGAGCTCAAGCGTTACAAAGAAGATTATTCAAAACCTTGGCCGATGAAGTTGACTGTCAATACGGGGACCTACTCCTTCACTCTGAAGTCCGATGGTTAAGTAGAGGACGGGTGCTGAAACGTTTTAATGATGTCCTATCTGGCATAGTTCAATTTTTCAAAAAACGCGATGAACCGACTCCGGAACTAGAAAATTCAATCTGGCTTAGAGATTTTGGTTTTCTCGTGGACATTACCGAGAAATTAAACGAACTTAATTTGCAGCTTCAGGGGAGAGACAAAGAACTAGCAGAAATGATTTCTGATATAAAAGCATTTATCAAAAAGCTGGAGTTTTGGGAACAAAACCTAATTAACAGCGATGCCAAGCATTTTCCTATTCTTTCAGAAAAAATATCTCAAAATCCATTAGAACCCTATGACAGCAAATATCATGTAGAAATAGTTTCTACCCTGAAGAATAACTTCAAAAATCGTTTTAAGGATTTCAACGAAATGGCTTTAGTAGCGCAGTTTGTTGTTTCACCCTTTATGGAAATTGATATCCAACAGTTTGCAACTTGTGTTATGCAGAACTTTGGCGAAGACATCGCTGCAACAGAAATGGAAGTAATTGATTTTCAAAATGATTTAGCCTTAAAATCGTTAGTCTCAAGTACCAAATGTATCTGGCCTATTGTAAGTAAAGACAAATATTCAGTTCTATGCCGTGTTGCCTTGAAAGTGAAAGCATTATTCAGTTCAACCTATTTGTGTGAATCTTCTTTTTCCAATATGAAGTTTATTAAGAACAAATATCGCAATCGACTTACAGATGAACATTTGGATAATTGTATTCGAATGGCTGTATCAAATTATACTGCAAACATTAAAAAAATTATCGATGAGTCTGAGTGTCAGCCTTCTCATTGAACGTGCTTTTTTATTTTTCAATGTTTATGTTCATGATAGTGCGTTACTTTTTTGTTGTTATTATTAACTATTTTTAAATCTTACGTGACATGCCGTTGTGGCTGGATAAAAGTTTGTGTTTATTTTTCAAACAACTTCGTTTGGTAGGTAGGAATGTAGTTATTATTAGTACCTATGTATTATGTATTACCAGTTAAATAAATAGTAAAATAAATACATATAATGATAAATTAACTGTGGATTATTTCATTTACGTTGCGTTACGTGGCTTCCGTGTGGGTAGCTCGCTGTTTATTCCAAAATTAACAAGTAGCTCAACACATTGAAGAGGTTGGAGACCACTGACCTAGAACCTCTTCTCCAGATACATTCGAGCCTCGTGGAGGCTTTACAAGCGAGTATGTTAACACCAATCTATACATTTGAATAAATAATTGTGGATCCGGATGGTCATTGGATCCACAACAGCTTCGCATTAGCCCAAAGAAGCGCTGAAAAATAACAAAAGAATGAGTAATAATTACACAAAGCTAAATTTAAATAGGTATTACCTCAAGCGCATCTTGGTTCAATCTAGATGTCATAACATATTTGAAACCGCACACTTCAATAAGAAATCTGGTAATTTCTAAAGTTGCTTTCAATGTGTTGTGTGCTATGAATAATGCAGTTTATTCAATGCCCCTATTACATGTCACATGAACTACTAGTATTAATCTAATACTATAACATCTTTCCCTTTATAATAACTACATAATTCTTAAACAATAAACAAAACATAAGTATCCAATAAACAACATATAAGTATCCTAATCTAAATATCGAGCCGGCCTCTTCACCACTCGTCCGCTTCTTGACGTCATGCTGGTTGAATCTATTTCGACCGTCTTTCGAGGATCTGGCGATTGGTATCTGGGACTTCTTTCTTCTTCCATGTCGTTTGTTTTTGTTATGTCTTCTCCATCGTCCACTATTGTACGTTGTCGTCCTATTTGTGTGTTTTGTATGTCTATCATCTGGTTTTCTTTTTGAGCATTATCTCCATCTATTTTTTCTTTTAAATGTTCTCTATTCCGTCGGTATGTTGTACCACTTTTTTCTACTTCATATGATCTCGAACTTAATTTGTTTTTCACTCTTGCTTCTTGCTATACTTCTCCTGTTGGTAGGGGTTGCATGTAAACTTCTTCACCAACCTCTAAATCTGGTAGAGCTCTAGCTTTTTTATCATATTTGTTTTTATACTGTTGTTTTTTGTATTTGATTTTGTCGGTTACCTTTTCTTCAATTTTTGGTTTCAGTAATTCTGGTAACTTGGAATAGAATTTCTTGTTCTTCTGTTCATTAGCCGTTGTACTGGACTGGCATCCATGTGATGTGATGGAGTGTTTCGCCAATCTAAAATGGCTAACCACATATCGGTTTCTTCTTTTTGCGTCTTTTTAATGATTTTCTTGGCAATCTTTACAGTTGCTTCTATTTTTCCATTTGATTTACTGTTATATGGAGATATGGTTGTATGACTTATTTCCCATTCTCGAGTAAACTTTCTGAATTGTTTACTAACAAATGAAGTCTGATTATCGGTCACTAAGATTTGTGGTATTCCATGCCTACTAAAATGTTTCTTTAATTTTCTTATTATGGTTTCCGATGTTGAATCCTTTAATTTGTTTAGTTCCCAAAAATCTGAATAATAATCTGCTGTTACCAGATACTCTTGATTCTTTATTGTAAATATATCTGCACAAACTCTTTGCCAAGGAAGCTCTGGTGTCTTATGTGTTTGCATGGGCATTGCTTGTTGTTTTGTCGAGTATTGTTGGCAAATTTTACATTGCTGAACAGTATTTTTTATTTCTTCTGACATATGTGGCCAGTATAATGTATCCTTAGCTTTATTTTTGCTTGCTTCAATTCCCAGATGACTTCTGTGCGTTTTTTTCAATAACTCTGCTTGCATACTTTTCGGAATCACTAACCTTTGTCCTTTAAGAATTATTCCATTTTGTATTGTCAGTTCATCTCTTACTTTCCAATATTCTCTGGTATTAAAAGGAGTTTGTTCTTTGTTAGCTGGCCATCCTTGTTTTATAATTGTTCCTAAAGCTTGTAGGTCTGGATCGCTATTGGTTTCTTTTTGTATTTGTATAAGTCTTGTATCCGTTACGTTTAAATTTGCTAGTTGGTTTATATTCTCAAATTCTTCCGAGATTTTATAGATTATAGTGTCCTTGTCCTCATGTTTCTTGTTCCACTTGGTTTTGTCTACAGTTCTTGATAAAAGATCAGCTATTTTCATTTCTTTGCCTCTTTTATATACTAACTTGATGTTATATTTTTGTAACCGAAGCAACATTCTTTGTAGTCTTTTCGGAGCCTGAAGAATCGATTTATTAAATATTGATAATAGTGGCTGATGGTCGGTTTCTACTGTAATTAAGTTCTTTCCACATATATATTTTTCGAATTTTAAACAGGTGTAGACGATAGAAAGACATTCCTTCTCAATTTGAGCATAATTTCGTTCCGTTGGTGTTAACGTCCTTGAGGTGAATGCTACAGGTCGTCCTTCTTGGATTAATGCTCCTCCCACACCATATTCACTCGCGTCACATTGTAATGTTATATCTTGAAGTACATCATAGTACTTCAAAATTGGTGTTTTTGTTACTCTCTCTTTTAGAGTGTTAAAACTTGTGTCTTGTTCATGTGTCCATAGCCATATTGACTCTTGTCTCAATAAATGTCTTAACGGTTCACATATTGTAGCTAAATCAGGCATAAATTTCATTAAATAATTAATGAATCCTAAGAAGCGCTGTAACTCCTCTTTATTTGTAGGTTTTGGCATGTTCAAGATTGCTTTAATCTTTTCGTCATCTGCTTTAACACCTCCTTCTGTTAGAATATGTCCTATATATTTAACTTCTTTTTGTTTATATCTGATTTTTTGTTTGTTTAACTTTAAATTTATGTTCCGAGCTCTTTCCATTAGCCTTTTAATGTTTTCATCATGGTTGCGTTCTGCCGTTTCAGATGTATTTCCTTCACCATATATTAAGATATCATCAGCTGTTACAATTACTCCTGGTAAATCTTGGGTGTGTTCATGTAAGCGCCTTTGGAATTCCTCAGGTGCCGGTGCAATACCAAACGGAAGCCGGTTCCATCGATATCTACCGAACGGTGTATTGAATGTCGTCATCTTGCTACTTACTTCATCCAATTCGATTTGCCAAAATCCATGTTTAGCATCAACTACTGTGAATATTTTTGCATTTGTTAACTTGGGAAGCATTTCTTCAATTGTCGGCATTGGATAAACTGAGCGTTTTAATGCTCTATTTAAATTTCTTGGATCCAAACAGATGCGCATTTTATTGTTCTTGTTAACTACTACCATGCTATTCACCCAGTCGGTGGGTTCAGTTTCTTTTGTAATTATCTTTTGTTTTTCTAATTCGTCCAATTTGTTTTTCACTTTCTCTGTGATAGGTATTGGTAATCTTCGTGGCGGATCTTTCATTGGTTCTACTTTTTTGTTTACTTCTAAATGATACTTTTTTGGTATCTTTCCTAGACCTTCAAATACATCTGGATACTGTTCTGTCAAATTATTTTTTGTTAAGATATTTATTTGATCTATTTTACACAAGTTTGCATTTATCGTAATTAAACCCAACTGTCTACACGTTTCAGCAGATAATAATGGAGCTTGTTTATTTTCAGTATCTATGATTTGAAGCTGAATTTTACAGTCTTTACCTTGAAATTTAGCATATGCATGCGACTGACCTATTGGTTCAATTAATTGACCACCAAAACATCTGAGTTTAATAGTTGACTTCTTTAAATTTTCTTAGTCAGTTTTTTATAACTTTCCCATTCCATAACATTGCAGGTTGCACCAGTGTCTATTTGAAATTTAAAAGTTTTTTCTGTAGCACCTCTTCGCAGTACTAGTTTTGTGAATAGTTCTTTCTTTTTGTCGTTTTTATTTGTAATGGCATACACGCTTTGGGTTTCTGAATCAGTAGAACTATCTTCTGTACTCGATTCTTCCGTATCTTCTAGTTGACGTACTTTTTCTTTCTTGCTAGTGCTTTTGCACACTTCCATAAAATGGTTCCTTTTCTTGCATTTTTTACACTTTTTTCCAAATGCTGGGCAGAGTGTTGCTGTTTTACCATGTTTTGTACCACAATATTTGCACTTTGCTTTATTGTATTTACTTTCCTGGTTAATTTTATTGGTCGCTTCCCCAAATTTGTTCCGTTGCATGTCTTTTAGTTGAGTTTCTGTTTGTTCGCTAATTCGACACATTGTCATAGCTGTTTCCAATGTTAGTTTTGTATCCAGTAATAGTTTTTTGCGTACACTATTGTCCTGTATGCCTAACACTAGTCTATCTCGTATGAGTTCTTCGGTTAAAGATCCATATTCACAAGATTTGGCTGCTTCCCTCAGTCGATTTATATATGAATCTACCTGTTCGTCTTCCTCTTGTTTCAATAAATTAAACACGTACCTATTGTATATTATATTGTTTTGAGGCTGAAACTGTTTTTCCAACGCATCCAATATTTTTTTGGTCGTATCCAAAACTTCAGTGCTTCGTAGCGGCAGGTTTTCATAGATTTTATATGCTTCTTGTCCTAGTAACGTTAACAAAGTAGCAACTTGTACGTGTGGTGGTTTACTCACCAAGTCTGTGGCTATGGCATAATTTTCGTAAGAAAGCCGAAAATATTTCCAATTTTCGTTCATTTCAGGTCCATTTTTCACCTTCAGTGCTTGCGGGCACGGTAATGTTGACATTTTTACATATGATTTATTTGAACTACTCGCTGTTTAGGTCGTATGTATTTGTGCGATTTCGTCTTGCATTTACGTCTAACTTCGTTCCTAAAACTGTCGCGTAGCTTGCATTAATTTTCGTACCTGGTTCTGCTTCGATCAGGGTTTTGCTTCTGCTGCTTCGCTTCTCCTTGAGCGGTTCTCTTGGTTCAGGTGGTTTCCTCTAGTTTAATTCACTTTTGTCCAGTCCTTTGAATTAAAAAAGCACCACCGCTGTCACCATGTTGTGTGCTATGAATAATGCAGTTTATTCAATGCCCCTATTACATGTCACATGAACTACTAGTATTAATCTAATACTATACCACAATGATACCTTGAATCCTTGACTAGTTGAATCAGAGAGAAAATTATAATTTTCTTTAATAGCAACGTTTTCCCATTTTATTATATAATCGCGAAATGAGTCGATTGCCTAGAAACAGATTCACTTTGGTGAGCAGTTAGTCAATACCTACCTAATATTTGAAAAGAGCCACCCACCTTCCACTCTTTACTATCTAATTTCAATGCACAGAGTGGTGTACGTGTATTCATCGCATCGATTAATTCGTACACTTGTTTGCAAAATGTTTGAGTAGGTTGAGAATCTTTTAGTTTATTGTAATGGTCCAATGTTTCCATGGCAGGTCCTACTCCAAAAAACTACAATAGAAATGTTAGTTAGATTATTGGTATTGATAAGAACAACTCATCTAACTTGAAAGGCTAACGCAACATTCATTTTTTGGTAATACCGAGGCTTTACGTGGTCAGGTGTCAACTTGTAACTTAATTTTAGATTATAACCAACTGGATTTTCAGCCTCAATGAGAGAAAGCCAGTGCTGTAGTTTGATAACGCCATCAGGTGTCTGAAATTAAAAATAAACCAATATTTCAAGAACTGAAGTGTTAAAAAATATACATACCCAAGTTTCAGCCCACTTGATTATAAAATTACGAAGGCACTTTATTAAATGAGGAAAATCAGAAATAAACCATAATTGTCTTGAAGGGTCCGCAATGTGTGTGCAACTCACATGGTCAGCGGTGATTCCAAACTTATTCCACATGGACCTATTCCAGGATGCTCCGTCTGAAACCACGGCATCTATGTAGAACCCAGCCTGTTCTGTCAACGTAATTGCCTCTATAACAATTTGATGTAACACCGTGGATGAAGCACATCCTTTACTCAAAAAACAAGCCAATGTTTGAACCCACTTTCCCTGGAATGGCTGAAACATAAGCACGAGGGCATGGTCGGCCCTTTTGTTAACTTGGTGCTTTGGGTTGTACTTCCCCAGGTTCGTAAAACCCTGTACTTGCAAATTTTGTCTATTGAAAGCTACTGATGTTGACAAGTGCATTTCATCGATCATTAATATACCTTAAAAAAGAAAATTTTACAAATATGGTATAATCCAAAAGGCGAATAGCTATACCTCTTCTTTTTTGTGCCTCCATCGATTGCGATTTGGTTTTCAATATTTTGAAAAGATTAGCGTCAAAGCCATAGGCACCTTTTATTTTTTTAATGTACCTATTTAAGGTTTCAACAGATGGTAAAACAAGAATTTTGTTGTTTCGAAGGTGTTCATAACATTTTTGACTTTTTATACGCAATAGCAAACATTCATAAACCCATTGTGTAGTGTACCTCATACTTTTTATATTTTTTAACTGGGATGCCTTAAAACAAGCCCTGACAGCGCTCTGTTGAGTTTCTGGAAGTTTTTTTATTTCGTCTTCTAATGCAGATACTTTTATTTTTGAGCACTGCTCCATCTGCTGTTTCACTTTCAATTTTAATTTGAGAACCTGTAAATAAATGATACACAACTAGTTATACACACGTCTATAGCATTATATAATTTGAGCAGACCTGGGAATGCAGTCTGTAATTTTGTCTTTGCGTATTTCTCAATCGGTTTTTATATGTCTTATACTTGACATCTTTAGACTTTGAAGTTTTATTTTTTCTTTTTAAATATTGCTCATACTTTTGGCATGATAAACATCGAGTTGCTGTGGGACCTACATTTCTTTCTTTCGGGAAAACATAACGTAAACACTCCTCCGACCTATAAATTAACGTATACTGAGAACTGCGACAACTGGGACACCCTGTATAAAATTAAATTTCATAATAGGTAACTTGCCTTCGTAAACTTAAGCAAGGTTGCAACTTGTTCATATAATCCAATAAAAATTGTAGTTCTTCAGAGTCTCCGATTTTATTTGCGCCAGGTAAAAATATTGGTTGTTCGTTAACATACATCTAAAAAAATCGAAAATTTCTCTTATTCAATTGAAATGTTATAATATTTACTTACCTTAAAAGTCATATTGTAAGCCAATACAAGCCGCTTGGATATAAGAGATAAATTGTTCTTCCAACAAGTAAATCCCAAATTACTCATGCCCATATTATCCTTAAGTTTACAAGAAAACCAATATTCAGATGGCAGTTTTAGCATTGCAAGATTTTCAGCAATAACGTCAAAGTTTGTTTTTTCTACACAGGCTTCATCCAAAGGTTGTCTTAATTCTACTACTCTCTCAGCTTCTTCCATTACCTCCGGTTCTGCACTCGCTTTCTCAATTACTTCCATTCTTTCCGAATTCCTCACACATTCCCCCACAACTTCTTTTCTCTTGCAAGGTATTGCATCCACTGTTCGAATCATTGGATTCTTACGTTTTGGTGGGCGATTGAGAGTTAAATATTTGGGGCAATTTGGAAAAATTGAGGGTACAGCATCAGGTTTCAAAGTAGCCTTACCTTTTTTAAGACTGGACACTGTACCATCCGGCATTTTTGTTGTATACTCTCTCTCTATTTCATCTCTTGTAAAATGAAGCTCGCAAATTCTATCATTTTTTGTTAGAATTTTGTCAGCTCGTGGCACTGCTTTTTGCCACGTTTTTAATAATTCATCCTACAAAAATAGGTACATAGAACATATAATTATCCACTTTATAAGAGGCAGATCGGGCATTTACAGCTTCTTGCCTCAGCTTTTACATCAATCACGTCAAAAAGTGATTAATAACATTAACAGAATTTTAGTTTCACAAAATCAAAACGTAAAGGTAAAATTGAATAAAATTATCTGCAATCTGCATGATTATGCCTATTAATTGTATAATATAAAAGTAGTGTAAGCAATTATACTCACATTATTGGGAGCTTTGAACATACTCGCGTTTTTGAGACCATTGGCTTTGTTCCATTTAATTAAATTCCCGTACCCGGTATTACAACCAGGTACAAAGCAGGAGGGCATAATAGAACAAGTTTACTTGACGCACTATAATAATTGAGTACTGAAATTCAGTAAAAACTGCAACAATTCGCTAAAAACAACACACAAATACAACTTCTTCCATAAAGGTACACGTATTTTCTCTAAAAATTTAGCGTGCGATGGAACAACTGCGCCGCCTGACGGTCAATCTACAAAGCACTAACTGTCAACCAGCTGTGGGCCCAATTATTCATTCAAGCGAGAATTCTCCTCCCCTTTACCTTCTTGGTTGGAATACTATACATATAAAATTAATTGCAATGGCGAAGTTCGAACTAATAATCTTCTCAATCTAGGCTCGGTGACTCACAACGAGTATGTCGCTGCAATTAAAAAATTAAAACCAAAACAGGCTGCTGGAGTTGACTGTATTCCTCCGTATCACTCACACAACTTCCTTTTACAGTGATCTTATAATTAGCCAAAAATGTGATTTTTAATTTTTAAGCATTTCTCAAAAATTTAAAAAAATTACAAATTCTACAAAAACGGTACAAAGTAGAGCGTTAGTTCAAGAGACAAATTTTCTCTAAAATGTTAAGCTGAATTCAAAAATGTAATAATATACAGCGTGTTCTCTTTAAAATAGGAGTTAATAAATAAAATAGAAAAAAAAACAAATGAAACCCATTTTAGAAGTATTCAACAGGAAAATCACCTATTTCACATCAATACACATTAAAAATGTAATAAAAATGTAAAGTTTGAAAAAAATCGTTGGAGCCGTTTTTTAAAAAATCGAAAAAAACTTAAGAATTACAAGAATAAACACCTACTTCCAGTTATGAGATTTTTTTCAAAAGCTTGCTGTCGCATCTACATAGTACACAAAACTTATATATGAAGTTTCAACGCCATACCTGTTTTCGTTTTTGAGATATTCTATTCACAGACAGACAGACAGACACACAGACAGACCAATGAACAAAAACATGTTTTTTGGGTTCAGGAGACTCTAAAATGTGAAGATCTGTTGAAAATTCAATTTAGAATTTTTGGGGTGAATCCAATACTTCCTTCATCGTAAAAGGAAGTAAAAATAGTATTAGTAAATTTAGATTTAGTTTTATAACCATCAATAATATCAATACTGTTAGGAAGATCAAATTTAGTAGAATTAATAAAGTAGTTATTTATGAAATTTACGTCAGATAAATTATCTGGAACACAAATTTCAGGTTTTTTATTTATATTAAATAAGCGTAGTGTTTGCCGAAGTTTTTTTGACTGAGTGTACTTAGATACAAATTCTATATAAGCTTTTTCTTCCCTTCTTATAGCTGCGGTGGTATAATTTCTTAGCGTCTTATAAAAGAACCAGTCAGAAGGAAGCTTAGTTTTTTTGCCTTAACACGTGTCTGATTAGGAAGCTTTATCGCTTTCTTAACATCAGTTAGCCAAGGTGCTGGTGGTTTTCTTACCTGTACTGTCCTCAGAGGAGCATGCCTATCCATCACTTCCATTATTTGTTTATTTAGAAATGTTACTTTACAATCAATATCCTGAAAGTAATAAATCATAAACCAAGGTTTAGCAATCAAGTCGGACTTAAAATCTTCATAATTAAAATATTTAAAATCACGAAAAGGTATAGGTAATGTTTGGTTTTATTTTAATAGGTGGAAAATTAATATGACAGTAAGTTAATCTGTGATCTGTAACACCTTGCATGACCAACACTTCAGCCATATGGAAATTTTCTACGTCTGAAATAAAAATTAAATCGATTAAGTTATTACATCTGGTTGGTTTCCTAACCACCTGTTCAAAACCATAAGCTGTAGTTAGAGACTTATTTTTTGTTGTTGTACTGCTAACATTATTTAACCAGTTTATATTAAAATCTCCCAAATAATAGTATATTATTATATGAGCGATTATGACAGCCATTATTCACGAAGATGACATTTGCGCCACAAGCCGAAGGCGCGTGGCGCAAGTCATCTGAGTGAATAATGGCCATAATCGCGAATATAATACGATATTTTATCTACTCCTATGCAATAGGAGTCTTCTGTTCATATTTCCCAATTATGACATTTGTGACAGATGTTAACTTCAAAAGTCATTTAATAATAAGAATGAATTTTGTGATTGGCTACAACCTATTGAGTAATGAAAATAGAATTTTCTGATTGGTTGCAACTTGCAAACTATTGAATAATGAAAATAGAATTTTATGATTGGCTGCAAACTGTGAATTATGAATCATAATTAATGGCCATTGTGCAGTAGGAGTAGATAAACAATTTTATCAAATTCCATGACCGTATTAGACAATATATTTTTTCGACGACTGACATCGAAAGTAGATTTTCTCACTGTCATTTGACAACAGAAAGTTGACATTTGCCGCTGAGCGTGCGTTTTCATCTTTTTGCCGCTCGCCGAGAGTTTTGGGTTTCCGCGTGAACAAAATAGGTAGCCACGTTCGAATGTTTCCTTGACAACGCCCGTCATTTGTGGAAATAATCGCGTCACATGTCATAGACTGCGCGAGTAATGTTAACTCGATTGTCAATTAATTTTTGCGATAAAACGAAATTTGATATTTTCCTTTAATAATATGCTCAGTCGTCAAAAAAATAGTATGTATATTTCGAGCTAAAAGTGCGCTTGCCGCTTTTGCACGATTGCTGGTTTCGACTTCGTCTCAACCAGCAATATTCATGCGCAAGCGGCAAGAATGCACTTTCAGTTCTTAACATACAATATACTATTCAAATTCATAAAAAAAGTCTACATTACTGCCGCCCCTTAACTTATAAATCACACCTACCGCAATATTTATAAGTCCAAGCCTAAACGAAAACCACAGTTGTTCAATAGATTTTGTAGAGCAAAATATTTCTTTAGTGATAAGAGCAAATGGCAGATTTTTCTTGACATAAAATGCTACTCCTCCTCCTCTACCTTCCTTGCGGTCCTTTCTTATTAATTCATAGCCAGTTATTTCATAAACATCTGAACTGCGATTAGGTTTCAGCCAAGTTTCACTGACAGATAAAATATCGTAATCATTTGTTAACAGATGATCAGACAATTCGTAGAAATTTGTATCAAAGGATTGAATATTAATATGCCCTATTTTCAGTTGTAATATAACAAGTGGAATGATTATTATCGATGATTTTTTTCCGAGTTAAAACCGGAACCTAAATTTAACGAGTGCGTAGCACGAGTTAAATTTGCTGTTTCGGTTTTAATGAGTAAAAAATCATCGATCATTAATCATTACACGAATTATATTTGGAAAGAGAATATATCGAATGAAATGCAAAATATCATTTTTTTTAAGCTGGCACTGTTAATGTTGGTTACCCTGCTGTCAATTTTAAGTATATGTCAAATTCGAAGTTAGAAGGTTAGGTTTTGTGTCAGTTTGTGTCAAAACTGACGGAAAACCTAACCTGCTAACCTCACATTTGACCTAGACTTAAAATTGACAGCAGGATAACCAACATTAACAGTGCCAACCTAAGAAAAAAATCACAACCATTTAGGATCACTCGTAAAAACAATTACGAAAATAAATTACTACCGCTGTGATAATGTGTAACTAGGCATTTGCATGCACCTCATTGGTTGAAATAGCGTCACGTGATACATGAATTATATTCTCATAGCAATAAAAAAATCGTCAACATAATAACAAATATACGGTACCCCCCACCCAAGAAAAGCGCCCTTCCGTGCTTTCCAAGAATACTTCGATACTCAGCATCACTCCGTTTCGCTAATACAATGAAATTCTATGAACCAGTTATTTATTAAAAAAAACCCTAAAAAAAATTTAAAAACCCAAAACAAAAATTTTTTGCCGACGACCATAGCTCAAAAGTTGATGTTGCCTTCATTTTCGGAGGACCTATCGTATGAAAACGCTCCAAGACTTCAGGAAGGTTCCTGGCGACCGGAATCGTGTACACATACGAACATACATCCCCGTACAGCACGTTTAGGCACCCCCCAATACGGGGGGATTGATCTAGTGGGCTGGAATCTTAACCAAAAGATCCGCACCGCCTAGACGGAGATTTGATATAGTTGGTTCATTAGTCGGTTGGCTCGAATTTTAGAGATATTTGACTCAGAGTGGTTTTCGATATGAGGGAATTTCAATACTTCGTACACTTTGTGTCGAAGTAAAAATAGTAACAATAACTTGGTTCACTTATTTATTCACCAAATGTGAATTAGTAACGTAATTTTAAAAAGTAGTTTTTACAAAATTAGATTAATGAAATGCCAAACACTCAAACAGCAACCAATAAAAGCGGCGAGCAGCTGGTACTCAGAACTATCAAATTATAGCGATAGCAACATACAAGATTAAAGAAAGTATACAAAACAATAGAATTTTATATAGAACAATAATACGAAAAAAATTTAAGATTAGTTTAACAACGAGCACAGAAATCTATCAAAAGAAATACAGCCAGCAGGTAACAATAATACAAACACGTTAGTTGCGTATATGTGCAATAATAATAAACCGCAAAGGAAACAACAACTTAAATATCAATATAAACAGAAAAAACAAGAAACATTTTTCTAAATAAACAATTATCTAACACTTCAGTGTAGAGAAATCATAATTTCTGATCATAAAATTAATAAAGGTTTCCTTTCCTTACATAAATGCAACATAAAAACGAATTATCAAAAATAAAGTAAATAAACTTTAAATATATTTTTCTCCAACCACACGAATAAGACGCCATATTGTCGAATAATTTTGTATAAAAAGTAAGTCATTTCGGGATGTTCACAAATTACCTTGGCAACTGTACACTTTTCGCTTCATATTTGCACTAGTACAAAATTGGACGCAAGATAGGGTTTTACATGGTAAATTTTAAATAAAAAGCAAACGTTTCGTCAATATTCGGCAGTCGCCATCCTTGTTGTTTATTTTCCATGTACAGTGATTGTTTATTTGCGCCATGACAGTTCTACAATATAACCTACAATGTTTGATTCTAAATAATAAGTCATATTACCAAATTTATGAGTAGTTGGAGAAAAAATAGTATGTTTCATTCGTACAAAATAGTATATTAAAGTATGAGTGGATAAAAAGGTCTTTAAAACACGCGCGAGTTTTTGAGCACGGCGGCGTAGCCGGAGTGCTTGAAATAGAGCAAGTGTTTTAAAGACCAGTTATCCACGAATACTTTACGCTATTTTTTTATTATACCTGCAATACTGGAAATAAATTACGCACTAAAACTTAGAAATAATTTTTGTCGTGATAAATCAGAGGCCATAATAATATTGCTACTATAGTTACGAGAATTGTTTACGTTTTTGTCACGTCCACTTCCGTTGTTGCATTCAGTCGTTTCCTTGACAACCTTTAAAACTCGGCGTGTTTTAATCGCCTGTTTTCGCACGCTCAGGCGTGCTTTAAACGGCGATTCTGATGCAGGTATAATAAAAAATGCGTTTTCGGGACGCGTAAGACTCACCGGACTCCGCTGCGCGTCGTCCGGCGATCAGTCTTACTTGTCCCAAAATCATGCATTTTTTGTACTAATGAAACAAATAACTATTTTAAACTAGTGAGTCACGCGAACTACGCTTGTGTTCGCTAATTTAAGAGAGATTTATTAATATAAATTTAAAAAAAATGCATTGGCCGGGAATTGAACCCGGGCCGCCTGCGAGGCAGGCGAGCATTCTACCCCTGGCCCAATCTGGCTTGTTTAAATATTGCGCTACTATGTATAATGATATATGAACATACAGAATCACCCGAGCTAATATCACACAGCGACAGCAGCTGTCGCACCGCAGCCCACGGCGACAGCGCTTCGCTCCCCTACTTAGATTTAATTAAATTAAAACTTTTTCGTACTTTTTTTGTAATTAAAAACCGACCTACCATCTAAGTCTCAAAATTAGCACACTTTTAAGTCATCATACAACTTAATCGGTCCAGTATCTTCGGAGGATATAGCGAACAAAGATACAAACAAAGAAAGAGAGCAACGATTTTATGTTATAGGATGGCCATCTTACATTATCACTTCCAAGCAAGCTATCTACTAGAAAAGAATACCTGATCGTATCGGTAAAGCAGGTAGGTGTGCGTATTTACTTGGAAATTCTTATAAAGCAGTAACTGCATGCCTTTTATTTTATAGCTGATCATAATTGCCCATCACTTGTCCATGCCTTGGACGATCCAAAAGTTTTTGCCGCTTCATGCAGGACATTCACATTACACTTGATCAGATCTTCTTTTACAGAATAATGTGATCCTTCAAATAGCTTTTTGCGGCTATAGACTTCTGATCTGTACCGATAAGTTACAAATTTGATTAAAACTGGCCTGGGTTTGCCAGAAACAACTGGCCCAACTTCTGTGACTTCTGTTGATATCTCTAGGAGATAATGTGAGGTTCAGCTTTTGTTGAAATAATGTTAATACTAAATTATCAGTATTGTCACCACGAGTTTCTTCCATACCGTAAATCTGCAAGTTATTTCGGAGCGAATACTGTTCTAAAGAATATAAGCGTTTATCAATGGTAGAGAGCACTGGTATCTTTGACCATATTTTTAATTTCGATGATGGATTTAAGGATCTTGTCGCACTTACTATCTACCGCGGTTTCAATCTCAGGTGTAATCATAAGCTTAAGTCTGTTACACATTTTGTCAATAAATTCGTCCGACATATCTTCAGATACCGACCCAGCACGCGTGGTAATAGGCATACTGCACAAAATGGCGATTTGGCCTTGTAAACGATGCACACACTTTAACTTTCTTTGCCTGTTAATAGTAAAGTTGTATATCAGTAACATATGCAGCATATATGTGTTTGTTTATATTTTATAATTACACCATTATTTTATGACTTGATCACTAATAATAGTTAAAATTGCTGAGCACGAGCACACACTCAACTTAGCTAAGTACGCAGGTCATGCGCAATTAGATAGCATAGAAGCCAGTGTCTGACCAGTCGTCATTTAGATGGATTTAAAAAAAAATTGTCAGTTAATGAAAACAATATTAAAGCGCAGTGCATGGTGTGTCTTCACAACATTTGTGGTATAAGTGGAGTTTCAACAAACTTTTTAAAGCGTATAGAACGAGTACACTCCAAGAATTTAGAAAGTTATCAGCAGCACACTTCTGTGTAAAAGATAAAAAAAACAAAAGAACCAGGATTACTGCGACCTAACAAATGAGAATTTCCTTCAAGCGTTGAAAGTCAAGAAGCAACAAACTTTACGAGCATGTATTGATAACAAGCAAACAGCAACACAAGAAGAGTGAAAATAGGTTAATAAGGTTCATAGTAAGTTTCCATGTCTTGGATATT
>OW679196.1:24351152-24468062 GCA_940337035.1 Agriotes lineatus | reverse complement strand
GTGATCCTGCATAATCAGAAACTCTGGTATAGTTAAATTTCACACGAAACACCTCTATCGGCTGTTTCCTTTGTTCAATATAATTCTCATCTAGGCATATTTATTTGCCCCACCTTATTGCCAAATAAGTTTTGCTCATGCTCATGAAGCAGATTTCAGAGTAGCGAAGAAAGCAGCAAAAACTTGCTAGTTAAATGGCTGAATTGTTTATGCAGTTTTGAAAATCGTCTTATACATTTTACTTTCTGTTCTGATACGTCCACATTTAGAACACCAGAAATTCCATCGCGACAAGATTAACCCATATCTCCTGTTGCCTTTCAAAATGTGTGCCAAAACTCTTCCCCAACGATTCTCACATGGTCATTTTTTAATATTTCCATCGTTTATACAGATTTACCATCGCAGCTAACGAAAAAGAAATGGCAGCAGAATATTTAATACCTTTCAAGGTGCTTGTAAATCTAGCTTGTGCAATTTTTAATTGAGCCATAACAATATACAGGGTGTATCTAATCGGTCGAACAAAGAGTGCACTACTATATTCCACGCTTAAAAACAAAACGAAATGTTAAGCACCATTTTGCATTTAGGGAGTTTTATCAAAATATAGGCAATTTAAAATTAGTAAAATTGGCATTGTTACACATAATAGGTAGCTATGATGTTCATTGCACTGGCATGCTAGAAAAAATAATATTGTCCTGTACTATATGCGGCGTCGTTGCCACACGTTTTTCCGTTGAATATCGATAAAGAAAAAAAATAAAAGAATCTATAAAGGGTTTTACTCAGAACTTCCCTCGCCAGTGGACGTTGTAACAATAAATAATTTTAAAAAGAAGGAGTCAAAATATCTTCAAGTTTCTAATAATGCTGAAACAATAGAAGGAAACACCTGGTAATGTAAATTACATCAATTTTCAAATAAAAAAATACTACTGCGCCTGTGAACGAGCCTGCGTTGCAGCTATATTTAACGTAACGTACTTATTCATTGCTCCTGTTTGTATCGTACAACATTTATCCTGTATTTGTTATATTCCATTTTTATCAACGATAAAGCATGCGTTATATACAAATTATTACTTCTACGTATTTCTCAGTTAAAGCAAAAACAAACAAGATTTTATTGTTTTACTGTTCTCACCCTGTATACAGTGTCCAAAAGTCGGCATAATATGGGACAACATTTTCAAAGAAACTTTTTACGTCATTAATTTGTGCCCCTATCATATACTCGTATACCGAGTGATTTTTACTTATTTAAAGTGTATAAAAGTGCTATTTTTCGGAATTACTAAGATTTCAATGAGAGTTTTAAAAGTGTGTTATTTTTAGCTAACTGAACAATCTCAAGGCCAAAAACTTTTTTTTAACTTTAACTAAAAATAAATTTTTCATTTTTAAAATATTTTCAAAATTTCACATTCCAATTCAATTTTTTTATGTGAAGACTAAAGATTTATAATTGGAAAAAATTATATAAAATGTTAATTACTTCTATTTCTTATTATTTACCGAAAAGTAGTGTGTTTGCATAATTTTTTACGTTTTTTATGCACAGTGCTTTTTAAGAGAAATATTTTTCTATTCTAATTAATATCTATTTAAATGGCTTCTAGAAACTCTAATGTTAATGAAGTACTGTTACAAAAATCCTGTAAATGTTCTTTTACAATTGTCGAAATGAGGAGATGTTTCTTTATCCAATCTACATGTTCTAAAAAATCTCCTCATTTAGACAACTGTAAAAGAACATTTACAGGATTTTTTCAACAGTAATTCACTAAGAGGCTGATTAGAGTTTCCAGAAGCTGTTACAGTTATTTGTTATGTGCTGAATCAGAATATATGTCAATCACTGATGCAACCTGTTAAGTCTTGTGGTTAAGAAGAAATGCCTTCTGTTTTGAATTTACTTATGAAACTACAGTAATATTTAAAGACAATCAAAGCTGTGGATTCGAAGAGTTGCTAGATATCGCCATCGAAGGAATTAGAATGGTATTGAGAAAAATAGAAATAATAAATCCTCGGCGAAGATGTTACACTTGTAGAAGCAATAAAGGTCGGAGTCATGATCTTGTTGAAAAAAATACAGACTCTGTTCAATCTCTGTCTGCACAGTAGTAACATACCAAACAAGTGGCATCAGGCAGCTCTATTCTACTGCATAAGAAAGATGACAAGTCGGACCGACCCATAACTCTGAGTCATCTCTATAAACTGTTTACTTAAGTAAAAGCACCAAAACTGTTTAGCACTGTTTTAAAATATACCTTCAAAAAAACTGGATTAATAGAAAAAGTAAAGCCACAGACGGTCAAAAACTTAATCATCTTCGCTCTGCAGATGAGATAGTTTTGATAGCCTATAGTCTAGAAAAGATAAAACAAATGTTAGTCGATCTTCAGATTATATGTTTAGCAAAGATTCTGAAAATGAATCTTTTCAAAACTAAACTAATGAGAAATCTAATCCCTAGCGAGAACACAAAAATCGAATTTACCTAGGCCATGAAATGAGAATTTCTAGAGATAAACAGACCTGGAAACTGAACAGAAGAATCAAAGAGCATGGGCAGCATATGGAAAGCTTATTCAAAAGCAATCTTCACATCTATTTTTAAAGAAAATATTACCAGTGTTGCTTCCCAATCATCATATACGACACGGAAACCCTAACATTAAACATCACATCCACACGAAAACTCAAAATTACTCAATAAAGGATGCAAAGATCAATGCTTAACTTATCTCTACGAGAGCGTATCAAGAACGAAGATTTGCTCCAGGAAATCGGATTAACAGGCGTCGTCTAACGAATAACCAGACTTAAATGGAACTGGGCTGGTCAGGTAACTCGAATACGCTACGGAGAGTGGACCAAGAAACTGTTACATAGGAGATAGCGCGCCGAGAAACGTATTAGAGGAAGACTACATGACTGTTTTCAAGCTGGTAAAGATAAAGAGCACAGACTTGGAGGAGGCCTACGTATGTCCAGCAGTGGACGGAATGCGCTGGTTGATGGTGACGATAATGATGAAGACATTTATTCTTATCTTAACACAAGACGTCTCGATATTTGTCTTGATAATGGGGAATTTTTATCCTGGTCGAGTGTTCCTCCCACTTTCATTTGTCTTCTTTCTTTTATTCGATGCCAGGTGTTTCCGTTATTTAGGGCTTGTAGGATTATTTTCTCTTATTGTCCAGTTGCTCACTGCATATTCACATTGGTTTTCAGTCTTGTCCAAGTAGGTAGTATCCGCACTGTCATTGCCGTCTAGCTGTTATTCCCTCAACCTTAACAGAGAACTTCTTGAGGAATAATAATAATGGTGAGGCACTAACACCCCATGAAGGAGCTTGGCCTGCAAGGCGGAAGGTCAGAGCTTCCGAAGAAAGATGTATATAATTTTTATTTTGTATATCTTCTCTGAATGATGTTTTAAAATGCAATCTAAATTCTGTGACCAGTAGTTAATGGTAACTTTGGCAGTCTACTCCTGAGAATGAGTCATTCCGTACTTAGAATTCCCATCTTGTCATGTTAGTAAAGGAACGCTGATGCGGAAGTGTCTATTTTAGGAATTGATGCGCTTAAATGAAATAAAAATCCTCCAGCAGCAATAAATCAAATTCCCTGGGGAAACTGTATACGTTAGTAGTTCACTTTGAACATTAATAACAATGTCCATAAGCAACAATATTTAATAGTTAATAATATATACAAAGAAATCATAAATGATTAAAGACACGTTAATAGTAACATCTGGATATGTAATGAATATAATATTGCTTGCAAGCCCCGATTTAACATTTTGTGGTACAGTTTTCAATTATCACGTGGCGTCGTGCTAATTTTCTCACATTTTATTTCCTTTGCGTCATCAACAGTTTTATTCCGAACTAAATTTATTTATTTATTTATTTACTTCCTCTCAACAGGTATACACCCAATTACAGAGAAGAAATGAACTTAAAACATGATATAATAAAGAAGTAATTAAAAATAATCAATCTATAAACGAAAGCATAACAATGAACTAAAATAACAAAAGTATTAACTAAAATTAGCTTAAAACATGATATAATAAGAAAAAGAAATTAAAAATAATCAATCTATAAACGAAAGCATAACAATGAATTAAAATAACAAAGGTATTAACTAAACATTAATGTAATAAATAAGTAACTTAAAACAATGAACAAAACCAGTTCCAAACATTAAACTAACTTCTAAACAATTGGTTTAAATGGCCATCCCTGATAATTTTTGAACATGTTTTGTAATAGCATTTTAAATTAGATGAAAATAAATCAATGTGTTCATATATTGCGTTGGAGTGTCGGGCTAGTTTATGCAATGAATAAATTACCTACTTCTAAATTATTTCAGCTAATTCTTTACTATGTGGAACGCCATAGCTGGTGTCAGATTTAAATTTGCCCCATTTTATAATAATAATAATAATAATAATAATAATAATAATAAAGATTTATTTCCAACAGGTACCAAGACCCAATTACAGGAAATACATGTTTAAATTTAAAGAAAACTACAATGCACCCAACACAGTGGACGCTGCGAGAAAAAATAAACATGTATATGCATCAAAACGTATCATGATAATTCATGCAATTAATTAAATTAATCTAAAAAATAAAAACAAAAAAGATTCTGATGGTATCAACCACATTCCCCACTTATGGCAGCACGAAACTGTGCAAAAGATTGTGAGAAAATATCCATATGCATATTCATGCGATTAAAATTAAAAGCCATAGCAACAACAGGCGAATGTAAATGAATATTTGTGTTATACGAGTAGGCAAAAGTGAAATACGATCTAGTACGTCTATCTGGTATCATGAAGTTTAATTGTGATAATAGTGAGGGCACATCCAAATGGTAATTTATTATCTTATATAGGAAAAGCAGTATATGCGTTTTTCTTCGTTCGGCTAGTGTTGTAAAGTTATAATGATTTAAATTGGATTGATAGTCATTGTTGATGTTATTTATTCCAGATTTGTAATTACAATATCTCAAAAACTTTTTCTGGATCCTTTCTAGCTTTATTGAATAATAATGATAGTGTGGATTCCAAATTATTATTGCATATTCTAATTTTGAACGAATCAAACTTATATACAGAGTCTTCAAAGTTGCAATGTTATGAAAATAATTATTGTTACGTATTAGGAAGCCTAATTGTTTTAATGACGAGTTAATTAAATTTTCTATGTGAATGTTAAATTTCAAAGGCTGTTCAAAAACTACACCTAAATCGCTTATTTCAACCACGCGATGCAAACTATCGTTGTCCATGGTATAATTAAAATTAATAAAATTTTGCTTTCTAGTAAAAGTCATACATTGGCATTTTATAACATTAAAATGTAGTTTATTAACGATAGATGGTCAAGTGGTCTTTTTCGATATCTCTACATTATGCTTCATGAAGGTAATGGCCTAGTTACTAGCTTTAAAATGTCACTAATAATGACAACTTACTGGTAGGCTAATAATAAAGCTTAATTTGTTTCTCATTAATGGTTTAGAAGTTACAACTACTGGGCATTTCTTTACTGAAACCTTAAAGTTTAAAAGTTATTGACTGTATATCTGTCGTTGACTATCGCTATTTAGAATGGGATACAAACAAATTTTGAAGTAACGTTAAGAGAACTTTCTTAGTAGGTAAGAGCTTAATTTTATACATATAGCTCATAGGAAAACATTTTTATGCTTACAGTATGGATCATTTCCACTAGGGCAACACATTTCATCAAACTTCTAAGTAATCAAAGCTTAAAAAGACCCAAACCTTGCTTTGGAGAACAAAGTTGTGTGTTGTATTCAAAGTTCACATTCTTAGTTCTCTTATTATATTAAACTAGCAACCAGTGAGACAAATGTCTCATTTAATAAAACAAAAAAGACCGTTTTTCAAATAGAACGCGTATTAATAAAAACAATAATATTTTTAAAATCACGTGACTGAAATTCGTTTCCTGACCTGACATGACCATTCCAAACATATAACTTTAATAACTTTTTCTCTATCTCTTACGGTTTGGCTGCTGAAACAGCGTCCCGGACGGACCAGCGTCCCGGGCGGACGGAAATCACGTGATTTCTCGAAAACCGGAAGTGTCACGTGAGTGAAATTCGTTTCCTGACCTGACATGACCATTCCAAACATACAGGGAATTTATTTTAATAGTTAACATAAGAGTTTCGTTACTATGCAGCATTTAATCATACAGGGCACTTCCATGGTTACAAATAAGACCAATAGATTAGAGCGTTTATTTTATGAATTAACATAGGAATGATTACTTGTCAAAAAGACAACTAGAAGTTATCCTAATGTATACAACTGAAGAAAAGACACACCTTGTGAGTTGTAATAAGGTATCTACTTTTTAGTTGCATACTTACATTCCGGTAACAAAATTAAAGTTTCTTATTACCAAGTAGATAATTTAAATTCGTATGTTAACTCGTAAAATAAACGCTCTAATCTATTGGTCTCATTTGTAACCATGGAAGTGGCCTGTATGATTAAATGCTAGCATGGAAACTAAACTGCTATGTTAACCATTAAAATAAATTCACTGTATAACTTTCATAACTTTTTTATCTATCTCTTACGGTTTGGCTGCTGAAACAGCGTCCCGGACGGACCAGCGTCCCGGACGGACGGAAATCACGTGATTTCTCGAACATAGAAAGTGGACATGGCATGATCCAGACGCAAAAACAAAGAATGAAATAGACTTTATTATCACGAACTGCAGAACTGCAGACACTACAATTATTAATCATTCACTTAAGCGACCATCGTTTTATTGGAGCCAAACTAAGAGTAAATACAAAATCAGAGAGAAGAAAGATTATCGATAATAAACATAGATGTATACACGTTGGGTTATTCCGCATTCAACAAGAAATATACAAAACCAACCTAAAATGGATATTAAAAATGAACCAGTTATACAACAATGTGGACCTAAATACTCTAAATAACTAAATTATAACAGAGATGATGGAAACCGCAGACAACATGATGAAGTCCCAACCAAGAACAAGAATAAATCTGAGTTAACTGATGAAACAAAAAACTCATCGGAAAAGGCATAATAAAAGTACAGGTAGGCAAAAATGATTTAATACAATTCAACAAGGATATACAAAAAAAATTAAGAATATAAAGAGAAAGTTATATACAAAATAATTAAGACCAATAAGTGATCCAAGGTATTCAAGAAAAAGGCCAATGAATGAAGAAAAAATTTGTCATTGATGAACAGAGATAGAATGCTCATACACTTCTGAACAAAATTAAGGAACCACCAATTAAATTTCAAATAACTTTACAAAAATATAACTAAATGAAATTAACAAATTTAATTATTCAATGTTTTCTACGATATTTTATTAATATGTTGTTATGCGGCATTTTTGCGTTAATTAAAGTAGAGTATGTTGTCTAAGGATTGTCTTGAATTTCCACCTATTCATCTTTGGTGTATAATGGGTTGCCTAGCCGCATTATAAATTTTTGTATGAGTTTTGAAAGTTCGTGAAGCTAGAGGATTCTAGGTGATAGCCAAAAAATTAAACTGTCAGTATAATTTCCAGCTGCCATTTTACGGGCTGATGGTGTGAGGTTATTTTTTTGGGCTAGACATGTGACCTTCTGGAGTGCTCGCCACAATAGATAAGAATTCCTGGAATATTATGAAGGTTTTCGCTCAGTTTTAAGGAATAGTGTGTGGAATAGCTGAAATCAATCTATACCTTTTCAACTTCAAATTGGGACTAATCAATTTCAAAATGGGAATAAACAATTTCAAAATGAAATATACAATTTTAATTTGAGAATAAACAACTTCAAATTGTGAATAATCAACTTCAAATTGAGAAAAGCTTTTTGTTAACGGTAGTTTTTGGAAAATGCCAATTACATGGTTGTGACAGAACGGAACTAATTATTGTTAGTTGTTGCTGGTGTTCCGTCCTGTCACAACCATGTAATTGTCGTCTTGCAAAGTCTACCGTTAACAAAAAGCTTTTCTTAATTTGAAATTGATTAGTCCCAATTTGAAGTTGTTTATTCTCAAATTGAAATTGTTTATTTTATTTTGAAATTGTTTAATCCCATTTTGAAATTGATTAGTCCCAATTTGAAGTTGAAAAAGTATAGTCATGCCAGGATACGACATGATTTCTGTGCAATTGCTCACTTCAGGCCGTATTCCAATTTCGGTAGGTTATCTGTCGTTCGTTTCTAGACGTCGTCTTCAATTTTATGTAATGTCAGGCCTCTTAGTACCTCGCTCTGCAAATCTCTCCTGGACTCTGATGTCGCCTTGTGGAACACCTGGAGAACCAATTTTCAGTTAGTTCTGTGCTTTTCGATTGCACTGGGGCATGCAACTTTTTCCTCATGCGAATTGCAAAGCGACAACGACTATAAAAAGCCTACCTAAACCGAATTTACAGATTTATTTAAGCGGGAACCCCAAGTTCGTAACACTCCGTAGTTTTTTAGAGTTTCTGGCTCTCCAATTCTTCCCTAAAGTAAATCCTTCGTGTTGCACTTGCGTGTTGTGTCGTCTTTCACCACAACTAAATGCAGAACTGTAAAATACCATTGGTGTACATGCTATATTTGGAGCATTTTTACCTACGGTTTGCGCTGTTAAACTTCTGGTCGATGGCACAAAGAAATCCTGAAATCTGCCTACCCAATATGTTTATTACGAGTAGTAGGCAGTAGCTTAGTGATTTTATTATACTTCAGTGTGGCATCACTTTCCATGGTCTGTGGCTGCCATCAAATAACGAAAAACACGTGTCACCACGTTTTCTTTACGACAAGTGTTTATGCGAGGAACTACTGGAGCGAATTGAAAACATCTGGTAATCGGTTAAACATACGACTGTAATTGAGCAACAAACCTCAGAGCATATAGGCCTATGCGTGTGGGCTTTCGTGTTCTAATGTAATTAGTCCTCTATGCGAATTGCGGCTCTCCTTCTCGGTTTTGCTGATTTTTATTACTCGTGACAGTTAAGTTACGCGTGCTCGTGTACAGTATTGCGAAGAAAGTCGTACAACCTATGCTTTTTACTCAATTGATTTAAATTACATTTTATAATAAAACTGTGTACATATATCAAGAATCTTACTTTCATAACAATTAAAACTAAGATACATTTTTAAGTAAAACCTCGGAATTTCCATTAGGTACATTTATAACAGAATAAAAGCGCGGAATTAAGAAGACGCTACGAATAGATTAAAATGTATAGAATCGTGGGCCTATCTCTTTCATAATTTGTATTAGAATTCATATTCCGATTCGCTTTTACCTTCTCGAACATTACGCTTGTACAATATTTATGCTTTTGGAGCAGATTGTAGAGTTGTATGTATAGTGTAAATAAACAATTAGGTTACATCAATTTCTGGCGTTTATTTTATTTATTGTTTTATGAGGAACTATGTGGTTTAGGGATTTACACCAACACCTGTATGTTTTCTGGTTTGAACTGCCTCGAACCAACGTCGTATCTGGACAATCCACCCCATCCTGCTAAGGAACTGGCTCGCAAACTTTGCTACATCACGAGACAATTCCTGGACCACCGTGTTCTGTTTTAGTAAAGTAATGCTGATTATTATGTGCAGAAATAACGCGTGAAGCAAGTTAAAAATAAAAAATTCGCGACAAATAAACCATCATATTTTTTTTTAATTTTGCGAAGCTTGTAGCTACAACATTTTCAAAAATTCATGCTTTTTTGTATTCTTTATTTAACACTAGCGTTCTGCACCCAAATTGGGCGCAAAATCATTTATTTAATGCAATTTGTACAAGAGTGATCCATTTTGTGTATCGAGTTAATTTTGAGGTTAGCTATCAACAAAAAAATCCACATAAAAAAAGTCACTTATTAAAATTTGAAAACCCTGGCTTACTTGCCTCGTCCTGAGTAGATTGACACCAAACTCAACCAATTTGGCCCACGGGTTTGCTCTCAAAGTGGCGTCAAGCAAGCAAGCAAACAAGCAATGAAAATTATTATGTCGGATATGCTTAGACGTCAACTGACATCAGAGAAAGTACCAGAAATAATTATTCCCCTTCGCAAAGGCTATTCTTAAAGAGAATGGCTAGGGCTTTGAATACCTGTAGTACTGAGAGCTGTTGTAGGGCGTAGATATACTGGTAACTTTAAAACAAGATTAAGACATTTTTTTTGAACGGTTTATGTCCTTGTAAAATTATTTAAAATTTTATTGCTGGTCATTTTATTTTGTCCAGAAGTGTGTATGACAGAATGAAGAGAATAGAACATACAGAAATTATATCATTGAGAGAGCACCTCTCACTAAATATAGCTATAAACCAAATAAAAAGTAATAAGTTACCTGAGCCCGACGAAATTATAATCGAAATGATTAAAATGGGCTGTAGTGCATTACTCAGAATTGCTGCTTAATAAATGTTGTTGAACGCCCCGCACTGTGAAAGAGGACGCTACCCTCTAAATTCTAACGTAACACTACAGTAAATCTAATTTAACCATACCTGGTGGTTAAATGACGAGCTTGGTGTTGATGTCTAATTGGAGAGCCGTCGTACAGGGACGCTGAGGCAAGCAGTCAAACTGGACAAAACCGACAGCCAAGAATGGCAATGCGGAAAGTTTGCGATTAGAAAGGTGCCCCAGGGAAAAAGAACTTTGCATAAGAAAGTACCACGGGAGCACATAACGACAATTAGTGCCTCGAAACAAAGACTTAGATATCCTCGAGCCGGTTTCTTTTTCAAAAACAGTTAATGCGACAACGCGATACATCAAACTGAATGATACCATTTATGCTAGACCGAAACGTACGACCTTCCCCGACGGGTTTATCACCGCATCCTCGTCACTTAGTGCACCACTGAACTGCTCGACAGTTAGAACATGAACCATAACGACTCGATGCGTCCAAAAATGTACAGTTGCACGAACACGTGGTCAACTGTCTAGATAAACAGCAAGGCTGTGAGGCAAGTACGTTTTCGTTCTCTCTTCCACTCAAACGACCGATTCAGCCGTTTTCCAGCAGCTCCTTTGCGCTTTGTAACGGTCGGCCATAAGATCAAAAATAGACTATATTGACGCACGGGGAAACGGTTGCAGGATTTAAAATGCGCTTTACGAAACCGAGCGGTCTGCATTTGGGAAGGAAACGCGGGATTTCACCTGGCCTTAACACACTTCAAACCGATACCGAAATAGTATGTCACAAGATGAACATCAACAAGATAAAAACACGTCCAACAAAGATAACGTAACACCAATCAACGTAGATGTTCTAGAAATTATAGAAATAGTAGACCATTCTTTGTATCTAGAATAAAATCTGATTATAGAGGAAGTCACTTAAACGAAAGAAGTAAACAGAAGAATAAGAATTGTCTATGGAGCGATTAAATAACGGGTGTTCATAAACAGTCGTCATCCCAGTTGCTTTGAAAAACAAAATGTTATGTCTTTGATTAATTCGTGCAACACAATGAAACGTCATTGAGGACTGTCATAGCGCATTTTTCTCAATTTTAATAGACATACGTTTCTGAAGTCAAAACCTACTGGGATGACGACTGTTTATGAACACCCGTTACATTGTCAAATATAATTTTAGGTTCAAGCAGTAGGAAAACCTTGGGAGTTAGTTGATTTTACGTTCTCGAGTGTCTTTCCCCCTCTCACGGTATATAAATTACAACTTATATTAAAAGTCGTCTAAATGTTATTCAAAGGGAGTAGCCACTTAAAACGTCATTACCGAAAGTTAACTCTTTCACGTATATGGTTACCGGTTTAGTAAAAAACTTCTATTTTCATTCTACGCGATATATTTGAAAGGTCGGAAAATAAAATGGACAGACTATACTTGAATATGCAAACGACAGCATAATTTTTGAAATATGTCCACTCAGAAGTGTCAAAATCGTTTCCGACGAAACAATAAAACGAGAATACTAAATCCTCAGGTCCTGAGAGCAACATGCAGATCAAAGGCCAGGAAGAGTAGTAAATTTATTTGCGAATGACATGACCCCTGTCAGCCCTGTACAATATATTGTTATCGAAAAATTTCGAATGCCATTCGCTCCATTCCGATGAATACTTCGGGCATAAAATGACCGTGAAGAGACGATCTATGGATTACGCCTATTCCGGAGAACGTTCTCGCTTTGAAAATGACAATGCTTTCTTTATGGATGATACTAAACGGCTCTGTATAAAGAGTTATCGGGGCTATTAATTATGCTATAAAATCAAGCTCTAGAGCGGGGTAGGCCATAACTTTACTTAAAATCCATAAGATCGGTTTGGAATTGAAGCCGACTTATGCATATCGCTGGTGGATAATATACAGTGATAATGAGCGTATATTTCGCATATTAAGTAGTATTTGCAGTGGAATACTATCTCAGCCTATCCAAATTGAAGCAGAAAATAAAGTATCCACCTTAACTTACATGTAAAGGTTGACACGAGTGGTTTTTCATTACCTCTATTTATCAAAGCAACCACAATAAATCCCCAGTAAAATAAAAGATTCAATCTTCATTTAAGTTCCAATTAGACTGCACCCTGCGAGCAACTTGGAACAAAAACTGGTAGTCGGTTCGATCGATTTCCACCATAAATGTTTTTAGCCGCTCGTCATTAGTTATTTTGTGATTGGAAAGAGATTAGCTTTCTTTTTTGCAACTGCTATGCTGTTTAGAAATCTCAGTTCTGTAACACAACTACATCTGCGATTTGGCGAACAATAAATATATTTAGTTCGAGAAGAAGTGGAGAAAGATTGAAGGGTTTAAACTGGAATTTTAGCGGTTTGGCTGATGGGCTTACTTATTCGCCCTGTACTTTTGCTTTTGCGAGCGAAAAGGCGACAAAATGGAGATATATTAAGCAGCCCATTACAATAACTCATTTTTATTGCTTCATTGCTTTATTTGAGCGTTTCGCAGGGGTATGATAACTGATCTTCATTTTCATTAAATGAACTTGAGCTTTACATAAAGGAGGGATCAAGTATAAGTAAGAAATGTCTAAAGTTGGGGTCATTCCAGTTGACGGTAATTTCGTTGCGGGCAGTTACAGGTTATCGAAGGAAGGTAGGTCTCAAACCATAAGCTTGCTTAATAAATTATTCCCAAGAAATGCGGTTTGTCATGCACAGCGAGGCCCTAATGCAGCACAGCATTAATTCTATTACTTATTCTACTAGATATTGTTCAAATATAAAATAATGTTCTCAGTTGCTTCGAAGCTTGTGCTTAAAAATTTATCAATAAGGGATAAATAATTATGTTGCTAAAACCAATATCATATTAGTTGCTTACTGCAATAATTATTAGCACATGAAAGATATATATTTGAAAATCTTGGTTCTACAAAATATAATTTCTAGAATCTTAAATACTCAAAGTTTTAAATGTTACTAGTATATCACTCCAATCGCCCAGAGGACAAAAAATAAAAATGAACGAAAAGTATTCTGCATTCAGCCTGCCTTCTCAAATTTAAGATCCGAGAAGGTATGAGATGTAACTGTAACTTCATATATAAGTTTTGTGTAGTATGTAGATGCGACAGCAAGCTTTTGAAGAAAATCGCATAACCGGAAGCAGGTGTTTACTCTTGTGATTTTGCAGTTTTTTTCGATTTTCTCAAAAATGGCTGTAACAATTCTTTCAAACATTACATTTTTATTAAATTTGTTATGTGTATTGATGTGAGATAGGTGCTTTTCCAGTTGAGTACCTCTAAAATAGGTTTCCTTTTTTTTAGTTTTTTATATAATGTAGTAGAGAAGCTAAAAACAATTTTTTTATTAATTATAACTTCTGTGCGTGTATCACACCAGATTTTTGATTATAAGTTTTTACTGCTGGAAGACATAGTACTTCAATATCTATGTTTTTCCTATCCCATTTATTCACATAAAACATGCTGTGTATTCACCACACGACTTTCTTTTACTGTTGTAAAAGTTTAATGTTATACTTCATTCAAAAACTATAATTTTCAGAACACAGCTTTTTTGACAAAATTATGGATAATTAATTAATATACGTGCATAAGCGCTTTGTAAAATACAGTTCCGTTTTTTTAACGATTTTTTTAAAATTTTATTTTGCCATTCTTTCAACAATTCTATCTTTTAAAAAAAACATTTTAAACCAAAGTTGTAAATAATTCGAAAATTTTCCCGGAAACGAAAAAACCCGGTTGCCCAATTTGAAGTAAAAATCAGTGGAATCTCCGAATTTATATTAGAAACGTAGATATAAATTTTCAGGCGGATCGATTAATCCGTAGAAGACATAGATAGACTGCTAGGCTACCAGACTCACAGACTCACAGAGAGATACTACTTCGAAAGTCACTTTTTCTGTATCAGAAAACACAAAAACGAATATTTCCGCAAAAATCTCGACTTAGACAAAAAATCGTAAACCTTATTTTGCGAAGTAAAAGAAACTAAAAGTACTTTTCTAATTTTTCTACTTCTTGAAGAAGATGCAAGGTACATACAAATAGTTTTTCATACGCTTGATGTAAGAGTAAATATTACTAATGCTAATGCTAATTACAAACTGGGTTGCATTTACTTGATAACTTAGAAAATCTATCACTGTGCAACCTGGCTTATACAAGACGACATTTTCAGAGCAAAATTCTTCAATTCTTCTGTCAATAAATGACATTATTTGTGAGAAGTGCAAATTCCATCATAATGCCGCATAGTTCTGGCATGAAATGAAATGTTTATCAAAAAATTTATAATTTTATAGGTTCGAGATCAGTAAACACACACTGAATTTCAAATATAGGTACAATGAACACAATAACGATAACACGAAAGACCAACAATAACAATCGACGAGAGTCTATTCCTGTTAGTTCAGATGATAACTTTGGTGCTTTTTCATCCACAGTTAGTCTTACAAGTGTCTTTCTTTGTAAAGTGACTTGTGAGCGATGAACGAGAAACACACGAGCAGTTAGTTCATGTAGTTCGTTGTGGACGTTGGCTAATAGGCGCTAGGCACAAACATTTATTTTTCATACAGTCAACTATACTCGCTGTACTTTTCACAATTTATTTGAGGAAGTAAGTTTAGATGGACATACTTCAGAGTAACAGGTTTGAACGGCATCCTGTTTTTTGGCTAATGTGTCCAGTTGTCCTGGCAATAATAGACGAAGCTATTTATTCCATTTTTACTATTGAAACTATAATAGCAACAACTATTACAAAATTTATTTTCAAAATATATCATGCATTAAATTCTACAACCTGCTTCAGTAAACTTTTTGACTTTTGTACTGAGTACTTTTTTCGGGAAAAATACAAGATAAAAAACCAATAAAAACACTAGTTTAAAAAGAGAGCAACTATCTAGTACTCATTGATTAGGATATGTTTATAAGTTTATTGTAATAATCAAGTAAAGAGCGAATTTTTTAAAGTGCACCGATTTAAAGCACGAATTAAAGCCCCTTGCAAATGAATAAACTTCCTTTATTTTATATAAAACGAGAAGAACACAACTTTAAGTTTTAAATAAAAACTAGAGTTTTGAAAACAGTATCTTATCAATGTGCTCCGCGTCGTCTAACTCAAACCTCTGCACGGTGAAACAGAATAATCATTTACGACTATATACCGGGTGGCCATAAATATCTGATATCACATTACCTTTGGAATAAACACCGCTTTATTAAAGTGATGAATCCAACTAAATTAAATGTCATTAATGTCATCACAACTAAAATTCCTATATGTCAAAAATTATTACAGATTGCAATAAGTAATGGAGTTAGAACAGGATATTTTTATAATCGAGTCGTAGGCTAAACTGCAGAATCTGGGGCACATTCCCCTCCTCTTATTGCATTTTATTACATTATGGGTACCAATACTGATCGTAATTGAAATATAATGCTAACCAACATTTATAAGTAGCTAATTCCATGGCTACCGGGATCTCAGATATTTATGGCCACCCGGTATATTCCTAATTTCTGTAATTCTATTGAGATTTCTCATGTGAGCTGATCGCTGATTTTCTACTGAACCTTCCTGCATATATCGACTTGCCCATCTTTGTCTTGACTTAGAGAAAAAAAAAGCAATATTTCGATTAAACATTTGTTCGAACTCACGTCGAGTTTGTGTACCCAAGTTACTCCTACAAAATTATTGAACGTTCACTTTTGGGCCACCTCCCCATTACAAAGAAAAACTGGACACCCGAAACTAACCTAAATTCATAACTGTTTTTGAGTTTGTGTTTCTTGTCATAGCAGCCTAACAAAATAGCAGCACTTTAAAAAAATTACCCGTTACTTTCTGTGTTATTTTTTAAAAACATTATTTTGAAACAATAATTTGTTTAGAAATACTTTTATTTTATAAATTAACTTTAATGTTTCTTTCAATACAAATGAGTAGATAATGGTAGCCACATCTTGATGGCATAAATACAGAATCACTAAATAAAGCCTAGTCCAACTGCTTTTAACATGGAAATTAAAATATGGTGTTTTTACTCTTCAGATCTGGTCACGCTAATATACTCTCAACAAGAAATAGAACCATAAAACGGATCTCCTGTCATCACTGACAGCACAGATGAAAAGTTAAATGCCTCCATTCATTTTTAATTTGGTAAATGTATCCAAAAAATATTTTATTTCTGGAACAGAGTTTTCAATTCCTTGATGTGTTTACAAGAAAATATTGTGCAGAAGACTATGAACTCGGTGTAAACATTTGTTCAGTAAAATATTTGTTAAAATATTCAGCGGGAGAACAACATCCTGGCACCTTTATTTTTTTTACGGATTACAGAGGGCATCATTAACCTTACACTTGTATAACAATGTTCTCAGGAATTTTATTGATAAATTACGCTTCTCATATAATATAACTTTAGCTGGCAGTGTAGAAGCTGCATTCAATGCTGATACTACGCAATAATATTGTCGTTTTTCTTGAAATTTTTTATTATTTTGTTCCCCTTCTATATCAAAGTAATAAATTTCCTGTTCAATATCTACATCTACTAAAGATAAAATTAAGAGGTTAGAATGTTTATCATCATTACGACTAAACATTTGCAAGCGTGAGAGTGAGAATAATATATAGCATGTATTTAATAAAAAAACAATATGAT
This sequence comes from Agriotes lineatus, assembly GCA_940337035.1. Classification (NCBI taxonomy): domain Eukaryota; kingdom Metazoa; phylum Arthropoda; class Insecta; order Coleoptera; family Elateridae; genus Agriotes; species Agriotes lineatus. Next base: position 24,450,777 of record OW679196.1, on the reverse strand, counting down.
ATAAATTTCATATCGATTAAACATTCACAATAAGAGCTTAACTATTTTCCACCTATATAACATCCTTATAATGCAAACACGTGTTGTATCTGCCTATTGTCACCGTGCCCTTCATAATGCAATGATACGCGCAGAGCAAATTCCACCGATTGCAATGTTTGTTTTCCGTTGCAAGTTAGTGTAATTTGCATTACTACGTGTTTATTTTCATTGTTCGGTTAGATATTATTAGAAACATTAAAATATCTTTACCTACTTTTTACATAATTTTGAACGCAATTCAACCGTTTGCGATTTAGCAAAAGTTGCTTCTCTTATTTAGTAAAGACCTTAAAAAGGTTCTCCTCTGTAACTTTTTTATTTAAAATTAAATTTAAAATTGCAGAAGCTACTATATTCATAATAAAGCCACTTTTGTAGTGGGCTCAAAATCTAGTTTAATAAATAATTTACTGAACAAGCGCGTCGAAACTGACTCGGTAAATGAGTCTTTACTTGCACTGTACGGCGTCAGTTATACAAATTTTTCAAATTTTATTACATCCCTCTTAAAGTTTTTATTGGTTTCCTTTTAGGAAATGAAGTTTTTTTGGTCACTAATTTATCTAGATCAGATGATTTTACACCCTGCCACAAGAGGTCTGAAATTGGTGAAAAAATGACGTGGCAGAAAGAGGCGTAGCGTTGACACAGGAGTATTTGAAACAAATTAAGTCTGAATCAAATTTACAGGATTTACCAATTGTTGCCCAGGCTTCACGTCGAGAAAGTTCAACATGTACCAAAGAAGCTCTATCCAAATGGGCATTTTAAGTTTATTTAAGGTTTTATAAATTTCAAAAGTTTTATGTTTGGTATTTTGTATATTGTATAATATGAAAACCTGTCGAATAAACATGTATCGACTATCTGTCTGTTCATATTTTCTCGTACAATAAAACGTACAAAAAAATTTTTTTCACACATTTCAAACTGCTTGTATCAGGGTGAAAAATCGATGCCCGTAAAATGTCACGACTTTACAAGCACCTTGTTTTCTAATAGACACATCCTGTATTAATCACTAATATTAATTTTTTGAATTTTTAGCAAGAGGAAATAAAACGCGGCTTGCTTGCAATTAGCCTTTATTGGATCTCACCGGATTACAGATTGCAAATTATCCGGTTCGCCCATAAAGGCTAATTTACTAAGCTTGCCACGTTAATAACGATCACAAGCTAAAATAAAGCGCCACGCTTAACGTTTTAACAAGGCCAACTAAATCTATAGGAACGAAAGAAACGCTTCAATCCTAGATAAATTCATCTACCTCTTCAATCGCAAAGCAAACCCACACAATCATCGGAGTTCGATTTGAACCAAGTACAATTATTGTGTGTAATAATAAAAAAGATAGAACCGACTCTCACCATTCTGGCAGGATGGTCTGAAAAGGACAGTAAGAGAAAAGTCAATGTCATTTATACCAAACATGACAGTAAGTGGAGCCGGTTCATACCACATTCGTACTAAACCAAGGGAAACTGTTGATTTGAAAGCTTTCACAGCATCATCATCATCATTTAACAAACGATTTCTGCGATTGTACCATATGCTTGTTGATATAAAATAACTCAAGCCTTTGCATATTTTTGCAAGAAGGTTATATCAGGAGCGTGGAGATCAAAAAAGGGCGGTAATTTAACGAGTCAGCCACTACCGAATCACTTACAAGAGTTTCGTCTCTGACGTGGCTAGACATTGAGGTATTTCCCAAGCTTTTCTGTTTCTCGCATTCCTGATGAAGTTTCTTACGAAGGTATGCGAAACCCTCAACAAGAACATGGTCTGATCCCAGAAATGTTTCATTAAGAAAGGGGACTCCCTTAGAGCGCACGTGTTGCTAGTTCTTCAGTGCTTGCCACCAGGTCGCACTAACCAAATCTAATAAATGTGCATTACTGTTTTAGCAAAGAATGTCGTTTTCCAAGTACAACGTGAGCTGCTTGAACGATACGCTGTACTCCGGTCTAACATCACCTAACCCCATGAGACGGCCCAGGCAGAATTCAGTGTTCGTCGGCAGCTCGACGATGGCATTCATGAATCCGCCGCGGAGAGCAAAGTCGGCCATGGACATCCAGCACCTGGTGCTCAGCGAGCACAGTCCCACGTCGCTCTCGAGCTGCAACTCCATGCTGCCTATGGTGACGTCGTACAAAGACCGCAAGCCCTCCATCACGGTGGAGAGGGTGATGACCCAGCGGCGCAGGCCGTCGCTGGCCCCCGACCGTCCGCTGCTCCTCCCCAGGAATCGTCGCCCGTCGTGCTGCGCCGACAGGCCCCCCTTCGGCCGCCACCGCAACTTCATAAGCTTCGACCAGCCCGCCCTCAGCCTAGACCGGAGAACCTCCGTCACCGTAGAGAGGCCTTCTTGTATAGTACACCAGCCGACTGTGAACTTCGAGCCGCCCTGCGAGTCTCTCGAGCGGCCGTTCCTCGTCGTCGAGCCCCCTATCCAAGAGCCCCCGTCCTCCTCGTCGCCGCCCTTTAGGAAGATGTCCCTCAGCTTCGAGCAGCCGTCGAGCTCGAGGCAGCCGAGGCCCCCGAGAATGGCGACCAGCCTGGACATCAACACCATCAGCTTCGCCCGCAGGTCGTCCATGCCCGACCACGACCGCGCCTCCCCCGTTAGCATAACCTTTGACGAGACGAGAATCACCGCACCACTTCTTGAAAGCTTAAAGAGCTCAGACGTGTGATAATAGCTGTTTTCACTAATTTGATGTGTTTTGTACTCGTTAGTCTAGTTCTGGTCAGGCGGCTAGACTTTCGATCAGGCCAAGCTCACAGTTGCCAGTTCCAAAACGCCAATATTAATCATGGTTTGCATTGAGAACAACGCAGAAAATCCTTCACATAAAATCAAAAAGGTTCGTCAACTTTAATAAGATCCAGCACATTATGTATGATGTTTGTTAAGTGATAATGGAGAAATGAATATATGGAGTACCAAGCATATTGGATCCCATTTGCCATGGCCAAAACTATTCAGCCAACATAAGCCACTTTATAAAATCATATAATAACATTGGATTTTTCTTCTCTATTGGTAGCCCTGCACAGACCTTGGTTCTTCCTTCACTACAACTTGAAGGGGCAAGTCCTACTCATTTTTTAATGTAACAGAATTTCTATACGAACTCGTAACAAAAATGATCGGAAGCATGTAATATAGTCCAGCGATATATCATTCCTTTTTGTGTTACAATCAGTTTTCCGCAGCCTCTTACAACGAAGCAATATCATAATAAAAACTTTACACTGGTACATACAAAAATGTTGCTATGGAGGCGATCAACGTGATACGCAACCATCAATAACAAACACAGATAACAATACAGCCAAAGAAAAATTACACACTTCGTTCAAGGACAAACAGTTGAAAAACTGTTCGTCGCTTCAAGGAAGAACAGGTAATCATTTTGTTCGTATTAGTCTTGATGATCCTTTTAAACAGCACTACAATCTTTAACATTTTCTGTCTGTATGGGCTAGTTTCCACTTGTTCAAAAAGATCCGGTGGGACATTCATCCGTACACCTCGTTATTGTTCTATCAGATTTTTCAAAACTATTTACAAACAAATTCTTCTCATTTTCAAATCTTCATCAGTTTTCATCATATCGTCACTTTCAACTTAGGAGGAGATATGATTGACATAATTAGTCCAGCTAGTCAGGAGCCTATTACTGATTCTGAATGCATCATCTGGTGTCACAATTCAACAATACGCCATGTCTATCCGTTACCACTCATTGGGGCCTCATGCTCTGTCCAGTTTCATTTAAGGAATATCATTTCTTCAATAGTGTCTACTATTTCTGTTGTATGTCTAATAATGTTGTTTGGAATTCTGTTACTTCAGGCCATATCCATGGTTCGTTGTGCTGCTTGAATTTGGTTTATAATTTTTTTAGTAAGAGTCGACGTGACGTGACATGAGTACAGACAGAATACAATTTTCCTATTAGTCTAACTGTCACCTTCTAGATAGATTTCATGCAGCAGATTTATATAGAAGGTAATTTGTTTGATATATCTATTCCCCACTTGCAGACATGCGGAAAGTTCGTTCCTCACATTTCGTTCCCTTCATTTCGTAGCCCACATTTTGTTCCCGGGATATTTCGTTTCCCCACATCTCGTACCCGGAAACTTCGTTCCCGGCCGAGCTCAATTTGTCCTCTAGATTACAGGATGTTGAAAAACGAATGCAACGATCGGAATACAGTTAAAAAATGAAGCATAGTTTAATTAGTTTATTTATTATATTAAACTTATACTTGTAGAACAAAATAAATTGTATTTATTAAAAATGACGGTTTAATCCAAGTATCTTCCTGATATTTTGTATAGGGCCATAATTTCTCATTTTGGATTACTTTTCTTAGTAATATTTTGCCGTATCATGAACAAAAAGAGTAGTTTACCTGAAAATAAAAAAGTTTTTGATTAACTGTCAAGGCCGACTTGTTTTTGAAAAACTGAAATTTTTTTTAAAATTCTCTACAAGCCAAGCAGGAATTATAATTCCTATAACATTTTTATGTAAAACTCAAAATAAAATGTAATTCCCTCTTGTAAACTCAAGCCGGGGTTATATTGTATATAGTTCTTAGAAGTTTATTATAATAAATTAATTAATTAAAATATCTTTCATTTTTCTAACTGCATTCTGATCGCTACACTCGTTTTTCAACACCCTGTAATCTAGGAGACAAATTGAGCTCGGTCGTGAACGAAGTTTCCGGGTACGACATGTAGGGAGACGAAATATCCCGGGAACGAAATGTGGGGTAAGAAATGTGGGGAACGAAATGTGGGGAACGAAATGTGGGGAACGAACTTTCCGCAAACCGTGATCAACTAATCTTTCGAGAAATTAAACTATAGGCAGAATTGACGTGATATTTCTTAATAATCTAATTTGCCCCATCAACTCCTACAATCAAAGCAACATCATTTGCGAAACGCAGGGGGTTCAGCTTATCGCCATCTCATGCCTATCTGACCCCATTCAGTTTTCGTGAATATAAACTTCAATAAATTACTAAACAATTCGGAGCTATGCTATCTCCTGGTTCTGCTCTAAACTTTCCACTCTTCTTATAGAGTTTCGCACTTTATTTTTACTCTTAATCAACTGGTTTATAACTGTTCACTCGCTCTGGCAATATTGTCGATGATCACTTACTACGCTGTTCATCTTCAGCAACAAATTTGCCTTCAGAAAGCCTTTATGGAAACCTCATTTACAAGATACTGCATCAATTGTGGCAGCGTTATCATTCAGCTTAAGGAATTAAATGGAAGTGTTGATAGAGGAAGAACCAACATCCGACCTGTGTACAAGCGGTAGGGCTACTGATTCAGAAGGAGGAAAATCAGATCTGATATTTTATTGTTGCATCAAGTTATTTACACCATTAGTCAACAAAATTCTGAAAATATCCCTATTCCTGTCTTTCTCTCCGAAATCTTGAAAATAAACTGTGCCCTGACGCAAAGAACTTGTAGCATACGCGAACAACATGCAGTATTCTGATAAACGACGGATTTACACAAGTTGGCTCAATCAGTACAAGCCTAAGACAAAGTTTTCTCTTAAACAAAATTCATAACTCTGTAGACTTCACCAACCAGTACTACATCAAGCATTCGCACAACTGTATTTGCACCCTGGCCATAACCAGTTTATGAACTGAAAAATATTGTGCTTCTAAAATTTCACTTTTATCATCTATTGTAAGTCATTTCATTTACATTTGCTTCCTATCAAGTCTATGCTATCTGACTTATTCAAATCAACCATAATCAATTCATTCATCTCTTCAACCTACAATTTAAACTAGAACTGATATACATGTTGCTTTCGTAAAAAAATGTACACCTTCCTTAACGACTGCCTTTTCTCAGTAAATGCATTTAATCATCTTCCAGTGACATCTTGATGAAATCTGAATCTGTCGTTCCTGTTGCTCAATCCATTTCTTAAGCAATCGCAGACATAATAAAATCTGTTCATTTTTCATGTACGAAACCACGCACTGCTCAGAAGCTCTTTCTCCTTTTAACCGTTGAGATCAGGTTTCCGCTTAGATTTATACCTTTCAAAGTATGAGTGTAGAACCTTCTCCCGCTGCTTGGTGGTGCAATTCACAACGAAAATTTTCTTCTTCTTCCTCTTACTACAGGTTGATAGCTTGCTCTCAACTACACAATGTGTAGCTCTGTGAGCCATCTTTGGCCGCAGCCTGGGTAACTGGCTAGCCTAACCCGTCGAATTTAAAGGGATAAATACTCTTCGAAAAGGGCTACGAACACCAAATGTATTTGTATGGTTCAACCCGCTCTCATAACAGCCAATATGAATAATATAGTAAACCTAATTGTCTAGACAAGGTTACTACCAAATGGTGTTTTTGTTTCACAATCAACCCTAGACCATTTCAAACTCTAACAATAGAATATTCTCCCACTCAGTTATGCACCCTTTTTATATGCCAATGGATACAATTTTCTATGGGAGATAATTTTTGTAGTTAATAGTGGCATAGATACCAGATGACGTACTTGATGCACATTTCTTAATTCTTGGAAATTATCAGCAAATGTTAGTTTTGTCACCACATTTAAAATATTGAATACATCCATGCAATGTTTTGGTACAGACATCTATGGGCGAACCCACTCCCAGTCTGGTTCCCTCGCATCAGAACTAGGTTAAGTCCTATGTTGCACTTAGTTATGTTATGTAAAACTTCGCGCATATCTAAAACACAACTTTTCTACGAAAAAAACGCCATTTGCCCTTTTCGACTTGAACGGTTGCAGATTGTACTGATGTTACATGGTGCCTAACACTTGCATTTGTGTAAGCAAAAGCTGAACGTGCTCAAAGTACGAGTAGTTCTTTCTGTGCTCAAAAGATGATGCACTGTGAAATTTATTATTAGATAGGTTTTATTTTTTACAAAAGAAACGTTTGTATGCCTTGGTAGTTACTGATCTGCTACACGCCTGCAAACAAGTAAGCTTCTGATTACGACTTTGATACTCAACACTGTGAGACCAAAGGGAACTTGCAACGAGTTAATTTCTGGATCACGTGATTTGCTGTCCCTGCTATTCCACTATCAAGCATGACTATAGTGAGGCTTCCTGGTGGAATTATTAGCGAAACACTATTTAATAAATAATTAAAAACCATAAAGAGTTAAATGCTTAACTAGATCAAACAAATCAGCTGCTGCAGGTATTCTTTTGTGAGAATATTCCTTTCATGGTTTTTCCAAAGACTCTATAATGTCTGTGCACCTTTGACTTACACTAAAAGGGCATTTAAAGACATAGAAACGTTTCTTTTTCATAAATGTATTCTTTGATGTTCAACTGTATAGAAAAATTAAGAGGATATCGCTTCATTTGTTCGGAATTATTGCAACAATACTTATGTAAATGTGCCGATGTAAAGAGATCAAGGTGAAAAGTAAACAAGTTGGCACTTATCCATCCGTCTGTGCAACAATAACCTTATGTAAGTCGATGAGCTCAAATAAATTCGCGTCATAGAGTTTGAATTGTAAAATGTGATATATTTATAAAAGCTTAAATAGGACCAATTATAGGGTGCGTTGGTCAATTTCTTACTATGTAATAGAGATAAGCACACAATAAAGTGTTAATTTACGTAAACAACTATATTTTTTATAATAACAGAGTAGTAGAGGTTTCTGTACTAAGTGTAGCGTACGTGAAGACATTAACCAATTTTTAAGACTTACATATTTTAAGAATTTTCATTGTAGTCAAATTACCATAGCACTATTTTTCAAAACTAGAATTTTATTATATAATATACATATATCTACTAAGCTAAACATTGAAGGGACTATATCAGATCAATTACTAATGTTAAATATCGTTCTGAAATTCAAGTTCTTTCCATCAACGAATGCTTTAACTTTAGCTAACCTTACATGTGATTCGCTTTAAACAAGTTTTATGGTTGATATGGTGAGAACTGTGCAACTTCCATCATGCAACAATAAGTAGCGTTTGAAAAAATACTCAAACAATGCTGCAAGCTTCTAAATATTCAATGTCGAAGAGACTTAAAAAGTTACGCCTTAATGTAATTTTTATGTATGACGTCAAATTATAACTAAAGCAGTTTCTAATTGTTATCGATTTAAATTTAAAAAATACTCGTCTCAGACATAAAACGGGTCTAGACGTAATAATAGTGCGTTTTCAGCTGCATTTAAAACTGAAAGCAGAGGTACGTTACTGAAAAGTTAAAGCATTGTGTAAAATTCCGGTCAAGCATGCAGTAGAATAAGTTCTTATGATACGTAGTATGATTGTTTTAAGTTTACACAAAGCTTTAAACTTAAGGTTGGTATTTAAACCAGTACTGTCACAATTTTTATAGTTTTTAAATAGTACATATTAGATCATTTGCAGCATTAAATACAATATAACAAGCAATTAACCTTATGCAAACTGAAGTCTCCACCAATATCGGTTAAAAAAATTGAACAACGTACCTACACAACTAACTGCGGTAAATGTACATAATATCAATAATATCTACTAACTAAAATTCCTTTTTTCGGGACCTAATCTAAATCATATTTTTAGAAAGGTTGGATTGTTTCTTATCAGTAGCGCATATTTACTACCTCCGCGGTATATAATTATATATGTACGTCTACGAGTATACATAGACCAATTAACATAGGTAGTAAGTGATAGGGATAGCAATTTTTGAATAACTGAACCAAACATATGTAGGTACTTAAGGTCTATAACGCTGCATATTAATATATTGTTATATTCTATCCATGTGTTAAACATGTACTGAGATTGTTATTAGAGGAAATACATAAAATAACTACCAGCATGAAAACCTTATTTGTAATTATTTATTTCTTTGAACCCATTCCACAGGCATTGGATCTATTATCATTCAAAAGACGAAACAAAATAAGGTTCTTCCTCTCCTACAATTTTTCTTAGTTTAGCAACATTTACTTGATAAATATACCATTTAACTTAACCACTTAACCCAGAACCTTAAAAAAAACCTAAATAATTTGTCGCATGACATCATTTATCGCGCGATATTTTGACGGCGATCTTTTGTCGCGCGACCTTTTAATAATAATAAATCGTAGAAGAAAGCCTACATCAACTCTATAATACGGAATACCAAGATTCCCGAAGCTGTGCCTGGGTTTTCATATTCCACATAGGTAAGTCGAACTGCCAAGAAAATTGGTCTGTAATTTACAGAATCTATGCACATCAAATACTCACAGCTAGCTCACATAATGTTCAACTGACCACTACCGGAACCAGAATACTAAAAAACGTGCGGCCAGTCGAAGTAGCCTAACATGCTAATCCAATACATAAAAATATTAAAATACAAATGCACTGTAAGTAAGAAAAGTCAGATTGGATTTCTAAAAGTTATTAAAAATGTCCTATTGAACTAAATTTCAGCTATTCCTATTCGAACCCAAGTGACTTTTTCAACTGTTTCAACTTCTTAATCTGCTGTTCTTCTGCAACTTACTTTTTCTGTTGTTTTTTTTAATTTAAAAATTTACTTTAGGCCTGGTTTCGCTGCCTTTTATGAGTGCATCCCCAATTCTTTTCCATTTTCTGTCTCAATTTCTCTTTATATATTATTACATATTATTTTATTATTTATCATATGTCTCATTTAACATGATGAAGCAGGACAAAGTTGACAAATGTTCACACAAGTTGGTTTCAAATTATCGACAAATCGAAGCAGAAGAGAATTATATAGAGAAACATATGTTCTGGCATTTATACTATTATGAGCAGAGCGTTTCATTTGATCGACATACAGTTCTTGCTGTTCAATTCTGATTTCTTTTTGATGTATTTTTCAGATTAGTAATATTTTTACAATAATTTATATGACAGTTAAAACATATCCATATCCAATATTGTACTGTCCTGTACTTCTTCTAGTTTACATAATCTCCTACAAAAACAGTATACACATCTAAGCGTTGGATAGAGTAAAAAGCAGTGAAAGCTTCAAACGCTCAAATATCTGTAAATATTTGTATAAGCGTTATCCCTGCAGGAATATCGCAGTTATATAGAAAAACAATTGCTTGGTATTATTTAAGAAGGCAAAGAAAATACTAATTTTATAAAGAGAAAATAGGACGTGGACTGTTGCAGTCTTGACGAATTTGATCTAAAATGCGACAGGTAAGTCAGCGATAGTCTTTTCCGCAATTCAGTTTTCAGCATATTTGTGATTAGCCATTCTAGTGATAAATATATTTTTTTAAATTATATCTAGCCGTTCCAGTTTACGAGATTTGTCCAAATTTTTTTTTAAGTTTTTATTTGATCGTTATATATAGATTCTTAAGTCAGTACTTTAAAAATTGTATTTGAATATATTATTTGATTCAATGAAAGTATTGGCATGGTAGACCGTTTCCGTTTATTTACGAAACAATAAAAATGCATTTATTATCAAAGTAGTTTTTACCAATTGAATTAAAGTACATGTTACATTCCCAAATAAGGCAAATTTCAACGCCTTGTAGTTAGACAATTAAGCCTACATTTTAGCTTAGCTTATTAACGTCAAGCCGGTACATCTTCGTATTTCATCTTGATACGGTTAGGCGGCGCTCACACTCAGCTACGTCTACAGTGGCTATATAAGGAGAGTGTGGTAAATTTTAAAAAAGGCAGCCATTAAGAGTCGTCTCTACAACAACCAGCCACGCCCTTAGGTATTGTTCTGTGCACGGCCTGCTAAATTGTAAGACAAACGTCACCCTGCTAAATTGTGACATAAACGTCGTTTTATACGGACTGGACATATGTGAAATTCGGAGATGCTTTGCAGAGCGCTGTACACCCACGATCGCGAAAATTTGTGCAATACTTATGAGGTGGTCAAAAAATGTGCAGTGTAGCATTAATTTTACAAGAATGTCAATAATATTACTTAAACAGAATTAAACGGCAAGAGACGATGTGAAACGTAAGGAATCGCTGCCAGTGATTAAAAATCCTCATTAACGAGCAATCTAATTTTGGAACATAAGTCAAGGTGTCCTTTTTTATCTTCTTTATTGTGTTTATGTACATAGAAAACGAAAATTGACAACATTTTGCGTTGATCGACACAAAGATTACATACAAAAACTCAACAAAAAATTTTCTTTTTTATATTCATAATCAAACCGTTGTATTTATTCTACCAGTTAATGTAGAGGAATAGAATATTCAGTGGTACGTAGCCCATAAATCTTTGGCATTAAGACATTTATATAGTTTATTATAGCTTTTGATTTGGACTAATGCGCAATTTTCGCAAAAAGCATTTTATTTTAACTCGTTGACATTTACCTATACAAACGAAAATTCGGCATTCGCTTACACATAACACTGTAGAATTTTATGAGGATTATTTCATTCCACTTCATATTGGGGCTACTTTCACTAATAAAGGACTTAGAAGCAATTTTGTGCGACTATGTATGATTTCGTAAAACGACTGTTAATGGCGGATTTTAAAACAACCAATCAGAAACAGGACCAAAATTGACCACACTGTCTTTATATAGCCACTGTAGCTACGTCTACAGTGGCTATATAAGGACAGTGTGGTCAATTTTAAAAAAGGCAGCCATTAACAGTCGTCTCTACAACAACCAGCCACGCCCTTAGGTATTGTTCTGTGCACGGCCTGCTAAATTGTAAGACAAACGTCACACTGCTAAATTGTGACATAAACGTCATTTTATACCGACTGGACATATGTGAAATTCAGAAATGCTTTCTAAAGCGCTGTATACCCACGATCGCGAAAATTTGTGCAATATGAGATGGTCAAAAAATGTGCAGTGTAACGTTAATTTTACAAGAATGTCAATAATATTACTTAAACAGAATTAAACAGCAAGAGACGATGTGAAACGTAAGAAATCGCTGCCAGCGACTAAAAATCCTCGTTATTGGAATATAAGTCAAGGTGTTCTTTTCTATCTTCTTTATTGTGTTTTTGTACATAGAAAACGAAAATTGACAACATTTTGCGTTGATCGACACAGAGATTACTTACAAAAACTCAACAAGAAAAATTTCTTTATATTCATAATCAAACCGTTGTATTTATTCCACCAGTTAATTTAGAGGAATAGAATATTCAGTGTTACGTAGCCCATAAATTCTCTTTAATTTGATGCAATAATCTTTGGCATTAAGACATTTATATAGTTTATTATAGCTTTTGATTTGGACTAATGCGCAATTTTCGCAAAAAGCATGTTACTTTAAATCGTTGACATTTACTTATTCAAAAGACAATTCGGCATTCGCTTACACAGGACACTATAGAATTTTATGAGGATTATTTCATACAACCTCATATTGGGGCTACTTTCAATAATAAAGGACTTAGAAGCAATTTTGTGTGACTATGTGTAATTTCGTAAAACGACTCTTAATGGCGGATTTTAAAACAACCAATCAGAAGCAGGACCAAAATCGACCACACTGTCCTTATCTAGCCACTGTAGCTACGTCTATAGTGGCTATATAAGGACAGTGTGGTCAATTTTAAAAAAGGCAGCCATTAACAGTCGTCTCTACAACAACCAGCCACGCTCTTAGGTATTGTTCTGCGCAAGGCCTGCTAAATTGTAAGACAAACCTCACCCTGCTAAATTGTGACATAAACGTCATTTTATACGGACTGGACATATGTGAAATTCGGAGATGCTTTGCAGAGCGCTGTATACCCACGATCGCGAAAATTTGTGCAATACTTATGAGGTGGTAAAAAAATGTGCAGTGTAGCATTAATTTTACAAGAATGTCAATAATATTACTTAAACAGAATTAAACGGTATGAGACGATGTGAAACGTAAGGAATCGCTGCCAGCGATTAAAAATCCTCGTTAACGAGCAACCTAATATTGGAATATAAGTCAAGGTGTACTTTTTCATCTTCTTTATTGTGTTTTTGTACATAGAAAACGAAAATTGACAACATTTTCCGTTGATCGACACAGAGATTACATACAAAAACTCAACAAAAAAATTTTTTTAATATTCATAATCAAATCGTTGTATTTATTCTACCAGTTAATGTAGAGGAATAGAATATTCAGTGGTACGTAGCCCATAAATTCTCTTTAATTTGATGCAATAATCTTTGGCATTAAGACATTTATATAGTTTATTATAGCTTTTGATTTGGATTAATGAGCAATTTTCGCAAAAAGCATTTTACTTTAACTCGGTGTCATTTACTTATGCAAACGAAAATTCGGCATTCGCTTATACAGAACACTGTAGAATTTTATGAGGATTATTTCATTCCACTTCATATTGGGGCTACTTTCAATAATGCTACTTTCAATAATCAAGGACGCAATTTTGTCTGACTATGTGTGATTTCGTAAAACGATCCTTAATGGCGGATTTTAAAACAACCAATCAGAAACAGGACCAAAATTGACCACACTGTCCTTATATAGCCACTGTAGCTACGTCTACAGTGCCTTTATACAAGACAGTGTGGCCATACGATTGTTGGCGGCCATTTTCAGGCAAATTTGAGCGTAGAGATATACAGTGCCTTTAGAAATAATCGAACGTTTTTGAGTGGTCATTATTTTGGCGCTAGTTATTTTAACTAGTTGATGTTTGCTGCACGTGCAGTGTTATGTTTGAAGGTTTGACATTTTTCATTGGCGTGCGTTCGGGGTGCTTTAAGGTGTTGCATGAAGTTTACAACCGGTTTCAGTTATGGTAGTTTACAATACAGCTAAATGCTGTCTTCCTGTTCCCTGTCTCCAAACCTACCTGTCCTGTGCTTGGTCTTCTTCCAGCTTTCTCTCCTCCATGGCTCTCCGAATACCCTCATTCCACGGTTTTTGTGCTCTTTTTTTTCTTACACGGCGGCGACCATTTAAAGATCTTCATAAGCCACGTCGTCTCCTCCATTCTCATCAGATGACCAAACCAGTTTAACGCTTTCCGTTCAGTTCTGTCCACAACTCATTCTGGTGCCTCCATTCTACGTATTATTTCCTCGTTCGTCACTCTATCTCGTCTCGATACCTTTCCGCTTTTTCGTCCATTTGAACTGTGTCTAGTCTTCGTTTCATTTCCGCTGTTACAGTCCATACCTCACTGCCATAACATAACATCGACTCTACCATTACTTCACCTATTCTTTTTTTGTTTTTGTTAGAGTTAGTATTGTCCCATCAAATTGATTTCAAGCATCCCATTATCTTATTACTTTGTACTATTCGAGTTTTGATTTTTTCTGTTCCCAAACCTTTTTCATCGATTGTATTGTAGCACCGATGTATTTAAACCTTTCTACTTGTCTTACTGCGACATTTTCATTTATTAAGTCTTCATATTGTGCTTCCGAGTTGATTACTAAATAGATACTCCGTTTTCTCTAAACTTATGCTAAAGCCCCATTCATCGTAGAACCGATGTAATCTCTTTATCATACATTCCAAGTAGAACGCATCTTGTGCTATTAGGTACAACAATAGCACAATTCTAAATTGTAACATTTAAATACTGTGCAGGATATTAGTTTTTCAGGGCAATAAATGATAAAATTTCACCCGCTTGCGACGCCACTGAATTATTTGACACTGACAATTTACAATTGTCAGATTTGAAAGGTTTTATTTTTTTCCATAACCAAATGAACAGGTTCTACCAACCTCTTTGAGAACAACTTAGAAGTAACTAAATATTTTGCCTGTTAATGGCGGATATTCGCATCGACCAATAGCGGCGAAGACATCTCTATGGCCACACTGTCTTGTATAAAGCCACTGTAGCTACGTTTAGAGTTACTAGATTGAGAGAGTAACGCGATTGGTATCGCCAATGTATAAGCCGTTCACGATCTTTTTGGGTCAGGTGAGGCTATGACCATCTAGTAATTTTGTTGGCAGAACCTCTGTTGCAACTAAACTCCCTCATGGAAATTGACACTGTTGTGTTAGGTTAGGTTGTTTTCAGTTTAAGGTTATATTTTCTGAATAGGTACATTGTTGCCAGATGTTCTCTAGTCTCCACATCGACTCGCGTTCTTTTAAATTTGGTCTGTCCTTTTTAAATTGGAAGTAGCATCGTTTAATGATAATTCTTTGTTGTAACAAAACTATTTTGGGCATTTTGACTTTTCCTTTGACGGAAATTAAAATTATTTTTACACATTTGATAAATCATTTATTTTCTTACGAATATTAAAATAATAAATCTGGCAATGTGAAGGCAAGAAAATGTCGAACAGACACTGACAGAAAAAAAAAGTTGCATCCGCTACATCATCGAATCAGTTAGTCCAACATGAAAAGAAAAAATCATAGCCAACTCTGTCCCAAAAAGGTCGTGAACGGTTTAAACCGTTGTTTAGCGGATGCAACTTTTTTTTTCTGTCAGTGTCTGTTCGACATTTTCTTGCCTTCACATTGCCAGATTTATTATTTTAATATTCGTAAGAAAATAAATGATTTATCAAATGTGTAAAAATAATTTTAATTTCCGTCAAAGGAAAAGTCAAAATGCCCAAAATAGTTTTGTTACAACAAAGAATTATCATTAAACGATGCTACTTCCAATTTAAAAAGGACAGACCAAATTTAAAAGAACGCGAGTCGATGTGGAGACTAGAGAACATCTGGCAACAATGTACCTATTCAGAAAATATAACCTTAAACTGAAAACAACCTAACCTAACACAATAGTGTCAATTTCCATGAGGGAGTTTAGTTGCAACAGAGGTTCTGCCAACAAAATTACTAGATGGTCATAGCCTCACCTGACCCTAAAAGATCGTGAACGGCTTATATTTGGCTCATAAATGGCGGTTTGTAACTTTAGCCACTTCCAAAGACGTGATTTCTCAACTTCCTGATTTTTCGCCGTCAAGTGATTGGCTAAATTTTGACATTTGACGTCGGACACTTGTCACTTCACTTTTCAGTTATGTCAATTTGTTAACCTTCGGTCTTCGTTATCTTTTTGAGCTTCGGTGAATTATAAAATGCCAGGGTGTTGTGTGCCTTTTTGTAAAAATCGCAGAGCATCTGGTTTTCGACTGTTTCAGTTACCACAAGGTGAAAAGAATGAACAAAAAAGGCGTAAATGGTTGGCGTTTATAAACAGAACTAATTTATCTTCAGGAGCGCGTATTTGTGAAGTAAGTCTATATATACTCACATATATTAGCAGATTACAACAGAATTGCAATTAATCTGAATCGTTAATTAATTGTTCTTCAATAGCACATTTTGAAACAACCCAATTTGAATCCGACAGACAGGATGGAAGAAAACTTTTAAAATGGAAAGCGTGGTTATGTACATTCAAATGTCCCGCCAATTTGTGGACCAACAATGGCCGACTTTCGCGCTACTCTCTCAATCTAGTAACTCTAGCTACGTCTACAGTCCCTTTACATACAACAGTCTGGCCATATGAAATGTCACATATGACAGAAGACAGAATATGGCCGCCTCCAGTGGCGGGTCAAAAGCAGTGGCGGGGTTGGTGTTGGAAAATGGTTTAATTAAATAAATGCTTAGTATAAGTAAATATATGACTAAATCGTAAAACAAAAAATGTCGTATCAATGAAATATTATAAATTTTATTTACAGTTAGTGCTCACATAAATAATAATAAATCTACAGAACTTAAAGTGATCCCAAAACTACTAAAACAGTGAGTATACAGTCTAATACCCTTAAAATTACTTTATCTACTCCAGTGGGATAAGTAACGCATTACGTCACTCATTTGACACTATCTCAGTTAGGTAATGAAGCTCATTACACCACTCAGTTATGTAATGGTTTCATTAAGCAACTGAGCTGTGTAATTAATTCATTACGTAACTGAAATAGTGTCAAATGAATGACATAATAACATTTGCCTACTAAAATATTTTTGAAAATGACAGATCTGACATTTCTCTTAATGCACTTTTCTCAATTTTAGGCAGTCGTAGATAAAATTTTGTACAATACATGTGTGATAATGCATCATTAATATACTTGTGTGCTTACACACACGTATATTAATGATGCTGTTATCCCACTTGTATAGTAAATAACTATTTCATAACTTCCCACTTAATTTATATAGCCTACATTGTGCATTGCAACAGAAGTACAACTGTATTTGCTTCGTTGTGTATTTTGCTATTTCGTTTTCGTTTCAGCTATTCTTAAACGAACACCGATAACTTTGGATATAATAAACTCTTCTAATTGATTAAACGTTTCAATATGTGTTACATCAACAATAAGCATTTTATTTATATAAAATGCTTTTACATTTAGATTCTATTTTGACCTTTTATGTTATTCCAATATGCTCGATTAACCTGTTTGACCACAAGCCCCCCTTTTTTATTTCTAGGGAAGCTTTTCACCTTAATACCATGTTCAGACTAACTTTTGCATTCAAATGCACAAGAATCCATACCTAAAATTTAAACGTCGATAAAATCAATTCTTTGGACGGCTAATGTAATTTTAAAATTTGACTACTTGTTTATAAAGACATTGGTATTTTCAATGGCTGTAGGCTGCGAAGCAGGCGATAAGAAAGTAAATAATGTTAGAACAGCATTATCCTTAAGTCTTTTTTGCCACTAACTCGTGGTTTTTCACACATGCAATCTGCAAAATGCCTTTTACAAATTCTTGAATTTCCATTCGGGTACCAAGTTTCTCTATTGATTTTTTTGTCCATAAGTTCCGTCTGTCCCTATTCCTAAGGAAAGTTTCCCTTAGTTCACAGTTTTCAGATTTGCTTTTGCATCCAACTGCACACTGCACAGCAATACCTCATATCTCAAGGAAATTTTTGTAATTGATAAATTTCTTTAAGCCTTGTCAGCTTAACGTTAATAAATTATAGTTCTAGTTGTTTCTAAAAATAATGATCAGTTTTTAACTATTTACTCGCATTTTAAACGATTTTTGTTGATTGAATGTCAACTTAGTTTATTTGAGTAAATGTGACTTTGACATTTTTTAAATTTAAATCTTATTGTCAAAATGACGCAAGACATAAATGGCGGCACCAATGGGAATCGTGACCATATATGGCCAGACTGTTAACGTTAGTGTATATAAAGCGACTGCAGCTACGTCTACAGTGGCTATATAAGGACAGTGTGGTCAATTTAAAAAAAGGCAGCCGTTAACAGTCGTCTCTACAACAACCAGCCACGCCCTTAGGTATTGTTCTGTGCACGGCCTGCTAAATTGTAAGACAAACGTCACCCTGCTAAATTGTGCCATAATCGTCATTTTATACGGACTGGACATACTTGAAATTCGGAGATGATTTGTAGAGCGCTGTATACCCACGATCGCGAAAATTTGTGCGATATGAGGTGGTCAAAAAATGTGTAATGTAACATTAATTCTACAAGAATGTGAATAATATTACTTAAACAGAATTAAACGACAAGAGACGATGTGAAACGTAAGGAATCGCTGCCAGCGATTAAAAATCCTCGTTAACGAGCAACCTAATATTGGAATATAAGTCAAGGTGCCCTTTTTTATCTTCTTTATTGTATTTTTGTACATAGAAAACGAAAATTAACAACATTTTGCGTTGATCGACACAGAGATTACGTACAAAAACTCAACAATTTTTTTTTATATTTATAATCAAACCGTTGTATTTCTTCCACCAGTTAATTTAGGGGAATAGAATATTCAGTCTTACGTAGCCCATAAATTCTCTTTAATTTGATGCAATAATCTTTGGCATTAAAACATTTATATAGTCTATTATAGCTTTTGATTTGGACTAATGCGCAATTTTCGCAAAAAGCATTTTACTTTAACTCGTTGACATTTATTTATGCAAACGAAAATTCGGCATGCGCTTAGACAGAACACTGTAGAATTTTATGATGATTATTTCATTCCACTTCATGTTGGGGCTACTTTCAATAATAAATGACGCAATTTTGTGTGACTATGTGTAATTTCGTAAAACGACTCTTAATGGCGGATTATAAAACAACCAATCACAAACAGGACCAAAATTGACCACACTGTTCTTATATACCCACTGTAGCTACGTCCATAGATATATTAAACAAGATACAGCCATGCCCGGTAAACGTATGTTCGTGCTTAGAAAACATATCAAAGAATTCGGTACATCTCTCCATTTCATTCTGCCACGCATGTAATGTATTTGCTTTTTCTTTTTACTAGTTAGCCGTAAGTCGCACGAATTTCGAGTGCTTTGTTTTGAAGTGTCATTCAAATTTCAAATTACGCCAAACTCGTAATTCACGTAGTTTATTGAAATAATAAAGAGCTCAATTAATATTTATAATCAAAATGAGGAATTGTATTCTGCATTCCATTTCTTATAGTCATTTTTATGAAGATTTATCTTTCCATTGGTATCGTCTGTTTTTTTGCTTTATGATTCAGAGCAGGCCATGCATTTATATTATTTTAGCAGTGTACAACAGTTTAGTTACAAAATATAACTAACCTTAAAATCAAGGTTCTTGGGATTGTCAAGTTGACACTTAGGTAAAGCTTAATAAAATGCCACGACAAAGCAGTATTAGTAGTAAAACGTAAGAGGCTATAAAACGCTGTTTTACTAATATAAAAGATTCAATGGTAACTTAAGTACAACAGCCATCATTGGAAGAGTTGGTCAAATCTTTGATGTACGTATTAAGAATTAAACATATAAAATTTCTAACAATTTCTTATAATGCCAGATTTTGAATGCAACTGTGTTTAATATTCTAAATGAAGCAAAATCACAACTCCAGCAACAACCGAATGACAATATGAAACAGGAAAAGGAATTTCTAACTTGGGAGGACTATAGTTTCAGAGAGGATATTAAGAAGAAAATTTGGGAATTTTTTACTGAATAATTTATTGTCATGTGCAAGAGAGAAACTAAATTATACTGGGAGTCGTTCAAAATTATACTACACATTAAAAAATATGGGATATATAATTGTGAATGGAAGAAAATTGTTGTGTGAGAAGAATCATGTAATTTCGGCTAAGATTGCACTGGCGTAGGTGGACCCACGACACAGGGAAAGAGATATACTATTTTTCATGCAGGATGCACATCTGGATTTTACCAGGGTGTGACTTTCTGTTGGATAATAATGACAGGTATAATAAGTGGTAATTAGGCAATGTTGAAAAACAGTTAATCTCTGTTATATGTTTAGCATAAATAATAACTTCTACAACACAGATCTGCAAACAAAAATCATCAGCAAGTTGTTAATAATATATTTTATAAATCGATGTCTAGAAATGTATATGACGTTTCTGTATAGTTAGATAACAACCATGTTTAAATAAACGTTCTTAAAATAAAGCAATACTTTATTTAATGTCAATGGTTCAGTCATTTTACCTTTCATTATGTATAATAGTGCTTAAGATAACACATTGACAGTTGTAATAAGTTTTTGACATTACTAGTGTTTTTTTTTGTAACCAACTAACTACACTGTTACAAAAATGCAAAAGCAAAGCCTGCTCTGAATCATAAAGCAAAAAAACAGACTATACGTGTATTTTGTTCGAATTGTTCTCAATATCGCATCAAAGTACCATTGCTTGCATAGAAAAGTGGAACATTAAAAAAGTCTATTTTGAAAAAGTTTGTTGGTGGCACTGTAAGTCTATGTCAAATTCGAAGTTAGCAGGTTAGGTTTTGCGTCAGTTTTGATACAAACTGACGCAAAACCTAACCTGCTAACCTCGAATTTGACATAGACTTACAGTGCCACCAACAAACTTTTTCTATGCAAGCAAAGGTACCTCTCTAAAGGATAGCGCTATATGTAATTCAAGCAGTGAAAGTGACAGCAATAAAAGCTACAGTCGTGTGCAAATAAATCTGGGACAGTGTTTTTTTCACATGCAGATTCAGTTAAGAATTGAAGAATATCTCCATGGATTTCCTGCTATCAGAAAGAGTTACGTTAAACTTTAACAGGTACTGAAACCCGTAACTCTCTCTGATAAGAGGAAATCCATGGAAATATTCTTCAAATTCTTAACTGAATCTGCATGAGAAAAACACACTGTCCCAGATTTATTTGCACACGACTGTACGTCATTTTGAACTATGTCGCCGCATGGATGTATCTTGTTTAATATATCTATGGCTAAGTCCATTATGGCTACGTCACAGCCAGTAGACATAGGAGAGTACCGCCATTCTTTGATCCGCGAAAATGCCGCCATCGCCGTCATTTTTGTTCGCATCAGCAATGACTGATTGAGTTATGTCTAAAATTTTACTTGAAATTGGCAAGACTGCAAGTCTATGTCAAATTTGAGGTTATCGGGTTATGTTTTCCGTCAGTTTGTGTGAAATAACAAACAAAACCTAACCCACTAACTTCGAATTTGACATAGACTTACAGTCTTGCCAATATTAAGTAAAATTTCGGATTACCAATAAATGTCACGTTGACGGAATTGTGTTACAAACCTCAAAGTGAAGCATATGACAAAGGAACAAACATGGCGGACGTGGCGGTACTCTCCTATATCTACTGGCTCTGAGCTACGTTTCTCTGCAGCAAACTGCGGTTTCATTACTTGAGTGTTAAAAGATTTGCATTCGGTTTTAACTTCCTGGACTGTTATTTATGGTATTTATAGGTGTTCATGTACATATGTTCTGCTTTCTTAGATTTATTAATTGTGAGATGACCGGCGAAGCTAACAGAACAGCAAAGGTAGGTCCACAAGCAGCCGAAACGTCGCACAAGACCGTCGACTTTCTACGAGGGTCGGCCAAAAATTTTTTTCCAGATTCTATCAATAAAATTCGCGACCCTCCATTTTCGGTCCCTCTTATTTTGATAACAATAAACCCCTATAGTAACAGTATTTCGTTCTAAATTACGTCGTGTTGATCCACTCCTCCCTTCCCCCTCAGTAAATAGCCGGTCAACCGTCTGTTACATCTAGTTGAAGCGTGATTAGACTCAGCTTTGCCTTTTTGAAGATTAACGTGTCCTAAGACCCATTCAGACTATCACCAAAGTGCTCTAAGGTTGTAAATGGCGTTTTGAGCTGTAACAGGTTACCGAGCTGAAACCGACCTTAAATTATACAGCAGGAAAACCAATTTCCTTACATCAATCTATTAATTTCATAACACAAATAAAAACATACAAAAACACAAAACTAAACACATAGAAAACAAAAGAAGATATAAGTTATAGAAAATCAAAAAAAGCAGAATCTAATCACAGCACAAACTACTTGCGAAAGCTGAATCTACTCGCGTATACTATACCATACAGAAAGGGTGACCAGCGTAGAAGGTATGACGTCAACGATGTTTTTTTTTAATGGCAACCCCTTTTTTTATTACGGAATATGAAAGAACGCATTTTTTTACTTACGCTAAGTTGATTTTTGTGTATAGGCCACATGACCAAAAATGCAGAAAAACCATTTTAAAATTGCAAAATACTAAATTTAATTTAGGAAGTATGATTTTACGTTTTTATCAATGACAGCAATCAATAAAAAACATGTCGGTCGTCTTGGCTACTGTCAGGCAGACAACGGTGAACAACTCTAATATTTAATTTAGTTGTATCTGAAGTTATCATTTCAATTAAATTTAGTATTTTGCAATTTTAAAATTTTTTTCTTAATTTTTGGTCATGTGACCTATACTTAAAAATTAGCTGAGCGTTCTTTCATATTCCGTAATGAAAACAGAGGAATGCCGTTTAGAAAACGTCGATGACGTCATGCCTCCTACGCAGGTCCCCCTGTATGTATAAATTTTATTTGAAAAAGTGCGCAAATAAAAATAAAAATCGACGGGTTCCAGCGTTTTTTTAAGTCATTCCTTGATTTTTAACGAATTTATCCACTACTTTACGAAAGCACTGTATAAACACTGTAAAACATCACAACCTTAAAAAGCAATGTTCATAAAATTAGCGTACTTAAATCAATAAAAGAGGCATACCTAACACATTCCTTAAACGATTCGCACACCGCATGGAAAACGATTCCTTATCGCTTCTAAGCTAAAAACATTTTACTTGGAGCTAGGCCTAAACATGCCGTATCGCATGCGCATTTGACCCTGGATTACGTCACCCAAACTTGGATGGCGTGTGTATAGGAATTAACCACAGGGGAATTCAACGGGAAAGCCCCGGACTATCTATTCGCTGTTTTTGTCGTCTGAGCGACCGACGGCTGGCTGAAGTCACGACTACCTAAAGTTTCAAAGAAGACCCTTTGAATGCTGCATAATATGTTTGCTCCCGTTGTGCACGGTGAATATACGCTCACCGTGCGACTATCATCTCTTTTATAAAATTTGCAGGAATTGAAAATTCTTTCGTCCCGCGGACAGCGTGTCTTTCTTGCTGCACTGACAAAAACGAAACTTCTCCATATACTTCCCGCACAGGACTGGCTTTGGGAATTTGTGACTTACTAAATAGTTTCACCTTAACATGTACATCCCTCTAACCAAAAAAGTTGTTTACTAATCAGTCTGGTGGTTCGTGCAACAGTAAAATCGATTATTTATGGACTAATATATCTATCGAATTATGTGAAACTAGGTATTCAACCCATCTTGGGGGATCACCTAGCTTAATATTGTAAATACTGACGTAATTCATAATAATTCACATGTAAACAAAGCCAAGGTTAGAGATCTTACGAATAGAAATGTATCTAATCTAAACGCTCTGGTCAATGGGACAAGTTTCCAGGATGTCTGAACAACAGTTAATAGCACATTAAGGCACTCAATGCATTGTACGAATATTTATTTAGGCAACAATGGATTTAATTACAAATGCTACTTTGGTAACAGAATTATAAGCCGTTCCTTTTTCTAGTATAGCTGAAATCAGCCTCAACAACCACTTTGGGGACAACCGTTCAAAAGTTTGTATAACCAATACCATTAAGCTAAAAAAATAGTGTCTGATGTCGACCAGCAACAGAATGTGAGATGGCCCCTATAATACTTAAAGAATGTATTCAGAGTTGGTGCTGATGAAATATCTGCCCGCATTCTATAATTAATTTGGGAACATATTGCAGAATCTTTAGCATATATAATAAATTGAATGAGGTACCCCAAGGTTCGGTACTAGGCCCAGTCATTTTTGTATTATGTATTGCTGACTGGTCTCAATTTACTAGTTTAGACAAATTTGTAATATGTGCTGATGACACATCGATAGAGATCGTTTAAAACTAATGTGAATTTGGTTGAAAAGGATTTTCACGAGTGGCACTCCGCGAATAACTTAATCCTGAACTCAAATAAAACTGTCTCCATAAATTTTAACAATCCCTCAGATAAAGGGATTGAGCTGATAATTGATAATACAACTCCATCAGCTGGCAGCCACATATTAACTGGATTAGCAGTAACATAAGTGAATCATATTTGCAATTTTACAGTTCAAGTCCTACCCTAAATGGTGATATCCTTGTAAATGTATATTTTTCTATAGTTTACTGTTACTTGACATATAATACGTAATACTCTAGGACTCTGCAACGAATAGCCGTAAAATTTTCATTAGTCAGAAATTAATAATCCGAATTATGTTTCATTTAGAAAACCAAAATCCTATAAGTCAACCGTTAAGGAAAGCAACTTAATGATGGATATTAACAAATATCCACCAATCAATGTAATAAGTAAAGAAGGCTAGGTTAACTACCTTCACAATTCATATTAACGACAAAACAAATAAAGTCAATGAAGAAAAATATGAAGAGCAGGAAACTCCAATCGAACAAGACGGCATCACAATAAGCGAAAAGCAGGTAAAAAGAGCTGTGATAAAATTAAAAATAGAAAAGCACATAACCAAGATAATATAGGCAATGAGCTGATTAAATATGGAGGAAACCACCTGATATCTGAAATCACAAATTTATTCCAAAATATTATAACCAATATTACAATTTTAAAAGATTGGACAGAAAGTACCACAATACAAATTTACAAAAAAGGCAACGAAAAAGACCCTAGAAATTACCGAGGAATCACATTGTTAAACTCAGTGTTCAAACTATTTACAAACATCATCAGAGAAGAACTAAGCAAACGTATTATAATCGAAGAAGAATTAAAAGGGTTAAACAGTGTAGGAAATGGGTACCGAATGATGACACATGCAATTAAGATCGTAGGATATACAGGCGATGCTGTAATCATGGCAGAAACGGAGGACGATCTTCAGAAAATGTTATACAAGTTTCACTTAAGCGGCCATCAGAAAAATATGCAAATAAACATAGAAAAAACAAAATCGCTCACAATATCCAAATTACCTGTTCGCTGTATATTAACTATACACGACAAACCGATAGAACAAGTAATGGGGTTTACCTATCTGGGAGTAAATATTTCAAGTCACGGCGACCTCTATGCAGAAGTAGTGAAACAAACCGCCAAATCAGCTTCGGTCTCTGGTTGCTTATGATATTTGATCTATAGAAGCAAATACATATGTCTAGACGGAAAAGTAATAATATATAAAACAAGCCTACGACCTATCATGACGCACGTGCGCTAACGAAATAAAAATTTTCAGAACAATAGCAGGAAAGGCTCTACACGACAGAATACGAAACACCGAAATTCGAGAAATATGTAACACCGAAGATATAGTAATGTGAGGACGAAAGCGAAGAAGACTGTGGCAAGAACACGTAGAACGAATGGATAATCAACTAATAGCAAGAGTGTACATGAACCGAACACCACACGGAAGCAGACAGCCAGGACGACTACCGAAACACTAGCGAAGTTGCTGGACATTATCGTCACAGAAACCAGGCTAGCCAAACATAAACAAGTCAATGACCTAATAAAAGAACAAAAAGAAGAAGACTTTAATGACGTAGTATTTATATGTCTCAATGTATTCTGTTCACTAAAAATAATATTGACCCTTATAACATAAACACGAGTTACCATCAGTATTATACTCGCTACGGGCACTTACTTAGCAACATAAAACAATAGTAATAATAATAAATGAGTGTCTTTTCCTGCTAGTACGGATACACAAAATAATCAATGGAAAGAAATTCGTGTCAATTAAAAATCTCTAGGTTGCAGTTCAAATGGCAGAAAATTGTACCATTTGGGGGATTTCATTAAATAACAGCTCCGTCGTTTAGTGACTCAGCCCAAACGTACATAACATTTACGACTAAATGGAGAATAAGTGTAATAGTTAATTAAGTTGCAAGTTTTCCGAGTTTTTTTATGTATTTCTAGGGCTTTTGTGTATGATTTCCTGCTTAAAAGTATTGATCCTTCCTTGAAGTCATATGGTGTGCTGGCTTTGTTTCTGTTTATAACCGTCATTCAGGTCAATGTAACAAAATTTTAGCGAATGACAGCCAGGCTAGCAAACAATTGAAAAACATTCTTGCGCCCGGCTAAATTCGAGCGTAAAAACAAATTTGGTGAATTATATCAGTTTAGTCTTAAATTTTTGAAAATTCCGAAGTCACTTGTGGTGAAATCTAAACATAATTAAAATTATACCTTGTATGTACTAGCGTTCCAAAAGAAGAAACATTTGGTGTGTCAATTAAACCAGTTTGAAAAGTATTACTACTTTTTATTTCAAGAATTTGAACGTGTGCGGAGGTGTAAGTGAAAGACAACGAAAGCTAATTGCTACGAATTGGCAACGAGTCTTGGTGGTTTCTGGACATCGTGAAGGTTGGTAAATCAAACAAATGGACCATTAACCGCAACTCAAGATTACCAGCACCGGCCATTTTCTGACAAATTCAGATTCAAAGCTGAATAATGGGATCCACATCTACCAACACTGGCGTGCGTTTGGACAGTGGCGTAGCACACGATAGACAAAACATATTTTCTTTATGGCATTCAGTTATCTCGCGTGAAGTATTTGGTATCAAAACTTGTTTAAAAAGCAAAATTAATAGTAATTAACGTATGAAGTCAGTGATTTGATCTTTTAAACCCTATGAATCCATGAAATAAATACAAAATTATGGTTTGTGATTAAATATTCGAACCATTTTTATAAATTTTTTTATTTAGAAACTCTGATATACAAAGTTTCACTTTTTGCTAAATCATCATAGAGTTGTTACGTAAATAAAATGTGCTTGTGATATCTTGATTAACGAAGCTTAGCCCAACATTTCTTTCTGAGCATTTACAGATAGATAAAGCAAGTATAACCCATCTTTTATGTATAGCAGCAAGCTCTCCAAAGGTTATCCTTTATGTGTAGTAACAATTTATAAATAAAAGTTTGGTTAATTATTGGGTGAGAATAAAAGTATAAGAGGGCAATACATAGAGCGCGGAAAACGCAGTCTAACTTGTGATATTGTAAAGTTAAATAATTAGGCATTCTAACTGGTCATTAAATGTTGACCTAATAGATGTCTGAAGAAATGTAAGCAATGTTCTTTCATATCCTTTGGTTTGCAACCCAATTCCATTTGAAAGAAATATCCTCATTCAAATAAATAAATTCGATATAAAAGCGAATTGATTGTATGCTTAAAAATAAAGTTTAAATTTTTTTTTATTTTTTTTTATTCCGCACTCCGCCAACAGCCGTTAGGCCAATTATAGGCATCACTGTACATTTTATGGAGACTTCCAACCCCACTAACGACAGTCGTGATGCTATTATGACAACCGGGACCAACTTTTTTTTGTGGTAGAAATACCACGAGGTGCCGGGAGAAGCAGCCGTGGAACTACCATCCAAGTTCTGACCAGAGAGAGCGTTGCTTAACTCTGCTGATCGGACGTGGACGCTTGTTCAAACTGCACCACCCGGGACCGGATATCGGTTCTGAATGAATTTTTATCATGCTACTATTGACTTTGTTTTTTGAGAATTATTTTATAACAAAGAGTTTCTGAGTGTAGACTCCCCTATTTTGCATGATAAGCCACTGTAATTCTACAAGTTTGTGTGAAACGTGATCAAATTTCTTTATGCCAAATATGAAACGCAAACATGCATTTTGCACTCTTCTTAATGACATTTCGTAAGTAATAGCAGAACCATAAATTTGAGAACAATATGAGAACTGTCAAAGAACTAAAGCTTGACGTAGCATTAAATCTGCTATCAATCTCTAGTCATAAGTTTTAGGTATTTTCTGCATTGGAATTTGAATATTATTGATTGATAATTTAATCTCAGGTTTTAAAACACTGACTCTATGTTTTTTACTAACACACACTTGATTCAAAAAATCCATCAGGGTGACCTCAGTTCGATGTTGATCTATCGATACTTTAAGTGGGGTTGGATTTAATTAAATGCGAATGAAGAACTTGAAGTCTTCCCCACAAATTTATTCGATTTATAAATTAGATACAAATTATAATGTGACTAGTTTCGACAGTATGTCATCATCAGACGTATACATTTTAGGGCTAAGAATATATAATAATTAGAAGGTGCAAGTCAAACTTAAAGCCTGAAGGGCAAGGTAAAAGTTACAAACTTTACATAACATGGCGCAAAGAATGTAACTATCAAAAGTAATAGCTATAACATATCTAGGAATGTTATGAGTGTCATAACTGCCGCAAATGTTGTATTTAAATCCGAGCTCGCAGAGCTAGGATTTTAAAACATCTAAGGCTGTTATGATTCATAGCATCCGTGGTTTGTTCAATAGTTTATCGGTTACCATGTACGGTCATGGACTATTACCGTACAGATTAGTTATGACTTAGTTACCAGCCTACTTTTGTATATGTAAACAAAGGCTTTATGCCCTGAAACCGATAAATAAAATTAAATGAAGTGAGAAAAAAACCTTTTCATAGGAAGACATCATATAAGCTTGAAGGGAAGAAATATTAATTAGTTAATATTAATAATAAATTCTGAACTAAATTTTTCCATTAAAGGGAGATGATCGTTTATACGTTAAATAAAGTTGCAAAAAGCCAACATATTACAGACTCCAATGAAGAGGAAGTCTTAGACTTTTACCTTGCCATTCAGGCTTCAAATTTTACTTACAGTTTCTAATTATTATATACCCTTAGCCCTAGAATTTATACGTCTGATTATGACATACTGCCGAAACTAGTCACATTATATCTTTTATCTAATTTATACATAGAATAAATTTGTGGGGAAGACTTCAAGTTCTTCATTCGCATTCAGAGTGACCTTAGGCAAAAATCACGTATGTAGCAGTTTGTATTTAAAGCATTTGAACTACTTAATGTTGCACCTACTCTGTCAGAGTAAACTCATTAACCATTGATTTTTTTACCATTCCACTTTCCTAAACTACATTTTTAGCATGATCAGTGAAAACCATGACATAAAATATACAACATTAGAGCGCTAGTCTAAAAAGCGGGTTTGGACTTGTCAAATTAAGCTGACATAAAGTGATAGTTGTATTAACTGACATGAAATAGTTTCTTAATGAATACTACACATACAGCTTATGTTTAATTTGTTTCTACCTTGGCCTTCTTTGGTGAAGTTTTTAACTTGTTACCAACAACACACTAGCTGATTTAAATTGTTTCATTGCCGAAGAATGTCGTTTCGAAATATTTAAAGGCTTTCTAATGAATTCTGATTATCGTTTAGCTTATGTTTAAAATAAAAACCGTGTAGACGATAATAAATAGCAAGGGTTCCAAAATAGTTCCCTGCGGCACTCCCTTCGTAATAGATAAAGATCGGTATATTGTGTTTTAACCTTACGCTCTGTACACTACGAAGCATACCATCAGAATTCTATGGTATACCAATGACATCTAAAATAGCTAAAATAATGTTATGGTTAATTGTATTTACAACTTTGCTGAAATCAAGGAGAGTTAGAATAGATACCATGTTTTGGTCCTTAGTAGATAATAAATCATATGTAACATTCCACAACAGCTATAACCTGATTTAAACCCAGAGTGGGCACCGTCAATTATATTGTGATGAATGACTTAAGCAATGTTTGGTAAGTCATATGATTGTCCCTAATGACAGCTTTGTGATGTAATTTTATTCTATTCATTAAGTCAACAACTGCAGAATATTCGTAGGACTGGACAGGACCCCTTAAAGCCGTTTTTAATCTCCAGTAAACAATTTAACTGAAAGACAGTCCTATGAGCGAATATCACGCCTATTATAAGCTTTTTGTGGATAGTTTTTTTTTATTATTATGGATTGGTTATTTTTGGTGGATAATATTGATGTATGGTTCTTTTTGGTCGAATCTCATTGTGAAAGGTTGATGGTGAATGTTTTGACATTGAAAGCGACAGATTGGCTAACACTACATGTTACTTAAGTATTTCGTCACAATTGAAATTATAATAAGATGATGTAGAAAATTATGTCATTGAAATTCTTATTGAGACATTAATGTGCTGTTAAATGACATAAATCTAGAATTACATACATGTATATAGTTATATCAGTACGAGGAACTGCCTGTACATGAAATAATAATATATATATCTCCATTGAATTAGACCGCTTGTATGTCTTGTTCTTTCATCAACGAGGTGTAGTTTGTCAGTTCGTTTGACTTTTAATAGGGCTACAACTTTTGACATTTTATTTTTATATCAAGTTAACGATATTCATAATATCAGAAGATTCTCCAATTTTGATTTGCGACTTGTTCATTATTTAAATTGGAGGCACCTGTGTTTAGTCATATTCAATTTAGTGTTAACCCGCTCCGTAGTGCCGAAGTTTAGCTGGCGGGCCCCGTTGAACGCAATAATCACGGGACCATATTTGAGTTATCACAATTCGCTATCTGGCTTGCTTTGAAAAGTGCTATGATGGCTATTGATCTAGTTTGGTGCTATTAATTGTTGATGCGTTCAACGGCTAACATATGACATGAATCTCTAAAATATAACATTCTGAACTAAACGTGGAGAAACTGCTAACCGACGTAAATACTAGCATAGTTAAAATAATATTACGGCTACTGCTGAATTAAGTAGAACCATAAGTGTGTAATTTGAAATATTAATTAAGTTTACCAAAAACGTCTTATCTTGTGTTTATTATAGCTGACGTATTGCGTATTAGCCCTTCTGTATATATAATTCCCATACAGTTGATAATTCTACATGAGAGAATTATAAATTACTATATACGGTGGTGACTTGCTTGGCGCATCAAATGGATTTCAATATTAACTTTTAATGGTTAAATTAGTTGTTTTCTTAATTACTTTAGTGTTAAAGTGTAAGTTTCGTTATGCAGAAAAAACTGCGTTCTATTTAAATTCTACATTTTTCGGAAATAGAAAATCTAATAAACTAAAACCAATATTTTAAAAGAACAGTGTTGCCTTGGAGTTACCAAAACAATAAGGATATACATTTACATTCTTCATTGCTAAAAGTACAGTATTATAGTATATTTCGTTAAAAAATCGGTAAGTGTCCTAGAACAGGCCGCAGGGCCGAGTTTTGCTATTTTTTTAGACCTGTTCCAGTAAGGCACTTAACGATCAAGTCTCGTATAAAATGTTTTGCGCTATCTTATATATATTTCTAAAAGTCCTGACTGACTCACTGACTCATCAACGCCCAGCCCAAACCCTTGGACCTAGAAAGCTGAAATTTTGCACAAAGGTTCCCTTTATGATGTATACAAGGAATAAGAAAGGATATTTCGAAATTCAACCCCTAAAGGGGTAAAATGGGGGTTCCAATTTTGTATGGAAAAATAATATTAAATAGACATTTCGACTTGAAACTTCGTAGGAGTACTCCTAAAAACAAATAATCAAACACGTATTTTGTGATTTTCTGAAAATCAACCCCTTAGGGGGTGAAATGGGGTAAGTAAGCCTAAAAATCGATATGGGTGTCGTTATTGAGGTTTTTTGGGACGTTGATTGCGAAAATTACATTTATTTTTAAGTCCAAGACGGTGAACATGACATACGGGAAGAAACGGGACGGGACTAGACTGGACGGAACGGGACGGACTGGACGGGACGGGACGGACTGGACGGGACGGGACTGAGCGGGACGGGACTGGACGGGAAAGGAAGGGACGGAACGGGACGGGACGGGACGGGGCAAAGCGGGACGGGACGGGGCAAAGCGGGACGGGACGGGGCAAAGCGGGACGGGGCGGGGCGGGACGGGTCGGGGCGGGGCGGGACGGACGGGACGGAAAGGGAAGGAAAAGGATGGGATGGAAGGGGAGGGGATGGGATGGAAGGGGTGGGGCGGGACGGGACTGGACGGGAGGGAAAGGGACGGGACGGGACGAGAAGGGTCGAGACGGGGCGGGGCGGGGCGGAACGGGATGATACGGAAAGGAGGGAAGGAATGGGATGGAAGGGGAAGAGACGGGACGGGACGGGAAGGGACGGGACTGGACGGGACGGGACTGAACAGGAAGGGACTGGACGGAAAAGGAAGGGACGGGACGAAAAGGAACGAGACGGGACGGGACGGAAAGGGAAGGGAAGGGAACGAATGGGATGGAAGGGGAGAGGACGGGACGGGACGAGACGGGACGGGACGGGACGGGACGGGACGGGACGGGACGGAATGGGACGGTACGGAGACGGGGACGGAGAAAGGGACGGGGACGGGGATAGGATGGGATGGGATGACAGAAAATAATTAGTCATTATTTAATACACAAATAACGAACCTCGCGCGAACGAAGTCGCGGGTAAAAGCTAGTCAACTAATAAAAATAAAAACACTGTTGAATATGACAAATACTGTTTGCCTAAATACAGTGCGGGATTGTTGTTTCTATAGTATCCAAATCCAAGACAATTTTTTGTAACAGTCCTAGGACCATTATATTTATAACGGGCTTGTTTATTTGTTGTTGCCATACCAACAAAAACGCATATGAGAAGTTGACCTTTTCGTCACAGATAACGAACCCGAAAACGAGTAAAAGTAGGTTGGAAGTGCAAAACAATATTTATAAGTTTTGTAACGTTAGTCCCCGCATCAAATTCACCTAAGGCATAGTGTGCTAGATATTTGAATGGCGCTAATTCCCGTGACAATTTTTACACGCATGTCGATAGCTTTCGGATTTTTAATAAGGCGATCTTAGCCGCTATCCGCGGACGTAGCGTAAACCGGTACACCACGCAGTTTCTTCTCCAAGCCACTCTAGAAATTTTTTAATAACGAGGTGGCGAAGGGCATAGAAGGATAATTCGCAGTTAGTTAACTACACTTGAGACTTGAATCTGAACCTGATCCTGGCTACCAGCTCTAGGTCCTTGCCTAGCAGCCGTGAGCTGGTGCATTCGGTTCTCATTTTGCTAGACAATTTTCTGACCTGGCTAGCACCGGTGGATTTGACCCCACCCTGCTAACAATCCCGTTTAATGACCGTGTCTGCTTTCCAGACCAATATTACCATAACCGCTTCATAACCTTAACCTACAGCACGGTCTATCCGAAGATTAGAAAAAACTTCCAAGTCGCATAATCCAGATGTCTCGACGCAGACAAATTAGCCCGCTTGCCGTGAGTCCGGATCGACCGCGAGATCTTCCAGCGCCCACCGGCGATTCTAGCTGCAAAGAGCCGGTCTTTGTAAAAGGTAAAAATTCCAGTTTATAGTATTCCGAGTAGCCCAAACTTATTGACAAAGGACTACCACGTCCGGCCGGGCTACCGTAAAACATATTTTTCTATTGAGTTTGTTTGTCCGTGAACTATAAATAACAAACGCCATCTTTGCTGGCTCAAGTGTAATCTGTTTCAGACCTGTCTCGGTTTCAGTACATTAAAGCTCCGGATCATCCGCTCCTACCGTCTTCTAACTTTCTTTGAGAGAATCCAGGGACAGCAACTGGACTAAGCCAACGTGCAATGTGGGTTGCCGAACGTCCCAAAACTAACCCAACGCCGAACTAATACACCAAAAAGATTAAATTTTTTAGTATTTATGTAAATAACATTTTCATTACTTAATAATTATTCTGTCTCTACTTAAATACATTATAAAATTTATGTCTACACTGTGTTATTCCTGTATTTTATATATTTTAGTAGAACGGATCCTAATTATCTGAGCTTTACCAGAGACAACCAGTTTAAAACTAAATTTAGGAAATTTTGGTCAAGTTTAGATAAGCGCTTTTCGCAGGGATTTAAAATTGAATTTGAAAATTCCGGAACAATTCACGTTCATTACAGTGCGATAACTAAATTTAAAACTTACATAAAAACCAGGAAAATAGCTCGCTTTGAATGCCCTTCTAATAATTTTATTGGTTGCGGTTACAAGATACTGCGCTATGTACTGAACATGGTATGCCTCGAAAATCACTCTTCCTTCTCAATGCATTCTTCCAATCTGTGCTGTCATTACATGCAACAGAATAGTATGTTTCAGTGTAAAAACACGATTTTTCTGACAGTCACTGTACACTAATATGCTTTTTTCTATAGCACATGTTAAAGTGTGCTTTTATCAACTCAAAACAAAAGGTCAAGTTTTACTTTAACAGCAAGGGTGGATAAAGTAGCACTTTAACATCAAGGATAGATAAAGTAATTTAATTTTCTAACTTTTGTTTAAATTAAATATGACAGCTTCGTATTATCGTAGCAACCCAATCTAGCTACTGACATTTTGAAATGTGGTTGACTGTCATTATTTTCTTTTGAAATTATTAAAGTTCTTGCTATAGAAAAAAATATTGTATTATAAACGACGATAAAGTTATTTCTATCCACTCTTGAATCATTAACGTCTCGACTTCGTCTCGACGTTAAACGATTCACTCGTTGATAAAATTTAACTTTATCGTCTTGTATAATAAATTACTATTAATGGTAAGTTTTGACTTACAGTAGTTAAGGTAGGTACTATTGTCTAGAATTCTTAGGCGACAAACAGTTTCTCCATAAAAAATAATAAACCAACATGTAAAATAAGGTTAGAATTGTTAAACAAAGAAACTAGACAAAAAAGGCTTTTACGGGTTTTTGTTTATTTGCAGGTTATTTAACTGAAAAGCCATTGATTTGACTCTTTAAACTACTTAGTGTACTCGTATATTGCACTACATATTGATCGGAAAATTATTATTTGAAAAACATTAGGTAGAATGCTGCATATGCACACCAATATTGTTGATTGTTTACTTCTTCCAGCACTTAGATCACATAATTATTGGGTATCATCTACCTAACGACAAATATGAGAGAATATCAGATACAAATTGCTTCAGTAATAATAATATTAAAAGTAAATTTCCTTTGTGCTCTTTCACAAAATATCGTTGCTGAACATTCTCACGATTAAAAGATATTTGGCAGGTACTTACATATTTGATGGATTACGTTTTATTGCACCTCAAATACAGATAAAGTTCGATTGTTTATGTACATGTACAGTTCTTATGTCGAAGGACATATTTCGATATTACAGACCAATAAATGGTATTATCACATTCATATTTTGTTTATTATTGCTTTCCTTAATCCTTAATTCGTAATCATTCAGTATAAGACGTCATGGTTCCACCTATTTTTTACTAATAGCCCTTAATGAAAATCAAACGGTGTTGTTAGTTAGCGTTTGTATTTCATGAAGCTTTTGTTGCTCTACCAAAACACAATATTTGGCTGATCGATACTGCACGATTCATGCGAATTGAATATAATATTTTATAAGTAACCTTATAGATTAAAAATATAGAATAAGTTACTCGGGATTTTCTCTATAGCGCTATAGCTATACTTGGTATTGATACTAAAACTTGCTGTCGAACAATGAAAATAAATCAGGATAACATTCACAATTGTATCAATTTTCTCTAGATATAGTTGCGAATGCCTTGTAAGAGAGACAGTGGCGTAGCCACGGGGGGGATATGGGGGATATATCCCCCCCCCCAACAGTCAAAAACTTAAAAAAATGGCTGCAACTATAAAAATTCAGAAGCTGACAAAATTCGAAATCTTAGAATGTTTTAGGATCAAGCAATTTACATTATTTACTATTGCTTGTCGAAATCCAATTTTTTCAAATTTGACCATATTATTTCCATTTAAAATCTTGCAATATAAACTCATCTGCATGTTTTGTAACAAAATATAAGAAACCACATCGACCTGTACCTTCTACAAAAATAAATACTACTATAAGTATAACATAAACCATCCACGGTTGCATGTCGATCAATGGAAAACCGCGATTTTATACCAATTGTCACTTTGCGTACTGGCACGTCAGACGTTTTGAAAGAAGTGGGCGGAAACACTTGTGCGTATAGTATGCGTCGAAAAATCTTAACGGTTTAGCAATGTTGGCGATACACCGGGAAATACTAGTTGAAGTAGATGAAATATTTGACGAACTGACCAAAAACCCACGGCACTTAGATTTTGTTTTGTAATGGTTTTTGTTGAATAACGACTACCATTCTAAAAATATTCTTTAATATTTGCACTCTTTTCCATGCAATCTATAAAAAACGTAAGTAAACAGTTACTATATAATTTTATTATTGTATATACCCCCCCAAGGGCCAACTCTGGCTACGCCACTGAAGAGAGAAATGCCAAAACAAACAAAGATCAAAACATAAATCCGTTTTTATAATAATAAACGCAAGCATGTACGACTTAGATATTGACAGCTAAGCAGAAATCTGTAAATTACAACAATATCAAGCGAATAACGAGAAGAATAATAAAGACATTAAAAAAAGTTTAAAGTTAACATTATAGCTTGCGTAATTATATAGAGAAAATACAAATACGCCGGTTTCGACAACTCGCAAATATGAAGAACGTCAGAACTATAAAAAATATGGAAAATACAAAAAACGCAGAAATGCATGGGACCAGTGCAATTAACTGGACTTGCTCCTGGAAAAATCACCTGACTGATGGCTGATTTTCGAGTGATGTATAGTTATATTCATAAATTAGGAACTATTCCATAGCTATCCTAAACGAAAAGAATTGTTGATCATACTCTATTTTATAATACTGTAGTTAATAAAAACTCGAACAAATAATTTCGAAAAAACTTATAACTGTGGAGAGACATCTTTCTCGAACCCTACGTAAGGGAGTAGTCACATCATGTTGCAAGTTGATCCACCCGTCAGGACGGTGAACGGCATAGATAAGCAGTAGGGATGTTCCGAATATACAAAAATTCGTATTCGCGAATACGAATACCGAATACAAATACTCTTATGAATATTTTCGAATACGAATACGAATACATGACCTTGAGTGAATAATATCAACATCAACATCGTTTTTGTAAGTGCTGCAAATTTTAGGAATAGTATGGAAAATAGTTTTGTTTTTATTTAATATTTTTTTTAAATGTTTTATTTAATGTATGAATACCTGTTTTTACATTTTTATTAAAATTCTTATCTATATTTCTATAATTTTAATGTCAAATACTCGTATAATATTCGTGTTAATTTTGGCGCATACGATTACGAATACAAATATTGAAAATATAGCGAATACTCGCGAATACGAATACGAATACGAGTATTCGGAACATCCTTCATAAGCAGTGTTGATGCAGATTGCATTTTTTGCAGTGGAACGTAAGAAACCGTGAAGGCAAGCGAAAAATTGATAATATGCGTTGAAATACGAATGTGCAATGTGCCGACGCCGACGTATAATAAGCTACTGCGTGAAGAAATATATCTGTAAGTTGCATGCCTGTCTTAAAACTTAAGATCTGTATAATATTGTTCTTCATCTTATATTACCAATGCAATGTTGAGTTATGTTTTTTAAGTAGTTTTAGTTGTATGTATATCTTCACATCGTTGAGTGCGAACTGAAGCGACACAGAAGAGGCATTTGTGGACTGTCACAAAAGCACTGGAAAGTGGAAAGGCTGCGGTGAAGTACATCGCCTGCGCAGATGTTACAAGCCGGAATGGCGTAGCATTTCTCGTCAACAAACAAATAGCTCAATCATAGGCGTAATTAGTGGGGGGACCAGGGGAACCAGGCCCTCCCCAGAGTCCTGTCTGGCCCACCTCAGGAAAAAGTTAAATAAATTTAAAAATATGCTTTTGTATTAACTCATTTAAATCTAGTGGGTCGACCCATACACATTACACGCGTAATAATAACGCCCGATCATTATGCCCCCCCCCCCCCCCCCCCGAGAGGACATAATGAGTAGGCGTGATCATAACGCCCGCTCTTTACACTCTAGGGCGTTATGGACTGCTTTGCAAGTTTTTCAAGTTATTTGCGTATTCAAAGTGGAAAATAAAACATTATATGCACAACGAGCATTACTTGATGTTCATAGCCCTCTGGCGACTTATAATCCCTCGGGCCAGAGCCCTTGGGATTGTAAACTGGTCGCCTTTAAAAATGGCATAAACATCTTCATAATGCTCTTGGTACATAAATAGCATATACGGCCCGCTTAGTGTTCTGTTTGTCAGTCTGACAAGCAATGACATCGTAGGTTGTCAAAGTTTATAAATATTATAAATTTGGTTTTAATTGTGAATATCCCAATCTGTACATAAAATTTTGTATGCACCTCGTGCGCAACTAGCGTTTATGGCCCTTGGAGTGTTAAAACCTGCTGCTACGTCTAAGGCTATAAGTTTCACGCCGCGGGCCATAAACGTCTTTTTACGCTCTTGGTACATAAATAACTATAAGGTATGGAACATCGAAGATCAAGTTTGGCGTCGTCCCATAAAGTTATAAAAAATATTTAAGAAGTTTTATGCCCAGTAACAGAAACTCAGAAACTGTATATTTTTTACTCTCATTTCTAAAGATTAATCTTTAGATTAAATTGAAATTCACAGTACGCAATCGAAATCGCATGCCCAAACACGATGCATTATGGAGAATGGGGCATCAGCTGTCACTCAGGACCTTTTGACTCCACTGACAACTTAGCAAATTACAAATGCGAGGAGATCAAAGTAACAATGAAAATACTATTTTTAAATATTAAAATAAAACGCCGCCAGAAATAGCTAATAAACGAACATTTAAATACAGAAGGCCCATACACAAATTGAAAATGATAAGAAATTCTCAGGAATCGCACTCTTCCGGCTATAGAGAATGACACAGCAAACACTATAGACATAGATATTACAACAAATGCATTTCCAGGAATACAAGCAAGAAATAAAGTTGAAGGCCGCTCCTATCACAGTTTCCAGTTTGCACATACGTATAATGTTTTTTTATTATTATAAAATAATAAAGTCTTTTAATTTCATTTGCAGACTGGTTTTTGTGCCATGTGTTGCCTAAAATTGTACGAAACACGGCAATATCATGACTTAGAAAACGTTTAAATACTATTTGCCATAAGAGAAAGATAAAATGTCAACGATTTTGTAGCCATTTATCATTATTATTTCTGTCATTCAATTTATACGTCCTATATAGAATATTAAATATTAAGAACGGTAAGGACATTTTACCGATGAAAGACAATTGTTTGGAGGAGCAAAGCGACGACTCGAATTATTGTCTGAGATTGGTAATTCCATAACGTTCGTGATGCTTATGAGTCAAATTCGATGTTAGCAGGTTAGGTTTTGCATCGGTCTGTGTCAAAACCAAGAAGACTATACTAAGGAGATCCAACTCCCGTTTCGAAGCGGACCGCTAAAAGATGACAAATAAGGCGGTCGTGGTGTACCTGTATCCATTCACAAAACTCGTGAACTGTCAATGTCTAATATTTGCTGAGTGTAGCTGGAAATTCGGACCTAGTTTTAACAATTAATAACACACTTGAAATACACTCCATTGGATTAACAACCGTAAACTGACTTTTGACGGCGATTACAGGTTAATTTAGCTCGCTTTCAACTCTCGAACGGCAGCGAAAACGAACGAAAATGACCGAAGTAGTTACACGCTGTCGACAGCGCCGCGACGGCTATCCCCGGCATAGGGGCCGCTTTTATATACAGCCGTCATAGGAAGTTGCATCTCCTTAGTATAGTGTTCTTGGTCAAAACTGATACAAAACCTAACCTGCTAACCTCCAATTTTTACAAAAATCTAAATGTAAGCCACAATTTAATTTTCATTGTAGTTAATAAAACCTGCTTTCTAATGCAGAACTGTGTTGACGACGGTGATAGTTTAGACACCACATCAACAATTACGTAAAAAAGGGCTAAATTATTTATGCCTGTACAGCATTTTACCCTATATTCATTATTTATAATATCGGCATTGTCAAACTTCAACCACTTATCTACAAATGTGTTCACTTGCACCGCTTTGTCTTCATGCAGTTTATTACTGCCAATCTGCATATCGTGCAACTCTAACAGAGCATTAGCTGCTTCCATCTCGGATTGTTCGATGCTTGACTGGCCTGTGTGTTCATAACAGTAGTAACACGATTTGTGAGTTGCTCCGTTTTCCTCTTTTGGAGCCTATTCAAACGCGCCTGTTTGCTTTGGACCATTTTCAATGATGGCGGTTTGTCGACACTTCCACGGGGCAAATTTTGGGAAGGAATTGCAGTTTTCTTCAGGCATCTGCGCTTGTTGACATAATCTACAAGTAAACTATCATATTGAAACTCCTAAATTATGAAATTAATGGAGTAAGCTGAAGATGTTTAACATCAAGTGGCGGATGTTTAACATCAAGTGGCACTTGCTTAATTAACATGTATCTTTAAGGCAGCATATTTATTATTATTTCAAGCCAGTGAAAATACAAACTGACAAGTCCTACTTACCTAAAATCTTATTTTCACAGATTTAAAATAAGTGACGACCCAATGTGTACGTGCAATATAAACGAACAAACAGTGGACCATTTAATATATGAGTGCCCTATTGTAGAATCTATGCGGACCAATCCACCGCGGAAACCGGATTAGAAGAGCTCAACCCGGAGCGGCTTATACTCCGAATAGGAGTGAAAGGCCTATATATATATATATATATATATATATTAAAGGTAAACATTTCAGGGTGTCATACCGCTTAATAAATTTGAAGATTTCTTCAACTGGTTGAAGAACATCTTGAATGGCGTTTGGGGTTGGACGACGTTTCGACGAAATCACATTCGTCATTTTCAAGTCCTTATAGTCCTGGTTTGGCTTCTAGTTATGCGGCAACACGACGGACTGTCAACTTGATGTACAGCTG
Organism: Agriotes lineatus; assembly: GCA_940337035.1. Taxonomy (NCBI): domain Eukaryota; kingdom Metazoa; phylum Arthropoda; class Insecta; order Coleoptera; family Elateridae; genus Agriotes; species Agriotes lineatus. The sequence goes on along the minus strand of OW679196.1, from coordinate 24,409,438 downwards.
ACTGAATAGGTTGTTTATCAATTACTGCGGCAACTAGCATCGAGGGAGCTGTACTGCTAGAACGGATGGCTGGTGTTCGCAGAGAATGGCCGGCCGTTGCTTGTAGTAACGTTGGTAACCACGATGCAGGTAATCGGCTTGTGTCGTCGCGGGTGTTCATACAATTCGGACGTTTCACGATTTCGATGGCTTCTCGTATGATGCATGCGTCTTTGTGTTCGACGCTGGCAATGCTCTTGGTGTTGTCGAAATCAATCTTGTGCGAAGTATCCCATATATGATGCACTAGCGATGAAGTGTGTTCCATCTTCTTAACATAATTCTGATGTTCCTCCTTGCGTGCCTTTATTCTCCGGTTGGTGTGGCCTATGTACCTAGCTGCTATCGCAATCCCGACACGGTATCTCGTAGACTCCTTGGTTTTCCAAAGGGATGTACTCTTTAGGATTCCTTAGTATGGACTGGATTATTCTATCCGTGGTAAAGGTTGTCCTGATGTTACATTTTCTAAGGATTCTTCCGATTTTCTCTGTCGTGCCTCGGATGTAAGGCAGGTACGCCGTGCCACAAGGTCTCTCCTCTTCTGCGTCTTGCGTTTTGGTCTTTGGTGGTCGGAACGCTTTCCTAATCGCTGCTCTGCCATAACCATTTTGTTCGAATACTCGAGCAAGGGTTGCTAATTCTTGTCTTGTATTCTCCTTGTCGGCTATCCTTCTTGATCTACAAACCAGTGTTGTCAGGACTGATTGTAGTTGAGCAGGGTGGTGGTGTGAATTAGCATTTAGGTAGCGATTGGTGTGCGTGGTCTTCCTATAAACCGTGTGCCCCAATTTTCCATTCTTCTTGGTGATGAGAACGTCTAGGAATGGAAGGTGGTTGTTCTTCTCCAATTCCATCGTAAACTGGATCTTATTATGGATGCTATTGAGATGGGTAAGGAAATCAGCAAGTCGATTCTTACCATGACCCCATATGGCAAAAACATCATCGACATACCGAAGCCAAAGTTTCGGTTTGTAAATGGTGCTGTCCAGTGCTTTCGATTCGAAGTCCTCCATGAAGAGATTCGCAATGACGGGAGACAAAGGTGAACCCATCGGCGCTCCTTCTACTTGCTTGTAGCGTTGACCATTATAGATGAAATAAGCCATAGCTCCAAAACGTATTCCAGTGGAATCTATCATCTGCGGAGTAGAAACTGCGATTTCGAGACTGGATAAGAATACCGCCGATCTCATCCGACAAGATACCTCTCGAATCTTACGATTGGCTAAACCACCCAAATCGAATCTATCCCGTGATGAATCTTTGGCACTCAAGAATCTTCGTCAGAACAACAACATCATTATTCTTCCTGCAGACAAAGGAAATGTCACCGTTATCATGAACAACGATGACTACCACTCTAAAATGATTTCTTTACTGCAGGACAGTGCTTACAAATGTATCTCCACAGATCCAACAACGTATTTGGAGAAGACCACCAAGTCGAAGATAAAGGAGAGTAACATCGAAACTGAAGTGCAAAATCAACTTATAACTAGAGAAAAGTCGTCTAAATGTCCCAAGATATACGGTCTCCCAAAAATTCATGAGGATGGAACACCGCTTAGGCCTATCGTTAGTTCCATAGGATCACCTATCCAACGACTTGCAGCGTTCGTAGCTAAACATCTGCAGCCGCATGTGGCAGATGCGGCTTCATACGTTATGAATTCTACCCACTTCATCGAGATGCTGCAAAAGGAGAAAATTACACCGACTGATATCCTCGTGAGCTTTGATGTCGTCTATCTGTTTACTAAAGTGCCAGTTGCCGAAGCTCTAAACGTCATTAAACAGAAGTATGATCCACCTCAACACATAATCAAACTTGCCGATCATTGTCTCCAGAATACATATTTCATCTATAATGGTCAACGCTACAAGCAAGTAGAAGGAGCGCCGATGGGTTCAACTTTGTCTCCCGTCATTGCGAATCTCTTCATGGAGGACTTCGAATCGAAAGCACTGGACAGCACCATTTACAAACCGAAACTTTGGCTTCGGTATGTCGATGATGTTTTTGCCATATGGGGTCATGGTAAGAATCGACTTGCTGATTTCCTTACCCATCTCAATAGCATCCATAATAAGATCCAGTTTACGATGGAATTGGAGAAGAACAACCACCTTCCATTCCTAGACGTTCTCATCACCAAGAAGAATGGAAAATTGGGGCACACGGTTTATAGGAAGACCACGCACACCAATCGCTACCTAAATGCTAATTCACACCACCACCCTGCTCAACTACAATCAGTCCTGACAACACTGGTTTGTAGATCAAGAAGGATAGCCGACAAGGAGAATACAAGACAAGAATTAGCAACCCTTGCTCGAGTATTCGAACAAAATGGTTATGGCAGAGCAGCGATTAGGAAAGCGTTCCGACCACCAAAGACCAAAACGCAAGACGCAGAAGAGGAGAGACCTTGTGGCACGGCGTACCTGCCTTACATCCGAGGCACGACAGAGAAAATCGGAAGAATCCTTAGAAAATGTAACATCAGGACAACCTTTACCACGGATAGAATAATCCAGTCCATACTAAGGAATCCTAAAGAGTACATCCCTTTGGAAAACCAAGGAGTCTACGAGATACCGTGTCGGGATTGCGATAGCAGCTAGGTACATAGGCCACACCAACCGGAGAATAAAGGCACGCAAGGAGGAACATCAGAATTATGTTAAGAAGATGGAACACACTTCATCGCTAGTGCATCATATATGGGATACTTCGCACAAGATTGATTTCGACAACACCAAGAGCATTGCCAGCGTCGAACACAAAGACGCATGCATCATACGAGAAGCCATCGAAATCGTGAAACGTCCGAATTGTATGAACACCCGCGACGACACAAGCCGATTACCTGCATCGTGGTTACCAACGTTACTACAAGCAACGGCCGGCCATTCTCTGCGAACACCAGCCATCCGTTCTAGCAGTACAGCTCCCTCGATGCTAGTTGCCACAGTAATTGATAAACAACCTATTCAGTCAGCTGTACATCAAGTTGACAGTCCGTCGTGTTGCCGCATAACTAGAAGCCAAACCAGGACTATAAGGACTTGAAAATGACGAATGTGATTTCGTCGAAACGTCGTCCAACCCCAAACGCCATTCAAGATGTTCTTCAACCAGTTGAAGAAATCTTCAAATTTATTAAGCGGTATGACACCTTGAAATGTTTACCTTTAATACATATCAGCCGCGAAAACCTTCGTAATATATATATATATATATATATATATATATATATATATATATATATATATATATATATTGTAGAATCTAAGAGAGTAGTGCTGAAATATGCAATAACGAGAAATGGGGACAACTGGCCTGTAACAAGAGACTTTAATACAAACATATCTTAAGAATTTCATTCATTTCATCGAAGGTTTAAATGTTTAATGTGGATATTACCATTAATAGATAATATTAGCAGAGAACATATTTAAGTTACACTAGTATAAGATAATAATAGAGTTAGTACAAGTTATATTCAGTTTATGAAGGATTAGATTTTGTATTGTTATAATTTAAATATTACCATTATCAGAAAACATTAACATATAACATATCTAAGTTACACTAGTATAAGATAATAATAGAGTTAGAAAATGATGACCTAGTATAAATAAGAAGTAAACAATATTAACTATAAGAGAATACAATACGATTAAGCGATGTAATTACCAAAGCATGTACCTACTATCATTTATTGTAATGATGGAACATGTTGAAACTAAATGCATTATAAACAAAAAAAAAAACAAAGAAGTCCTACTTACCGGGTAATATAAAATCATCCTTCATAAAATGCTTACTGCAAACCTTCATATGGGCCGAAACGGGTTTCCCTATTTTTAGACGTATTCCCATGTTTTGCACAAATTTTTATTATTGCGGGGAAAACCGTGCATAGGAACATTGTCCGTGTAATAATTTTTATCTACGACCACTACTAAAAGTAGGCCTTTTAGCGCTAGCTTGTTTCACTAAAAGTGACGTTTTATAGTTTACCGTGTTTAAAGAAATCAGCTGTTTACTTTTAGCACATGTGCTAAAAGTGAAGCGAGGTTCAAAACTACAATTTCGAACTGCAAGTGAAGTTGTAAAGCTATTCTAGTTGCTTCTTGCGTTACAGGTAAAGCGTTTTTGAAATAATTAAAACGTTATGTAATGAATACAGTCATATGTGGAGTATCAATAATTACATTTCGTAACTCACCTTGACAGCACGGGCGTGGCCAAACAATCGCCAGCGGCGTAGGCTACTATTCATTATGACGCAGCGTCGCAGATGCGAAGCTTTCTTAAATCGATATTTATGGATTAATAACGGTAAAATTAAGGTCGTAGATAAAATATTGTATGCAACGCGTGCTAAAAGTCGTTTATGCGCGAGACATGAAAATTATGAAACGAAGCCAAAGGCTGAGTTTCATAATTTTCATGTCTCGCGCATAAAAGTCGACTTTTAGCACTTGTTGCATAAATAGCTATTACACTGCGACACACAACAGTAATTATTACTTTTATTCTTTTTGGTAGAACGGACGCCATTATGTATCCCGAAATGAATCATTTCGAACTTTAGGAGGCTCTGCGTGCAACAGTGTTGCCAGAGGTCCTCAACAAATTGTACCAAGCGGTATTATTACAATAATTAAAGGAAAAAAACATAACACTAAACACTATGTTTGTAGTATTAATGTTTATTTATAAAGCTGGTATGACACGATAATAAACTTCTGCGAAAATTTATTCTTTTCGCAAAAAATTAGTATCGTGTCATACCAGCTTAAGATTATATTTAGCCATTAATAAAGAGTTGCAATGACAAATTATTAAATGCGAATTCACGTAGTTACCAAATGTCTTTTCATTAGCTGAGTTTTTAAAAGTATTTAATTCGAACCAGAAGTCGGAAAATTCAAATTCTTTTAATTTCTTTTTTAGCTTTTCTGACAAATTGCATAATTCTCTTGCTTTACTTGCAGTTTTCCCTTCCTTGAGATTTGGTATTAAATAAGGATATTGTACGAAATAAATAAGATTGACGCCGGATTTTGTCTACCAATTTCGCTTTGGCTGGCTGATTTGCTAATTTATTTTTGAGAGTTTAGTCTAATACATGAGGATGAAAATGTACCAGAAATATTAAAAATGTACTTTTGTACAAACGATTTCAAAATGTACCAGACTGCTGTGCAACCGCCAATATTAAGAACCCTCCCACTGTAGCTACTGCACATAGGCTGCGAGTAGAAATGTTGGGACCTTGGAAATGTTCTGGATTATTATAGAGGTATGATGATATACTTTGTAATTTGGGGGGATTTCAATTTTATAGTTACGGCATTGTAGCAAAGAGAACTGTGTGGTGTTCACGAGTGTAAGTGACTCTAACTGCTTGAATTTTCACAGTTACAAACGCAAAATATTATGATAAAGAGTAATTACAATAACAATGAAAAGGATATTAACGTTTTCAAAAAAGTATTTTCCTGAACTCTACTGAGAAAAAAATAAAAAGTTGGTCCCAAAAAGTATAAATGGAAACCAAGCGATGTTTCCCAAAAAAAATGGTTCCCCTCGAATAATATTTTTTGTCGTCAACTCCAATAAGTTGCGAGAGGTAACCTATATATATTATTATGTTGTTTATGAATCGAAATAATTTATTGATATGCTACTTAGACATATATTATAAGGGTCCCGGGTGGTGTACCTCCAACAAGCGTCCACGTTCGATCAGTAGAGTTAAGAAACGCTTTTTCTGGTCAAAACTTGGATGGGAGTTCCACAGCTGCTTCTCTCGGCTCCTTGTGGTACGGCTGCCACGGAAATAGTTGGTCCCGGATGTCATAATAACATCATGAGAGTCATTAGTGGGGTTGGAAGTCCCCATAAAATGTACAGCAATGCCTATAATTGGCTCAACGGCTGTTGGCTCAGTACCAAAGTAAATAAATAAATAAAATAAAATAACAGCACAAAAACAAGAAGATAACTTTATGCGAACAAATAATGTATGCAAACTCACGTTTTCATAGATATATATACAGGTATTATTGATGGTTGGTGGGGAGGGGGGGAGGAGCTGGCTCTCCTCAGCCAAAAATTCTAGTTACGCGAATGAGCTCAACGCGTGGAAGCTTACAGGCCCATCAACGACACAGTTCTGACCCTTACCCTCAATACCGAGCCATACAAGCTGCATCCGATTCAGGTGTACAATGTACATGTCAACCACCGACGCAGACGATAAAGAAATAGAAGACTTCTCTGCTAGCCTAGAAGACACAATGGCAGCTATCTCGTGGTATTGATGGGAGACTTCAATGCGAAGGTTAGGACCACTACGACTACGACGGACAACCATCTGAGGGACACGGCGGGGCTCTAGGGGCTGGGAGCAGACTGATCCAGTTCACGAATGACAACAACCTGTCGATAATAAACATCATGTTGAAACATCACAAAAGCCGTCTCTAAACACGGACCTCGCCGAACGGGCGATATAAGAACCAAATTAATTTCATCGTTCTAGACAAAAGATGGAGAACCTTCATCCCCAATATTAAGACCAGACCCGGCCCTGAAAGTAGATCTGACCACCGCTTACTCTGGGTTCATCTCAAGATAAATTTGAGCAAACCAGCAAGCAAGGTAAAATCTAAGGAAATGAACGCTTCTCAGCCGGCCACCTTTCAGGAAGCTGTTTGAAATATGGGTTCACCCGACCTCGAGGGAAACTAATAAGATTCTAAAATTCAATAACACTTAAAACGCCAGCACTGGATGTCAAACAAAACCTTGTCACTAGTCGATACGCGAGTCGACATCGGATTCTTAATCATAGACCCCGAACAACAGAAACGGCTGCTGAAAGAAGTGAACACTGTGTTAAGTCATTTTGCTGTTTTAGAGGCTTAATTGCATTTCACGCCTTTAGGGCAACTTGTTGCTATGTCAAAACCATTTTCAATCTTTCCGCACATTTGTGTCGGGTCATTTTGGTATTTTAAATAGCCACCTAGGCTTTAGGGCAGCGTGCCCGTATGCTAGACCCTTTTAGTTCTTTATTTGGCTCCATCGCCCAATTCCAGAATCATGATTTCGCACATATTTGGCCCCAAACGCAGCATTTCTCGTCGGTTGGAACCCCCCTCTGATGGCGCTTTGGCAGCCGAGCGTATCGCTCGCAAGAATTCCGAATCTTCTAGAAAGCACGCCGTTGTGGCGTAATATCATGGTGCCGGCATTAATTTGTTTCATTCTATCGCCTTGCGATTGGCTGCCGAGGTTTAGTCACGTGGGGACGCGACCAAGGTGACCTGTGCCAGCGCTTCCCTCTGGGCATTCAACCGAGAGCCGTCGATCGAGTAAGAGGTCGGATAGTGTGTGAGTTCGTGCGGCGCTCTCGCCCTTGGCGGGGGCGTCAGCCTTTTTCCCGTCGAGTGCTGCTTCAGCACGTATGTGATATATGTTTTCGCCTTAAGTGGCAGTTGACCGCAGCCCGTTGCAGAGAACGCTTGTGTGGTGGTTGTGAGTGTGAGTTTCGAATTGTCTTCGGCGTAGCGTGGGTGTTTTTGAGCCCAGTTCCTGCTTCCGTAAGTAAGGGGTCGTGCCCCCTTCATCTCGACCTACGAGGATCTGTCCCGCAGAACGAAAGTGGCCCATTTTTCGTCGTCCCGTCGTACGCGTCCTGACGCGTCTCACGTCGCCATTGTGGCGGATGTGCACTCATCCCTATAGCCGTCGAACATCGAAGGTACCTGCCACCTAAGACTGCAGCTTGTCACAACTCAACTGTACCAGGCTCCCCAACCGCCTACATTATTAAGGTATGTGTCTTTGAACTGATTACCGCTGTGAACGCGAGCGAGCCGTCACATCTCTGGTGCCTACAGGCACTGTCGTCATATTTGTCCATGTCGCGAGTGCTAATTCGATCTTTGCTGTTCGCTGCATAAGGCGTCGCGCCAGCATACTTGTGCATTCATTCAGAATCGCAGACTGTCCATGTCGCGAGTGCTAATTTGATCTTTGCTGTTCGCTGCATAAGGCGTCGCGCCAGCATATTTGTACTCATTACTGCTCATTACTGTTCATTACTGTTCATTACTGTTCAACATCTGTCGCTAAGTTTAGAGCGCGCGCCAGCTGGTGTCCTTAGTTATAATCCATTTATAGATATAGTGCGACGCACTCTGCTGCCCCATTGTAAACCCGTTAGTCAATACATGATTTGTTAGCTAAGGGAACTATTGTTTTGTTTCGACTTGTGCATGTTCTGTTTTAGATAAGCGCCCCCTTCATTGTACTGATTATTGTGCGACGGAACGAGGGAGCTTTGAGCGTACAGGTGGGTGAGACAGCTGCGTAGTCGCGGTCGGATTGACACCTAATTACAATCCTTGCATAAGGCAATCCCGAAATTGTTATTCGACCTTGCATTTCTTGAGTAATCCTATCGGCGGAGTATTTTGCGTACTTCGCTCCCGTCTAACCGTCCAGGCCCGGTTAGCCGGGTTACGACAGACTTGGTGGCGCCCTCACAATTTCGACATACCCTATATATATATTATGCCACAACACGCTTGCCCAGAACGTATCGTGTGACTCACGCCCGACTCCCTGAGCGTTCCAGCCGTGGCCTATTAGCCTATTTCGAACCGATTTCAGGGCAATTGTGCCAGTTTTTCAGGACTGACTCCGTGGTGCGATGCTCACCTTGGGTGGGTGTCGTAAAGTTCTTTTAATACCGTAACAACTGACATTAAGCACTCTTGCAGAAAAGACAAAAACGTGCGCGGAGCTGGAGAGAACTGCTCCACAAAACTCTACAACAAGGTAAAGAATCAGGCTCGAGAGTTCAAACCCAAAGCACAAACTCTCAAGGACGATCAATGCAACGTCATTACGAACTCAAAAGACATAGACAAGACGTGGTGGAAATACTGCATCGGGATGTACAGCTACGAACCACAGCTCGTTCCAGGGGACCAGACGCAAGGTCACAAACCAGCGATCCTCGAAGAGGAAGTAGAATGCGTGGTAAAGAAGCTGCGCAATCAGAAAGCATCAGGCTCCGATGGGAACACCGCTGAAGTGCTGAAGAACATAAGTGAATTGGGAGTCGATATCCTTCACAGCCTATGCCAGAAAATATGGACGTTCAGCGAATTGCGCAAGCATCTTCACACCGCTAATCAAGAAGGGCTCCGCACCTGACTGCGGAAACTATCGAACGATTTCCTTCATCTCCCACGCCAGCAAAGTCATGCTTGCGGTACCAATTGAGGGGCTAAAGACCTTCCTCCTTCCGCACATACCGAACGAGCAAACGGGGTTCGTTTCAAGCAAAGGAGCCCTCGAACCGATTCTGAACGTTCGATAGCTTGTTGAGAGGACCAGAGAATTCAACATCAGGATGTTCATGTGTTTCGTGGACTATAAGAAAGCCTTCGACAAGGTGAAATAGTCGAAGCTTTGGAATATTCTCGTCGAAATAAAACCCTGTAAATTTTTAGAAACTATTGAGAAACTATTTTATATATTATGGTCACGTCAAACGAACAACTGCTGGGAGTGTAAAGTAAATTTACAATGTATGAGATAACAAGATTAACTACTTTATCAAGAATTCAAATTGATTTGATATCATATTTTAATTGGCCATAAGCGTAACTTCTCAATACAATGATTTAGCAAACGTTTACTACGCCGTCCTGTAAACTTAGTACTTTCGTTTTAATATTTATTGTTATTACTTTCAGAGCATACATATTTTATTTAAGCGTACCTAATTTTTACTGTGATTAAAATTGAAATTTATTAGGAATATCAAGCGAATGTATCTGTTTACTTCTATATTTTCTTTGCTGCAGCTATTTTAAGTATAATTGTTTATTTTTTAATTAAACCGCAGTCATGTTTTGATTAGTGATATCTGATATCTTTTGCAATTATAAATATAACCTCTTAACTCCATAAAGCCATTATCTTTATTAGGTGCAGAAATAAACATCTACCCGTCACGCTTGTTGCTTACTGCCACTTTCTTATCTCCTCAACTCCGAAAGGAGTAATTTATGACCATGCGAACAATTTATAAACATATATCGTAGCAAATTTATCTATGTGTGATTGATTATTTGTATTTACTCTAACGCGTCTAAAGCAGGTAGTGAAATACTCTAGGACGGAAATATTGAATAATCTACATTTTGTTTAAAATATTTCTTTGTGTTGCTTGCTACCCATTCTTGCTAAAGACTACTCTTCGACTACTCTTCTTCTCCCATTAGGCCTGTTCAATCTAACACCGATTCTAACTTCTGAGAAGTCTTTCTGGAGGCCTCTCTTTTTCTTTGTCACATCGAATTATTCTACAGTGTTCTTGCAAACACATTTTATTTTGTAGACGACAAAAGAGAGGATAAAAATTATATATTTAATTAGAGACGGTACATATTAAAAGCTGTATGGCATGTTTATAGTTAACGAAATAGAATTTGCATTTTTATTGAAGAAATGGAATATAATAACAAACAGATAAAACTGCAAACAAGGGAAAATGAGGCTAAAACCAGTTCAGGTTAAAGCCAAGAATGAAATATTGTTGGTTTCAAAACTATTTACCTACTTTTAAACTCTCTGTTAAATTTGTTATACTTCCACTGATCTTTGAATAACATATGCGCTTCTGTTAGGCAACAATTTAACTTTTTTTATTTCTTTTCGATTATTTTATTTTTAAAATTTGTTCTAAGACAAAAGCAGTCATTTTCTATCCACTTACAGGCCACAATTTTCTGTCATCTCATTTTTAGTAATTCAAAAAAGCTTTTATTGATACGATTATAACAATCAATTACATTGGGGTTTACAACATGGAGCATAGCTGCTCTTGAAGAACAGAGGTCAAGAAATAATTAATGCATTAATCCATAAAAAAAGATAGCGTACATAAATTGAATAATTTAAATATTTTTTAAATAATGTTAACTTTATTTTTAAAAAGGCTAAAAATGTTTTCCTTTGCCTTCCAAACAATATCTCAACGACAAATAAACTTCAGAGTAATTACTTGTCAGTAAGAAATATGACATTTTAGGCATTTTGATTATTCTCTCTCAGTTATTTATGTTTACTTATTTCAGCTACTCCGCAATCACAATAAATTAGAACTAACAGAAGAAAAAAGACACCATCTTACCGGAAAATTGTCCGTTTACGACATGTAACAAGCTTAAAGGCCTATTCAGACGGCGGTAGCGGCGCGGTAGCGGTGCGGTAGCGGCGCGGATTCTGGGCGGTTTTTAGACTAGTAGGTATTCATACTGAGCGCGGTAGTACGAAGTGAGTTTATTTGCAAGCGACGTTCAGAGGCGTGCAGGTTACAAGTCGATAATACGTTTTTTTTTTAATGTTTACAAGTAGTTCAGAGAGTTCCGATGAAGAGTGGCCGATTTGTCTGAAAATTGAGTCTGCCATTACTCCTAATTCTAAACAACTTTTCTTAATACTTTTTTGTTACCTCTTCTAATAAAGGTAGTTTACTCTTGGATTTTTTTTAAATTGATTTTAAAAACACCCTGTATATTAATAATTTGATTGGTTTTCTCAAAATCTTGGTTTGAGAACAAGCAGGAAAAATTCCTAGAATATTAACATCTAACTCGAAAATGTTTTGCCATTTATATATTATGTGAACCCAATCCGCGGACACACTATTATATATATATTATAAAGTAAAAACAATTACAAATATTGAACTCAAAATAATCATTTTTATTGGTGAATAAAGAATAACGTAAACACACACAATATTACATATTTTAATTTTTGGTTTAGAAATTAACTGTTAATAAATGGTTCAATCAAATTTATTTTTATGCGAGTTTCATTAGCATTGAAAAGCTAACTTCTTGAGACGTTTAAATGAAGTTTTTAAAGAGTTACTTATTTGATGAACTAATTAGGAGAATGCGATTAGATTGTACCTATAAAAAAATGCATATTTTATTCTTATCATTTTATAAGTTGATTTAATTGGTGAGAATTTAGCACTCTTATTTTTACATTTTAAATTAAATCAATCGTTGAGGAAACAGTTTATTTTAAAATTATGCTATTAGTAATAAATTTTTAATGAAATCGCGGTGCTGAGAATTATTTGAACCAACGGGATTTCATATTTGACAATTCGCAAAACAAATTATTTTCCACACTGTTAAATATTAATTACTAATAGCATAATTTTAAAATAAACTGTTTCGTCAATGATTTATTTAAAAATAAAAAATCTGGTGTGATACACTCACACAACTTCCTTTTACAGTGTTCTTATAATTAGTCAAAAATTTCATTTTTAATTTTTAGCCATTTGTCAAAAATTTTCAAGAATTACAAATACTACAAAAACGGTACAAAATAGAGTGTTAGTTGAAGAGACAAATTTTCTCTAGAATTTTAAGGTGAATTCAAAAATGTAATAATATACCGGGTGTTTTATTTAAAATGGGAGTTAATATAAAAAATAGCAAAAAAAACAAAAGAAACCCACTTTAGAAGTATTCAACTGGAAAATCACCTATTTCACATCAATACACATTAAAAATGTAGTAAAAATGTAAAGTTTAAAAAAAATCGTTAGAGCCGTTTTTGAAAAAATCGAAAAAAACTGAAAAATCACAAGAGTAAACACCTACTTCCGGTTATGCGATTTTCTTCAAAAGCTTGCTGTCTCATCTACATAGTACACAAAACTTATATATGAAGTTTCAATGCCATACCTCTTTTCGTTTTTGAGATATTCTGTTCACAGACACACACACAGACACACACACACACAGACAGACCAATGAAAAAAAATATGTTTTTTGGGATCAGGGGACTCTAAAACGTGAAGATCCGTTGAAAACTCAATTTCGAATTTTTGGGGTGAATCCAATACTTCCTTTATAGTAAAAGGAAGTAAAAAGGAAGTACTCATTCCGCTCCAATTAAATCAATTATACAATCATAAGGATAAAAATATACATTGTTTATCTGTAAAATCTAACCTCATTCTCCTATTTTTAGTTGATCAAATAATTAACTGTTTAAAAACTTGATGTAAACGTCTGAAGAAGTTAGTTTTTAAATGCAAACGCAACGCGAGCAAAAATTAATTTGATTGAACAATTTAACTGCAAGGTTAATTTCCAAACCCAAAATGTTTGGTTGCTCTTCCATGTTGTAGCACAATCACATCTGCCTGCAACTACGAACGGTACTGAACTGCATATTTCACTCTAAATGATGGTTGTGTTTTTATCTAACCGAGCGGTTTCTTCATAAAAATCGCTCCCCGATCACCAGCTTGTCACTACCTCTCCGCTTCCGCGCAGCTTGTTAGTGTGAATCACTAGCAGTCCAGTGAGACAAATGTCTCATTTAATAAAACAAAAAAGGAGATACTGACACTTCCGGTTTTCGAGAAATCACGTGATTTCTCGAAAACCGGAAGTGTCACGTGATTGAAATTCGGTTTCTGACCTGACATGACCATTCCAAACATATAACTTTAATAACTTTTTTCTCTATCTCTTACGGTTTGGCTGCTGAAACAGCGTCCCGGACGGACCAGCGTCCCGGGCGGACGGAAATCACGTGATTTCTCGAAAACCGGAAGTGTCACGTGATTGAAATTCGGTTCCTGATCTGACATGACCATTCCAAACATATAACTTTCATAACTTTTTTCTCTATCTCTTTCGGTTTGGCTGCTGAAACAGCGTCCCGGACAAAACAGCGTCCCAGACAGACAAGTCTATTAGATAAAGGATATCATTTAAAAACGTGCAGAGCGATTGCTGAGCGGTTTCGGGACCGCTCCGCTACCGCACCGCTACCGCCAGTCTGAATCTACCTTAAAGCGATCCGGTTGTTCGGCGGGATGAAAACGGGGGGAGGAGCGGGGGGGGGGTAGATTAAAATTAAAAGGAGCCCTGAAAGCTACGAGAGTACGGGAACCTTCTTAGGCGATGAGAAATGTGATCGGTACTTAACTCTAGTTGTGACTTACCAGGCGAAGTTCCACTTGAATATAAATCGGCATTGGTGGTAATCCAAGTCGGTAGTAAACCAATTCGGTGAAAGTTCTAATCGGATGTAAATTCACATCGTTGGTACTCCACGTCGGTAGTAACCCATATCCATTTTAGTTCACGTCGCTGGTAATTTTAGTCGGATCTAGATCCACATCGGTGGTTGCTAACGATGTATACCAGGCTGCCAAGAAATTAAAAATACAAGCATTTATTTGCCCAAAAATAATCGTATTGCTCTTTCTGTTCAAATTAAATCTTAAACCAAAAATTGCATTAAAATAGCGCACTCACTAGTTTACATTTTTTTCGTAAAGCTTGCGAACAGAAAAGCGCTATATCAGGGATCTTCCGACTCCTTAGAAAATTTTTAAATTATGTAATTATTAAACCTCTAAATACACAACTTGCGTCGAAGATTGTACTTCATGTGTACACACAAAAACATCCATCCTTCCATGTACAAACATTTCTATAGACCACGTTTTAGAAATCGTTGAAACTGCGTACTTCCGTGAATATTTAAATTTTTTAAAAACAATAACATAGCTAATATTAATTATTTACAATTAAATCCTTATTTTTTCCATTCCTGTTATCTCAATAATTAGTTGGTAGATGCATCATACGTCGGGCAGTTTGATAATTACCATATTACGCAACATTTGAATATAGTCTTACCTTACACTATATGTTTTTTAACTTATTTCCGCTACTGCCTACTTTACACTCCCACAACCATTCTTCGCAAAAATTCCTATACGTGAGAACAATAGGCAACCAGCGTGTTTTAATCTGACGAGCGCATCAAGTGATATCAAAGCGATTTATAAAATTGCACGAACTTCTCGGGCACATTATGTTCGTGTCCGCGAGCAGGCATCCCACATCCTTAATCAGTTTGGATTAAGGAGATTGAATCTTGCACGGTCACCTGGGAGACCTTTAGTGATTTGATCGATTCCGAACGCATTATAGCTAATCCATTTAGAAAATTTCACTTTTTACGGAGAAGACATAGAAGTGTCCGTGAAAGCAAGCCGGCAAACTATTTCATCATTTCATTATCCTGTAAAGAGGCGCTGAAGCCGCACGATCTGGAAGTTTAAAAAGTGCTTGAACTTATTGTGTTCTGCATTTATTTCGGTAAGTGCTCAATATTTTTAATAGTTATAAGGCGGGCACAATCTACGAAATCCAATGCTAATTACCAGACATTCAAATATGGCTTTTCCTAATTATTTTACATTACATAATGCTCTAATTGGTGTACGTTGGGATTTTTTTATTGACTCGGTTAAAAAATACTTTTAAAAATATCAAGTCAGTCTTAACCAGGAACTGTTAAAATTTGACAGGTGGCTGAAAAACCTAGTTGAAAACGAGCGATTTAAAAGAAACGTGCATCGCCTACAAACATTAATTTTGATTTTGTTTAAATATTTACTTATTTTAATTTTTGGGAAATAAAAAATGCTGCAATTACACAAATTGGCTCACCTTATAGAACTTAAATGAAATTTTGCTGCAAAATCATTACGGAAGCCAGTATTTTAACGCTTTGAAATTAGCAGGGAATTTGATATGTTGCGTCGGTCAATACAAAAATGTATTATTTTTATTATTACGTACTACAGATGGTTGGTACGTTAAAACTCTAAAATATTTTTTTGAGATGGATAGCTGTTCTTTCATATTTTGTCGGTTCCATTAGGTTTCTAATTATGTATTAACTTCCTATGAATGAAACTATTAACAGAAAATATATTTGTTACAAACTTCACCGCACTTTGTAATCAAATTTAACAATACAAGATTTACCACTTATCAGAAATTAATGGTTTTAGCCATACATAAATAATATTGTAAGTTAACAACAAACATTTGTAATGAAAAGAGCAAGATTTGGATATGCTAATCAGTTATCACTCCACATTTTTGCTGTTTAGTATTGTTAAGTTCAGTACAAAGTAAACTTGTACATTTGATTTATTAATAAGACTATCAATACGATTTTATAAATAAACTAATATATAAGCCTTTATCCTTCAGGCGTACCTAATACTGTATGTTTGTAAATTGCGCGCGATAGCTTGGCCACAAATATCGTTTATCTAACAGATACACATATTTATTTCAAATGTCTACTTGTAAAAGCGGTATCCCAATTTTTTCTCGTGCTTTCCACGGGTTTGATTTTAAAAGTTAATTTAGAGCTTAGAAAGATGATTGAACCACTTAAACCATAGGTTACACAGTAGCAAGAAATCCCTGCTGAGTGAAAACATGTATGTACAATAACCCCTATTCTATTTCATTCCCTGTAATTCAACCCCCATGTATGCCTTTGGTAACGATTGACTCTAAGTGCTGTTCCTATAGTATGGACTAAGTATTTAAAATTTCGAAGTATCTACGTCTTCTCGAAAGAGTCGAAACGTGAATAGCTGACTCTTCTTAAGGCCGCCATATTAGATCCGCCATGTTGAATTTTTAGGTTTGGGATTTTCTCATCAACCTTAGGTCCCAAGGAACGTTTGTTCGGAATTTCAGATTTTTAGGTAATCGGGAAGAGCAAAAAAAAGTGACTCACGTCACCCCTTATAATTCAACCCACATACAGTGTGTCCCAGGATTGATGTTACAAGTGGTGAAATGGACTAAACATTTTTAAATTTTATTTTAAGGTTCTGAAATTCTGTCCTGCTTGGTTTGAAAAAAAAATTAAAAATATTTTCACATTTTGAAAAACAAGTAGGCCTTGACAGGGAAGCGAAAACTATTTAATTTTCGGGTAAACTGCCCTTTTTGTTAATGATACGGCAAACTGTTATTAGGAAGAGTTATTCAGAATGATAAATTATGATCCCATACAAAATTTTTGAAATACCTGTCGATTTAGAAAAAACCGTTATTTTTTAGATTAAACAATAGAAATTAGAAATGACGGTTTCATATAAAAAGGTAGTTCTTTCTGAAATTTTGTATAAGGCCATAGCTTCTCATTCTGAACAACTTTTTTTAATAAAATTTTGCCATATCATGAACAAAAAAAGTAGTTTACCTGAAAATAAAACACAATTTATATTGTTCTCTGAATGTCTTTTTTGGCAGTGGTCTATTATGATATGTTTTAGAGGACTTTTATTAGTCCTTCCCAGGGCTCACCAGGAACACCTGAGGACGGGAGTAGATCAAAACTCCCGAAACGTCGTGTGATATACACCCTAGACAGTGGAAAAGTCCGACAAAACATCACAATTTATATTGTTTAATCTAAAAAATAACGTTTTTTAAGTCGAAAATTTGTATAGGTCCATAAATTATCATTCTCAACAACTTTTCCTAATAAAATTTTGCCGTATCATAAACAAAAACGGTAGTTTACCAGAAAATAAAATAGTTTTCGCTTTCCTGTCAAGGCCAACTTGTTTTTTCAAAAACTTAAAATATTCTTAAAATTCTCTTCAGATGAAGCAGGACCGAATCCCAGAACTTTAAAATAAAATTCAAAAATTTTTAGTCTAACTCACCTCTTGTAACATCAATCCTGGGATACGCTGCATATTATTTTGGTAATTTTTGACTGTAAAGTGTATTTCTGTGATATGGACTCCCATAGTAATTGCAACTTTCTTCGTCTTTTGGATAGAGTCGAAACATAAAAAGCTGACGATGTTAAGGCCGCCATATTCAATTTTTCGCATTTAAAATTTTTTGCATCATTCTTAGCTTCCCAGAAACGTTTGTTCCACATTTCAAGTTTGTAGGTAATCGAAAAGTGCAACAGACGCGACTGAATTTTATATACAGGGTATTTCTTAAGTACGTGTAGAAGGTTGACATTTTCTTTTACTTATTCTCTTACAAAAAGTTTCGATCAATATGGATCCTCAAGTGTTGATCTTGAGAAAAAAAAATCATAAATTTTGTTAATTTTTAAATCGCTTTCTAATATTAATTAGAAATTTCGTGTGCGTGCATGCGGATGAAGATACGTCGGCTAATAAGTGTTTAATTCGACTTAAATGGCTAACTACAGTAACGAAGAATATGTAGATATGATTATTATGTATAGACGTCCTGAAGAAAACGCTGTACGTGCAAGATATATGTATTCGGAAAGATTTCCAGATCGTCAATCGCCTTCCGAAAATACTTTTCTTCGAGTAGTTCAACGCGGAAGAAAGACTGGAAATTTACAGCATGAAAGATCATGGTGGCCGCCGACCAAATCAAATGTCCCACCGCGTTGGAGTTTTTCCATCTTTTGTTTGGCGCACATTGAGCAGCAATGGTTTGTACCCCTATCATTTGCCAAAGGTACAAGGACTGAGTCCTACGTATTATCTGCTACGGCGGCAGTTTTGGCTGCTAAATCGCACTAATAGGAATGCAGAATTTCCAAGACATGTACTGGTGACGGATGACCGATGTCCTACTATGAATCGTGTTCTCAACCTCCACAATTCTCACACATGGGCTGATCAAAATCCGCACGCGATTCTCCAAAGTATCATTCAGCAGCGTTTATCGTGAATCTGTAGGCTGGTATTTTGAACAACACCTTAATATAGCTTTACGAATTACCAGCACGCCTTAATGGCCATTCTTATTTGCAGTTATTACAAGAATTTTTGCCAGAGCCCTTCGAAGATGTTTCTTTGGATGTGCGCCGTACCATGTGGTTTATACATGATGGATGTGCTTCACATTTTAGTCATGCTCTACGAGATTACCTTGATACCATCTTTCCGCAATGATGGATCGGCAGGTTGGATTCATTTCATGGTCCCCACGCAGTCCAGATCTCAACCCAGTGGACTTTTCCTTATGTGATTTTATGAAAGAATTGGTATATGCCACCGAAGTTGATACAATCGACGAATTGCGCAGTCGCATCAACGCTATGGAGCAGTTACGCCAACAATTTCCAAGTGTATCGGAAAACTGGATTCGTGTGTTGAAATGCAGGGTCAGCATTTCGAACACCTAATGTGAATGTTTTTGTTATGGAGAATTGTTTGTAACTTATTTAAAAATAAAATTGGAATTCATAAAATACCGTGTTTGTTATTTTAAAAAGTATCTTATTTTTACTGTAGGTTTTCTGTATAATTTAAAAGTATTAAATAAGTTGGCATTAATTTACAAGATCTTTTAACTGATGTTATTTTTATGTTATTGGATTTTGGCCAAGTTTATTAAAATAATAAATTTATTTTGTTCCTCCGTACGTTATGAAACACCCTGTATCATTTATTTAATAATAAATTCCATTAAGTCATTATGAGTGTCAAGACTATCACAAGATTAACGGAAATGAAAATCTAAACAGGCTACCGCTTAGCTCGAGTTATCATCATTCGGGTTGTTTTTATTTGAAGCGACTCTTTTAAAGTCAACAATCTGTAATTGTTTTACGATTAAATGGTAAGTTTTCTAACCTTTTTTTTGCATACTATACCCCAATTTTATTGATAAAGTGACCAATCAAATGCTTGCATTTCTGTGAATTCGGCCAACAACCGCATTTCTTACGCTAGGTACATGAAAATCAGCAGAAAAGTAATGTAACGTCAATATTTATGGCAGATAAATGTCAAAATAAACATTCTTATTTCATTAAACTGTCCTCCAAATACAACTCTTGCTCTGAATTTTAGTTCAATATTCCGTCATTAGTCGTTGCTGCTTTTTGAGGAAAATAATCAGGAGCACTGTTTTCATCACAGTAGCAACTCGAATTCAGAATGAAATTATTGTCGGCAAAGTTCAAATCACTTATTGTATTATATATGGAAATATAATAGATGTGACGTACTAGTGCCAAGAAATGTATAAAAAAAGGTGTTTTTCCTGTTTGGTAATAATGTCGGGAATATAAAAGAAACCGCTTTATGCAACATAATTATTAAACCTCACAACTTTAAAATATGTAAACCACTTGTCGCAAACTGATCACAATTTGAATAAAATAAGTAAACTGGTTCGAGAAAACCAATTTATTTGTAAAACTAATAGAGTCGGTATATCACATGGTAATAATTGGTTTGAAAGTAAAAGAACATCCTCAAACAGTTTTTGGGCTATCGAGTACTAGACACTTGGAGTCGGCGGTGCATGACCGTGGCATCCTAAAAAGTCCAAATTTGATAAAGTCTATAACCGTCTTTCCTGTTTATCCTGTTGAAATATTTTTCAATTTCCACAGCTATCATTCGTGACAGATGGTGAGATTGTCTGACAAGTGCTCTGGTGCTTAAATTTTAAATTGTGTCCATTTGCACAAGCATGCTGCGCAATGTCCGATTTTGTGATGTGTTTATGTTTGCCATTGTCTTTATGTTTTTGAAGCCTTAAATCAATAGAACCAGTGCAGATGCAAGAGAAAAGACACCGTCTTTAAAATTGTCACTTTGTCATTTACTAATCTGAAACAGTTAGTTAAATTTATTGAAATATTATAGACTATTCAACACTATAACATATAAGCCAATCACATTGCAGACATTTGCCTTTTTCAACCAATAACAGCAGTATATCACTGAATATTGGGTACCATGCAAAATATTCACAAAACAATGTACGTACTCAAAAAATAAACCGCCTTTGTTCTGTCCTTAGTGATATCGCTAGGTTCCGTAACACTAAACCCCAACAAACTGTGTAGCTTGTTTTAAAATTTTTAAAATGCTATGTTTTGGAAGTATTCCGCTGAATTTAATTGAGAATAAATAATTATATTAATTGTTGGATTATTTTTCAATAAAGTTAATCGTTATGTATTAATATTGTTAAATAGTCGTTCCAAATACCACTCGAAGTGGATATATATTTTTTAAATATTTTGCCATCTCCATAGAAATTATTGCAAATTTCACTCAACAAAATCACATTTAAATGATGTGATTTTGTATCGTGAAATTTAAACGCAATAATTTAAATGGAAACGACAAAATATTTGTCAAAAATATATCCACTGCTTGTGGTATTACCCTTGAAAACATCGTTTTACAAAAATCATTGTTGCAGTTGATATTTTTGTGTGCATTTACTTAAGTCAGTAGCAGCTGATATTTTGCTTAATTATTTTACGCTTTCTCGCTCGTTAGTTCTTCTTGGCCTTTATTTTCTTTCATTCTAACCTTACGTGGTCTCTATTGTCTTCTTCTAGTCTTATGTTTGATTTGCAACCATACGGATTTTTTTCCACTGATGTGGTTACCACGCAGCTAGTTATTATTATTTTCATCATTTGCATCAATTTAGTTAATTTGCAACTGCCATAAATTTGGAACTTTTTGTGGACATTGGCATATTTATGTATACTTAGATATCATTATTTATATGTATTATCTTAAAGCAAAATAGAATTGGTCAATACAAACCGTTAGATATAGCGATCGTAGATTATTTTTCATCGTTTACAATTATCTACATCTTTTATTATGCTATTCATGATTATGTTGAAGAGCATCGATCTCAACGGGTCTCCTCATGCTTTTACCTTTTGGAAAAAATTTAGCAGACACCCATTTAATGTATAAACTTGTAGGTACAACTATGCTAATCCAAAGAAACGTATAAAAAATTATAAAGTATACTTCTTCATAGTCACTTACGATATAAATATTGTTTTGAAACTTCCATTCAAAAGTGTTAACTGTAATCAGAAACAAATTCTCTTGAGCCGAAGCCCCAATTTTTTTACAGAATGTTTGTGCATGACACTTTTATAATTAACTGAACTAACGAATTAATTATCAAAAATATTTTCAACAACATCTTAAGCGGCGCGTTTAAAAGCAAACTGTTTTTATGAATAAGGGCCTGTAAAATATCACAGCACAAAACCGACGAGATTATATAATTAGGAAATGTTTCTCATAAAAGTGACGATATCGACTTTGCAATTTGTAAATATATCCTCCTTCCCATAATATAACAACATTTCATTATAAATCATTTTTATACCAATAAGAAGGTTGTTAATTACTTACGATACTTGTACTTATAGACATTTTAATGAATGACAACGGTAATGAACATAACAATAGCAGGAAATGAAAAAGCCGACAAAAGAGCGAAAGAAGCACACACCACCGAACTACTTAACGTCCAAATTCCTTCATCTGATTATAAAATCATCATCAAGAAAAACTAATCAACAAATGGAAAGAAAAATGGAAAGAAACCACAAATAACAAACTGCGTAAAATAAAAGAAGACGTAGACAAGTGGCAATCAAACAGAAACCGAAGGGAACAAATAATTATGGCACGACTTAGTATAGGACATACAACATTAACCCATGACTACCTCATCAAAAAATGGAACCAACGCTTTGCGAGACCTGTAATACACCTCTAACTGTTGAACATGTCATACTACAATGTCCAAAATTTAACCAACACCGACATAAAAACAATATTTGTCCAAACCTTAAAGAAGCGCATGAAAACGACGAACGCAAAACAGACAACGTACTGAAATTCCTCAAGGACACTGGTTTATTATTATACAAAATATAAAAGAATGTTATATAATATATTAATTATAATCTAATTGTGTATAGTATAGGGTGCTAATAATCTATGTAATTGAAGCACCCAGTAAATCCTTAATTTAAAAAAAAGTAATGAAATGTTTTCCAAATTTATTAAAACTCTAATGCCTAACATTACTTTAATTTTGGAAAATACATAAATTAGTTAATAATTGCTGATTTATGCCTCTATAAATGTTAACTGACCGAGCGGAGCTACGGCTTTAGAAACGACTGGTCGAAAATTCATTGCACACTGCGGCGAAAGCTATAGATGGATTTTCATGAAAATTGACAGAGATGTTGTATAAAACTGGAGCTATGTCAAAATACTTTAGTTCAACTGTGTTGCAGCGTTCGTTGTCAGTAGGCCAAAATATCCCAAAAAAGTAAAAAAAAACGACAACAAATACTTCTTCTGAAAAATTGCTTTATCGATTTTGATCGTTTCCACAGACATTTCCTTCTTACTCATAAGCGTGGCGCTATGGCGTCCACTATCTACCTAAAAATTCCAGGAATCTGGCGGGGGGTTACACGTTTCATACAGACAACTTTCCATAAAAATTTACTTAGATGTTACATGAAGCTTTAGAACGATGATGAAACCAAACTTTGGTTTCACTGAGATGCACCGTTAGTCCTAAATACCTTCCCCCTCCCAAAACCGCAAAAATAAAAAAATCTCAAAAATTACTATAACAATTTTTATCATATGCAAGACGACATATTTGTCTTATTCATGTAATACCCCATAGTCAATATTGTAATGGTATGATGCTTACAGCCATTCTGATTGCATTGCAAAGGTACGGATAATAAAGAAAGGTTCAAATAGGTCCAGAATTAGTATTATATTTATTGCAACAGTAAGTCACTAGTAAACATCGATAATTACATAAGACATGATTAGAAATAACTGTAATTTAATTAACAGAGACTAGTATTTGAATGAAACAGTATCGGCAGGGTTGCATTCATCTTATTTTTAATGATTTGTGCTCGGTGTGGCAAATGCATCTAATTTATGATAACCGACAGGTTAATAGTGTAGTCAGAACAGAATATTACTTAAGTACATAAATGTTTCGAAGCGTTACAAAAGTTTTATGAAGCGTTCTGTAGTCATATCATTATGCCAACAATCGATAATGCAGCTGGAGGGTTACAAAGCAGTGTAAGGAAGCACAGCAATGCAAAGAGCATGTGAAAAGCAACCTAAAAATAATAGAATACTACAATACAGTGCTAAATAACTTGTGAACCAGTGTTTATAAATTAAAAGCGCATAAAAGCAATCAGAAGTGCGGCTAAAGTGCTCCGGAATAACATTTAGCAAAAGCAATTTAGTATATAAGGAAAAACATTGTAAAAACTTACTTGAAACAATTGTTAACTTGTTTCTACGATACCTAGATGTTCAATTATTATTGTTTATTGTGAAAACCAAACTAGAAGCTGCTTATAATATTGGCTCCCAGTTTTGATTTGAATTCCTACATTAAAAGTTTCTAATTTGTCCCAACTGTTGGGTTTTATTTATTTGCCAGTGAGCAGAGCCCAGTTGTGCATAATTTCATAAATTTCCAAAGTGCAGTTCTAGAGGAAATTGATGCTGAAGCTTCGCCCATTTGTGTTCGACTTCGAAGCGATTTTTTGACAAGTTGTGGTGCTGCGGCAAGCAGATAGCAGTGTGGAGAGTATAGAGGGGCCCTTGTTTGTAGCATACAACAATGTAGCAGCAGTTAAAGGCGTTCCAGAAGCATGGTACGACGTTGGTGTTCTTTGAAAACGTGATCCGCCTCCCAGGTCAACCTTTGAAGTCCGATTCATGAAGACTGGAAGCCGATAGGAGTAAACAGCAACGTGCAGCATCTAGGAAAGGCTTCGTTGGTGGTCCAGAAGCATGAAGCGTTCCAGAAGAAAATTACAAGCTTAGCATCACTTGATTTTGCAGTGGACAGACATGGATTCGTAAATCAGGAAATAAAACAGTTGCCAGTTAGCGTCACCTATGACGTAGAAGAAAAACAAATACAGGTTAGCTAAACAACTTGATTCGTTAAATTGCATTGGTATTGTTTACCCGAGGCGTATTTATTAATGGCTGGTCGATTTGCGTTCAAATTGCGCTGGATTTTTGTCTGTCCGATCAGCTCTGTTTTCCGTCAATCTTTAAGGTTAACTGTCACTCGCTTAAAATGCGCATTTGCTATACCAGGATACATTTTATACTGTGTGTTACAACCCAATCCTTTGGTATTGGAGTTCTCAAAAGCTAGCCGGCGCATTAATTTCATTTATTTGCCAATAATTAAAATATATAGGGGCAGCATACCATTTAGTAGTGCAAATATAATTAAACAAATCATAATTTTTAATTAACCCTGATAGAAGCAATTATTCAGATTAAAACTGTATAGTAATTGTGGTAATACTTATTTTATTTATTCAAATTTGTGATTAGAACATAGTTACCCCCCAACAAAAAGTGAGGAATAATAATATTACTACAGTATCTACTTATCTACCGCGGCTCGAATACGCTCAGGGAGATGGGCGTGGTTCTAAGCGGTACACCACAGGGCAAGCGTGTTGGTATGTATAGGATGTCACAATATAAATTGGCGCCACAAGATTTGATCGGGGTCAACCCACGCTTAACTGAACCTTGAAAGCCAAACGGGGCAGAAATACTGAAATACTGACTCTGGGGTAGTAGTAGTAGTAGTTGTGGGGAAACCAAAGTCTAGCAAGTAGGCCAACCATAGGCCCTTTTTGCCAACCCCATGCCATCCCCTCAACCGCCTTCATTATCGTCCTCTTCGATGGGCTCTTCTCCCTGCTTAAACCTTCCTGATTTTCTAATGAAGATAAGAATTTCGGCCCAGGATAGGGAGTTCAACTCTTCCATTCGAAGCGTAGGTGCTCCAAAGGTTCTATACCTCAGTCGCTGGTACGCTTCGCATTCTCCCAAGTAGTGAAAGGACGTTTCCTCGTCCCTCCCACATTTTGGGCAGATGGTATCTTCCTCTACTCCTATCAGTGTTAGGTGTCTCTTTAGTTTACAGTGGCCTGTCAAGATCCCTATCAAAAGATTTGTGGTTCTTCGGCTCATTTCCATTAGCCAGATCGATTTCTTTGAATCAAATCCCGCTATGTGGTACTTTGCCTGACGACAGCCCCTGCATCCTTTCCACTTTTTCTCGCTGGTCTTGTAGGCCCACCCGGTTAGGGCTGCTGAGACCTGCTGCCTTGTTATACCCAAAAAAGGTTCCCCGGCTCCGAGTTTGGCTAGTTCGTCAGCCTTCTCGTTGCCTTGGACCCCCGTGTGTCCCGGGACCCAGATGAGCTCGACGTCCTTTTCCCTTGCCAATTCGGCTAAAGCATCTCCACATTCCTGGACAAGAGCTGATCTTGTCCTGGCCGAAAAGATTGCTTTTAGTGCGGCTTGGCTGTCGGAGCAAATATAAATTTTTTGCTCTGGGGATATCCTAACCTCGTTCTTTGTTGCCATCGATAGGATGGCATAAACTTCTGCTTGGTATACCGTGGTGAATCTTCCTAAAACATAGCTTTCTTGCACTCCCCGGCCTTCCATATAAATTCCTGCTGCAGAGGATTGCCTTTCCGCCACTCGAGAACCATCCGTGTAGCATATCAAGGCATTCGACTGGAACTTAACCCTTTTTTGCTCCCACTGTTCCCTTGTTGGGATAGTGAGAGAGAATCCTTTTTCTAACCTTAGCCGGTCCTCTGCTTCGGTTACCCTGTAGGCTGATAGAGGTATTTCTCTAGCAGCCATGTCGGCGATCCTAGCATGGCCCGTGCGAACTCCCTGGTCATTCCATAGCCCCGTATCCCGCATTCTGAGGTGGGTAGCCATGGCCTCTCTCTTTATCCAAGTGTCGAGGCCCGGGAGTCCCAATATTACCTCCAGTGCGGCTGTTGGGGTTGTCCTCATTGCCCCTGTAAATCCGAGACAGGCTAGTCGTTGGACCTTTGCCAATCTTACCGAAATACTGGGGCGCTCTACACTAGGCCACCAGACCACTGAGCCGTACTGAACTCTTGGCCTTACTACCAATGTGTAGAGCCAGTGCAGAATCTTGGGGTTTATCCCCCAGTTCTTGCCTATAGCTCTGCGCAACTGCCATAAGGTCGTTGTCGACTCTGAGGCACAACAGCGTAGCGACAGCTCGTCGACCTACCTGCAACACTCAAGAACCGCTCCCCAGGGCTCACCTTACATCGATCTTGACATAAAAACAGGATCACTTTGTAAATAAACATGCACACGTACCAGGGATAGTTAATAATACAGAACTTATATACATTAAATGTGTGTCGTGTTTTTTAACCTACTATTAAAAAACACGAAAGTATACATTTAGTACAGCGTAATTGTGTACATTGTTCGCAATTCGACCTAATACACATCGCATAATGCAGACGTTGTCGAATGCTTGCTGTAGTAATATGTAATATGACCTAGTGCGTTTGATAAACTGCAGAGTCTTTGTTTACAAACACTTAATTGGCACGCTCACTTACTTGCATGCACTTTTGGGTTTACACAATTTTAGTTCGTTTACACTTTTTATGTTAAATTCATGATCAAAGATTATAAGGAGACAACAAATATTCAAAAAAGAAGGAATATAATAGTCAAATATCAAAAATTCATCTATTTATTAGTACAGGAATATATTTTTTGCTTGTTTGTTTGTAATGGACAATGTCGAGGCATATGGTCAAAGTCCTACTTAGAATTTGGCCGAGACTAAGGAGTTCTAACCTTAGCAAGGGATCTTTATATGCTACGCATCGTAGTAATGAGATCCACTGCTTTACATCACTTCCGAATGTTGGCATTCTGTAGAGGTTTTCATCCGCTTTTTTTATTTTTAAAAACCTCACCGGAACCGGGGATCGAACTCGCGACTCTTAGATCAGTAGTCTGAATGCTTAACTACTAAGCTACGAAGCCCGGTCCAGAAATATATTACTAACGTTGTAAGACATAAATGACGCTGGCTCTGAATAAAAGACCTCAATCAACGCTCAGGCAAAAATGCAAATTAAATTGACTCACGGATACGGTCGTCGAAAAATCCTTCGCGAATGCAACTGTTTCATATACAGAATTAATAATTTTGTTAGTCGTAATCAACACAAAATCTTAGCTATAATCGCGGAATAATGCATATCACTGGTTATATAATCATATTACTCCGTTTACTAGTCCTGTTACACATAAAACATAATATAAAATCGAAAAGCTTATATGACTAAAAAATGGTAAGATTTATATGAATGTAAAGTTCAATCGGAAATTCCTGATGTTGAGCGTCACCCATAAAAATGATGACGTTGAAGAGTGTCGAATCTATAGCAAACTCAGATGCTTTCGAATCGTAATAGTGTTTTGATGTGCAATCTATGTTGAAAAATAAAATGTTACTTCAATTCCCTGGTTTTCTAAGGTTAAGTAGATTACATAAAAATTTCCCATTGTATCAACGCTTATAAACGTTAAATTGGTTATTCCTTTCTTTTAAAAATATATTAGGAAGGAAAAGACAAGAAGTTTTTCTTACATTCAAAATTTTTGAAAGCAGAAGAAGAGTTGATATGAATTATTCTACTTCTTTTAAAATTCTTTCCAGAATATGGTTTGTCACACTTAATTTTACTTATTTTGTTCATTAGATTTTCAATTAAATGATTAGCGATCGATTTACTTATTTTGGATAAATGTTATTGTGGATTTAAACAGGCCTAATATAAGAGGAAGAAATATAAGATGTCATCAATTTATACCCAATAATGCATTCTATTATTTTACTACTGTCAAAGTTACCAAGGCGATCTATAAATTAAGCGATTCTGATTATTTCATCACTTGTTTCGGGTCTCCCCATGTGGCTTTAGAAAATATTTAAATAACTTAAGAAACTTATTACTCGCAGAAAATATATTAATCAGTTAGAATTTTCCAGAATTATTAGAAGCTACAAATTTGGAAATAATTTATTAATATCGGAGATAGTATTCTTGTGTTGCAGTTGTACGAATACTTTAGTAACTGTTTACATATTCCGCATTGTAGGTAGCTGGATAATTAATAACAGTAATAAATCGACCCTATAAACTCGTTCAAAGTGAGAGTTTTCGAAATAACATTTAGGAATTTTATCATAAATGATATTTTGTACAAATCAATTATTTCACATTAAAACAAAAAAAAAGAAACACATATCATTTTTAATAGCTTATGAAAAATTTAAATAATAAATAAATTGTAATTGTGTGGAAAACCAATGTCAATATTTATAGTCTCAATATATTTCACACGTTTATGAAGACAATAATAATTGTGAATCGCAGTAAAATATTCGGACTTAAATAGTGATTTAGTTTTATGTAAAATACGGTATAACCATCCGTGTAATATCAATGCCCAGGAGTTTTATTTTAGATAGATTATATTACCTGCGTTTTTTATTTTTCATGGGTTTTTATTATCTAAACAGCCAGTTTTAAAGAAAAGAATTTATATGGAAAAGCATTAACCAATAACAAATATAGAGAGAAACACATTGTATATCACTGAAATTAGAAAACCAAATGCGACTCTGTGCTATAAAACAATGCGATGACTATAAAAAAAGACGAACTTGATAAGGATTTAAAATAGTTCGATACATCACAGAAGTTTTTAGGCGTCTTATGAAATATAAAAAGTTGCCGGGAGCACTTACAAAGTTTTTTGAAAAATTTACAAATTGTAAGAAAACTAATATGAACAACGAACTAAAATCCTCCGTTTAGGAACGTTGATTACTGATTACGTCTAGGACTTGATCCTAATTTAATTCATATATCTTAAGATAAGCGAAATCCCGCTGCATAAGTGAGTAATTACTCATCATCTGAAAACGGTTAGTTTCATTTCCCTTTTCCTGTTCTTTAATGTTGGTCAGCATTAACTTCTGTAACTTTTCCATAATTTCAAATTAATCTTAAAATAAGCTAATGTGTAGAAAATCGAGCACCCGAGTCTTCGGTATTAGCATCGCATTGTCAATTTAGCTGAAAAAACTATGAACCTTGATTAAGCGGTAAGGTCAATTGCAGTTCCAAGAGTGGGTTTAAGTAATGCCTGCTAATTAGATATGAACGGTAGCTCTCGACGTCGATTAAATGGTGGAAGCAATGATTACGTGGAACGGCAATCATTAAGAATTCTTGCATGTACCTAATTGTCCATTAAGTAATTTATTTAGATTTATTTGACGACTAACTCTCATAATTTCATATACATATATATGTAGAAACACGTGGATCTATAAATTAATATCAGGAATTTGAGTAATTTGTCCATTAATATTATTTGCATAACAACTACTGGTATGAACGAACGTATGTGTATTCAAAGTTCAAGTAATATAGTGTATCTACAACTGTCAAAGAATAAGTGCATTATATATCCAACTCTAAATAAATGCAAATGGTTCATATTACACTATTCGAATATAAAATTTCATATTCTACAGGATATTTTTTTTCATTAGTGGGCTACATCGTCAATAAATGACATTAAAGTCGAGGTTAGCAGGTTAGCTTTTGCGTCAGTTTTAACACGGACTGACCCAAAACCTAACCTACTAACCTCGAAGTTGACATAGAGTTACAGTGTCACCAACTATATACATAGTTGTAGATAAAATAGTGTATTTGACACGCATATAATGGCTGTATTACACTTGGATGATTACAACACTCGCCTTCGGCTCGTGCGTAAACTCCATCCTCGTGTAATAAAGCCTACATTATATGCTTGTTAAATAATAGTATATTATTATATGAGCGATTGTGACAGCCATTATTCACGAAGATGACATTTGAGCCACAAGCCGAAGGAGCGTGGCTCAGGTCATCTGAGTGAATAATGACCATAATCGCGAATGAGTTTTGTGTTCATATTTCCGAATTATGACATTTGTGACAGCTGTTAACGGAAAAAGTAATTTGATAATAAGAATGAATTTTGTGATTGGCTACAACCTATTGATTAATAAAAATATAATTTTAATGAATTTTGTGATTGGCTACAACGTATTGAATAATGATAATACAATTTTATGATTGGCTGCAAACCGTAAATTATAAATTCATAATTTACTACTGCAAATTATGACTGCTATTATTATTCAAAAATGTCTTTATAATGTGAATATAACTTAATAGGAATAGATAAAAAACTATTATTTTTCTAACTTTGAGGTATAAAGTGTATCTTTTTCAAAGTTGGATTTCACAATGCCACACTTTTCGTAACTAGACTAGTTAGAAAATTATTTTTACAACTGGTGATGATGTATATAGTTTTATGTAATAAGTTGGAAAATGATGGTGTTTTTCGCATTAAATGTGAAATAGTCCGCCGAGACCGCCAGGTTGCAGTGTGCCGAAAGCGAATTTTAGAACGTGTTACGTATACAATAGAAAAATTTTAGAATTCTAAACAAATCTAAAAAAATATGGTTGTGCAACACCTCATTGATAATTGTTATTTGACACTTTCTAATGTCTAAAATATGTCATTATTGCCCAAGTGTGAAACAAAGCAATCACTGGAAAAACAAATTTTATAAATATATTCAATTCCAAGCATAAGTATAAACAAATGAATGAAAATGTAATTGGATGTTACTATTATTAATGTTATTAATATCTATGTATGGAAGTAAGAGCTCTGTTCTTGATATAGTTCAATAATAGCTTGTCCTTCACGTTTTGTAGATATGTGAGGAAGGACCAGTGAGTTTGATGACTTTGGAATCTCTATGTGCATGTTTGTCCCACTGAAGGTTTTCTTAGAAGTTCTAGCTTTCATTTCGATATTCTCTTTAATCTAACTTTCTGCCACGGCGAATGATTTCCATCCGCCGTGACGCTTAACACTCGGCACCAGCACCGGCAAGGAAAGAAGCGGAAGATCTTCTAAATGCAACTTTTCGGATTAGGAAGCTGAAGA
Organism: Agriotes lineatus; assembly: GCA_940337035.1. Classification (NCBI taxonomy): domain Eukaryota; kingdom Metazoa; phylum Arthropoda; class Insecta; order Coleoptera; family Elateridae; genus Agriotes; species Agriotes lineatus. Next base: position 24,377,693 of record OW679196.1, on the reverse strand, counting down.
TATGTGGCGATGACACCTGGTATTAATGAAAATTGATTGATGCCCACTCGCTGCACAGTGCACTTTCCTTTACGGTATTGAACAAAAAAAAAACTATCATGTTTTCTGTTTGTTATAAATTTCCAGAAGATCGATTCCTTTGATTGGGACATTCATAATTGCGAAAATGCTTTTAGTCTGTGTCTTTGAATCTGTGTTTTTGATGATCAGCATGGTCTTCTCTCGATGTATTTCATTTTCAAGTGATAAAGTTCATCCCGGCGACAAGCACCTGCTAATCCCAGTATTTATACAACTTTCATCATCAAGAAGTTATCATTTGGTGCTCCTTGTTTGATACTTTCGATTTGTGATCTTTCAAAAACCTTTGATTTCTTAGGCCTGTATCCAGTACCATGTCTCTTAAGAAAATCTTTCAATTTTTAAAACTTGTTTACATCTACATTTTCCTTCACAGAGAGAACAGCTTTAAACATCGAAAATTTTGACCACAAACTTGATTTTTTATATTTCTTCGACAACTCTTCCAAATAACCTAAGAGCGCAGTTTCATTAACTTGGATAATCTCTGAAACTTCTTTGTGGCGTAAATTCATAATTCATATTCTTATTTGGGTATTTCGCCACTCTGCAAATTAAAAATATTAAATAACGAAAATATTAAGAACGAACGTTTCGAGGGAGAATCTGCCCTCGTTATCAACGAATAACAATTAAAACGAACAAGAACTTAGCTTTTTTTCACTGGAAGGAAAAACGACCAACCTCCAATGAGTTGTTACTTGATCTCATCTTTAAGAATCGATAGCCAACTATTGTCTAAAAATATTGAGAAAGACGACACACATTTTTCTTCGTTAAGTAAAATATATGCCGTTTCCTTAATTTTTCGCCTAGTTGACATCGATTCTTTAGACAAGATCTTTGTGTGGTGCCATTGTATTTTATGGTTTTCATCCCAAGCATGTTCTGCCAGCTTAGACTTATTGAACTGATACGTTTTCATCATATTTTTATGTTCTTTAACTCTAACTGCTAAAGGTCTGGATGTTTCACCGATATAATATTTCCCGCATTCACAGGGAATACTATATATACAATTCCTTGAATGTTGTTCTTCGTTAAACGGTTTAGTTTTTGTAAGAACTAACCGCAAAGTATTCATCGTTTTGAATACCGTCCTAACATTGAATCTATTTCCAATTCGTCTAATTTTGTCAGATATGCCTGGAATATATGGTATAGTTAGAGTATTATATTTTTGAGTGTCATTCCTTTGTATGTGTGTGGCATTGCTTCGTGTATTGAAAATGTTCCGAACAAGAGTCTCTGGATAGCCATTATCTTGTAAAACATTAATAATAATTTTTTTCTCTTTTTTGAAATTGTTATCATTAGAGCAAACAACTTTGGCTCTGTCGTAGAGACTTTTTACAACGCCTGTCTTTATGTTTTTGTGATGGTTGGACTTAAAATGTAAGTACCTATTAGTATTGGTTTTCTTACGGTATACTGATGTTTCAAAAGTATTTATTGTGCGTGTGATTAGTGTATCAAGAAAGGGTGTTTTTCTCTGTTTCTAATGTGAATTTGATGGAGGTTTCTTTACTGTTAATATGTTCAAGAAATTTGTCCACCTCATCCATATCATGAGGCCAAATTGCAAAAACATCATCGACATACCTCCACCAAACTACTGGTTTGTTGGGTATGTGTAGACATGTTGTTCATTGTTTAGTTAAAAGTATGTCGTTTTGATGCATAGTGTTAAAAGTTCCATAATGGTACCAACGTTTAATGTTGTTCGTGTATGTAATGTGTTATCGTTTTGTAGCCTATGTTTAATGATGTTGAGTGTTTTGTCTACTGGAACATTAGTGAAGAGACTAACTACATCGAAACTAACCATTAAGTGCTGTGTGTTTATGTTTGCTTCTTTAAGTTTTTCAAGGAAATGTGGCGTGTTCTTTATATACGTGTCTGTATTTCCTGATATAGGAGTCAGTATTTTAAGTAGATATTTAGCTGAACTGTGACAAGGCAAACCTATAAAACTAACTATTGGCCTAAGTGGTACATTTGGTTTGTGTATCTTTGGTAATCCATAAAAATGTGGTGGTTTACTGTAGTGTGGTGTTAGTGTAAGTCTTACAAAATCTGTAAATTGTTCTCTGTGTTTGTAAAGTGTTCTGTATATTTTTGTTTCTATTGTATGTGTTGGATCTTTATTTAGTTTAGTGTATTGTCCCTCACTAATTAGTGTTAAAATTTTTTTGTTGTATGTGGTTGTGTCAAGTACTACTGTGGCGTTGCCTTTGTCTGCAGCTAGAATTTTAATTGTGTTATTGGTTTTTAGTGTGTGTAGTGAATGTTTTTCTTGTTTGGATATATTTTGTCTGATTGTGTAAGGTCGTTCTAGTATGATTGTGTTTCTAATCCTGTATTCCTGTCTAATGTCTTCTGGAAGTTTTTGACAAGTCTCTTCTATAGCTGTAACTAAATCAAGTTTATTAATTCGTTTTGGCGCCACTGCGTAGTTGAGTCCTTTGCCAAGAACTAATTTGTCAGTGGCGTTTAGTTCTTTAGAAGACAGATTAACTACAGTTTTATTTAAAAAAGTGTCACTGTTCTTTAGTGTATTTAGTTCAATTGTGTGTTTTTCTTGTATGAGGTGTTGGTACTTTTTTAAATGTGTACGTTTTTGCTCTGTGTGTGTTTTGATGTAAGTATTATTAATAGAGTTGTACATACGATTGAAATCGTCTTCCCGTACATCCCTTTGCATCATCTGTTCCAGTTTGTTTATGTCCGAAAATAATATAATTTTGTTATGTCTGTGAAATTGTATTCTATCTCTAACTAGAGCTTCACTCGCTCTTTTTATGATATTACTAGAACGAGCACTTACATAAGGTGCTTTGAGTCTAAACCCTTTTGGAATAATACAGCTATTTCTACAACGACATAGGAAAGTTATACTATTTTCAGTGTGCCAGCTTCTTGTAGAGGTTTTCCAATAATGAAATTTTGTTTGTCCACGGTTAGACACGAGTCAGGCGTTGGTTGCTAATATTACAAAGTCAAATGCTCCGTATCGTACTGGAGCTCAGCACGACACGCAAATGCGTATCGTAATGTATGTTAAATGTGCAAAATAAAAAAAAATATGTAACTCTTTTATAAAGCTTCTTTTTTTACTTCCTTTTACAATAAAGGAAGCATAGGATTCACCCCAAAAATTCGATATTGAGTTTTTAATAGATCTTCACGTTTTAGGGTCCCCTGAACCCAAAAAACATTTAATTTTTTTCATTGGTCTGTCTGTGTGTCTGTTTGCCTGTGAACAGAATATCTCAAAAACGAAAAGAGGTATGGCGTGGACACTTCATATATAAGTTTTATGTACTATCTAGATACGACAGTAAGCTTTTGAAGAAAATCGCATAACCGGAAGTAGGTGTTTACTCTTGTATTTTTTCAGTTTTTTTTTCGATTTTTTCAAAGACGGCTTTAACAATTTTTTTCAAACTTCACATTTTTATTACATTTTTAATGTGTATTGATGATAGATTATTTATGTTATTTTCCAGTTGAATACTTCTAAAATGGGTTTCTTTTGTTTTTTTTAAATTTTTTTTTATTAACTTCTATTTTAAATAGAACACCCGGTATATTATTACATTTTTGAATTTAGCTTAAAATTCTAGAGAAAATTTGTCTCTCCAACTAACGCTCTATTTTGTAGAGTTTTTGTAGAATTTGTAATTTTGAAAATTTTTGACAAATGTTTAAAAATTAAAAATTAAATTTTTGACTAATTCTATGAATTATAGATTCACGCCACAAAGAAGTTTCAGAGATTATCAGTTGGTTTTGTTTCCTGTGTAATTTATTCTTGTTTCTGTCTAGTCTGGTCTTTTTTTTCTATTTTCCTTAGGAATCGCATCTCCATACTCCCTATCTTGCTTTGTTACCTCTCTGTTGTTGTTCACGACTCGCTCGAGTACGTTAACACTGGCACTACAACTTATAGATCTCCACCGTTGTCTGCTTAGGAATCTCTTTCTTTTCTGAAAATGTTCGTCTTATAGTCGTCCTGTTGCTGCTATTCATTGATCTATCTCAGTTTCGATTTCATCATCTTCTTGTATTACTACTCCTAGGTACTTGTACTTGTCTTGCGTATTTCTTCCCTTCTTAAATCCGCATTGTGCTTTTTCCAGTGTTCCTTCTACATTTTCCCTTATCTGTTCTATGACCGTTGCGTATAGTTTTCCAGGTATAGTTAGGAGGGAGTTGCCTATAAAATTTCCACATTGTCTTACGTCCTCTTTCTTATGTATGGGTGTTATTATTCCTACTTGCCAGTCACGGGGTGGACGCCCTTCTTTTAAACACATATTCATTACTTTCTGTAATTCTTCTTTAATTCTTTCTTCCGCTTGTTTGATAATTTCTAGTGTAATCATGCCCTGCCCTACTGCTCTGTCAAGCTTCATCTTTATTATTTCATCGTCTAGTTCTTTTTTTGTCACATTTGTTACTTCGTTTCTTGTGTTATGTTTTCGTTTGTCGTATCTTGTTTTATATCCTCATCGTTCAAAAATTAGATAAAGTATATTTTCCATCTATCCATTGTTTCTTGTTCTTCATTTAGTACTCTCCCTTGCTCGTCCCTGACATCATTAATTTTCACTTTCTTTTTGTTTCATCCCTAGAATAGTGTTTGCTTATCTAAATATGCGTTTTTCATAGTGTTTCCAAACTTTACCCATGAATATTCTTTTGCTGCCTTTATGTTTTCTTTTACGAATGTTCTGATGTAAAAAAACATACTTTATAAACTTATAACTTATAAACTATTGCATAAAATGCTATTATGCATGAAACATAAAAAAGTTACAGAAGAAAATGTTTTTAACGTTTTTAATATAGAACACCGCAAGAGAAACATCCTTTGCTGAATTGAATAACGGTTGACGAGCGTTAAAAGCTATGTAAAAAAAGCTACAAAATATTGTAATGTTGTACCTTTTGCTAAACGGAATAATGTTTAAAGAGTGTTTACCGTCCAATTGACGGAGTGGTTTCGTAAAATTGTTTTTATTATATATTTGTTAAATCCTTTAGCTTCTATGTCCGTTTCTATCTTTAATAAAGGCAAGTTTGTTATATTTATTTCTTTATATTTCAACCCCTACCGTTTGAATACAGTAAGGGTGTGTAACTTCTTTAGCTAACCTTTTTTTCAAATTCTTTTAGTAAAAAGGCTGAATTTGTGTAGGACGATATTTTAGTTAGGGAAAGTCCCGACATTTCGTACGAAGGTCGACTACTGACAACTAAACTGTTAGGGATTACTGCAGAAAAACAGTCCCAGCCATTTTGGAGAACGTGCATTTTATTTGTTTACAGCATATTCAGCGTGCTGTATTGACTGAGCGGAAAAATACGTTAGTCATGTTAACGAACCAATATTTTGTGTACGGTTATTTTTAGTGATACTGCCGAGACGAGATAATTCTCGATCTCATCTCAAACTTCGAGATCGAGATTAATATTTTTCGATCTCGAATATTTCTTAATAAGTCTTTGAGAAATAAAATAAGCAACAACTGCTCAATTCTCATTAATTCAACACTTAATATTCGAACGATGTTGCATCCTAAAACTTGAACGAATGACTATGTACTTACGTTAGCAAATATGCCAGACTATTTGATCAGGGGAATCCCAAAACCTTAAAGCATGAAGCAAGCGGGTATTTTAGAATAATTCTGAAATTGCATAACCTTAAAATAACGGTACGCACAGCATATATTTAAAATTCGAGAAATCAGATTCTCGAGTTCGATACTGAGAATTGATGTTCGGGAATTTTCTAGATCGAGATCGAGAATGAGTAAATCTCGTCTCATCTTGTTTCGCGGCACCGTCAGTTATTTTATATATGAAAATTATATTTTTTAGAGTTAATGGGTTAATATACATCATATTGACACACCTGTTTTATTATTGCATTTTCCGATGTTTTAAATACATACTTTTTTTAAACACTGTTACAAACGTAACATTTTGTGTAATAGATAATACTTCTAAGTAATTCTTCTTTTGGCATACATTTTTCTTTCCAGTAGTTTAAAATAGACTAGGGTAACACATGAATTTATGATATTAAACATCTATAATTAACACCTATTATACGTGGTTATCGCTGCGTTATAAACGGCGCGGTGACGACAACGTTGATCGCGAATAAAGTGATCGGTATCGATAAAAACGTGACGCAGGCAGAGGTACAAACGGAGACGCAGACGCAACACATGTTTATATATAGGAATAGTTCTCTATTTCTCTATGTCAACTCAAATCATTCACTTCCTCTAAACATCTAACTCACAGACCAGATGGGGCGGCACATGATGCGTACTTTGCACCACGGCGGCAGGTAAGCTAGAGACGCCCCTGCATAGGTCTCTATTGAACGCTATTGGCTCGTATCGTGCATCAGCGGCGTTAAAGGTGTCAATGAAGTGTACATTCCAGTTACAACTAAAACGCATTCCACTTCTGTCATTGCGTCGAGTGACGTTGACAAAGTTAACAATAAAATTTCCCACAAACTAAAAATGTTTAAAATTAATTCGTTAAGAGATGTTATGTGTTTATGATAATTTTGTTCTGAATAGTTTAGAAAATTGCCGCTTATAATAAAGTTTCTATAAGAAATACCTGTAAAGGTCAAATCAACTTGAAATACAACGCGATCTACATTAAAAGCAATTTCAATTAAGTTTGCTTTCAGCAAACCTTCAATCCAATTTAAATCGATTGAACGTTACGATTCATTATTATAAAAGGCATTATTGTAAATGAGTAACTTACTTTACATAACTATGTTACATACTCTTCACGGTACTTAAGGATTGCCATTAACATAAACTATTCGTAGCCCAAGAGATACGAATTTAAGCGGATATAATAATAATAATCTCATTACTTCATTAGCGTAATTTTAAGGAAACAAATATGCTAATCGACATTACTTATATATAAAAGAGAAAAATAACATGGAGAAGAATGGCTATCGTTACTCAAAATTGCTTCTGGGGTTCGCAACATAAGTTAATGAATGCTACATATAACTGATTTAACTGACTTTAAAGACGTTAATAGTAGAAATTATAGAAGTTCTGAAAAGTTTCATATATGTAGAGGAAAATAATAAGGTACTACATAGATTATAAAAATCAAGAGTTAGTAGAACTATTATCAAACAGGACTGCTTGCATTGGCAATGCACCTACGAACAAATAACAAATACCAGCTATTACAAGTCATAATGAAAGAAGGCACAGGGAATTAAATAAGTTTGAAGAAGAACTTCTGGTTGAGAAACATTCAAGAATGAACAGTCATGAATATGAACAAATATTCCACGTGGACAGACAGAACGACGCATTTAACTAAGTAGTCACCAACCTCTAGATTAGAGTAGGTTTGGAAGAAGGAAATCGGATTTTTTTACATTTGTAATTTTTATATACAGTGTGTTTCACTTTACATGGAAGCACCCCTGTATTTTCTTTGTTTTTGTATGAATCGATTTGAATTTTTTACCAGTTGTACAACTCACCAAGATGCATCTATTCATGTCCTTGAGTGCAAATGACGTTATTAGCCTGGCCTACTACGATCAAGAACATGGGACGCATTGTCAATATTTTGCATCGCGTTAGAGTTACAGCAAAAAGTTATTAATAAAAGTGACATGAATAGATGCCTCTTGGTGAGTTGTACAAAAGGTAAAATATTTAAATCGATTCATACAAAAACAAAGAAAATACAGGGGTGCTTCCATGTAAAGTGAAACACACTGTAGAAGAGATACGAGTTGAAATGCAACTAAACTTTTCAAAATAATACTGCCGTTATACCCGTACTTAAAGCTTTCAGAAAATTGCAAGTAAAATTTAAATCGACAATGTAAACAACATTTCTCTCTCTATTAGTTATCAAGCATGTATATTGGATGGATACAACACATCTTTCCGCTTTTGTTTATGTTGAGCAATCCATTTCTCATAATCTTCAGGATCTTTCCCTTTTTCTTTTTTTTTTTGATAGATAGTCATGAGTTTCTCATTATTCTTACTCCATCCCACCGTACTAATTGTCTTTTTTTTCTACGTGCTCTTTGACAACGGGTTGTATTTATTTAATCTTGTAAATCGGCTTTTTCCCATGCCCTATACTCTACTTTATGATACATTTAGATTGCCCTTTGTTTTCTAATTAACCCAGTCGTAAAAGCACATAACCAGCTCTTACCTCAGTGCAACTAAGGAAAATGTCAGTACAGATTGTTCCGGCCTGCCCGTTATCACATATAATTCTGTAATCATATATGCAAATAAAAACCAAACAGTTTACATAAAAATACATACACTATGGGAAAAAACATACATGCATGAAAATACATAAAAAGTATACACAATGGTTATATAGAAATGTTATATAAGCTATCAAGAATAGGTAACATATGTCCACGAGCACAATTCTGAATCTACATGCTTAGATACACCTTAAATAAGAGTGTGATTGTCAATGCGCGACGCTAAGGCAGAAACAAACCGCGCGAACAAGGCGTACTCTAGCGTACAAATTCACTAAGTGCGGCTCTGCCTTCGGTAGCTTGAAATCAGGCCGAAGCAATGTATCAACAGAATTATGCAAGCGCTTTGTACTGAGGCGCACCAAATATAATGGGACATGGAGTAATTTACTAATTACGCTTCGAGTTTTTTTCAGTTTTCTAGACCGGGCATTCAAGCGTAAGTTTTATTTATAATAACTAAACTTGTCTTTACTTCGTTGCAAGATAACGAAGAGGTCAGCTCCGTGGCTTCGGTAGCTACTAACAAAGACTTCGTGCATTGGCAAAGTCGACTGGCTTCCCCGAAGCTCGAATGGCAGCTGGAATAGCAGTTTCTTGCTATAAACTGCTGTATCTCGCGGATGCTTCGCTAAACTGGCTTGAAGATTACACAAGTAACCTAGCGTCAGTTGCGTTTTTCCAGACCGAAGAACCTTTGTTCGATACCTCCGCACTAGGTCACTTTCTACCTGCACCAAACTGCTGCGTCACTCTGTCGCATGCAGTTTTAATAATAGCGAGCTGGGTCAGCATTCAGCTGGCTTGTACTTTCCTATTCGAGGGCACGGAACATTTACTTTAAATCTATATCTGCCTTAACCTAAACATTACAATATATGGGATACAATATAGTTTCGCACTAACAGGATAATTGTTACATAACAAGGTGACACGAACTAGCCCGTTCCAATCTCTTTTATTCCATTACCTCGTGGTCATTTCCTTTTAAAGAGTCTACATGATCTTCTTTGCTCAGTTTAACCTTTTTCGTATCTGGTCTGTCAATTCTTACGCCCAGAAAACTGTAAACTTCATACCATTTGCTTTGTAGTCTTCTTTGATTTTCTTCTCCATATATTCTATTTTTTAACTTAGGCAATAAGTGAATTATTTTTCTGGATTATGCAAATTGGTTATGTTTAATGAAATTTCCATTTTCGAACATTTTCGATACCATTCTTCTATGGCTGCTTATGCTCAGTATAGATATTAAAAAGCGAAAGGAATAAACTACAGCCTTGCTTTAGACTTTCCAATGTGTACTTATTTCTTTAGTAGCTGGCTAACGCAATGGATACTGTCTGACCATGATATTTCTCTCCTAAAGCCACTTTCAGTCCATTTACTAAAGAAAAAAAGTTCTAACTTCGTTGACTCAAAACCGATTTTAAACATTTTTTAAAAAGCACATTTTCTCACCTATGGCGAACTTTTCTATAAACTTTTTCCGAAATAATAAAAAAAAATGTTCAAAATCGGTTTTGAGTCAACGAAGTTAGAACTTTGGCGAATTTTTAGCGATTAGAAAATGGAGTATTTTCTGAAATGTCTTCCATTTTATAGATTATGACAATCGAGAACGACCTGGCCATAGCCGATCTGACACTAATTCCTCTGTAGTTAATACATAGCTATTTTATTAAATAATATTTTTATATACCGGTTGCCCATTTAACACTCCGATCCTGAAATTCTGCAAATAGACAACACACAGTGCTGGTGCGGGTAATTATAATCATAAAACAAAATATTTATATAATTAATATCAAAGTAATCATATTTCAGTACTCTGACGGTTTACTAATAAAATTATTGCATTATGCTTTAGTACATATTCAAGAAATTTCAAATTCGGAATTTCAAAATGGGCACCCTGTAATTGTTCATTTTTGTTCCTCTATATTTAAGAAATGCTATCCATATGTTTTCCGGTTTTGGTGATTTGTAATTTTTGGCCTTTCGGGTGCTGCTTAGCTGTTTTCTGTGTGATTTCAGATTTCAATTCATCATCGTCTTGTTTGTGCTCTGCGTTTGTACATTCTTCTATGTGTTCTTGTAGTAAACTGGAGCAGTGTGTGATTCACTACCTTAGAGCTATTATTGGTATTAGACCATTGGTACTATTGTTATCATTTTCATTGCCTTCCAAGCTGCTGATGATTTATTATATGTTAGTAAGTTTTCGATACATATGCACAGTCCACTCCAATATTCATCTTTGTCCTCCGCTAGCTTTGTTTACACTATTTAGCTTCAGCGTACATATTTGTTACTCGGCTTCGGTTTTCCTTAAAATCTCCACTTCATATATAAATGTTTTTCCTTGTATTCGTCCCTTCAAGTTTTGCAAGAGCTTTTCCACATATGGAAGATTTTTTATTTGCTACGCCGAGTGTCTCTCCAGCTGTGTCAACTATTACCTCCTTTAGATGTTTAAACATTTCTGCAAGGGTACCATATTTGTCCATTGCTAGTTTGCCCTCTATCTGTAGAACTTTCACACTATATTGTTTAAGTAGATCCATTTGAAAGTAGTCGCTTTTAGTTCTTCCATACTTATTTAGTTCGTCTGCCTCACATGCCAATATGTAAGATGCATGATTACCATATGGCGATTACTACCGCATTCCCGTGGTCTGTATATTTGCATCTCCTATATGTATTTGCCTCTCCACGTTCATTATTAAAAGATCTAAAATCGATTTTAACTTTCTATTTAAATCTATCTATGTGTACTTATGGACGTTCTTGTTTTGGGATAGTATTTCGCAGAATATATTCGGGTTCCCTGCACAAGTTACTGAGTCTACATCCATTGTCATTAGTTATTTCTTCTTCAAAGCTTCGTACTATGTCTTCCTCATTTCTTCCCACACTACTGTTCAGGTGACCTATTCTAACATTTCGAGCTTCGAGGTATATTGGTTGCATACCCTATATTTTCAAGGTTGTCAAAATTCTTGGCCATGCTCTATTTTTTTCTGCCATTTTCCAATTCGTGCTGGTGTAGAAAGGTTGCTGTACCAAATAATTTTTTATTAATTTGGTTCATCGCTATACAACCATTTTGATGTTCTCTAAATGTAATTTTTTGGCATTCCTCTATTATGATATATTTTATCGGACTTTTTCCACACCCTAGACAGTGGAAAGATAAAACATATCACAACCATTTTGAGAAATCAACTTTTGTGATCCCGCTTCGTTCTTTGCAACTGGATGAGGTTCCTGTAAGCAATATATTTGATGATTGCTTAAAACCACTTTTTATGGAATTTTACCTGACACCAAGCACATGTCTCAATGTATAGGCAGCGGAAACAAAATATCTAAAATGATAGGTTTTGTATTTCTTTTATATTTCCGGCTTTATTCTAAGCGTTTAGATACACGGCTCCTTCTAGTCACGGGCGAAAGCGTCTTGTCGTACGGGCAAACGCTGCTTCTAGCTTTCGACGCAAGTGTCCCTCTGGTTGTAAGTTAATAAGTAGTGTATTTGAAGTCCGTTCCTACGAAAGGCATTATGTCAATCCACTTTTGGGGTTCCATTGCCGAGATGCATTACCGCAGCCGAAGATTACAATGTGTAAAATAGCCGCTTAAGCAATGGACAACTACCTGTCGATATCCATTCTCAATTTCCGGAAGTTTGGTATTACAGATGTGACCACCTAGCTAGTAACTCGCAACAGAAGGTCTGTCTTTAACAATTCCATTCCCCGAGTTGTAAGTGTTAAACTCCACCATAACCTGCAAAATTGAATTATTTGTGATTTTATTGTTGTTTTGTGTTAATGTTAATAAATCCTTCAAATACCAGATTTGCTTTGTACTTAAGTATCGATAATACATCATAGTAACTTACCATGTAGAGCAGCTTTCAAACTTAATTATTGTCGCAGTTTACAAGGATAAACAAATTGTTAACATATCTTTGATCTCTATTGAATTGCATGCGTCTCACGTACTATAACCGTACGTTTTTATTCATTTAAATATATTATACATGGATTTTTGTAAAGCAATTCGAGAAGCTTTAACCTATTTTTCGAAGTTCCATATCAGGGATTTTACATCAAGTGTGTGACTTATCGGCTCGGTTAAATTGAGCTTAATTATTCACCTATTGCAAGATAATGTCTAAATGACTTTTTTTATCCCTTGAATAAATTATGATTTTAAATAATTACTAATCGTTTTTCGGGATTAACTGCGGTATCGAATCGGTACCAAGTACTTGGCGGCTGAGAAACCTTATATTAGCTATTAATATTTTTGACAAGAGAATAATCTTGCATTTGTGGTTTTGGGAAAATTTTGATCTCAACCCAATTTTATCTTTAGTAAGTAAGGCAACCTTTGCTTTAACCTGCTATTTAGTAATATCGCAATTCCAGTATAGATTACCGATTAATATTTCGGTAATGTTGTAACACTACCTGGCATATTTATTTAATAGTAGCATTAATTAATTTTGCCCTGGAATAGGCCTGGTCCGCTTTATATTTATACCTTGACTGATTTAAAGAATACCAAATAACAGAAATTACATTTATTCAACACTATGTACATATCAAACCTTAATTGTAAAAATAAATCAATATATAAATTATTCCAAATCGTAAGCATAAAATAAAAATATGGTGTGATACATGCACACAACTTCCTTTTACAGTAATCTTATAATTAGTCAAAAATGATTATTTTAAATTTTTAAGCATTTGTCAAAAATTTTCAAAAATTACAAATTCTACAAAAACGATACAAAATAGAGCGTTAGCTGAAGATACAAATTTTCTCTAGAATTTTAAGCTGAATTCAAAAATGTGATAATATACCGCGTGTTCTATTTAAAATAGGAGTTAATAAAAAAATATAAACAAAAACAACAAAAGAAACCCATTTTAGAAGTATTCATCTGGAAAATCACCTATCTCACATCAATACACATTAAAAATGTAATAAAAATGTGAAGTTTGAAAAAAATCGTTTGAGCCGTTTTTGAAAAAATCGTTAGAGCCGTTTTTGAAAAAATCGAAAAAACTGAAAAATCACAAGAGTGACACCTACTTCCGGTTATGCGGTTTTCTTCAAAAGCTTGGTGTCGCATCTACATAGTACACAAAACGTATATGAAATTTCAACGCCATACCTCTTCGTTTTTCACATATTCTGTTCACAGACACAAACACAGACAGACACACGGACAGATAGACACACACACACACAGACAGACCAATGAAAAAAATATGTTTTTTGGGTTCAATGGACGCTAAAACCTGAAGATCTATTGTAAACTCAATTTCGAATTTTTAGGGTGAATCCAATACTTCCTTTATTGTAAAAGGAAGTAATAAAATTTAATTCGGCCCTCGTTATGGTCCGGCCACCCAAATGACAGGGGCGGTCTCGGATCTCAACTGTTTGACAGTCGCTGGAACTACCCAGGATGATTGGCAGAGGTTGGCAGTACTGCGAATGTAAACAAATATCAGTGCGAGTACAGGGGTTGTGTGAGGTTATCAGTTCCTTCAGTTAACAAAAGCATATAAATGTTCATATACTACCTTGGATACTTTCCCTTGAAGGTGAAATACCCCACCTGCGCGACTGGAATGCGACAAGTAGATAACGGCGGTCGGTGCAAGGTTACCTTTGGTTGATAAGGAGAAGCCGCGCGTGCCAAGGTTCTGGGCACCTGCTTATAACAGCGGCGAAGCTATGGAATTTTGACCTGGGGGAATGGACTATTATGCGGGAAATTTTTACCTCGGCGGCGAGTTCCGGGCACTTGCTTATAACGGCGGCGAAGCAATGGGGAAGTTCGGGACTTCGAATTATTTACAATAATACAGCCCGATCTTATGTTTGCTTTGTTTTGAATTAATAAATTAGGGAAGCTTCGGGAATGGGAATCTAAAATAGCACAGCTCGATCTCAGGTGTGTGTTATTTGAAACTAGTAAATTGGAAACACTACGTAACTTTGAATTATTTCAAATCGCATTATTTCAAATCGCGCAGCGAATAAGCTACAGGACTTGAAATTATTTCAACGTAGCGTAACCTGATCTTAGGTTTACGCTATTTAAAATTAACAAAGTGGTGCAGCTTCGTGAAGATGAGCTAGCTATTATTGACCCGCCCCGAATTCCAGGTAAGGGTCGATTTAATTTAAACCATTATGAACTTTAAGGCGCGGGTCAGGGATGTCGTTCAGGGAGATAGATCTGAATTTTCTATAGAATTCTGGTTGCCCGACTAAGACGAGAACGGCCCCCGCCGACGAGGCTGCAGAATTCGGTCGAACGGCCGGGATACGTTCTCGGAATAATTGTCGTGCTCGGTTCGGGGAAAAATTTGAATTTATACTTTGTTATCACGTTGCTTTATCTTGCATCAACGCAAAAACGGGAATGCGCGGCGAAAGCTTTCTCGTTTCACCCGCGTACAGCGACGAACTGGCAGTCTCGCGAGGACTGGAACTTTTACAAAGTTGAATATGCGAAATTTAAATGCCCATAATATTCGATTATAGTTAGTTCGCATTTAAAATCGGAGCGAAACGTTACAATACGAATTGCCCATACTTCCGTCAATTTTTACTATTTACTTTCTAGAACTACTCATAACCTCTACTAGAAGATCCACCCCCAAATTTTCATGGTTTGAACTACACTGATACTGATATTTTTGTATTGTATTATTTGTTAACTTATCGATTGGATATGTCTTGTATTTTTATATGTATTTCCGAGCTCACACTTATTATTACTATTTTATTTTTGTTAAACGTATCTTAAGAGACTAACGAAACAGGCGGTGTCGTAGTCCCTTTGTAACCTTAAAGTCTTCTGTCAATCTTTCTCAGGTATGGTTTTTTCAATTCTGCCACTTATTATATAATTCGAAAATGAGTCGCATAGAAATAGATATAAATAAGCCATTTTTCTTTTTGTTACTTTAGGTTGTCCGGTTATTGTAAGGAGTTAAAAAAATATTATGTTTGCTATTATTTACAAAAAAACACAAACCTATGATAGATAATAAATTATAATTATTATCCTTTTTTAAAGCTCCTTCTCGGATTTGGCAATGAAGGTTTTCTCCAGTACCATATACCGAAATACTTGCCTAGGAATCATAGGCACTCTGCTGATTAGTTCCGGAATACTAGTTTTGCTGTTATGGAATTGGTTCTTCGATCTCATAATAGCGTCCATGCTCGTGTTAAAACCAAACTCGTACATACTGGACTTGTGGGTCAAAGCACCAATGCCTATCTACCTGGACTTCTACTTCTTTAACTGGACGAATCCTGAGGAAATACACGACCCTACTAAGAAGCCCCGGTTTCGAGAGATAGGGCCGTACAAGTTTAGAGAAGATGTAGAAAAGGTCAACCTCACCTGGAATGCCAACAACACCATCACGTATAAAAAGCTGCGATACTGGTATTACGATAAGGAGGATTCCGTTGGGCGGTTAACAGATGAAATTACGACGCTGAATGTTATTACAATGGTAAGTATTAAAGGATTATTTAAGCAAAATTTAGAAATACTCCATACAAAATCACTTAAGCGTCATACTTGATTTATCTTCATTTTATGGGACGGAGCACACCCAATTATTTATCTTTATAATTTACTGTATGTTTGATCATAACCTATTCCACGTTTTTCTATTATTTACATATTCCTTTCAAGTTGTGTATCCCCTTTTCTAAATGCAAAAATTTTTTTCTCCTTCTTATTCGTTAGTCTATCTTTGCATTCAATACAAGTGTAGTTATAGATCTCTCCTAGTTGCTTCCGACGTTCTCAATCCTACGCCTTTCTACACTACATCAATTCTAAGTGTCTATTGAGATCATCGCTCCATCGTAATTGTGCCTGCCTTGAGATCATTGTGCAGTATATGGGCGCTATTTTTCTATCTCCTTGTTGCAGCTCTGGTTCTGGTGGCGTTCATTGTAATCGACGCACTTCCACTTGAATTTCGCGACCTGTTCGAATGCATCATTAACCATAATATTTAATCAGTTCCCTTTCGTGTTGAAATTCTCTCAGTAAGTTTAATTATTGAGAATAAAATATGAAGAAATCAATTTGGTTACAAAAACGGCTAGAATTATAAAAGCAACGTCTACATTGAATCGGAAATTGTAGCAAATTTTACAGACCTGTCTCCATTTACAGAGCGCCGCTTATCAAATAAGAAACTGGAGCTACTTCTTAAAGAGAGGATTTTCCATTTCACTCGCAGCGATGGCACCTCAAGTACACATTACTAAAACTGTTGGGGAACTCCTATTCGACGGATACCAGGATACTTATGTAGATCTTGCCATGACTATGCCGTTTCTAGCTGACACCGTACCCCCTTTTGATAAATTTGGGTGGTTCTATTCGGTCAGTAGCAATAATTTACAAATTTTAAAATCAGTCTTTAGTATTAAATATGTCTTCAATGTTTAGTTTAATTAATATAGTTATGTAGAGAAATGGGTCCGACGCCTACGATGGAGTCTTCAACATGCCACTGGTGAAGATGGCAACATAGGGGAGCTCCGGAGATGGAACTACTTCAGCAAGACTCCATTCTTTCAGGGCTCATGTGGAAAAGTCCATGGATCGGCAGCGGAGCTTTACCCCCCAAAGCGAAATAGAGACCACATAGGGTTCTACTCGCCCGACATGTGCAGGCATGCTCAGCTCGATTATGAAGATGATGTTGTTGTAAAAAATGTCCATGGGTATAAATATTCGGCGCAGCAAGGAATGCTTGATAATGGTAAGTTTTGGAAGTAGAATATTTAAGTAACTATTTCCTGAAATCTTATTAGACGACGCTTTTTATTATATTCTCACAAGAATGCGGTTTTTGCATGTTAAGCCACCTAAATCATCAAGCAACTATCATCACCGATTTAAGATAGCGCCACACCCCAAAAAGGGATTTGATAGCTCAGTGGAAGAGGGAGAGGTAGTTTTCTCCATTTACCCTATAAGTAGGTCTTACCCCAGGGTTACATTAAAATCCGGGGAATCTTTAATCACCACTTCTTAATCTAAAGCTGAAGATACAGTGTGTCAGGACATTTTGTAAATTACGACCCTACTTGTATATGGAATTTTCGTATTATTCCACCTGAATTTGAGCATATCGAGCATTTATTGGCTTTATAGTGTACACAGCTGTGTTATCGCTTTAGTCTGAACTCTCGCCGCACACGTATTCATTTATCTTCGCGGCAGTCGTGAATTTGCTGAAGAAGGCTTTCGTTCTGGGCCAGAATTGAGACAAAGGCAATGGGTGCGAAAGAGCAAGCTTCAGCTCTCCTGTCGCATTACTTTATCGATAGCGCGACCGGCGCGGCATTTCTAGTGAGAGTCGGAATACGGTATCCGAAGGAAACAGTCAGTTTTTGAGGTGTGCGGCCTACGACGTCTCCACTTCGGGTTTGCCGGCCGTGTGACGCTTGCGAAGGTGTTTTTCGAATATTGGTGTCCCAGACGTAGAGCGAGTTGGTCGCAAGGCCTTGAGTGATAGCTGTTTGTGCTTGTTCCGTCGAAATTATTTATAAAATATAACATTTCGACAACTGTCAAAGTAAAAAGTCAACCAAATGGTCTCTGTCACATACTAATTATTTAAAATATCTATTAAAGTAAGAAGCTCTTTCAAATAAATGATTCACTTAATATCAAGGACTTATTTGTTTTAGATTTATTTAACATATACCTTTTTGAAAGCTTACTGAAGCACTTTTCACAGGATCTGAGTCGCAACAACACAAGCAGTCTGCTTCCTGATCCTCTAGAAACCTCAGTAAAACAATGCTCCCTGTAACAGCTATACATAGTCTCAAAATAGTCCAACTATCGCCCCTACCATCGTAGCAGAAGACGAAGAAATAGAGGAATTTTATGTCGATGTTAATAAGTGGTTGGAACAACACAGCGCATTTTAACATTATTATTGGAGATCTGAACGCAAAAATTTTTAAAAAAGAAAATCCAGAAGAAACGTATGTGGGGGACTATGGAATAGATAAACGCAACGAAAGAGGACACCTTCTGGTAAACTTTGCCCTACAGAATAATATGTATATCATGAACACCGTCTTTAATAAAAAGCCTCAAAACTAGTGGACGTGGAGAAGCCCAAATGGTTTAACAAAAAACGAAATTGATTTTCTCATAAGTGATAACAAAACGGTAGTAAACGACGTATCTGTTCTAAACAGGTTTGCGACAAGTAGTGACCGCAGATTGGTAAGAACAAAAATACAATATAATACACGAAAAGAAAGAGCAAAATTAATACAAAATACAAAAGCAAACCGTCTAGAAACTGAGGTGATATAGACCAAAAATAATGAATACCATGAAAAAGTAGATAAAATACTAAGCAATATGACAAAGGACGAATTATAAAATATGACATTAAATGACCTGAATAACAAAATAGTAGAGACAATAACAACTGCAACAAAAGCAATAAGAATAAACATAAATAAACCAAACGAAAAAATATCAGATGAAACTAAACGACTCATGCATATTAGAAGGAAATGGAGACAAGAGCAGAAGTGGGACACAACCGAGTACTCCGAGCTGAACAAATCACTCAAAAGAAATATAAAAAAGGACATAAAGTAGTATAACGAAAATCTAGCTAGAACAATTATTGAAGAAAACGGCAATATGAAGATCCTAAAAAATAACCTATCAATAGGCAAAAAGCATATACTTAAATTAAGAAAACAAGATGGAACCGATACTACCAACGAACAAGAGATCTTAGAGGTAGATAAAGAATTTTATACTAACTTGTATAAAAAAACACACAACAGATAAATGAAAATAAGCAGAGAAGAAGAGGAAAAATCACAAACGTAGGGTCGGAAAAAATGCCGGCAATACATAACAACAAACAAAATAATAAACGCACTAAAACATTCAAAAAATAGGAAAGCACCAGGAAAAGACTACATAATCAACGAACACAGAAAAAACGTAGGACGACAGCTATTACAAACATTAAAAATTTTATTAAACAAATGCTTATCAGAAGGAGAAATACCTGAAGATTGGAATGAAGCCATAATAATATTGATAGATAAAAAACCAACATCGCAAATTACCGGTCAATAAGTCTTCTCTCTCATATATATAAACTGTTTATCAAAATTATAGCGAACAGGCTCGAGAGGAAATTAGACGCTTATCAGCCTATAGATAGGAAAAGCTTCGGAACTATCGATCATCTGCAAACGCTAAAACTAGTAATAGAAAAAAGCAAGGAATATAATCTGCCTTTGGCGATAGCCTTTATCGATTACGAAAAGGCATTTGATACACTCGACATGTTAGAAATTTTACAGGCCCTAGATGACGCACACATTGACACCCGTTATTCCACCATAATAAAAAATGTATATAAAAGGGCAACAAGTGTAGTAAAACTCAAAGAACCCTCAGAAGCCTTTAAAATAGAAAGAGGGTCAGACAAGGGGACACTTTATCCAAAATTATTTACTTTAACCTTAGAAAATGTATTCAAAAAGCTCGATTGATATAAGATATGCTGATGATATAGTCATATTCGCAAAAACGGATCATGAATTACAACTTATGATGGAACAACTACAAGAAAACTCCAAAAAGGTGGGTCTCAATATAAATCGAAAAAAGACGAAAATAATGACAAATTTTGAACAACAAACTCATATAGTAATAGAGGACGAACTAATAGATCAAGTAGATTCATATGTATATCTGGGAGATAATATAAGGATGGGGAAGAAAAACCAAGAGGCGGAACTTAACAGAAGAGTAGCCTTGGGCTGGGCAGCCTTCAGCAAACTATCCTTTGTTTTAAAATCAAAAACCTTTCCACTGTACTTAAAAAGTAAGATATTCGACAAGTGTATTTTACCCGATCTGACATATGGCATGGAGACTATGACCTTAACCAACAGGATCATGAAAAAATTGGCAACAACGCAAAGAGCAATGGAACGGAGAATGGTAGGGATAACACTAAGAGACCGAAAAAGAAATGAGTGGATAAGGAAAAAAACAAAGGTTAAAGACTGAAGTGGAGCTGGACAAGACATATAGTGCAAGCTGATGACAGGTGGACAAACGGAGTGCTTCACTGGCAGCCCAGAGTAGGGAAAAGGAGCGTAGGTAGGCCGCCCAAACGCTGGGAAGATGAAATAAGAATGACAGCAGGAAGAAAATGGAGAAGACTAGCAAAGGAAAGAGACAAATGACAAGAAAAAGGGGAGGACTACGTCCAATATTGGAAATCTAAAGTGTGAAAAAAGAAGAAAGAAGAAGAAGAAACAGCTACCGTTGTTGATCACCTTCTCTATCATTCCAATGCTGACACCCCCACTGCTAAAATCCAAGTCCACAGGAACCGCCCCTCTTTGTAATATCCACCAAGCTGCTAGTCCTCCAAACTGCCTTCACGTCCAATGTAAGCTTTCCGTTTTTAGAAACCTCCTTACTTCCAACAGTAGCAACAATACTCTTTATCCATTTATTTTAGGGCAATTACGACGTCCCACAAGACTTTGATGCTCCCTACGTCAAGATCCAACTCAAATGTAGAAATCCATATGGTTACCAGCCTATCCACGTCCAACAGTACATTCACATGCAGTGTGCATCCAATTCTAGATTAATCGCAAATGTAGTCACCTTACAGTACTCACATAAAGTTCCAATTCAAACAGGATACCTTTTAGTGACTATTATGCAGTTTATCTAAATACTCCGCAGATTTATTTATTTCATGAAAATTATTTACCATTATTAACTGTTCTTATTCTTCTTCATACGATTTGTTACTTTATTTATCCAGTCGGTTTATTAAAGTTCGTTTATTCTCAGTTTCTTTAATTTCACTTTAACATACCCTTTAATACATCATCCATAAATTAAATACCATTATTGTAAAGGGTGTTTTATTATTCAAATTTGCTTTTACTCAAAATACATGTTCCAAATTAAGAAAAAAATTCGTTGTTATTTTAATAACATCATTTTCCCTAGCAACAATAATTATAGCATTTTTTTACAATCTATTATTATAACATTTCACTTTTCACTATTTCAGATAATCATTTCAATTTTGCTTTCACTTTAGTTATTCCCATTGTCAGTTAATACAAATTAAGATCTAAGCTCTGATGTTACCAAACAACTATCTCAACTAAATCAACTTATATGCTCTAACCTTTTTAATAAAGTATTTACAATTTATCAGTAACTGTATCTAATCTCCCATTCGTTAAACAAATCTCAAATGTTTATATTCTACTTTCAATGCATAAAACTCCCCTTGTCCTTTTTAATTGCCAATTAATTTAATCCTTCAAAATAATTTTCTACCAAGAAATACTTTTATAGCTAAATATCAGTCTCAAAAAGCTACCATTACAATATATTCTCCTACTTTTTCGATGTTTTCGGTTCCGATATTCGTTTTTATGTTACGTGGACTACAAAATTTTGTTTTTGATGTTCATTTCAAGTCCAACATTTCGTAAAGCTTAATTAAGTTGTTCAAACATTTTCGGTTCTTCTAGATCTTCACTAATTAATACTACATCGTCTGAAATAGTGTAAATATGTTTATTTAAGCAAAATATATTACCTAGTAATCCATTTAACGACTAATAGAGATATAAACCCAATTTATTTGCTATATGGCTAGATCATAATAAGAAATTCAGTAGTATTCATTGCCACTCGGTATTCTAATAAATACTGCTACAAGTGTATTTCATATTATCGGTTTAGTTTACTCTAAACAAAGTGACAACATTGCGAAAAACTGTCTAGTGTAGCAGTCCTGGGTTAACAATGGCCAATTCTTAGACATTTTTGGGTTCTGTCGTACTTAATGACAATCCCAGGACATTAAAATACAATTTTTATATCCTCAACTTGCCGTACCCTTGAATTGAGACGAGGCTTCATCTTTGACTTTTGTGGAACGTTTAGGTTTGGCTATCTACAATTGCTAATTCTCACCCCCACTCCGTAAAACGACGTGCCGAGCTACCCGTATACGCTGCGCTCCGGGCAACATTTCTCAATGCTCACACTCTTGGTAGCGAACCGTTTTCTACATCTCAGCCCTGAGGTGACGACCTGCTGGTGTCATTATAACTTATGTTTACTATGAAATGAATGTTGCGAACAGTCATCGTATATAGCTAAGAAGCTGAAGATGACTAAAGCTTTGCGCTTATTTAAGGCACATTTTGCGAAGCTTTGGAGCATGCTAGAAGACTGTCGAAACTTTTTGCCGTGGATTGCATCAAGCATTTCTTTATGTAATTAATGTCTTACATCCATAATGCAATTTCATTCTAGTAATAATAATAATAATAACAACTACATTGGATCTTTTAAATTTTACTTTATTGCATTATGCTTTGCTAGCATATACAGGCCCTTCTATCTTTAACAATATGATAAGACATTCTATGAAAAATTATAAGATATTATAGATAGCACATTATTTGAGCAGTAAAATTAGCTCTGATGTAAATACTGGAAAGACTAATTGTGCTAATAAATATTTTTTTTAATATCAGGAACTCTTGTCCCAGAGAACGAGTGTTATTGCAATGGGGAATGCATTCCTTCAGGCGTACTAAACGTTTCGTCCTGCAGATACGACACCCCGGCTTTCGTCTCGCTTCCACATTTCTATGGTGCTGATCCAGTGTACTTAGACATGGTCGAGGGTTTGCAGCCAAAAAAGTCTAAGCACGAAGTGTTTATTACCCTTGAACCTGTAAGTAAATAATCTTCTTGGCGAGATTATTCCATTTAAAGCTTTCTACTGATGCTGGAAACATGGAAAGTTGAGTTCCCTTTATGGAATCAACTTTTCTTAAATTATTGTTAATATTTCATCTAGGGCTTGTAAGTAACGTCATAGTTAAAATAAATACTAAAATTAGTACATTACATACACATATCTACTTATACGTTGATATCAACTTAAACCTTTGACTGTTTCTTGAATGAATGGACTTACCTACATCAAACCAGAAGTCTTAATCGTATTTAATTTTGATTTATATTCTAATATACAAAACACATTTTTCACTTTGCAGAGAACTGGTGTGCCATTAGATGTGGCTATCAGACTTCAACTAAACATTATGACGCATCCTGTTGAACATATTACGTAAGTAATGTCTAATCGTTGGTGAAATTAGTCTTATTTACCTACAACCAAAAATGTAAGTATTAAACGTTCTGCATTTTAGATTATACGAAGATATTCCCAAAGTGTTCTTCCCCATGCTATGGTTCGAGCAGAGAGTAACTCTCCCTGATAATATGACATGGATGATGGTCGTTCTTCAGCATGCACCCACCATCTTTTCTGTATTTGCATCTGTATTGATAGCCATCGGACTCGCTGCATTAGCATATGTTATTTACGTAGTAATAGTTGCTATGTATCGTAACGAAAAACATAGCAAGAGGATGATTTGTAGTGATGCAGTGCCTGTCGAGTATAAAGTAGACGGTTCGCATACAAAGCGGGAATATGGTTTTGTAGAGCTGTTATATAGTTAACTAATTAATACATTACCTTAGCCATAGTGTAAATGCTTTAAAATTATAATTAAAATATTGAAATTCAGCAGACTGATATAGAATAAGCAATGTTTTCTAATAAATTATGATTGTGTAAAAAATTTGCCTTAGCTATTAAGATCAGGTTATGTTTAAAATGTTGTCAGGTAAAAAAACATACTGCAATAGTCACTCCTCCTTTCTTAATGATGTTATTAAAGCCTTACGTTGCGGCGTTTAATTATACACTGATTGGCTACACTGCAATATGGGTTGGATATGTAATTATTTTACATTACGACAATTATTTGATGTTATTTATATGTCACATTTGACTGTAAGAGTTCTATTTTAGTTTTAAATAAATTCTCAATTAAGATGAAGTCAAGTACTTCTTATGCCCATTATTTATGAATACTTAATATTTAGTTATTAAATCTTTCTAGCTTAGTAGAACATGATTCTCCCACAAGTCGGTTCACGCACTATCAAAACTGTTTATTATTTCTGAAATATAATTTGTTTATTGAAAACGTATGTCAGTGTCCCTTCAAATCATTTACATGGAATATCAATTGCAAATGCTTCCTTGTTACAATACCTGTCATTCAATGAACTTGAAATAGTAAGTAGTTCTTTTATTAATTACCATACTTCACTCATATACTGTTTATTTTAGTTTGCTCAATAAATACCTGTGACTTCAGTTCGTCCAAAGAACAATCAGCCTTTTCAGAGATCCAAATGTATACCAACTATCCCAGCTCAGCCTACTGTCAAGAACTGCAAACAGCTTAACAAAATCCTCCAGCAGTGAAGACACTATCCCTTCCAAACGAGATCCCGATCTGTCAGAAGCCACAGGACGTCATCTCAACTAGTGGCAATCTCAAAACGTAACTCCCACAAAAGTGCGAGCCAAGTTCAACTCCATCAGATGAAAAACAACTTCCAATTCCTAAGACCCTTACTCTAAAATCCTGTCGTGTCATACTCCCAGTAAATACAGCTGACGCTATCCAATTCACAAGATGTAATTATTCGACAATAAACTAAGCTCAACATCCAATTAAAGAAATTATTTCAATAGCCTGTAGTAATTTAAATTATGTTCTTCCTACAATACACGTCTTCATATCTTCTTTACATTCTTCAAGTTTTAAAATGTTTACTTATCTCTTCTCACCAATTTTATTATAAGTAAACCCTTTCTCACACCAAAATAGATCATGAAATCACATTAGAAAGAGTTTATTTTCAAAATTCCAGTTTTTACAAAAATTATAATTTGTATTGTGTACATAAAAATTAATATCTCCTTAGTGATCGATTTTGCATATTTTTTACAGTAGAACACTCTATATTTTATTATCACATTTAGTAACACCGGCAATATTGAATAACATTCCTATAATAACTACCTATTTGTTATTATCTCCCACTATATTTCAGGTAACTTTTAAATCATTTTAGAGCCTTCTGTTTCTTATTTTTCATTGTTCAACTGAATTCAAATTATTCCGTTTTTTTACAAAATTACATACTATCAAAGAGCTGCAGAAAAAAATATGCAACAAGTCATTAATCACCAAACTAACCAAAATGTTGGAAATACTCAATCAGACAATAAGATCGAAGCAATGATGGTTAAACTAATGAAACGGATGGATACTATGTTAAACCTACTCACGACTGTTATAGCCAATCTTTCATAATGTCACTCTTTATTAATATAGCAATCTGGAATGCCAACAGCTTGGCGCAGCATTGCCAAGAAATTACAACATTCCTAAAAAACCATAAAATTGACATAATGTTAATTTCTGAATCGCGATTTACTAACCTAAACTATATGAAAATACCAAAATACACTATCTATACAACCAATCATCCAGACGGCACGGCCCGCGCAGGAACTGCAAATATAATCAAAACAGCAATAAAGCATCACGAAATACAAAAATGCCAACAAGAACATCTTCAGGCCACCAGCATCTCGGTAGTATTAAGCAATAGAGAGGTCATCCTGTCAGCGGTCTATTGCCCTCCCAAACATCTGTTGAAAAATCAATTTTGAATTTTTGGGGTGAATCCAATACTTCCTTTACTGTAAAAGGAAGTAAAAAATAGGCATCTGCAAGATCAATTGCAGAAACTTTATTGATTTATCCTATTATTATTCAGTAAAGTTGGTATGCAGCCATCATTTGAAACTGTTATTACCTAACAGAGTAATCAACTGTACAACTTTATTATTTATAATACAATTCCAGCTACATACCTACATGAAAATTCATATGTAAGTAATTCATATGCAGAAATATTGAGTGCCTTTACATTTCTTAATAAATGAATTTGCAAAAACTCGAGAAACATTTGCGGCATCTTTAATGTTTAGTTATTATTTAACTTTAAATGTACTTACAAAAATAGCGCATAGGTTCAGTTGTCAAAAGCTCCATTCATTCGATTCTTATTT
>OW679196.1:24167238-24351052 GCA_940337035.1 Agriotes lineatus | reverse complement strand
AACCTCAAATTTAACATAGACATAGATAGTCGTGTCAGATAGATGGAAGTAAAAGGCATCGGTAAGTGCTACCGGCCTAGGCCATAAAAATGTAGCTACCGGACTCGTTGCTAAGCTGGTAGATAGTTTCTACTAGACCAGTATACAAAACATGCTTTTGATAACAAGATAATATTTAAATTATGGTTAGAAGATAGAAGTTGTATAATATACTCGCGTGACTTCTATAAGTAAACATGTTGAAGGCGAAGATTTATTTAATGTTAATTTGATGCGCTGTTAACCGATCTTAGTTTCACCGACCCCCTTAATTATTTTGATTACATTTCTCTGGTGACAACTATAGAAGAACGCCCTCAAGATTTTATTGCTGAACAAAAATGTATTTGCCTACCAACCTTTTGCATTAGCAGTAAATTATAACCGAAGACTGTCTTTGTGTGGCAAAATCTGCTTCTAATCGTCTCTTCAAATGATAATCTTGCGTAATGCTTTGTGTTTGAATCCGTTAGAACCTATATTGTTATACGTACTAGAAAAATAATGGTATATTATATCATGAGGGACTAAAGTGCATCATTTAATCCCGCGAGTGGAGTTTGTTGCCTCGAGGGCCAAGCCCGAGGGCAACATCCCACTCAAGGGATTTAGGCACTTTAGTCCCGAGGTATATACGCTATTTTTTGCACTCCCGGATTACAAATCGTAAAATAAATCTGGTTTTGCTGGTTTTAAAATTTATACGTTCGATTTGGAAAAATGGATGGCTTTGGATATGTAAATCAGTAACTAAGGTAATGTTGTAAATAATGTCATTTTGAAGGACCAAAGTTCCACTTTTGATCCCTGAGGGATTAAATAAAAAGTGGCACTTTGGTCCCTCAAAATGACGCCTAAAGTAGGTCGTTTAGTCCCGGGAGTGCAAAAAAATACTTTATACATCCTCCAGTCGCATATTTTTTTCGCAGTTTCATATGTTTATTTCTTTTACAGGAAACAGCTTGGCAATTTTATTTTTTATTTCTTGAATGCTTTTAGTACTACCAAGTCCTGCAAAAAGCAACCATTTTCTGCCCCTTTCTCCAAATAACCATGCGAAATATTACAATCATAGTTTCGTGAAACGTACTCAACGTCACTCAACTATAATTCAAAGTCGCATAGGTGATGGAAAAATAGCTGCAATTGAAAAGTATCCGTTTATGGTTAGCTTAGTCTTTTACCACCCGGACAGAAAAACAAGGAATCAGTTTTGTGGTGGTACTATAATTGGAAAAACTTGGGTTTTGACTGCAGCAAGTTGTTTCCGCAACCTCCGGACAGAGGAAATAACTGTAAGTACTTTAAAGAACATACTACTTTCATTAAGATATGCATTTATATTCAAGAGGTAAGGGAGCGGCGGGTATTACCGCACGCATATACTTAATCTGCAGACGCATAAGGTATTATGACAACTGTTCGGCTACAATCGGTAATTGATTAATATAGGGCCAATGAAAGTTTAAGTAAAGCGCAGACACAGAGGGGCATGAGACGTCTGCACTTTACTTATTAGTGGTTTCGCTTGTTTTCCGCGTAGTCAAAGAACGAGTTGTTAGTTCCTGAAAAGACTATTTCAAGTGTCGTCTAAAATTACTATAAATTGTTTAAATATGGAAAGTATGTGTTCAGAAGGATACGAGTACAATTTGTAAACCACACAACTGTTTGATTAAATCTAATTACCAAAGAGGAAGTTGAGGTATGTTCATTTTTCGACGACTGACATCGAAAGTAGATTTTTCTCACTGTCATTTGACAACAGAAAGTTGACATTTGCCGCTGAGCGTGCGTTTTCATCTTTTTGCCGCTCGCCGAGCGTTTTGGGTTTCCGCGTGAACAAAATAGCTAGCCACGTCCGAATGTTTCCTTGACAACGCCCGTCATTTGTCGAAATAATCGCGTCACATGTCATATAGACTGCGCGAGTAATATTAACTTGATTGTCAATTAATTTTTGCGATAAAACGAAATTTGATATTTTCCTTTAATAATATGCTCAGTCGTAGAAAATAGTATATTGTATGTTAAGAGCTGAAAGTGCATTCTTGCCGCTTGCGCATGAATATTGCTGGTTGAGACGAAGTCGAAACCAGCAATCATGCAAAAGCGGCAAGCGCACTTTTAGCTCGAAACATACATACTATTTTTTCGACGACTGAGCATATTATTAAAGGAAAATATCAAATTTCTTTTTATCGCAAAAATTAATTGACAATCAAGTTAACATTACTCGCGCAGTCTATATGACACGTGACGCGATTATTTCCACAAATGACGGGCGTTGTCAAGGAAACATTCGGACGTGGCTACCTATTTTGTTCACGCGGAAACCCAAAACGCTCGGCGAGCGGCAAAAAGATGAAAACGCACGCTCAGCGGCAAATGTCAACTTTCTGTTGTCAAATGACAGTGAGAAAAATCTACTTTCGATGTCAGTCGTCGAAAAAATAGTATGTATATTTCGAGCTAAAAGTGCGCTTGCCGCTTTTGCATGATTGCTGGTTTCGACTTCGTCTCAACCAGCAATATTCATGCGCAAGCGGCAAGAATGCACTTTCAGCTCTTAACATACAATATACTAATTTCGACCAACGATTGTTTATAGACCGAAAAAATGCCGGTAGATATACAAACTGTATCTAACCAAAGTTGGCGCTTACAAAATGTAATTTTTCGAAAACAGTTAAAAAAATGTGATATTTTTAATGGGTGAACTGATTCATTTTCTTCCACAGAACACACACATCAAAAGGACACAAAAGACTTTAACGTTCTAAAACTCGTCCAGCGACATTTGAATTAATTTAGTGAATAAAATGGATCAGGATATTTACCAATTTATTATTTTAACTTAGCAGTTAGTTTTTACCATATTAGTATATTAGAGTTAATTAATTACTATATGTAAGTACATAAAGAGTTCCAATGTTAAAATGACATACATTTTATAATTATTATTCATAATCTATCAAATAGATTCATGTTCACAGTTCTATCATTTTTATTTCAATTTTGCTTAATATTAATGCAATTTTTGCAAACATTTTATTTGTATCTCGTCTTTTTTACAAAAAATCGTGAAGAAAGTAACACTTTTTTAACTAGTTTATTGAAATTTTTAATTGTCAATTTGACAGTTGTACATTTTGAAGCCTTTTCAACCAAATTTCGAGTTACAAGGAATCACTATGCAAAATTTGTGAAAATAGTATATCTTTCATAACCAGTTGTATAATATACTATTGAGTTCTACATACAAAAATAACTATTTATTGAACCAGTGTCCTAAATGAATTATTTTTGACATCAGTGTTAAAAGTTAGTCCAAGGTAACGTGCATTAAAATCATAGATCGCAGGATTTCTCGTAAATTTGGATGTTAACATAACTTAAAATGTCTAATATACTGTGACAGAAAAGTTTTCCTGAACTACATTTTGATACTTCCATTGTGTCGTAGAAAAAATATTGTATGTAACACAAATGTAAAAAAGTGTGGTTACGGCACTTATCATGTAGTCTAACTCGGCTTCGCCTGCCATAAGCATGAAGTTTTTATGTGTTTTTATTGTTCTCGAACTAGACAGAATTGTCATTTGTAAGTATTGACAACGTAGGCTTACTTGAAAACAATAAAAAATAAACCGGCACATTCAAACTTTGCAAATGATTTCAATGGGAACTAGATGTACTTCTTTTTAAACGACTACATGTTATGCATTTACATACATTTTTCGATGCCCATCCCACACGTGTGTCACATACTATTTTTCCTGCGCCGGTTTCGCATTCTACAAGAAATTTAATCTTTTAATTTGACATTTGTTAAAAAATTGCAAGTTTTAGCCAACCATAGTATGATTTTTACATGAGAGTGCAGAAAGTTAGTACTTTCTGCACTGCCCTAGAAGTAGCATATTATTATACTAGTTTAATAAGAGGGCCTATTGTAGCACGAGTGGGTTTGGGGCACAACAGCCGTTGCGAGGAGTGCCCCAATGGAACGAGTGCTACAATACCTCTTATTAAACAAGTAATAATATACTAATTTTATTTACTTTCCAAAAAAATATTCAAAAACTTTTAATTTTGAGATTTCATAAATATGACAATCTGTCAGTTGTCTGAAACAAGGTAGGCTGTTTCCACGTTTTTCATATGAAAGTAACAATATGAAAACAATGCTTTGATAAACTCCACTATAGCAGTGTTTTCGGTGTTATAATAAGAATAACCATATTGTGACACTAATATACGTAAATAGTATATCTTTCGTCAAAAGAAAAAAGTATAGTTTATTTTTCGAGGGATGAATATTTGTCTACGAGCAGCGTCATGGTAATTTTACGAATGAAAAATTTTATCGCAATAAGTAATATATGTTATTTATCTACTAGCAACATGATATTGTACCTTTTCGTCATAGAAACAAAATATGAAAAGCTACTCATAACTCCCAAGGGACTTGTCAAATTATTTCACCCTCAAACTCATGGTAACAATGCAAATACAATTAAAGTCTTAGAAACCATACAGTGAGGCAATCTTTGAAGTTACTTACACATTTTAATTTTAAATGTCATTATGACATTTTGAAATTTCATACTATTTTGACGAATATGCTAGTAGATAAAATATTGTATGCACCACGGGAGATATTCATGTTCTTTACCTTCGGTTGACTTATAGACCTCGGGCCAGAGCCCTCGGTCTGTTACACATGTCAACCTCAGGGAAAAACATATTCATATCTCCCTTAATGCATAAATATATATTTTTCAACGAATATAAAAAAAAACATTATGTATTGCAAAAACTACAAATGAATAATAGTATATTATGTAACAAGTTTTATAAACTTCACTTTCGTCACTAGTTTTTTTAGGCACGAGCGAAGCGTAGTGCAGCGAGTGTTTAATAAACGAGTGTCTAAACCAGTTTATATAATGTGTTACATACTATACTTTTTCTACGACCACAAATTTAGACAATATAACATCATTTCATTAAGATTTTGAATATTAAGTTAGGTTAAATTATACTTGGCCAACGTCAAAGTTGACTGTTGAAAGTTGAAAACTAACTCGATTTTATTTTGGCTGTGCCTAATAAAGCAAATAGTGTTTAAACCTAACGTCACCCCATGACTAAAACGTCATTGCCAACTTCAATTCGTGACTAAGAGACTCTTTAGTCACACGTTATGAAGGCATGCTTAAAAGGTCACTTAGCGACATACAGTTAGTATGTTAAATACCATTTTAGTTACAGGAGTAGAAAATAGCTATTTGTGCAACAAGTGCTAAAAGTGGCCGTTTATGCATGAAAATTATGAAACGAAGCCGAAGGCTGAGTTTCATAACATGTCTCGTGCATAAACCACTTTCAGCACGAGTTGCACACAAAATTTTTCTACAGCCTTTAATTTACTGTTGTTAATCCATAAATGTCGATTTAACAAAGGTTTCCATTTATGACAGTTATAATTTATGTCATAATAAAGAGATGGCCTTGACGCCCAGGTGAATGTTTCTGGAGCCAGTAGCTGTCAAAGTCAGTTATCAAAGGTAATAATAATACTACACATTTCACTTTATTCATTACATAACGCTTTAATTATTTAAAAAATACTTTACCTCTAACGCAAGAAGCAACTAGAATAACTTTACAACCTCACTTGCAGTTCGAAATTGTAGTTTTATAACTTCACTTCACTTTTAGCACATGGGCTAAAAGTAAACGGCTGATTTCACTTTTAACACGCTAAATCATAAAACGTCACTTTTAGTGAAAAAAGCTAGCGCTAAAAGGCCTACTTTTAGTAGTGGCCGTAGAAAAGGTAATTTTTACTCTTGTAAAACTATCACTCTGGCAAGAAATCACTTTTTGTACAACTGTCATTAAAAATTACATTTTTATTCTAGGTAACTACACTTATACAGTGTGGTCCATGAAGTATGCAACAAATGGGACATTTTTTTATTAGTTGTACAATCGAAATTTAAATACGGCCACAAGTTAGTGCATGTTCGATAACCATATCAGATGCCCTTAGAATGGCTTCAAGTCAAACAATATACAGGACAGGACAAAAATATGAAATTCGTTCAAGAATAAAGTTACCTTACTACAAAAAATATTGCAAAATTTTATTGAGAAAAGTTGTTTAGAATCAAAAGTTATGCTCAAATACAAAGTCACAGCCTTCTATTCAAATTTTGATTCTTTTTTGTAAAATTTTTTATTATCCCCGTATGATACATATTTGTATTATTCTATTTTATTAAGAGTTTTTTCATATGTAAATTATTATTAGTAAAGCATTTGCTTTGTTAAAAAGAACATTTGCGAAATTCTAAAGTTGTGTTAAATATCGTTGCAACAAACATGAAGTGGACGCTTACCTACAAAAATATAAATCCAAGTAAATTTTACAAATACTCTTCAAGTTGCTAAAAGTTATTTAAAAGTGATGTGGTTGTGGCTACTTTAAATACATATAAAATCAGAATAATACAAATATGTATCATACGGGGGCAATACAACATTTTCCAAAACAGAATAAAAATTCGAATAGGAGGCCGTGACTTTGTACTTGGGCATAACTTTTGATTCTAAACAACTTTTCTTAATAAAATTATGCTATATTTTTTGAATTAAGGTAACTTTATTCTTGAACGAATTTCATATTTTTTGTCCTGACCTGTATATTGTTTGACTTGAAGCCATTCTAAGGGCATCTGATATGGTTATCGAACATGCACTAACTTTTGGCCGTATTTAAATTTCCATTGTACAACTAATAAAAAAAAATGTCCCATTTCTTGCACACTTAATGGACCACACTGTATATGTCAAAATTAAACATTATGAGAGAGAGAGATGTTTATTGATTGACGAAAGATAATAAAAAAAAATCTTTTTTATTCAATTTATTACCTTACGGGTTACAAAGCAAAAATACAATGTTTTATGCACGAAGTCTGCGATGCAACTAAACTAGTGATAACAATTACGTGGGACATCCGTAAGACAAGATAAACTCATTATCAGCGTTCTCACATGTGTCGACAGATAATGCGTTTATGCAAGCATGTAATTAATACGTAACACCTCCCGACCGAGATTGGAAAATCATCTATGGAATAGGATTTTTCAATTTTTGCAGTTCTAAAGGAATCTCTTTTGGATTCGATTTATTTATGATGTTGGTCAACTTGTCTAAGAGGCAGTTACGTTTACAATATAATATTATACTAAACATAACAAAAGCAAACAAAAATATAACTACAAGTGTTAAAGAGCTTATTCCGAAATGCGTGGGCAGTACATAGTCATTGTGGACAATTTCTTTAGATAATTGAGTGAATTGATTTTTTATTGACTGAAAATCATTTAAATCGATTTGTTTTAATTCAATGGTAGGTGTTTCTGGAAAGTAATTTTTAAGTGTATACATTGTTATGTTTAAAGAAGGCAGTTTAATATTTCTAATGAATTCATTCTTATAATTATTTGTCGATAAGGTATATTCATGATTGGTTACCTTGCATTCTTTCGGCAATTGTATTAAATAGGTTCCAAAAAGAGGTTGTTTGTAAGGACTATTATTACTGCAACTTACATCGAATATTAATTCTTTAGGAGTGATCAATAACCAGGCATTATTACTTATTTTATGCATTTTAACTGTATTTAACTTAAATCTATAGATTTTACAATCTGTGGTTCCCTTAAAATTAAGAAGGTCAACCGCACATCTTTCGTCTTTTTCTAAATCTTGATCAACGTTTTCACAGAAATAGAGGCCTTGTTTCACTTTTGTGCACATATTATTAATTGTTACACTGAATTTATTATTGAATAGGATGTATGGTTTTGAAGGAATTATCATGTGGAAAGTGTTGTTGTTTGGTACTGGTAAGGGAATCAATTGATAGTAGTCGTAAGTGTCATTAGCACTCAGAGGTATTTCGAGTATGAAGACTAAATTAGTTCCTTTTCTATATGCCTTTACGTCGATTAAATGATCGTATTCATTAAGATCAATCGAAGGTTCATATGGGAGTCTGTATAGTATATGTTGTTTTGAGATAAATTCAAGTTCAGTTCGTAGATCCTTAAGTTCCACGATAGAAGGGTGTAAAATATTTAATTTAGCGAAGGTGATTGCTTCTTCAAGTGTATCCAGAATTTCTAACAGAAGATTCAATAAAGTGGCCAACTGAAGTTGTACCGAATGGAGATTAATTAGTGCATAATTTTCGATATCGTGTAATGCTGTAGTTTTGATGGCTGATTCAATTTGTAGAAGTCGAAATTGAAGAATTTTCTGGTTAGTTTCTAATTTAAATAATGTTTGATTATACTTGTCGATAGCTTGGGTCATCAATGACGTTTGGCGTATTGTGATCTCTTCTAATTTATGTTGATTCTTTTGAAGGGAATTTAAGGCTTGATCTATTCTTTTTCCGTCTTCAGCATCGAGGTTACCGGTAATAAAGCTGATTAGGCTTCCTAAACCATCTATTGCTCCTCTTTTGACTTTCCGAACGTGATTGGGAAACAAATGTTCAATTTTCTTTTGAATTTCTATTAATAGACTTTCCAAAACGAGCAGATAATTATGACTTTCTAATTTATATATGGGTCCATGATTTTCCGATTCTAATGGTTTTTTGAGGTAATTTACATTTTCTTTTAGTTTTTCATATTCGATTAATAAAGGTGAACAATCGATAGTCTTAATGAGGGTCCATTGGTCCTTTTTTATTTGTGCTGTACCAAGCCTGTTGAAGTAAAGACCTGGATTGTTTTTGAGGTTCGTGAATCCTGGTTCTGCGGGGTAGCAGATTCTAAAGCAGAGGAATCTGTAACAAAGGGTCGTAAATTGTTGACATGTGCCTGTCTTGTTCCTTTATTATTTTTAAGTGTGCATACATGATGCGGCGTTATAGATATAATTTCGTAGGGTCCGATAAATTTTGGTTTGGCTTTTCCTCTTCTGGAATCGGTTTTTAGTAAAACTTGTTGTCCAACTTGGTAGGAGTGTTTTCTATTTTCTTTTGCATTCAATTTTAAAATGTAATTTTCTTTTAATTGCTGTTGCTGTCTTTTAATTTGTTCATATAAATATTTCATTTTTTCAGTGTGATTAGCGGTGTAATACCATACTCGTTGTTGTTCGAAATCAGCTGAAAAGGGATCCTGTGACATAGTATGTCCGAAAAGTAATTCGTGGGGTGTCATTTTGGTGCTTGTATGAATAGTGTTATTGTATGCGATTATGGCATATCGCATTAAGGTTTTAGGTTCTTCCTTAGGATGTCGACTTTTTAATAATCGATAGTGCTCTATCAGGGTTGAATGTAGTCTTTCTATGGGACTGTTGGATTCATGATGTCCAGGCGTTGTAATGTGCAAATTAATTTTGTGAAAAGCAAGTAGTTCTTGTATTATTATTCCGTTAAATTCTCCGTCTCCTATAATTTTTATTGGTGTACCATATTGTGATATAAATTTTGTTATTTTCCGAACTATGGTTACGTTGTTTCGATCTTTCAGGTGATATACTTGTGCAAATTTTGAAAGTTTATCGATAATTGTTAAGAACATATTATTGTCGATATAAAATATGTCTATGTGGCATTCTTGCATCGGTTTATCCGGAGTGTCCGTGACATTATAAGGGGCTTTAGTAGGTTGTCTATCATATTTTTGTTTTTTGCATTCTGCACAGTTATTAATGTAGTCTGAGATTGTTTTTTCCATGTTCTTCCAATAGAATTTACGCTTTAACGCTAATAAAGTTGCTTGAATTCCACGGTGATTAGTTTTTCCTTCGTGGTACAGTTTTATTTGTCCATATTGTTCTTCTTTGTCTATAATATGTTTAACTCTATTTAAACATCTAAATAATCTTGGTTTGTTTACACTGAACAATTCGATTGTTAATCGGCATGTAATCTTGTATAATTCATCTTCTGGAAAGAACAGGTAGTATGATGTGTCGGGTTTGCAAAATTCTAAAAATATTTTTCGTAGGGTAGGCAGAGGATTCGTTGTATTTATTTCCACATTCAAAATCTTGTGTCCTTCTTGCATTTTAATTTTTGGGGTCGATGGCTCGTCGTGAACCATATGAAATATTATTTGGTTTTCTTTCGTTTCCAGGGCATCCTCACAAATAGGTATTGTAGGTGTCGATGATTCCTGGGTATGTTGTGTATTTGAATCTGTGTCTTCTGGTTGTTGGATTCTTGTTATAGGTATTAATTCTTCGAGATCGATTGGTGTTGGTATTCTTGCGGGTCGATTTATTACAGGTTGCGGTTCAGGTGTGTTTAAGCGTTCACTGTTTACAATTTCGTCCAGGAGTTGGTCGAGTTCTTCGTCTTCATTTGCTATCATAGAGATATTTGTTGTATGTGTAATGGGATTAATTTGTATGCGAGAGAGGGCGTCAGCATTAGAATTTTTGGTTCCTTTTTTGTAAATAATATCGTAATTATATTCTTCCAGTTTGAGTCTCCAACGTGTTAGTTTAGAATTGGGTTCTTTAAGTGAATTTAACCAAATGAGTGGTCTGTGATCTGTAACAATGGTGAATTTTCTTCCATAAAGATAAGGGCGGAAATATTTGGTGGCCCAAATTATAGCGAGTAATTCTTTTTCTATGGTCGAATACCTTTGCTCCGTTTCGTTGAGGGTTCTAGATGCGTATGCTACTGGTAGGTCTTTTCCAGGTGTACCTTGAGATAAAATTGCTCCAAGGGCGACATTGGATGCGTCGGTTGTCAGAATAAATTGCTTATCAAAATCCGGGTATTGAAGTATCGGGTCATTTAGTAGTATGTTTTGTGCACTTTGAAATGATTTTACAAAGTCTGGGGTGTGTTCTACCTTTTTACCTTTCTTTAGACAGTTCGTAAGAGGTTTAGTCATTTTAGCGAAATCTTTTATGAATTTTCGGTAATATCCCAAAAGTCCAAGGAATCCTTTGATTTCTTTCTGCGTTGTTGGGATTGGATAATTTTGTATGGCTTTTATTTTGTCGGGGTTTGGTTTAACTCCTTGTGGTGTTACTATATGTCCAAGATATGCTACTTCTTTACGTAGGAATTCACTTTTGTCTAGCTGAATTTTCAAATTGTTTTCTCTGATTCTATTAAATACGTTACGTAATCTAGTAATGTGTTCTGGAAGTGAGGTAGAAAAAATTATAACGTCGTCCAAGTATACTAAGCATTGGCTATCTGTTAGTCCTTTTAGCACGTTGGTCATAATCCTTTGAAACGTAGCTGGGCTGTTTTTAAGGCCAAAGGGCATGCGTAAAAATTCAAAATGTCCGTCATCTGTAGAAAAGGCAGTCTTTTCTCTGTCTTCCGGGTCAATTTCCACTTGATGGAAGCCTGAAGCTAGGTCTAGGGTGGTAAAATATTGGCTTCGTCCTAGTTTATCTAATATATCGTTGATATTTGGGATAGGAAACTTATCTTCAATTGTCTTTTCATTCAATTTCCGATAGTCCACTACTATTCGCCACTTTTGTTGATTTGATGCATCCAATTTTTTTGGTACAATCCATATGGGTGCATTCCAAGGCGATTCGCTAGGTTTGATAATGTTGTCCTTCAACATTTTGGCCATTTGAGTTTGAACTTCTTTTTTATGAATGTATGGATAACGATAATTTTTCGTAAATACGGGTTCATTGTCAGTTGTTCGAATTTTATGCTTAATTTTATTAGTAAATGATAATGGAATGTCTTTGCAATAAAATATATCTCGGTATTCCTCACATAAATTGGTTATTAAGGTTTTTTCTTCGTCATTCATGTGATCTGTTCTTAAATTGTTTAAGTTTTCTCGTAATTTGATTTTGACATCTTTTGTACTAATATGATTTAATTCGATAGTCTTAGGTTCAACTATTGGTTGTAATTGAATTGGTTTCTTTAAATTAAGTTGAATTGGTTCGTTTCGTGTATTTATAACTGTAGTCAAAAATGCGTTATTTTCAATCTTGACATATGCTTCTGGGATTATTAAATCTGGTCCAAAGTTTCTTTTTTCACATAGTGCTTCTTTTAGTTGGCTGTCGGTGGGTAGTCGAATTATACTTTCTGATCGAGGTGGAATATTTATTTCAAATTTATCCTGTTTCCTTGTAGGTATTTTTTCATCATCTGATGGTTGAATATGGAGTGGCAAAGTACAGTTGCTTGTGATTAGCTGATTAGTAGATAAATCGATTCTTGCGTTCAATTGTTTTAACAAATCGAGTCCAATGAGTCCTTCGTAGTTGTCATTAAAATTGAATAAGTAGATTTTGTGCATTTGATTTGTCTTGAAGGATCTTGGTAATGGTATATTAGCTACTTCATCATGAATTGACGTTGCATGTGCAGTGCTAATTTGGAAAGGTTCGTTGTAAATATATTCGGAGTAATACTTGTGTACGAAAGCGGGATTTAACAATGTTTTCATAGATCCAGTGTCAATCATGAGTTTTGCGTTGAGTTCCGGTAAGTATATGTAGGGTAGTTTGGGTGATGCCGAATTGTTAACGTATATTAGGTCAGGTTGTTGTTCGGGCTGGTCAGGGAAAAATCCTGTTCGGGGTCATTTTCTGATGCTGGAATCCAACTGTTGTCTTCTTCGGATTGTTCATAATAATTATATTCAGCGTCAGGTGCAAGTCCATAAGCGTTATCTTCTTCTTGTACTTCGGTTTCTACAGGTCCTTGATCATGGTAGAAAAGTTCTTCGGAAATGAAGTTCCTAGGTTGATTGGATTGTCGAATATAATATGGCTGTTTAATAGTACGCGATATATCCATAGGAGTAGGCTTCTCGAGAGGTTGGATATTTCGAGGCTTAAATACGTTGGTTCCTGTTGGTTTCTGGTTTCCAAAAACAATTGGTTGCGATGGAAATTGCTTTGCTGGGAATTGTTTTGTAGACGATTGCTGTGGTGGTAAAGCAGGAAGTGTCCTTATTGGTGCTGGAAAATGTTGACGTTGTACTTGGAATTGTGGGTGAACGGGCTGCATCATTGGTCTATACTGCGTTTGAACCATTGGCATTGGTTGACGATGGAAGTAATAATTTTGCTGATTTGGCTGATTTGACTTCTGTGTCACATTTGGTTTGTGATGGGGTTTTGCAATGCTTTGATTTCCTGATTGCAAATGCCATACGTTTTGTTCTTCGTTAATATATTTAAGGGCATTTTCCATAGTGGTTGGTCGTTGACTCCGTATGAATGATCCAAGGGGGTTTCTTAATCCACTTAGAAACGTCTTTAAAGTTAAATTGGTGTACAAGTCTCCTTTAACCTTAATTGTAGCTTCGTCTGTTGTGTTGGTACTTAAATGTGAAAATAGGGCGGCTCTCATTCTTATGCACGAGTTGTAAAAGTCGATTGGGTTTTCGTGATTTCCTTGTCTGAGGTGTAGTAAATCTTGAAGAAGGCTGTCTTCGGATCTTCGGTCGCCAAAATTGTTTTTTAAAATTTCTTTGAGTTCTTTATAACTTCCGATGGTATATCCTGCAGTTACTAATACGGCTTGTCCAGTTAGTTTGCTTTCGATGCCGGATAACAGAAGATGATTGATGTAATCTTCATTGTTGGCAGTTGAAAATTGATTGTAGATGAGATCGGCTGCTTTGAAAAATCTTGCAAGTTGAGTGGGATCTCCTCCAAACTCGGGAATGGTCTTTAAATATTCGAAATGGAAAGCTGGTACTGCCATTCTTCTTGTGTTTTGTCGTTCGAGTATATTCTCTTGTACAGCAGCTGTTTGTTGTATCGGCAGGTTTGGTTGCGTGGATGTGTTAGGAATTGCAAATG
Source organism: Agriotes lineatus (assembly GCA_940337035.1). NCBI lineage: Eukaryota > Metazoa > Arthropoda > Insecta > Coleoptera > Elateridae > Agriotes > Agriotes lineatus. The sequence goes on along the minus strand of OW679196.1, from coordinate 24,337,152 downwards.
GATTTATAGCAAGGTTGGCTAGTTGATTGGCCAAGGTTTCCTCAAATTCAGACATGGATTTTTATTTAGCGCATTTATTAATTAATTTATTGTTTCACAAGAGTATACAGGCATAAATTAAGTCAACGGACACCTGTAGTCTCGCTTATATGAAACGGGAATATTGTTTTTAAAATATTAAGCGTTCTCCTTAGTTTTCGCAAGAGTATCTTTAGATCTAAATTCTCCTGAGAATTTTAAGATCACAAGGTAGCACTTGCCAAAATCAGAGCTAAAACTATATTATTATTAAGGTTTAGCAGTAGTTTAAATTTTATTTCACTTTGTTTTAAATGGCAAAACTTAATTCTAAAATTTTATCTTCTTGCTGCAAATTGATTAGCGACTTACATTAGTAGCAGGCAAATTTTCATATTGCTGTTTGGATGCTCCGCTTTGGCGATTCTTGTCCTCTGCGTCGCGGTGCTGTATTGCTCGGCTTCGGCGATTTTTGTCCTCTGCGTCGCGGGGTTGTGTGGCTCGGCTTTGGCGATTTTTGTCCTCTGCGTTGCGGGGTTGTGCTGCTCAGCTTCGGCGATGCTTGTCTTCGGCTGGGCTGGTCCACTTGGAAGCGATGTCCAGTCTTCACTTGGAACCGGGTTGGATTTTGTTCGATAGTAGACGAAGTGTTAACACACAAAATTACGCGAATTTGGGGTAATTTTCTACTATCCGTACGACTGCGCCAGAGATGTTTATTGATTGACGAAAGATAATAAAAAAAATCCTTTTTTATTCAATTTATTACCTTACGGGTTACAAAGCAAAAATACAATGTTTTATGCACGAAGTCTGCGATGCAACTGAACTAGTGATAACAATTACGTGGGACATCCGTAAGACAAGATAAACTCATTATCAGCGTTCTCACATGTGTCGACAGATAATGCGTTTATGCAAGCATGTAATTAATACGTAACACTCGCAGGGTAGCGTGCTGGGTCCCCTGTTATTTATAACTTATGTGAATGATATATATAAAACTCTAAAAAATTGTTTTGTTAATCTTTTTGCTGACGACACACTTATTTCATTGTCGGGATTTAACTTGTGTGCTATGACCACTGTTTTAAACAACGAGCTTGCATTATTGTATAGCTGGTTGTCTAGAAATAAATTAAAATTGAACGAAGTAGAAACAAAATGTATGGTTATAGGGTCAAAAACAAATTGTAAAAAGTTTAATGAATTGAGCTTAGTACTGCACATAAATAATTCGGTTATTGAAACTGTTAATGAAATTAAATATTTAGGTATCTTACTGGATCCACAACTTGTAATCATGTCAATTATTTATGTAAAAAAATAGAGAAGAAGGTTGGGTTTTTAATGGAATATTTACTTCTCCATCTCATTGGATCAAAAGATTATTTTTCCCCATTTTAATTATTGTTTATCTTTACTTATTTCGTGCAACAAAGATAGCACATATAAACTACAATTGCATCAAAACAAAGCAATGAGGATACTTCTAGTATGTAATCGATACACATATATAAATGGTATGTTAAATTCTCTGGGTTGGTTATCCGTGGAACAGTGCATTAATCTATAAGATTGATAATGGTTTAGTACCGAAATACTTAAGTTCATTTTTGGAGAGAAGATGTAATATGCATTCATATAACATTCGATCTAAACAAAACTATTATGTTCCCACAATGAAAACTAGCAAACTCCAAAATCTCTATTCTATCAGGGAGTTTGTCTTTTTAATGACTTGCCTCCCGATATTAAATGTGCTGAAAATATACACGCACTAGATAAATTATTAAATAGTTACTTAAGGCATCAATAATTTTATATCTACATAATGTGTATTGTGCAATGTGTAACATTTTATGTAACTTACTAGCCATGTGCTAAATAAATCTTATCTATCTACTTCAACGATGTACAGCGTAATTAAGCGCCACTGTGTCTGTTCTCTTACTTTGAACATTACTTTGCACTTCGGCACTGTACTGTAACTCTTCTGTAAGTTCTCGGACAGATAAATTTAATCCTTGTTGTATTTTAAGAGCTAGTAAGCGTTTTAAACCCACCATAGTAGTAATAGAAGCGAAACCACCTTAGTTAAATGTTAACTAAACTAACAAAAAAGAGTCTACACCTACGAATTTTCAGGCGAATGATGTTAATAATCTTGTTGGCTTACTTTGATTTACCAAAAGGGTTTCCTTATTTCAACCCTATGTGTTTTATGATTCGTGATTCTTTCGAATTTTTTTTTCTATTAACCCATAATATGAGCTAGTTTAAGTAAAACCAGTGGTAATTTTAAAATTGCCACTACCGTTAACTGAAATGCTTAAAATGGTGTGAAATTTATAGCAATATATTCTACACTGGAGACAATGTGCAACCCTGTCTTAATCTTATAAATATTTCTATGCGGTGCATCAACTTATTGACTATTTTAAATCGCGCTGCTGTACGGCGGTGTAGTGCTTATGCTTCTATTTCTTTATTTTTTCTGCTTCCCATGTCTTGGCTGTTATTTCAGTAAAGAATGTTTTTAGTACCATGTGGTGATCAGATCGGCATTCTGGTTGTCTATAAATAACGTCTTTCAGCATTAGAGTTCTTTCTCTTTTAGCAATTATCAGGTCTATTATTGATCTGAGCCGTAGCGGTCGATGTTGCCTCGTATATGTCTAAATATCCTTATGCTGGAAGAACGTATTTTCCATCATCAATCTATGTTCTTCGCCTAAGCCCCTTTCGTTATCGTTATAGACCTCTTCCCACATTTGAGGAAGCCGCGTGGCGCAGTTGGGTAAGCACCAGGCTTACATTAAGCAAGTCCTCGGCTCGAATCCCGCGGGGGTCGGAATTTTTTCGTAGCCTTGGAGATTAGAATCGGGCTCGGTGAGACCATTCACAGTTGGGCAGCAAATTAACTGTGCTCTACTCAGAACCGCACACCTAAGAAATAGAGTAACAAGGTCAACACATCACCAAGACACACACATCACACAATGGCTGCCGCCAGATGCCCCCGCATAAAGCACCAATCTCTACACCACAAGGTAAATGAGGTTACAAATTATACATACATACATTATATTTGTTTATAGGTTACATTTCCTAATTTGAAAGTTTCGCTGACTTTCGCCTTTTTGTTGGTCCATTCTCCAACCCTCCTCCTTTATAGGGACTGGAGATCGGTAACGAAGGCTGCTAAGTTATTCAATCCACCCAGCAACCAATCACACGGGGATTTTCAAAAACCTAATAGTAAAAATGCACCTGTAGCACTATCGGACGCTACTAATTCCAAAATAGCGACACCAGTCTAACCACGAACCTAAACAAAGGTAACTTACTATCGAGAGTCTCCTTCACTATAGTAATTTTAAGAGCACAGAAAATACATTGTTGGGTTCCTGTAAGATAATAGATGATATATATTGTTTTATATAAGAATGCCTTAATGAAAATAAACAGCTAAAAGCGAATAGAGATTTGCAAGGGTACTACTATGAATTGTAAACAATATTAGTATTTAATAAAAAAACTAAATACACTTAAAATACTGGTCATACACAAATAACATCAAGTTCATTATATTCAAACGGAACCCGAATATTAGATTGTTTCGAATATTATTACGTTAACAAAGCCAGGTTCATTTCATTCAAGACGAACCAATAACTCAAATTACTATTATATCAACTATTAAAAAAAATTTTATAATTAACTAGTATACTGGGATTATGCAAGCACAGGTTTTGTTTCATTAAACGCACAAGAATCGAATTTGCAAAATTTAAATAAATGAATGAAAGGAACTATTTAATAAAATGATTCATGTGTTTCTCTGTATGACAAGACCTCCCTAAACGAACACAATCACAAGAACAAGGACTGTTTAAGATATCAAAAAGAAATATTCACATCGCTCTGTAACGATAACTCAGATACACATTTTTTCAAACAAATAATTTTTCTCCATGCCCATCTACTAAGTTACACTTACTTCGACATAATATCCATTGCAGGTAAGTTGATTTTACTGTTTGTTTACTGGTTGTCATGACATTAGGAAAGTAAGGTAAAACCTACTCCCCAAGGGAAGTAAGTGAAAAGAAACGCACGTACAAGTGATTGTTTATATTGACAGACACAACTGAAAAACAATTGCTGCTAAGCAACTCAACACTAGGTGACTATTTGCTTTGTTTGTAATAGATTAATTTTCTATCAATTAACGTGGAAATGTTAAGGAAAAATTATTAAAATGTTTGCTGGGCATGGAGAAAAATATTATAAGCATACTCGGAAAGTAACTATCTACAACCAGTCTCGAACTTTGCCAGCCCGAGCGAGCGAGGGCTGGCAAACTCGTTCTCGACTGGTAAAAGATACTTACTTCCCTTGATGCTTAAATAACTATTAATTATTCCAAATTTGCATGTCGTCATCTCGCTACAATTTAGCCCGGTATTTTTAGTGTACGTTTTGAGTGGGAGTCACGCGGTGATCGGATCTATGGCGTGCGTCTTCAACGTAGCCATTTTCCCCACTATTAAAGTTCCCAGTCCGAATTTGAGATAACGCTGGACCCAAAAACTGTATAACAGCACGCGCTCCGAGTAGAATAAACAACTCATCGAGTCCGCCTGCCTGAACTAGTAACCTCTCCTAAACCCGTAGAACTTACCTGGGTTGTACACAAGGCACTGTTTCCAGTGACGCGTATAACCACCCTTTCCGAGACTCCGTCCGAGCTTGGCGTTGATCGTGTGACTAGCTTACCCTTTATTCTGCTCCCATAGATGCTTAAGTGCTGCTCTCAGTGGCAAGCATTCACCTAAAAGCCCGACCGAGCTTGGCGCTAATCGTGCGACTTGCTCAAATCATCTCTGCTTCCGACCTAGTTCGCGAGTATTCACCGAGAACCCCAATTTGGACATTGGAACGGTCCCACGAGCCCTGCCCATCTTCTCCGTAGTTTCTCCCAGACACCATACATGATGTAGCTCGAAATCTTCCGGGAAAGTTTCAATCTAAGGCGTTAAGCATTACGCCAATTATCCGACTTTCTGGCGGCCACCCGTAAAAGTCCAATATTTCATGAGAGACATCTAGCGGTCGCTGGAGCAAACAACTCCGTAATCACCCGTTACGAAATTATAGTAACATAACCGAACCAGATGGGAACTCACCGTTAGAAGTCACAAACCCTGGGACACTTCAATCCTCTAATTAAGATCATTTAACCCCAACACATCACAGTAATTTTGGCACAAATAGTGTTTGTTTACTTTCAGAACCAGACGACATGTTGTGAGAGGCGGCCACTAATCCGTATCGTCCACGCCTTCTAGACGGAGGTGGCGAAACTCAACGCGTCGCTAAGGACCGAAGGGTTGCAGCCGCTATTAGGCGTTAAAGCGTCCGCAAACAGAATTATTAATTGCATATATTTCAGTTTTGTTACGCTTTATTTTCTAATATATATATATATATATATATAAATAACAATACAGGTTTATTTTCGACTACTTTTCTTTGGATGTGTTAGTCGGTCATAGCCCGTGCATAGAGTTATCTAGGGCACGGTAACGCCACAACAGGACGTTACAGCTTAACCGTCAGATCAAGCAAACATATGAACGAGGTACCCCTGTAATATATACAAAATAAACGAAATATGTAAATAATGAAACTTAACTACTATTATAAATCAAGAAAGAGCAGTTGGCAAACAACTGATGGCTGTATACTGGTTATAAAGTTATAATAATTTTAATATCTATAATAAGTATCCTCCATAACTAACAAACCCTTTAGTAGTATATTAAGGTTGTCCTGCCACATTGCCACTGTCGGGTTGATTTTTTTGCTATTTGATTAGAAGCAACAGAATCCCCAAGGATGCCAATCAAATATGACTAAATTTTTGTTGGCGTTAGATCTTTCGTGTGTAATTACATAATGACACTTTTTTAATTTCTCAGAACCTTTATGGAACCACTACTTCCAGCTTGTACAATATTTAAACTACTACAGTTGCAAAAATTAAACTACTCTACATCCCTTGTAACTTCAATGCATTGATCTTGTGCTATACATAATTAAAATTTTCTTATCATTTGAGTGGTTTTGAAGCACCTGCCGTTTTAATATTATTAAAACAGACTATAAACGAAAATGCTTTGACATTCCATTATTTAAATCAAAAATGCATGAAAATTTATTAGTTTGTGTTACTAAACCAAATTCATTGTCAACCAGACAACCCTGACGAACAAACCTGTGGAGCGGATCAAAAAACACTGTGACACGAATGCAGAATACCTATGAGGAACTGAGAACTTAGGAGTTAAAACGGGCACATGGGGGCCTGTCATGTGTCAGATCGCAACACGAAAGTTGTATAAAAAACCAAAGACTATACGAGCAATGGTTAACGACGCGAAAAAATTCGAGCAGTCATTGAATTTCTTGGAAAGAAAATTTTAGTAGCTGGAAGCCGTACAGAGACAGAACAAACTCGAACTCAGAAAGCACAGAAATGGGAAACATCGTGAAAGCTACCGGAATCGTTGAGCAGTGAAGGCATACCAAACTGCTGTCATATTATCATGTTTCTACTGCGGAGAATCACATAGCATCAAAATTAGCCCAAAATTGAACAACCAAAAAGTATTCCAACTTTGGGACTTAAAAAACTAACAACACCCTTCCAAGACAACAGCGTTGACATCTAGCATTGTGAGGTTTCGCTTCTATTTTAAATGCGAGTTAATTATAATACAATATTATGGGCATTTATAATTTCGAATTTTTAACTTAATAAAAGCTCCAGTCCCCTCGAGACTGCAAGTTCGCCATTATGCGTGAACGACAGAACAGATCATCTCGCAAACATTTCCCCTACCGCCTTGTGCCCGATAAAGAGATCAACCACGTATAAAACCAAATTAGTTCGTCGAACTCGGAGAGTAATTATCGCGGCTCTTCGACCCGATCCCGCTGAGCCAGCCGTCGAGAACCCCGCTCTCGGCCCAGTTAGGCCACCAGAACTATTCGAGAAAACCTGGAGTTACATTTTCAAAGAACGAACTATTAAATAACCTGTGCCGCTGTCGAAAGTTACTATCAGTCCGGTGGATAAATTAACTTTGAAATAACGCAAATTTGAGAATCGGATTGAGCTATTTTAAATAATTCAAAGTTTAAAACTTCCGTAATTTCTTAGTTTGGAATAACATTAATCTAAGAATCGGATTGCGCTATTTTAAATTATTTTAAAGTTCCAAAACTCCCGTATTTTTCTTAATTTGAAACAAAGCAAACCTGAAAATCGGGTTGAGCTGTTTTAAATAATTCCAAGTTTCGAAACTCCCGTAATTTCTTAATTTAAAACCACGCAGACCTGAGGATCTGGCTACGATGTTTTAAATAATTTAGGTCCAAAATTTTCATAACTTCTTAATTTGAAATGACGCAAATCTGAGAATCGGGTTGCGCTATTTTAAATAATTCAAAGACTGCCTGTATTTTTACAGTCCGGCGACACCTAAACCTTTTCGGCCGAAACGCGGCCTAAACTTTCCGGCAAAATATGCGGTTCTCCCAGGTCTAACAAAGCTACGTACGTGTAGGAAATAATCTGCTTGTCCGCGAAGTTAACTTTGCCACTCGCGAACCGATACATAACGGGACGGAAGAATTTGACCCCTGGCACGAGATCTGGTTATAACCTTAGCTTATCAAAAAGCGACACGGACGTACACTTGCACCTCGAACATATAGATGGTAACGATATTAAACTCTCCGTTAGTTATTGGAAATTAAAAAAAACATAATTATTCGAGTTTATTTACAAAACCGCCAGATGTCAAAAATCGATTACTATTTTTCAGGTCTACCAACGCTAGTAAGATACCTTGTTGGTTCCAGCGACCACCCAAACCGTGAATCCCAGACGATCAAGCAGTCAATTGAGGTTGTCTACCTTCCCGCCGGGTGACCGAAGAGATTAATGTTAAATTAAAATTTACGTTGTACATATCTATGAGTTATCTGTCTAGTTATTTTCCAACTGAAACCCAACTGTACATAGTCGACAATAAATGTTATTTATGTTGAAGTACCTTCTTTAAGTCAGTCAAGGTATAAATATAAAGCAAACCTGGCTCAGTCAGAGCTACCATTTATAAGGGCAAAATTAATGAATACTAATCTACTATAAATACACCAGGACGCGTTACAGTATGACAGACCACTAAGAAAGAAAGTATTATTGCAAGCCTAGTATGAAAACTGCATTGCAACCACCCTAGTAAAGGTCAAGTCACCGTTAGAGAGTTTGGAGTATCTCAAAGCCCTGATAGACTCTAAAACACCGGCATCGTTTATTACCACAAGATAATGATTTCTCACATACTGCGGATGCCTACATTGCATTTTTACGGCATAACAGCATTAAAACAATAGAAGCTCTATCATATTCGCCAAATATGGCTAGATATGACTTTTCGCTATTCTTTAATTTGAAGAGGTTTCCATGAAGATGGTAGTTTTTTCAACGATACACATAATGCTATTTTACAATATTTAGGAAATTGATGGCGAGCGGCTTTTGATATGTGTTAAGCCAAGGCGCTCTATATTGTTCCAGGCCATGACACTGGCTCTGTTGCCAGATTGTGTGCTAGGCCATTCTAAGACACACTAAGTTTTGTTTGTTTGAAATATATTTGACATTAAAAACTGTTTTTACAAGACAGGTCATATAAGTTACAAAAGTGCCTTTGAAGTGTTGAAGTGTTACGTATCAACCTGCAAGTCAACTTACGCTTCAATGAGTTGCTCCATATGTTAGCGTATTCAAGTTTTCATCTAATAGAACGGTGGTACAAAAATGGAAAGACATTTTGCATTTAGAACACTGGCGGATTGGAAAGGCTAGTGTTGTGTGTGAAAAGCACTTTAAAGGAACATATATAAAGGGTATAAGATGAAGAGACTTGTTCTGACTGCAATATCACTAGCTTCCAGGCAAGTTATTTTGAAGAAATTACTGTTTTAGAGGAAGTCAAAATTAGTAACACTTTACTTGCAATGGAAAATGAGGTACATACCCATTAGAAATTGTTTTTAAATCGAATATTGCTGTGAAGTGACGCACTGCGATGTAAATAGCAGTGATTTTAAAGATTTTTTTTAACTGGCATGCATCACAATGATAGGGATAGTGCACTGACAGATTGCCCATTTAGTGAGCAAAACTAGTAATTTTTTGTTAAAGGTTGGCGCAACCGTGTTGCCATATTGTGGTAGGCCATTCCAAGGCCACTTTATAGGCCCAGTGTCATGGCCTGAAACAATATAGTGGTTAAGCACGATGCAATAATTGTATTAGTATTGGGTGGAATTAATACTTAAGATATGTATTGTATGTATGTATTATCGTTAACCTCATTTTACCTTTCGGTGTGGAGGCTGGTGCTTTTTGTGCTTGCATCTGACGGTACAATGCTCAACTTGCCCCGGGGTCGAAATACAAAGTTGGAGCGCGCCTTTAGTGCTTGCACAGCAACAATTGTGTGAAGTGTGTGTCATGTTGATGTGTTGACCTTGTTACCCTCTCTCTTAGGTCTGTGGATCTGAGTAGAGCACAGTTAATTTAGTGCCCAACTGTGAAGGGTCTCACCGAGGCCGATTTCAATCGCCAAGACTACGAAAAAATTCCGGCCCCAGCGGGATTCGAACCGAGGGCTTGCTTACTAGCAAGCCTAGCTCTACCCAACTGCGCTACTCGGCTTATTAATACTTAAGATATACGAGTATTAAAAAAATATTTCAATATCCTGACTAATTTTTTAATATCTCACAATTTACAGCGTAATCTGAAACGGGAACTTCACCTGTGTCGCTTGAGTTTACTAGGAATAGCGTTTCGACATACCGCCCAGTTGTTCATCTGTTTGCTGTCATATGTGCGTATAATTATATCCAGTTACTTTTAAGTCGTCGCCAATGAGTTTGCCTGGCATTTATAGCTGAAAATTCTTCGTTTGTCGAATAAAGTGTTTTGTTGGCGAACAAAAGTGTCGCCGGGCGTTTGGTTTTAGGAAACGATTCGACGCCAGGTAAAGACGGAATCCTGTAATATCCTATCTGTTTACGGAGATCTTAAAATAGTGGCAATGGGAGGTACCGAAAAGTGGCAATCGACGTTCACAAAAGAAGCGGTTGCTACAAGGAGTGAAGACATCGCCGTGGAGAGCTCTGAAATCTAGATACAGCAATGCTGTAACCCGTTTTATTGTTTATCACAGCAAGTTGATTGTTTTATACCGTAATCATAAAAAAACAGAATATTTACTGTCGCGTCGTGGCAGCTTGAGTGAGTCATACGACCCCAAGAGGCGTTTTAGCTCATAGTTCTTGGGTTCGCTGCACGCTGCGTTTGAACATATGCGTAGTAGGCTGTCGACACAAAGATGACACTGGGAGCAGCTGTTTAAGCAAATAATTTAATGCTTTAGCGCAGTATAAACAGCTGTAGAGTTGTGGGTTAGTCAGGTTTAATGTAAGTGCGTAATACAGGGTGTGAATTTAAATATTGCTAAAATAAATGCGTAGTAGAAAACGTCAATAGCGCGTAGGTGGACATACTGTTGTTCAATGTAAAAACGCAAGTTTTTTGGAAATTGGTTTAATATTGTGGCGCATATAAACGCAGGGCAGAAATGGCTACTCGCTTCATGAGTTAGTTTATAATGCTGGCCTCATTTCTTAGCATTGTTTCTTTATGTTTGTTCTGTATCAGCAAAGTAGCTTTTGTTTCAATAGAATTCCCACTGCATTTGTGCTGGCTAATAATGAAAGAGAGCAGAGTAGCTAATGAAAACGCAGCGACGTAGAAGACGCTTTGTTACGCTTTGCACTTAATTGGCGGGATTTATTACCTGCGTGTTTTAAACTATCGCAAGTGTTCTTCATTTGTCTTTTCTTTTGTAAGCCTTTCTTAATTCCTTATTTCTAATTGTTTAAGGATCTCTATGTAAAACACATTCGAAACATTGTTTCTATTTTCTTCCACTTTAAAGTTTAGTTCTTTTTATTCTTTTCTCAATCTTTATTTTTGTAATTCTTACCTTCGCCCCGTTGTCTTCTGAGTATGACCTTTCGAATAGTACTCACTATGTTTGGCTCTTGAAATTGTTTGTACTGTTACGGATCATAGTTGCCAGAGACATATTGTGTAGGCAACGATCCTAAAACAAAGTTTATTGAGTTCATTATATTGATTCATAAAGCAAACACGCGTTTTATTTCAATCAGTATATATGAGCATATTTGTGTAAGATATAACGCCCCAAAGGCTCTATTCTTACAATTGGTGACCCCTGAACGTGTGATGGACATCATACCTCCCATCCTCTGAAATAACCGGCTCTTGTGCGAACTACCGCAGATGCAACCGGGTTTTTGAACCTGTCTCCTCCAGCACATTGCGCTTGTGTCGTGTAGTCCCCTGGAGCTCATCTAACAAAAGCTAAGTGTTATCACAGCATAGATCTTATGGTTTAATCTCGAACAAAGACCCATTTCACAAAATTCTCCGTAAAAAGGCTGTCTGTCTGTGAGCAACTTACACAGCCACCTTCCGCTTTCGATGTTCTCACATCCATGGGCCATGTCCACCAAGTGCGTTCTGCGTGAACGCGGGTGCCCATTCTCACGTCGCGGCGCGCGGCGGGCACTGGATGCGCGTTCACCGTTCTTGGCACACATGCCTACACAGCCATCGACACTTTTGCATGCGTAGTTCCCAAACATGCTATCATCAGTTCTCATCCGTCAACTAGCTCGTGTGCCTCAGCTCCTTTCTCACAGCGGGCACTACACGCGCTTCAGCGGATTTTAGACGTATCTGAAACACCACCAGCATACATGAACGGACTCCCTTCGATTCCATCCCTGATGTGCTTCCACAGCCCTCCTCAACAATATTCGCTGTGCACCACATGGAATCCTTCACGGTACATCCCGTTCATCAAAGGTGGTATCTTTTCCGTGCAATTATGCACTGCCGTCTCATTTCGCTTTCGCTTTCGTTCATCGGCCACTTTCGCAGTTTCAACTGCAATCTGCCCTTGCTGCTCGCGTGCCTTCTTGACCTACACTGGTCTGGTACGTGCAGCAAACCTTTGTGCTCGGTCAATTGTTAACCTTCGCACATTCAAAGTGGCGTTCGCAGCCAGCCGTCGCTGCCCGCATGCACCCACGACCTGTCCTGGTCCGTGCATGCAGCAGTAACTCGTGTGCGGTCTTGCATCTTCCCCGGGCACTGCCGGCCGGTCACTACGATGGAACCTGCAAATACGCAAAATTAATCGTAAGCATCGGTTGCTTGCCCGAGGGGACACATGCAATGGACCTCGCACACTTCGGCAGTTGCAAACTTAGTTAAGTTTTTTTAAAGTTTGTCAACACAAATACCTACATGTCACTGGAAGGACTTACCGAGACCGTCAGTTTCATTCGGCTGACTCCGCCTACTTTTTAGATAAACAAAGCTTCCACGCTTCCAAGTGTTTATTTGTTTGTTGCTTTTTATTTTTTACTTTTTCATGCATGCTTGCCTTTTTTTCTATCTTTTCCAGCTTTAATCTCGGAAGTAGAAGGAGACGCTCGATCAACGACCCAGACTCGTGTGGCCAGTGGCAGTGCATGTGTAGTGTTGTGTTATTAACTTCGACTAGAGCCAAAAACCATCCCCGCAAAAACCACAGAACAATTTTTAAAGAAGCTAAACTAAAGTCACCGTCACGGCGTCAGATGCGTTGAAAACAAAAGCCACAATTCTCTGTCCAACTGGAATCCAGGAAGGCGAAGAGCGCGCGAAAATACAAAACCTTCACCACATAACTGCGAAATAATAGGGCGCAATCGAAACATAACAACATTTAGAATATTAGAGACTTATGAATATATTTTACATGTTCACTATTACATTGTTTTATTATTTTTCTGCTGTAAGCAAATTAATAACAATCACGAAAGTTTAATTGCGTCTGAATTTTCCTTAAAACGTGTTCTAATAGTGTAAAAATACTTTTTTCTAACTTAATATTTCAGTTTTAAGGAAAATATAAAAGACTGCTCAATTCAACTGTTACCTGTCAAAAAGTGACCAATAAAAATCCAGAATTTCACGCTTCTTGACCAATCAAAAAAATATCAGGACATATGTCTTCCCAGAAGGGATTCAAGTGAATATTTTAAACAATAGTAGATTATGTTATTAGGAGTAAAAGTGATACTTTATGTGGTGAAGCTGAAGTTTATTTAGCCGAACGTTAGTGAGGCAAATAATTCAGCTAAGCCACATAAAGTCACTTTTACTCCGAATAACAAACTATTTTATCCTCAAACGTATTCAGGTAAATTTCATTAAAATAAATTTTAAAAAAAGAATGCATCGGCCGGGAATCGAACCCAGGCCACCCGCGTGACAGGCGAGCACTGTACCCCTGCGCCAACCTCTGTTGTTCAAATAACGCTCTACTGTTATGATATATGAACATACTGAATCGCCCGAACTAATAGCACACGGCCACAGCAGCTGTCACACCATAACCCACGGCGACAGATGCTCCGATCCGCTGCTTAAAGGTTTATTTAAATTAAAACTCTTTCGTACTCTTTTTGAAAATAAAAACCGGCCTACGATCTAAGTCTAAAAATTAGCAAAATTTTAAGCCATCATACAATCTAATGGGTCCAGTATCTTCGGAGGAGATAGCGAACAAACATGGAAAGAAAGAAAGAGAGCAACGATTTTGTGTGCTTAGGCAGATAAAGTACGCAAAAGTGGCTATTTTATCTGCTTTTAGGCAGATAAAGTGACACTTTTACCTTGTCAATAAAGACACATAAGTTGTCACTTTTGTGACGTTTGCGGATAAATGTGATTTTTATTAGAAAAAGGCAATATTAGTATTCTGTTGCTATAGAAATGGCGTAGTTTGTTGCTAGATTTACTAAAAACTAATTTGAAAAAGTAGTTTGGTTCATTGAATAGTTCCTCGAATACCATCCTTAGTCAAAGTTATGTCGAATATTTTTGCTGTGGTATCACTACTCATGGTGCACAGTACAAGTACACGTACAAGTGGGTCGCTCGGCAACAAAGCTAATTTTCAACGTATTGATTGTTAGTTATCTATTTGTGAGTCTGCAAAATGGTCCTGTGCAGAGTATGCAACGAGAATTTACCATCAGAGTCAGATTTTGTGAAGTGCAGGAGCTGCGGTGGTGGTTTTTATTACGTGTGCCCTAATCTTCGGGAAACTAGCTATCGTGGTCTCAGTACTGAAAGCAAACTCGCTTGGCGCAGCGGGTCGTGCAAGGGCAAAAATGCAGCCGATAGTAATACAGGTATATCGAAAGTTATAAGCATGAACGCAGAATTACTTCAGGCTATAGCGTCAGCAGTTAAAGAAGCGATCAAGAAGGAAAACAATGCACTATTGGATAAGCTCGAGAATTTTAAAAAAACTTTAGATTTTTATACTGACCAACTCGGAGATTTAAAAACATTAATTCAAAAGAAGGATAAGCAAATGGATGACTGCCTGAACCGTATGGAAAATTTACAAACCGAAAATAAGGTCTTGCGGGAAGAAAACACCGATATGAAACAACGAATTAACAAAATAGAGCAATAAAGTCGACTCAGCTGTCTCGAGGCCCAAGGAGTTCCAGAAACGAAAGATATAAGCATCATTACGACAGTCTGTGGCATTGGTCGAACAAAACATATGATAGACACTTGTCACAGGCTTAAGCCTAATCCTCATCACCCTCAAGAACCCAGGAGAATTATAATATAATTCGTTAGTCGTCTTGATAAAGAAGAGTTCCTGAGACCCAGAAAAATCAAGAGAGACTTAAATACCAAGGACCTTGGTTTCGCAACAGGAATCGCCAAACCGATTTATATCAATGAGTCATTATCCCCTTCAAATAGGAAGTTATTTGGCCAGTGTCGCGGTGTTCAAAAATCTCATAAATCAAGTTTCTGTGGATAAAAAACGGTAAGATCATGATACGCAAGCAGGATAACAGTCGCATTTTTGTAATTAATTCTAGTATTCACTTTAACAATGTCCATTAATAACAAAACGTTAAAAATATATTATCAGAATATTCTAGGTTTGAATTCTAAATAAGTTTTGTTAAATGTTCTATCTAGCGACTTTGACATTATCGTTCTAACAGAGACCTTGCTCCACGACCACGTATTTGATACCGAAGTTTTCCCGAACAATTATTTAGTTTAGCGTAGAGATAGAATATCAGGGGGCGGTGGAGTCCTGGTTGCTGTTAAGCAGAAGTTCAAAAGCAAAAGATTACCTATGTTTTTTAGAAACTGTTTGTGAAGACATATGGGTTCAAGTTCTGATAGATAATACTTCATTTTATATTTGTTGCATCTATTTCCCACCGCAATCTACAGCTGAATTGTACGAGATTCTTTACCAGGTAGTTGACGCGAATGTTTTGAGTACAGGCTCAAAAATAATAATTTTCGGAGATTTTAACATGTTGGACGTGAATGATGAAGTTACTGAATTACGGCCAAACTACAAGAATATTTTATTTAGAAATTTTAGTAATATGCATAATTTTCAACAATTTCATCAACTTGCAACCAGAACAACAGAGTACTGGATGTTGTAGTTAGCAATACAAACG
Organism: Agriotes lineatus; assembly: GCA_940337035.1. NCBI lineage: Eukaryota > Metazoa > Arthropoda > Insecta > Coleoptera > Elateridae > Agriotes > Agriotes lineatus. Next base: position 24,321,384 of record OW679196.1, on the reverse strand, counting down.
CCGCAGTAAATAAATACGACATTAGTCCCGAAGATATTCATCACCGTCCTGTAATTTGTGAAATCGAGTACAGTACTGCGGGATTAGTAGTGTTGAAATCATTTGGTGTTGTCCAATATAATTTTAAGAGAGCTGATTTTATGAAATTATACTGTAATTTGCGGGACACTCAGTGGAACTTGGCCACTGCTTCTACCCTTGAGAGTGCTGTCGATATCTTTAATTTAAACTTATATAAAGCCCTAGACAACTCAGTTCCCAAAACATCTTTCAAAAATCAGATTTACCCAAGTTGGTTTATTGCTCAAATCATTAGGGAAATAAAGAGGAAGGCACGGGATTGGAAAAGATATGAAAAATTTAAAAAACCCGATGACAAACAAATTTTTAATTACTTAAGAGCTAAAATTAAAGTTTATATTAAAAATGCATACGAAGAATATGTAAACTCGATTGAAAATATTATCAATACTGATTCCAGTGTGTTCTGAAAATTTGTTAAAGAAAAATAGCTCCAAGGTAACTGAAGAAGTGATGTATGCGAATGAAACTTATAGCAGTAACCCTACTGTAATCAATGCTTTTGCAACCTACATCGAATCCGTTTATCTACACGACCGAGAATTATATTGTGGATCAATTTACCGGCATGTCTGTTTGTTCCAACAGTTTTCACATAACTAGCATATCCTCTGAAGATGTAGTTCAAGTTATAAAACTATTGAAACCAAAACGTGCTAGCGCACTCGTCCTAATCGAACCTAAGCGCAATGGACATTCGCGATACCACAGCAAAAATATTCGACATAACTTTGACTTTGATTATAAGTGACTATTCAATTCACCTGTCATCTGTCAAAAAGTGACCAATGAAAATCCAGAATTCTGACGTTTCTTGACTAATCAAAAAAATATCAGCGGATATATCTTCCTAGAAGGTATTCAAGTGACTATTTTTAACAAATGTAATTTTTATTAGAAAAAGTCAATATTAGTGTTCTGTTACTATAGAAATTGCGTAGTTTGTTGCTAGATTTACTGAAAACTAATTTGAAAAGGTAGTTTGGTTCATTAAATAGTCCCTCGAATACCATTCGTAGTCAAAGTTAAGTAGATTATTTTTGCGGTGGTATCACTACTCATGTCCATTGCGCTTGGGATTAGGACTCGTGCTAGCGCACTCGTCCTAATCGTACCAAAGCGCAATGGACATTCGTGACACCACCGCAAAAATAGTCGACATAACTTTGACTACTCGTGGTATTATAAGTGAATATATTTTCATTTGTTCAGTTTAAAAATCAAAATTTTAAAATAAGTATTGTACCTTTTACTTGACAAACCTTCTTTAACCTTTAACATTTCTTTCTTTTTCACCGTTTATAGGATCCCCACGTTGTCATTTTAAGCTTTGAGATAATCTACCTATACATTTCTTCTAAAGACGTAGGAAAATATGAAATTTGTTGTACAATCAGCAGTCGTTATTATTTACCTTACGTAACTTGCAGAATGTTACTAAACGGAACATAGCCAACCAAATGTTGTTTCCTGTGTCGCCTTCGTCGCTAGTTATTCTGCTTCCCATTATAGCTAACCCCTTGAATTTTAATATTACTCCCTCGCTATGCATATGCTGACTTATTATGCAAGTTCAAGTGCAGCCTGCTCTCGACTTATAAAGAGGTTACCTGCACTTCTGCTTCGCGTTGCTTGCCGAGATAATTTAGACCGCAGCTTAGATAGGATTACAGGCGTGAAATGTGTTTAGAACGACCCGTTCCACAAAACGTGTCAGCCCTAGTTTTAAGTGGGTCTTGTATGAGAGACAATTAGTGTTCTCGTCAGTATATTTTGTTGCACATTAGAAGAGTAACGTCTGAACTGTGAAACATATTTGACTAGCGGCGTTAACGCCACTCACAGACGTCATGTATTGATCGAAGCTCTACAATTTATTACATTGACGAGTTTGATCTGAGACTCGGCAGATTCGTAGTTCGAGAAAATAACATGTACGGGTTATAGGTGAACAGACCTCCAAGAGTGATAAATAAAAATCTTAGCTCTATATTCTAAAATTAAGAGCAGTGATATAAATAATACATCTTTGTAAATAGAATAGTTACATAACTTCACATAATTTGATTTTCTAATGTACTACGAAGCAAATACCACAAATACGTACAATGATCATATCTAGAAATACTGGTGGTATAGTGCAATGGGTGTAGCTCAGATGTCACTGCTGGTCCCAAGTGAGGGTAAAAGGAAGAGGACAAGAAATAACAACCTCGTTAAAAAACCAGCCAGTTAAAGCTCCTGTCTGAGGATACAGATGAAAACTGGTCAAAATATTGACGACAAAGGATGACTGTGGGTCACAATGGAGTCAGGCTATTGCAAGCTGACACATATAAAAATTCTATTTGCTAATTGTCGAGTAAAGCAGAGGGACGAATTTATAGACTCCCTGAAAGAAGCAATACTAAAATAACATCAATGGTAATAGCAGACTATAGTCATGAATGTAGAGAAAGTAAGGAAAACGACAAAACTGTTGGGCGGTTTGGAGAGAACAGTGTAAACGATAACGAGAAGAGCACAATAGAGCATTTTAGAACAATTTTTGTATTTTCGCACTTTCCCCCCTCGTTTAAGTTCAGGTTATTGTCGTTCCAACAAGTGGCAACTATCGTCTTGGAGTCTTGTGTCCGCACCCACCGAATTATTAGCGCAGTTGGACAATCATGTAACTGCTTCCATATTCTCCAAGTCAGGTGTCCTAATCCTGCAGTGAATTTTAATCCGTTCAGTGATGCGCCATTAAAATTTGATGTGACGCAATACGACAGTTGTGCTAACTAAATTTAGAATATGTCTGGGTGAAATAATTTTCGTTTTAGCGTAGCCATATCTAGATTTTTGTGGCTCCTGCGCAACGAACTCTGTCCAATAAATTTTGTAGCTTTTGTTCTCTGTTCACCAAGTATGGATTACGTTCATGTCATGTTGTTTTGATGTTAAGTACTTTTAAGTATACTAATCGTTTCCCTTTCATTAAATTAATGTAAAATTTTTACATGCATGTTTTTACGTCAATCCATTTCTTTCTTAAATAGTCGTGAGTTGTTATTTCTCATGTTGCATGCGAATAGTGTATTATGTATTATGTGTTTCTTTTTGCAAGGTGTTTAAGGTAGATCTATTGAGGTATGCTAACTGCGTGACCCCGAGCACTACCGAAATCGAATTTGAAAGGCGCGTTCATCATTTCCACTTTCAAGTAAGCGTTTCTGAATTTTCACGATCTTTTAGAAAAGTGGTGGCGACTATGGTAAATAAGATCTTTATTTAAATTTATAGATCGTTCCGTTGACTCCCACTAAAGCTTCGTCGGCGATCTTTGTTACAGTACATCGTAGCGTAGCTGGGGCAACAAAGTGTACCAAACTGTTTAGTCTTTGAGGTTGTGTTTATGTCGTAAAGTTGTATTTAGGCTGTAACAAACACTGCGGACTATGCAATCTGATAACTACTTCTAATATAAAAATTTACATAAATACACATATGTGTAACTATTTAAGAATCTGAAGTCAAAAATTGCTGCATTAATGCATCAAAATAATAAACATCAAAATCAATTACGTAAGAGTGAACAAAGATACAGGGTGTGGAATTAATCACAGACCCCATGTGTGGAATTTTCTAAACACGAAAAGGACACAAACAAGAAAGGAAATGTTAAAGAAGGAAAACTAAAATGATATCTTTTGTAAAAAGATTTGATAAAGACATTGCAAGTATGACATCAGAAAATACAGGAACTTAGACAAGACAGCATAAAAGACACCTACGCCTACGTAAAAGCGACATCAAGAAGCAACAGCAACGTTCTTGGGGAAGTTAACGATGAGTGTGACAGAAAAAGCAACATTTTAACAAGAATAATACACTGTAAAAGAAGAGAACCACTATATGCAAGATAATGGATAACTAAAACTTTAAAAGATTACAAAATATGTCGCAGCAAAAACCAAAATGTAAAATATTAGTAGCTTAAATGAAAATTGAGACGGCATATTCTTTAACGTAGGTCAATATAAGAACACAGAGTGAAAAATTTTATTTTTAATTTTTAAGCATTTGTCAAAAATTTTCAAAAATTACAAATTCTACAAAAATATCATAAAATAGAGCGTTAGTTGAGGCGACAAATTTTCTCTAAAATTTTAAGCTGAATTCAAAAATGTAATATGATACCGGGTGTTCTATTTTAAATAGATGTTAATAAAAAAAACAAAAAATCCCATTCTAGAGGTATTCAACTGGAAAATCACGCATCAATGCACATTTCAAATGTAATAAAAATGTAAAGTTTGTAAAAAATCGTGAGAGGCGTTTTTGAAAAAATCGAAAAAAACTGAAAAATCACACCATAGGTACTTCCAGTTATGCGATTTTCTTTAAAAGCTTGCTGTCGTACCTTGATAATACACACAAATTATATATAAAGTTTCAACGCCATGTCTCTTTTCGTCTTTGAGATATTCTGTTCACAGGCACACACACAGACAGACACACAGACCAATGACCAAACACATGTTTTTTGGGGTTCAGGAGTCTCTAAAACGTGAATATCTGTTGAAAACTCAAATTCGAATTTTTGGTATGAGTCCAATGCTTCCTTTGCTGTAAAAGAAAGTAAAAAGGAATTAATGAAAAAGTGAAGACGAGAAAGAATCGACGCTATACAAAGTGTGGGGCAGGTAAACGTTTCTGTGGATAAAGCAAAAGGGCAATGAGGCTGTGGAATCTTGCTACACGAAATTTATATTATATTCCCCAAAAATGTAAATAGTAATTAATAAACGTTTTACAAAAGCAAAACATTGTAATTTAGGAAACGTCTTCTGGTGCAGCAAAGTTTTTCCAGCTAAAGGACCTACAGCTGGGTGTAAATCTTTAAACCAGGTGACATATTCCATGCGGAATTAAATAGAAATCAGAAATTGCACTAACTCAATTGTTTATTTACACCATTTTCATTTATTCAGCTCCAAACATATAACGATCGCAGGAACGAAAATTTACAATCAAACCGTGATTTGGAGAGGTTTTATACATTCTGCACCCAAAACAAAATCTTTCTTAGTTACAGTAAATGTAAACAAATTACTTTCACTAAAAACATTAAAACTATTGACCATAATTACCAAGTTGGTCACTATTATCTCGAGCGTGTAGACAGCATAAGGGACTTGGGTATTCTATTTGACTCCAAGCTTCACTTTGATCGACATATCGAAAATATTGTCAACAAATTTCGAACCAGTCGACCATTTCGAAAACCTCAATCGTTTTTATTTCTTTATTTCACGCTGGTACGTTCCCAATTAGAGTATTGCACCACTTTATGGAATCCTCTATATCAGGTACATAGTGCAAGTATTGAAAGCATCCAGAAAAAGTATTTACGTCGGCTAAGCCACAGGATGAGTGATACCAAACGTTCTTATGCTCAAATGTTAGTTGACTACAAATTACCTACTTTTTCTGATCGACGGCTGCAGCTTGATTTAATGACTCTGCATAAGATATGTAATAACCTCATTGATTCACCATGTTTACTGCAACTGCTAGAACTGAGAGTGCCCTCACGAAATACTCGACTCATGAGCTTGTTCCATCTTAGTCGGCCACCCACGAATGCTGGCATTAGAGATCCCATTAGGAGAATGTGCCACTTGTACAACGAGAAGATGAATGTCCTGGACATGTTTTTTGACTCTCAGCATACATTCAAAAATAAAGTTAGGCTAACTATTACATGAACACCTATTTCATGAAACATTTCCTGATTTACATTGCCTTTAAATCTAACAACTATGTTGTGAACTTAGATTAAGTTAATTTACTATTTTTATATTAGTGAGGAGTGGTTTAGGATGCAGGCAAGTTCTATTGCCATATAAGAAAAAATCTGTTAAAAAATGTCTGTATCTGTGTTTCCTCCGATAAACAAATAAAAAAAAGCAAACGGTAAATGGCAAATGCATTACAATTATTCAAATTCAAATAAAAGTATGAATTGTATAGACCTACCATTAAGTGTTTGTTAAATTGTGTTTTAATACATAGAAAAAGGCAATGCTCTTCACGTTTCAAACGCTAGTGATTTGCGATAACGGGGTATAGCAGCTAAAACCCTCAACTCTGAGGTTTATTACATTACTAGTAAGATGCCTGTTCTTCGTACGGGGTACAAATGGTTTTTCTTCTAAATCTTAAACGAATTTTCCTCCTTCCTCACTCAATACTCTCATCTAATAAATACTGGAAAACAATATTGTAGGTAAAAAGGAAACAATTTTCTTCTGAAAAAGGTTTTTCAAAACCTTTTTATGTTTCACTTACCCCCTGGAAATGTGTATATAATTGTCGTTCTCCTTGTATATATTGATAAAACTGTACTTTGAAATGCACTTACAGTAAAAAAGAATTAGCCCTCTACCTCTTTTCAGTTTACTCTTTTACCCTTTCAGGGGTAAAATTTATAGAAACCCTTAAACCCCTTTCTAAAGATTCTAAAAATACATCTATATGCCACAAAAGAATGCTCGAACTCACCAAACATAGGAGAACAGTAGGTTTTATAATTCACCTCAAATGCAGATTCGCGCCTTTAAGGGTTTGTTACGATACTTTTGGAGTGTCCCCCGTAGTATTGAACTTTCGCTAGCTGAATTTTTGAACTTGAATATTTATGGTTGGCTTTTGTCAATTTTTGCATGCTTTAAACTAGGTATAATTAGCTGTATCTTATTTTTAATTATTTTCCTATAATTATCAAGCAGTTTGGTAAGCAACTCTTCGAATAATTACCCATATTCTACTAATTAAATTTATTTTGGTCATATTCCTACAGATATTTGTATATGGCGCTTAGGCAACCCCTGTTACAAATTATTCTGCACTATTCTATTTGTTGCTAGATAAAGGATATCACTTCTTGCAGTCAAATTTTTCAGGCTGTTTTTTTTGCATCTTCTGGCCCCAAATTTTTGGAAAGTTTTGATAACTGGTAGCTGGTGGATTTTTGAGGTCTTTCCCATTTTAAACTTGGTGCAGGCTGCTAGTGCCTCGGCCGTGTGCTTAAATTTTTGAGCTAATTAGTATAGCTCAGCTCCGTCTTGATTTTTCGGAGCATCTGAAAAAGCACATGTGCCCTTAAGACGTTCGTATTTGATTTGGTTATACGTACGTCCTTCGCAACTGCGGATTCGTCTGAGGCCAGCATTGCTTCTGCCCTTTCTTCTGGCTCAATTCCAGCGTGAGGTAAGATAAGGCCAGTTTCTTCTTATTCGGGACTTATTTGGGAGTTGTGCGTTATAGCCATTTACTGCCGGATGCCATTCATTCCCTGTGGGATTCGATTTGCTGTGGATTTCGATTTGCTGTGGATTTGGATTTGTTGTGGGATGCCATTTCCTGTCGGCTACGACCTTGGGAGAGTTCGGACGCTTCCTGCGAGAGGTTGAACTCCCCCCCTGAAGAGGCTTAGCATTCCTTGTTCGGCTGCACTCTGCGGGCATGCAAACCGTCGATTTGGGCCCCTGAAACTATCGAGTTGTCAAGGAGCTCTACAAATTCCCTGGAAGCTACGCTGGAGGGCGTAGCATTGCACTCACCTGTGATACAATCACCGCTTCCTAGGTCCGCTGGGCCTCCCGCTGTGTCTGCCGGAACCTCCATCGCTTCTGCCGTCCTCGGCCCTCCGCAAGCCACAGGTTAGGAGCTGACATGTTTTTACTACAGGCAAGAAACTGATATAGCTATTTGCGCCTGGTGTATTTTATAGTTAGTTATTGGAATCTCGTCTCATTAACAGATAGGGCATGTAGGATATTTTTGGCATAGTAATGCTTCGTCGAGTTAGATGTTAGTGCATGCTTTTGTATAATTTTAATGCGTTATTGTGTTAGGGCTATTGCAAATTTTGAGCGCCCATTTTGTGCAGGCTACTGACCTTTATTGAATCTTTAATCGAGCTCACACGAATTGGTAAATTTTGAGCGCCCATTTCGTGCAGGCTACTGACCTTTATTGAATCTTTAATCGAGCTCACCCGAATTGGTAAAAACAGCTCTGCGGCTCAATCCTGTAGGAGCCTTTGGTTTCGAATTGGCCTCGAACCACGGCGTCTCCGTGGGGGCCTGCGAGGACCTTGTTTAGGAGGTTCCGCTGCTGCTGGAGGCCGCCGCGCCCCATAGAACTCCCCTGCAAACTGTATGTTAGATCATCCGCGCTAGTATTTCAGCTTTAAGGCAGTACTTACCGCATTTTGCCTGCTGTTTGCTCGATATCTTCGGGTTTGTGTCGACGCCATTTGCATGTCGGTCGCTGAGGTCTGACGTCATATTTAGCGTATCGTGGCTAGAGAACCGATCACGGTAGCCGATTGCCTTACTTAGGAGTCGCGTGAACCCGTTAATTATTTTGTCGGAACTCTGTTTGCGGCGTTCGCGATTTTTCCGCGTTATTGTAATTTATTTGCGAGCCTCTACGTAGGTACAAGTTTGCCGAAGGTTTATTCAAGCGATTGCTTTAGCGTTCATTTATGTACCTGATGTATTTCCACTGAGAAATCTACCCTGCTTTTATATGGCCAAAAATCCTGGTAGATTTGACCTTTAGAAATTTTGAATACTTACTTAGGATCTTACTGAGCTGGTATTCGGGGTTTCGCATCAGCTGAGCGCTTGCATAACCTGGCCCTGCTATATCCTGCCTCACAAGGATTAATTTTTTTTAAATTTAATATTCGCTACGCTCCGTTTTTAACCGCGCAATGTTTTAATGTGTTATCCCATTCACAGGTCATAGTCATTGCTGCTCGTGGGCTACTATTTGCTCGATATTTATATTTATATCTGTATTTATATTTATTATTGCATGTCGCATACTGTGTGTTTTCTTTGGTGTCGCTAGAAATATTGCCTGCTGTGATTTATATATATACTTGTGTTAGCCTTGCACTATAGTACGCACCAATATTTAAAATAAAGCTGTGATCTATTCATTGGTTGTTGATTTGTTTATTTTTGACTTGCTGGTTTTTATCCTCGACCTTGTGTAAGGTCCGGCACAAGGAATTGGATCTGAGTCTAGGACCTGGCGCCCACTCCTTTTTTTTGTATTCTCTTTCAGCATAGCTGGAACCCTGCGACCCTCGCGGCGAGCTAGCCCAATTAGGCCGATAGTTACCAGCCGGCAAAATAACTAGTATAACTTTCGCCAAAAGGTAAGGCCGACCGTCTATCTTCCCTTACAGGTTGATTAGGGCAAAATCCCTTTCAATTCATTTTATTGTAAAATGGACTCACAGCGAAAAACATTTTTTTAACCCACTACCCCTTTTCCGTTTGTCCTTATTTTACCCTTTTAGAGGTAACATTTTCAAATTTCTTTAAACCCCTTTCTATATGCCGAAAAGGAACCTTGTACCTAAATAAGCAGAGGAGATACGAAGGATTCGTAAATTCGCTCCGAATCCAGGTTTGCACCTTTAGGGGTTGATTACAGAAAAATCCTGAAATATTTGTCTAGGTATTTACATTGACAATCTTTGCAAGTAAACACCAAGTCGAGATCTCATCGGCCCTAAGAGATATTGAACAATTTGTGGAAATACCTCTTTAGGGGTCTAATTTAAAAAAATTACTTCTTTGCACTACCTAGCGTAACAAATTGAACCTTCCGCCCAAATTTTAAGCTTCTAGTACCAGTGGTTACGGATCTGCTTTGATTAGTTAGGGTTGCGACTCTCGTTTATACTAGGTGAGTTTTTTAAGGTGCTAGAAAGCAATATCTCGAAAACGGTTTAAAATATTATGATGAAATTTTGGTGAGGTAGTACCATTTACTTCCTCTGTCTGTTTTGAGGGGTGGGGGTAACTTTAGAATTGCTTTGCCTGCTTATTAGTGGCGCCTAAAATGTTACAGCGGGTACAAAATTCATTTAAAAAAGAATGAGAAAAAATTTAGAAGTTGAAGGGGGACATTTCGAATAAATTCTCAAGCATGACAGTCGATACATAAGTTGAAATTAAATGGTAAATATTTTTTATTTTATAACTTAATAAATCATAAATTCATAACCATAACCAAATCAATAAACTGGTTGTACGCATACATAGTTTATTACGTAGATTCTAATCTTATAAACAAAAGTACATCATTCAATTTCAAATTCCAAAGTTACCCTCCACCACTCAAAACAGAGAGGTGGGGGGGTAAATCTCAAAAATATGTTTAAATATGTCTTCTATCTCCCTATCACCTCACCAATATTTCATCGAAATATTTTAAACCATTTTCAAAATATCCCTTTATAAAGCTTTAAAAAGGTATGCGTAAAAATTGCTCAACAATTGAAGTGGTCCAGCAACAAAAATTATGCTACCATGTTTATTTTAAAACAAAACAATATTGTATGTAGCTCTCAAGTGCAGTATTTGTTGATACAAGCTTCTGTTAGAAATAAAATAAGATTGCTACATTGTTAGGTTATAAAACTTAATATTTATTACTTTAATCGTAAAGGTATTTTTTACTTATAATTTATTTACATTCTTTTAATGCAGTTTGTGTTTTTACAGTATGCCCAGACGATGTCAGGAAGTATATCGAGTAAAGGGAGTCTCTATCGATACTAATTTAAAAACTACGTTTAAAAACATTGTTTTATAATTATTAATTGTGTTAGACTCCAAATTAGTGTTAATTACGACGAAGCTATATTAAAACATATTAACATATACTATTTCGTTCTTCAATTTGAATATTTTTTATTTATCCTAAGACGTCAAAACAAGCATAAAGTCCCAGCAAAGATGCTATGGGGGTGCTGCCACACCGAGTAGGCTCCTCTCTGTGATATTGCAAGAAGAAAAGATGCATCGAACAGCATTGAAAGCAAGGTAATTGCAAGCGTAGCTTGACAGGTTTCTCAGAACTGCTTACAGAACTGCACTAGTAGGAGATACAGGTGGAGTTCAAAAAAAAAGGAGGCCGAAGTTGAATGCAGGCTATGGGCGAATTTTTCTTCTGAAATGCTTTTTAATTGTGGCATAACAAGATAAATTTCAGTTATTGCACACAACACATGCATACTGAGCTAATCTTTAAAGAATATTAAGAGATTCGGATCCACATTTAGTAAATCTCCGGAAAAACAATCAATAATTAATATTGTATACAACATTTCAAAATTAGTGTTTTTCACATACAACGTGTGAAAAACACTTTTATTTGCAACTTGAACCATAAATAGCTATTTCATAAGAGTAACTGAAATAGAAAATGCAATATTTGCTTTGGTAGCTAGAAAACAAGTCGGTAGCACAGCTACTTGTGATCTAGCTATCAAAATAATTATTGCATTTTCTATTTTGATTATTCTATTGGAAAATAGTATTTGAACTTTGTCCAACTCATGGAATTGCCATGTTCCATACAATTTTAGGCAACCTGTTATTATCTTTATAAACAGTGAATTTATTTTAATGGTTAACATAGCAGTTTCGTTTCTATGCCAGCTTTTAATTATACAGGTCACTTCCATAGTTACCAATGAAATCAATAGATTAGAGCGTTTATTTTACGAGTTAACATACGAATTAGAATTAGGTACTTGCTAACAAGAAACTTTAATTTTGTTACCGGAATGTAGGTATGCAACTTAAAAGTAGATACGTAGGAATAACTTGTGTGTTGTATCTTTTCTTCAGTGGTATACATTAGGATAACCTTTAATTGCCTTTTTGACAAGTAATAATTTCTATGTTAACTCTTAAAATACACGCTCTAATCTAGTGGTCTCATTTGTAACTATGGAAATGACCTGTATGATTAAATCGTGGCATAAAAATGAAACGCTTATGTTAACTATTAAAATAAATTCCCTGTATAATCGCGTACTGTAAATGTCCGATGCCTTGTTTCCTGCTTGCCTGCGTGTATCATGTTTTCATCGGCACCGATCGGCCTCAGTTCGTCTACTATCGGTCGTTCATACTGCAACTATAAGCAAATACGACAGAAGTGGAATTTATCCGCGCTTGTTAAGCGTCCGACTAGCAATCAGATTCCGCATGGAAACGCACCACCAACTGCAATGCTGTCTTTTTGTTGCGAATTCATGTAATTAGCATTGCTAATTGTATCCTCTTACTATACTATCAGTATTATACATAACATTAAGATATGTTTACCTATTTTGTTGATAATTTCGTATTCTCTTAAACCGTAATTCAATCTAGTAAACGTTGCTTTTATTTATTAAAGACATTAAAAACGCTTTCTACTTCGATCTCCAAAACAGAAGTATGGGAAGGTACGATACAACTGGAAATAACTTCTAAAATAATTACCGCAACGTAAAACTGTAAGTGTAAGAGATAGAGACTGAGTACGGAGTTCAAAAGGTCTATTACAGAGTTCTCCCTCACCTCCAACCTTCTTCAAAGTATTTCTGGAACAAACTTTAAAGTAATGGCGAAAGAAATGTGAATAACCAGCATCTATAGTATTCTAGTTTAGTGAACGATTAAGTCGTAAAAGCACAGGATGCTGACGAGTAGGACTAAAAGGAGGTTATAATAAATTAGCTTCACCAAAACAGAGTACCTTAGCACGTTAGAGATAACATGTTCAAGACCTAAATATTAACGAGGATATTGAAATAAAGGGCAGTAACAAATCAATGTCTTGATTTGGATTTCACATATTAGAAAAAGTCGCCGGGTAGCGTAGTTGGGAAGGCACTAGGCTTGTATTAAGCAGGTCCTCGGTTCGAATCTCGTGGGGCGGTATTTATGCTCAGCCTTGCTGATTGGAATCGGGCTAGGTGACACCATTCACAATTGGGCACCAAATTAACTGTCCTCTACGAACCACAGAACTAAGTGATATAGTAACAAGGTCAACACATCACCATGATACAATGGTTACTGAGCAAGCACAAAAGGTGAGCTTCAGCTTTGTAACCCAAATCCGAGGTAGGTTGAGCATTGTAGCGCCAGACGCAGGTGCATAAAGCACCAGGCTCTACACAAGGTATTATGAGATTACCGATAATACGTACATATCAAGAAAAGAAACACCTGAAGACGTCATCCTAGATCGACTAGATCAGCCGAGAACAGCAATACAACTTAACCCAGTCTTACGCAGAATTACTAACACAAAAACATATAATACATTCATACAATCTGTCGCTACTGAAACTTTCGTCAAAATCGTTAAGTACCAATCTCTATGAAAATATAATGAAAAATTGGCTATAGCCGAACATTACATATTGCAGATTATTAACAACATAAGGTTGTTTTACGTCTAACGTTTGCTTCATCGACATTTCTGAAAATTTTTCGCGAAAACCAAACGCCCTCAGTTATGATTTTTTTAGCTACTTGATGGAATTTCTTAATCGGAATTGTGAATTCTCGTTGTTACGTATATGAAACATTCCTAGAAACTAATTAACTTGAACGATGTGGAAACACGTATACCTGTGGCAAGGAACAAAACTAGGAATTTACTATTCCTAGAAACAAATCAAGGGAACCGCTTTCCAGGTTAATAAATGGAGTTCGGTAAACATAAATGCCAGCATATGAATTTATGCAATAACTATGCGGCAAATAGCTTTTCACGTACGCACACATTTTGCTTGCACACCACTTTATTCACAAAAATATGTGTTCAATTCCAAACGTACATAACTGGTTAAAATCAATAAAAATTCAGACAACAATTATTTTTAATACAAATAAATCGCTATTTACGCAAAATATGCAACAGAAGGAACTATATGAATATAATTACAATTATTTTTTTTATTCTGCGTCTATAATACAGTTATTAAAACACCCAAAGGACTGGAGTTATATAACGTTCATTTGAACGATTTAATTACTTAGTAACTACAATTTACTTTTTTTAAATATGTATGTATGTATTATCGTTAACCTCGTTTTACCTTTCGGTGTAGAGGCTGGTGCTTTATGTGCTTACATCTGGTGGTACAATGCTCAACTTGCCCAGGATTCGGAATTCAAAGTTGGAGCGCGCCTTTTGTGCTTGCACAGCAACCATTGTGTGAGGTGTGTCGATCTGAGTAGAACACAGTTAATTTGGTGCCCAACTGTGAACGGTCTCACCGAGCCAGATTCCAATCGCCTTGGCTTCGGAAAAATTCCGGGCCCCGCGCGATTCGAACCGAGGACTTGCTTACTAGCAAGCCTAGCTCTACCCAACTGAGCTACTCGGTTTCCTTTTTAAATATGGTAGATAAAAGATTTCATGCGTTCTCACAATGACATTTTTCTTTGTACAAAGTATAAATTAGTGTTATATCTAATTGTAAACCGAAATATCTTTACCTGGATTGTGAGCTTTTATATAATGTGATTCCTATACGGAAAACCATTTACCTGCTCATGGACACCCTGGATTTTTTAACTATAGCTTTATTTTAAAATTTATGCTTTCCCTGGGCTCTTGGTAGTTGCGTTTTGTATATTAGATATGTTTGAAGAAAATACTTGTTGAAGTAAAATAGATTGATGTTATTATTATTATTTTTGACCAGAAAGGCACATTACAAACCTCAAAATACTTATTAAACATTCAAAATTAGTGTTACTACAAACTCCTAAAAACCATCAATTGCTTTTAACATTAATATAAAGAATAGCAAGCATTCTAATGCAACACTTAGACAAAAAAAGGCTAATTTTATTTCTCTGTTCGCACGTCAGACAGACGAAGTCTACATCTTCTGCACCACAGTCATCGTGAGTTCAACTCATTGCTCACCATATTTGTCTGCAGAATATATCCCCGTACAAAAGAGATATTGTGCATCATACCCAAGTATCATTATAGCGACGGCAACTGATACCAAACTTCGATTGAGTGGAAAAACTCTATCTTAGACGTAAATAGTAGAAATCCAATAGTTTCTACAGCTGCTAGTCACTATATAGTTTTACAGCTTTTTAGAGTAGCCCAAGATTGGCGCAGTTTGCTTGGAAACAACCACCTACAGCTTCGTTGAACATCGAGTTGCAGCAACCTGGACTCCTTAAGGTACCGTCTCTTTGTGTTAGTTTTACAGTGCATAGATTACAGGGAAAGAAGTAATTTAATGAAGTGCCGGCATTTTGATTAAGATTGCTGTCAATTTAGAATTGACCGTTTGAACTGTTGTAGATGTCAGTAAGCTCAAATGAACATTTACCGCCAGTTTTGATGTTTATATTTAGCCTAACGTAGTTGCAATTAAAGTAATTACCGCCTTTGAGCCACATTTAATTGTTTAACGTCAAGTTTATTGGTTTCGAGCCAAGTATATCTAGTTTAAACGTCACGCAACTCAATCCTTTAATAACTTACATTTAATTACTCAGAAAATTTTTACTTACGTATTTTTAATATAGTTTACTTTTCATTTAGCTGTGTTTTTCTCCTTGATGTTTATGTCATTTGCATGAGAACTTAAGTGTGCTTTCTTTTGCAAAAGGGGTTTAGAGAGCTGCGAAAGCGTTTTTCCGCAAGGTAAGATCCAACGCTGTTGTTCGTGGTTTCGTCGAACAAGCACTGCCAGTTAGGAATGTGGTGGCGCCTTGGCATCTAATATCTGCTTTTCTTTTATTAGGCCTTTGCACTGTGTAGTCTCGTATTGAACCACCCCTAGCTCCACTAAGCGATGCCGTCATCTCTTTTGTTACGGGCTGGGGCAGCGGTTCTATGTAATTCTTTTCCGATATGAGTCATTTGAAGCGCTAGTCATTTAGTTAATTAGTGCCACGTCGTAAAGTCCCGTTTATGTGGTAACAAACTGACGCCTTGTCGCAACGTAGTGTTTTATGCTGTAACAAACTATTATCAATTAGAACAATGTCGTGAAGGCGTTTTTAGACGGTAACAATTGTTTTCATAACTATCGTAACGGTAGCGAAGTAATAAACAATAAAAATTAGTTTGCTCAAAAACTAGTGTCAGAGCTATAAATTCATTGTTCTAAAGTGTTTAATAAAGATAAGCTCTGAAAGTGAAAATCATTCACCAGAGGAAGTATTTAAAGCGGTGCAAAGTGCTGTTTCACAATTAATCCCCCAGAAATCATAAAGACAGTACGAAGTTGTCTATACCGAATTTAAAGTGTGGTGCAGTTCCAAAAGAATCCAGAAAGTGTCCGAATGTTGATTATCGGCATACTTTGAACATACAATTTTAAAAGTATAATCTTCAACTTTCAGGTCAGTATATTCTATTTTAAATAGTACACTAAATGTCAAAGAAAGTGTAAATATCACAAAATTTCCGAAACTGAAACCAAAATTCTAACGGAAGATGAATTTGAAGGATTTATATAAGCAGCAGCTGATAATAGATTTCTGCTAGAAAAGGTAATCCAAATTAGTATAAATTGATCGATTGACATAAATCTGAGCAATTTTTCAGGTCATTTTAATAATTGGCGTTTGTGCAGCTTGTGGAAGCGATGAGCTGCTAAAAATGCCCACCGATGCTATAGAAGACAAGGAAATTATTATTACAAGAATTCCCGATTCGAAAACTCATACTCCAAAAACTTTCGTGAAGTCCACACCATACCAAGATATACGGTAAATACTGTGATTTATGGTCGGCAGTTACTACTGGTCGAAGATTATTTGTGAAGTAGGTCAGGGAAGAATGTGTTAACCAAATGGTTTGCGTCAACGAAATAATGAATGTGCCAGAAGAAATAGCAGCTTATCTTAAATTGCCTCACCCGGAAACTTATACAGGGCACTGATTCAGGCGCTCTTCAGGAACTATGTTAGCCGACTCAGGAGCCAACTAAAACCATCAAGCAACATGGCTGGTAGTGCTCTAATACGGTAGTGGAGACATATACGAGTATATAAAAGAAAATTCTATCTACATATTTTAATGATAAGCCCCCAATTAATTGGGTGGTGCTAAATAAATAATTAGGGATACTCACCGCAAATACAGTTAATATGTTAGTTTTAAATAAAGAATTCAATGCGTTGTCAATCTCAGGGCTTATTAAAATTTTTACCATTTGTATTTTCGTGGTAGCAAAATAAAGGCTTTATTCCTTTTTCTATTTTATTTATTGGCAATCTGAATTAATAATAAACGCTCTGGCTAAACATGAGAAAAACTCTTATCAAAGAGTTAGGTTTTAACACCCAGTATAATCATTACTGTTTAGTATAGTTTTTGCAGGAGTCAGACAAATACCCGACCTTCCTGCAACTGACGGTTAACCTATAAATTGACGGCATAAACACAGACATTGATCGCCCAAAGCTAGCGTAATTGAATTCAAAATTCTCCAATAAGCAACCAATTTCGCTTCAGGTAAATATGCAGTGTAATTAATAATGACGTAGTATAGCTAACCTGTTTTGTTTTCGTGACGTAACAGCAAACGGACCCGTTATGTGGCAATTGATTCACTTCCTGCTTTCGTATCCAAATCTGACGCCAACAGCAAAATCAAGGGGCGCTATTGCAATAGAAATCTTCTGCAAGCACCCTGAGCCTGATAAACTTCTTCTGGACATCGCAAAATGTCGATTGTTGATGCTGCCCAATGTTGAAGAACCCTGGAAACTTCTTTCCGTTGAAATTTACTTTGAAAGTGGAGTGGTTTACAAAATCAAAGGACGCCACGGCTCCAATTAATCTTCTGAATGCTTTCTGCTACTGCATCCTGCACATAGGGCTAAACAAAGGTCTCCTCCAAACGTAGCACACAAAATTCAACCGGCTGCTAACCCGAAAATCGTTGAAAACTGGCCGCGATGTCGGAATCACTTGGACAAACTTTGCAGAGCAATTCTCTCTTTACTAGATTCTAACACAATTCAACTTTACACACAGGCATTCCGCGGATTGGTGATTAGATAAAAATATCCTATGGGTCCACACAAATGTTTCTATATTAAAAAAATACAATTTTTTACGAGCCACACTTGCACGCAGCTATTATTTCTTATGGCTTGGGTTAACAACAAAAATAATCGCACATCACGTATCTTAGCAACCAATTACAACTGTTTAGAAGTAAGTTTTGATACAATATTATTTATAAACTTTACTGTTTTTCAATAATTGTCAATTCGTAGCACTTTATAACCTTAAATATCTGATTTTTACACTTTAGTTTTAAACAGAGTTTTTTACGAGTTTTGTTATCACTGCACTATTGTTATTGGTCTAACTTAGCTTGCCTTTTCATGATCTATGCATTTTATGTTTTATTACACTGCTTTCGTTACCTTTCAGCTGCGCTAGCGATTTTTGACCTCGTAATTTATTTACCAACGCATCATATAACTTTCGTAACGCTTGAAACATCTCTGTATTAATGCAAATTCACATTTTTGTCTTGACTTTACAATATGAACTCTAACAATCCACTTCAATTAAGAGCATTTGCCATAACGAGCATCTTTTATAAAAATTAAGTTAAACGTAACCCTTTCGATACTGCTTACTCTAATGGTAACCTCTGTCAAGCAAATTATAGTTACTGCTAATCGTATCTTGTGCATTTATTATTGTACGATTATTACTTTAATGTTCCAATAAACAAAATATCAATTCTGAGTTTATCTGATTTTTTATTTCATGTTCGGGTATTAGTTATGTAACCAGAATGACTGTGGGCATTAAACCATTACAATATATAAAAATTAATATTGTTTGTCAGGTATGGGTTCCTATACCATTCTTCTGGTTGAGATGAAACTTTGCTGAGTTGTTGTGGGCACGTTCGCAAAGGTTTCTGAATTAGTACAACCATTTTTGTCGGTGTATAAGCGCAGAATGTAATTGAATTAAATACAAAGAACGACATTTTAGTTCGTGTGTGACATAACGAGTGAATTTGTAATAGTCGTCACAAAGTATTACTTTTGCCGTCAAATCAATTATGCCACCCAAACTTTTTACATCAATAATTTGTGCTTATCTGAAAACCTATTTAGCTTCTATCATATATACCGAGTGATTTTTAATTATTTACAAAATGGAGTTTTTCGGAGTTGTCAAAATCCGAAAAGTGCTATTTTTCGGAAACTAAGTAAGATTTTTATTGCGATTTTTTTAGAGTGTACTATTTCTAGCTAACTAAACAATCTTAAGGTTAAAAAACCCCTCATTCTTTTTAAATTTACCTAAAAATTATTTTTTATTTTTTTTAAATATTTTTCAGAATTTCACATACCCTGAATATAAAATGTTAATTACTTCTTTAGATCTTTTATTATTTACTAAACAGTAGTATGTTTTTATGCAATGTGTTTTTTAGGAGAAATATTTTTCCATTTTAATTAATATCTATTTAAATGGCTACTAGAAACTCCAATCTAGCCCTGTTAATGAATTACTGTTACAAAAATCCTGTAAGTGTGCTTTTATAGTTGTCTAAATGGAGATTCTTCTTTATCCACTTTACATGTTCTAAAAAATCTCTTCATTTGACAGCTGTAAAAGAACATTTACAGGATTTTTGTAACAGTAATTCATTAAAAGGGCTAGACTAACTTCGAAAATGAAGAAAGTAGTAATCATCGAGCAATATAAAAAGCTTCAAAAGCATTAGAACTTGTAAAGGGTACGATATACAAATTGATGAAAAGATGGAGAGCTTCCGATAAGACAATTCACAGAAAATATGTCGCAGAAAGTTGCTATAGTCGAAACTAAAATAGATTCTTGGATGCTAAACCATATTTGTAACTCAAATTAGAGATGGGAGCGTGAGTGAGTTTTCGCTCACGTCAAGCACGTTTCACGCTTGCTTTAAACAGTCACGTTCACTCTTGTTCACGCTGACGTTCACTCACGTTCACGGCGTGAGACGCCACTCACGACGTGACACGCAGCTTTTATTTCAAAATTTAAATTCAGATAGAACAGAATGTTCAAATTTAAAACCAATGAAAAAAAAACCCTAAAGAGAACTAAAAATGTGTTTTGCACGTGACATAATTTACGTGATATGTTGCAATTAGAATAGTAGACATAGAAAGAAAAAAATTAAAATTGACTACCATAACTTGTAACGCTAGCCTCCGCGTAAATTATTATTACACAATAAAAATGTGTTTAATTTACGCATCGCCCAGTCTCGCGTTATCTCAAGTTACATTTTGCCCGTGATGACAAGCGCGCAGGGACCGACGTCACGTCCAGAGATAACAAGGTAGTACCGAGTCGAGTCGCGCGCCGCTATCCCCACTTGCTATCCCCACTTGAGAACTTTTCTAGGGCCCATAAAAGGAGCGGCACCGTTCAATCGCCACGAGATTCCAGCAGATTTTCCCAGAGACTCTCCAGACCCCAGTCCGACTCCCGTTCCCGATCATCCCTGATTCCCTTCCGGTAACCGTGAGTAGATAACCAGACCTGTAAAGATTTCGTTTGAAGTGGAAGACTTCTCTGAAGACCGACCACGAATTCTTTCCCGCTCCTATAATAAAATCCCTGCAATTCGTTTGAAGTGGAAGACTTCTCTGAAGACCCACTGCACGAATATCAGCCAGTCCTGTAATTAATGACCTGCAAAGAATTCGTTTGAAGTGGAAGACTTCTTCGAAGACCCACTGCACGAATTCTCCCCGCTCCTATAATTAAATCCCTGCAATTCGTTTGAAGTGGAAGACTTCTCTGAAGACCCACTGCACGAATAATAACTATTCCTGTAATTAAATCTCGTCATTAATTAGGCCCCATAATCCCATTAATCTTTGTGGCATTAGCCGCCCCGAGATTCAATTCTTGACCTGTAGACGACTGCCGAAACATTTGAATTTCGACCCGAAGCTGTCTATTTTTGATTGCAATACATTTAATTTCAATGCCTAATTAAATGCCCCGTATTCAGATGATAAATGGGCTTTCCTGTTGATTTTAATACTTAATTCAAAACAGCCCACACTCAAGCTTTAGACTTGTATTTTGATTCATATTTGAAACTGTCCGTGCTCAAAGTTAGCAGTCGTTGTAAGTTAAAGCCAGTCGTAATATAGTCCGAGAGCGCGAGATTTCCCCGGCCCGCTTTGGAGGAAAAGCGGCAATATTTGATCGGCGCTCGGACTCTGAAATAAAAATCATATTTGTTAACGCAATGCGGCCTTTCTAGCTTAACCGTCTCGGAACATCCCTAAATGAATTTAGAGGCGGGCTTCACCCCCTGCACTATCAGTAAAATCTCTAGAGCCGTGATATGATTTATTGTATAATTGGCAGACCGTTTAACTCTGTGTTGATTCCAGCTACTTCGCAAGGACCATTATCAACCGCACGTGCAACGCCTGGCGCTCCGTGCAGACAAGGACGCCGGCTATCAGCTGAGGCCGTTCACACGGAATTATCGGTCTTATTTCTTGTGTAAATGAACTTTGGAAATATCTATTACTGAAATGTATCGTAGGTAAATATATTAAACTGTTTAAATGTATTCCGATGGTGTTTTGTATGCTAAACTATCATATATCTGAGGGAAACCCCCTACGACTTTGAGCTACCCGACGAGCGTAAAGATTAACAACCCTTATGAGAAGGGCCAGTGTTACAAACTTACGACAAGGGATAAATACTGATTTCTCGCAAATACATTTCTTGCAGCTGTCTTCAAAGACTTGACTTTTAATACCAAAAGCTGTCATTGGAATTGACTTTTCCCTTATTGGTATGAGTACAGAAGATATATGTTGATAGGCAACACTTTTAATTCGTAGGTTAAAAGTACTTTTACGTACAAGGATCAACATTTTCAGCGTTAAGGCGAGTACACAAAACAAAACCTTACTTTTATTAGAATAATAAGTTCATCTACACATGTACATAATAAATTGGTTTAAAAATAAAACTTAATCAACATTTTCAGTGTTAAGTCGAGTATACCTAACAAAACATTACCTTTCTAAAAATAGGTTCATCTACACAATACATTTTTGGTTTAATAATAAAACGTAATCAACATTTTCAGCGTTAATCCGAGTATACAAAACAAAACATTACTTTTATTAGAATAACAAGTTCAACTACACATCTACACAATAAAATTTTTATTTAAAAATAATATGTAATCCAAATTTTCAGCTTTAAATCGAGTTCTGCGCTCTTCTAAAATTCTCCCAGCTGTAGAAAATACTCCTTCGCTTGTAACGGAACTTGCTGGTATGTCTAAAATTTCTCGAGCTAATTTTTTTAACAGTGGCGTATTTACACTGTTTTTCCAAAATCCTAAAATGTCATCTACATTTCCGCATTTTAATTTAACATAGTAATTTAGTTCTGTTTCGAAATCATCATAATTAGATGTGTCATCGTCAGAGCTATCTCTAAGTGTAGAAAAATAAGAATCCGATGCTGAAGTACCAGTTTTGAGTCGTTTGATATGTATTGCATCATTATCATCTATAGTTTTATTTGCATTTTCGTTTATTTGGATGTGATTTAGCATTTCCTTTACAGTCGAACGAATATCTTCTCTTGTATGTGAAGGTATGAACTTTTTAAAAATTTATAATTAGGGTCCTAAAAGTAAAGCCACATAATGTAACTTCTTTGGCACAATTCGTGATTTAATGACGTCTAAAAGTTGCTGCACCCTGCAGTTTTTTATTCGTTACTAAATATTTAACGTGAAATTAACGTAAAACGCAAATCACGCCTTGGAAATTTTCCCTCACGTTCACTCACGTTCACGTCACCATTTTCAAATATTAGTCATGTTCACGACGTGACACGCCGTGACACGAAGTGACACGAATGTTTTCACGTCACGCGCCCATCCCTAATTCAAATTTCGAAGAGAAAACAACAGAAGTTGCCTACTTAATGAAACTGCCCAGTACCAGAGTTAACCGATTTTAATTTTTGGATTGTTACAAAATGGTAAAATAAAAACATATTTTTCAGCCAGTATTTTTATATGGAACCTGGATATTCAGTAAAAGTAGTGATAGGAGGATTTGGCAGGATTGGTCAAAATTTACTCAAGTAATAAATTGGGCAGAGGTCGGAGATACATGATACTTCATGCTGACAACGAAAAGGGTAACATCAACAAGTAAAACAAACAAATGCTTTACCTATGGAACCAAGTTATCCAGAGGATTCCAGCTAAGTACTAGAAAAACTACCTAACGCGTACCGAAATTTAATTGAAGATACCTGCCAAACCGAACTTCTGCTAAAGTTTTGAATTTTGAATCATTAGTAATAAATACTTCTGATGAGTGGTTAGTTTTTAGTGTAACTTTACTGTTATCAATTACAAATAAAAAGTAGATTTTCCTGTAAACTATGTATTTTATACGAATTATAATACTTTTAGTAGACAATTCAAATTGGTCTTCTGAAGAAAAATTTATAGATAATTTCTCCCTGCGACGTATGAATTTTATTTGTATTTAGTATCACAGTTAAAAATAAAGTAAAGCACATTCATTCTGAATTCATACTTTTGTCGAGTTACAACTTTATTGGATTTTTCATAACAAGGAGAAATTTGAAGTTATGGACACGTCATTATTATAAGCTTTGATTTTTGATGAATTAATAACACACGTACGTTTAGTAACTAAAATTAAAGATAGGCAGTTATTTTTATTATTAAACAAAACTAATTTGGGAATTTTTTCTAGAAAAGGTTATGTTGGTAATAATAATTTATTATAGCTGACGAGATCTAAATGTGTGAACTAAATCTATACTAAATTTCAAATAAGCATGAAATACTTGGAACTAACTAGTAATCATAACTATGGGCGTGACTGGACAGTCATCATTTCAACCATTTGAAAATCAAACATTTTTTCAAAATTGTTAATTTGACATTAGGTATGAATTCTAAAAATATTAAAAAAAATAAATAGTGGACAAAAAAGACAGTCCTACAATGTTTATTTGAATAATATAGGACAAAATTATTGTAAAATCCGGGGAGTGAAATAAACTTTAACCGGGTGACTATAAATGATTGTGATTTTTTTTCTTAGGTTGGTACTGTTTATGTTGGTGGCGCTGTAAGTCTATGTCAAATTCAATGGTCGCAGGTTAGGTTTTGCCTCATTCTGTGTCAAAACTGACAAAAAACCTAACCTATTAACCTCGAATTTGACATAGACTTACAGTGCCACTAACATAAACAGTGCCAACCTAAGAAAAAAAAATCACAATCATTTATAGTCACCCCGTATTTTCCTAATGTAAAATTGAGTTCTAAGGTCACTATATCAATAAGGTACCGCCATTCCATTCCTCGCTTGAGAATGTGAGAAAATTGTGAGATAAGGATAACAAATACAAATTTCCCAAGTGCAATCGGGAAGACACTAGTTTTTGGGGATTTTCTTTTTGGTGTAATGGCACTTGTAAAGTGAGGAATCACTAATGGCGGTACCTTATTGTTATAGTGACCTTACAGAGTTCTACAGTGACTATATAATCACAGTGTGGCCATACGATGGTCATGTTTTCTATTGGTTGAAGGCAAAAGGATTCCAAGTTATTGTCATTTTTAACAGTGTATAAAATGTTTAGTTTCAAAAAGTTACTAATGTCAAAATAAGACATTGGCATTTTATAACTTGTCAAAAGTTTGAGTCGACGCATCAAGTGATGAAATCCGCCATTAGTTTTCCCGTGGCCGTGAGTTTTCCAAACTATAGTTTGCCAATTAGTTAGTTACGATATTTAGTATTAACATCAAACAAACTAGAACATTTAACAGAGAAATAAATATTTTCCTGTAAGTTTTATATTGCTTAAATATTCGTAAGCAACTGCTCAATAGATTATTGCGGTGTACAATTGCATATTATCTTGAATAACATATGATTCTACAAATTAATTTGAAATTACTGAAAAAATAAGTTACTTATATCTTGTTAGTCCAAACTTAATGACAGATATAATATATAAATTATGTAGTTCATAATTTCACTTTACAGCATTTTAGTGTACGACATCATCATCATCATCATCATCAAGCAGCCCGTTCTGTCCACTGTTGGACATAGGCCTCCCTCATGTGTCTCCACTCCTTTCTGTCCTGACCAGCTTGGATCCAGTTGTTTGTAATCCTTTTCAGATCGTCGGTCCAACGCGTCGGCGGTCTGCCTCTACTTCGTTTGTCGGCGCGTGGTCTCCATTCCAGTAGCTTTTTCGTCCACCTTTCGTCGTTCATTCGGGCTACGTGGCCAGCCCAGTTCCACTTGAGAATAGATATTCTTTCGATGACATCCTCTACTCCAGTTCTTAGGCGTAAGTCCTCGTTTTTAATATGGTCTCGTAGGGATATGCCAGACAGAGCGGAACAACTACCAACGAAGAATTAAGAGAAATAAACAAAAGTATATCAAAAACAATAAGACGCGATATCAGAAACTATCGGAGCATGAAGATTCAACAAGCAATAGAAGAAAACAAAAGTATGAAAGTCTTACGCGGAAACCTAAACGTAGGAACAAAACAAATAATCAAGCTCAGAAACAAACAAGGAAACACAACATCAAATAGGGAGGAAATCCTACAGATTGTAGAAAAATTCTATTGCGAACTGTATAAAAGTCGAAAAAAGGACAATCTAGATCCAACCACTTTAACATCAAAAAGTGGCGTTATAAACCAAGGATCGGAAGAGCTACCAGACATTACTATCGACGAAATCAAAATGGCACTGAGGAAAATGAAAAACAATAAATCACCCGGCGAAGACAATGTAGCCGCAGAGGGAATAAAGGTCGGAGGCCCGATCCTACTGACGAAATTGCAAACCCTGTTCAACCTATGTCTGCACAACGGCAATATACCAAGCAAGTGGCACCAAGCAGTCACAATTCTACTGCATAAAAAAGGCGACAAGACAGATCTCGAAAATTATCGTCCCATAACTCTCCTAAGTCACGTCTATAAGCTTTTCACGAGAATAATAACATCAAGAATGGAGGCAAAGTTTGAGTTGTACCAACCAAAAGAGCAAGCCGGATTTCGCTCCGGATTCGGAACAAACGATCATCTACAAAGCATTAAAACCCTAATCGAGAAGACTGTAGAATACAATAGACCACTAGTCCTCCTGTTTGTCGACTTCCATAAGGCTTTCGATACAATCGAATTAAACGCTATAGTAAAATCCTTGAGAGAATGCCGAATCGACTATAGATACTCGAAATTGATTTATAATATATATGAGAATGCCACAATGCAGGTTAGACTACACGAAAACAGTAACGTTATCAAAATTGGAAGAGGAGTGAGACAGGGGGACACCATGTCTCCAAAACTGTTTATAACGGTTCTGGAATATGCCTTCAAAAAACTTGATTGGGACACAAAAGGGATTACCATAGACGGTCAAAAACTCAACCATCTACGCTTTGCAGATGACATAGTCTTAATAACTGACAATCTAGGGGAAGTAAAGCAAATGTTATACGACCTTCAAAATGTATGCTCAGAGGTGGGTCTAAAAATAAACCTGTCTAAAACAAAGCTTATGACAAACTTGGTTCCCAGCAAACACATTAACATTGGAAACGCAGAAGTCGAACTAGTGGACAAATATATATATCTGGGCCACGAGATCAGGATCTCTAGAGATAACCAGACTTGCGAACTGAAAAGGAGGATCAACATAGCATGGGCAGCATACGGAAAACTAAGTGAAATATTTAAGAGTAAACTTCCGACTTGTTTGAAAAGAAAAGTATACGACCAGTGCGTTTTGCCCGTCCTCACATACGGTGCAGAAACTCTAACACTAACGAACACATCTGCACGAAAACTCAAAATCGCACAACGAAAAATGGAGAGATCAATGCTTGGCATATCCCTACGAGTGTACGACAAACCCACCTAAAAAAAGACGTAAAATGGTATGTTGTTCCGCATTTGGTTGCTCCAATCGTTCAGAGCAAGGGTACACGATGAAAAGATTTCCAAGGAATCTTAATTGTCTTATTTTAAATTATATCTCTTTTTGTTGTTCATCGTGCTTCAAAATATTCAGTACTTTGCCAAATTACACCTATAAAACATGTATCGAGAAAACTCCAGTATAGCCCACTGGTACATTTTGACATTTACGGAATATGAACATAAAGGAACTGTTATGCCAGCGCAGCGGTGAAACTGGATTTTAAGCTATAAATAAGAGATATACTCATTGCGAAGTTCAAATTCACAATTATATATGACGATTGGACTAACTGCTTTTTTTACGGTGATGCACAGGTATTTTTGTACTAAGTACACACAAACAGTGTTGAATTCAGACTGTTTACTCCGGGGGGGCAAATGAAACTTCTGGGGGGTATTTTTACCTATTTCTACACAATTCGCCCGTTCTTTTATAGATTAAAAAAATATGAATATGATATAGTAATGTTTCCGGGAGGGAATTCTGTACTGTCCGGATGGGAATTTCCCTCTCGGTCACCCCCTGGATTCAACACTGCACACAAATCTTTAACTGCAGCTAACTTAAAATCGCACCTTGACGGCAGTCAAGATTGGGTCCAGCATGAGACTCCCGTGTTTTGCCTCCATTGTCTGAACATTTGTAGAACCTCCGACAAACTGAGAATCACATTATCACGCGCATGCGCCTAAGCACCAGTGGGCTATATTGGGGTTTAGCCCATGTACCTATCTAATATAATTTAGATGTTAATAAAGCATATTAAATTACCGAAAAGATTTCTACAAATGATGCTATATCATTTGTGTTTTGGATTTGAACTTTCCAATTTCCATTAATTGTAATAAATTGAAGACACCGTATGACTCAAATTTTTTCAACATTTAAACGCCTTTGTGGTATTTTATTGTATTTGAGAGATCAGTCATTTTGATAAACAATCTTTCACTTCAGCAAATGAATTGTCAAATTTTATTTTGACTTTAGTAATTTTTTGTTACCAAATGTCGCTTACGCCGTTAAAAAAATTCTATTTTTTTATTACATCACCATGGTTTTTCGCAAAATCTGATTTTGACATTGGATTCAAAAGTACCAGCCAACAATTGTATGGCCACACTGTGATTATATAGTCACTGTATTGAGTTCTACAGTGACTATATACAAGACAGTGTGGCCATACGATTGTTGGCGGCCATTTTCAGGCAAATTTGAGCGTAGAGATATACAGTGCCTTTAGAAATAATCGAACGTTTTTGAGTGGTCATTATTTTGGCGCTAGTTATTTTAACTAGTTGATGTTTGCTGCACGTGCAGTGTTATGTTTGAACGTTTGACATTTTGCATTGGCGTTCGTTCGTGGTGCTTTAAGGTGTTGCATGAAGTTTACAACCGGTTTCAGTTATGGTAGTTTACAATACAGCTAAATGCCGTCTTCCTGTTCCCTGTCTCCAAACCTCCCTGTCCTGTGCTTGGTCTTCTTCCAGGTTCCTCTCCTCTATGGCTCTCCGAATACCCTCATTCCACGGTTTGTGTGGTCTACCTCTTTTTTTCTTACCCGGCGGCGACCATTTAAAGATCTTCATAGGCCACGTCCTCTCCTCCATTCTCATCAGATGACCGAACCAGTTTAACGCTTTCCGTTCAGTTCTGTCCACAACCCATTCTGATACCTACATTCTGCGTCGTATTTCCTCGTTCGTCACTTTATCTCGTCTCGATACCTTCCCGCTTTTTCGTCCATTTGAACTATGTCTAGTCTTCGTTTCATTTCCGCTGTTACAGTCCATACCTCACTGCCATAACATAGCATCGACTTTACCATTACTTCACCTATTCTTTTTTGTTTTTGTTAGAGATAGTATTGTCCCATCAAATTGATTTCCAGCATCCCACTATCTTCTTACTTTGTACTATTCGAGTTTTGATCTCTCCCAAACCTTTTTCATCGATTGTATTGTAGCACCGATGTATTTAAACCTTTCTACTTGTCTTACTGGAAAATCTTCATTTATGAAGACTTGATATTGTGCTTCCGAGTTGACTACTAAATACTCCGTTTCCTCTAAACTTATGCTAAGGCCCCATTTATCGTAGCACCGATGTAATTTCTTTATCATATATACCAAGTCGAACGCATCTTGTGCTATTACAACAATAGCACAATTCTAAATTGTCACATTTAAATACTGTGCAGAATATTAGTTTTTCAGAGCAATAAATGATAAAATTTCACCCGCTTGCGACGCTAATGAATTATTTTACACTGACAATTTACAATTGTCAGATTTGACAGGTTTTATTTTCTTCCATAACCAAATGAACAGGTTCTACCAACCTCTTTGAGAACAACTTAGAAGTAACTAAATATTTTGCCTGTTAATGGCGGATATTGGCGTCGACCAATAGCGGCGAAGACATCCCTATGGCCACACTGTCTTGTATAAAGCCACTGTATTGAGTTCCAGAGCCAGTAGATATAGAGAGTACCGCCACGTCCGCCATGTTTATTCCTCTGACATATGCGTCACTTTGAGGTTTGTAACATAATTCCGTCAAAGTGACGTTTGTTGGCAATCCAAAACTTTACTTAAAATTGGCAAGACTGTAAGTCTATTTCAAATTCGAGGTTAGCAGGTTAGTTTTTGCGTCAGTTTTGACACAAACTGGAGCAAAACATAACCTGCTAACCTCGAATTTGACATAGACTTACAGTCTTGCCAATTTCAAGTAAAATTTTAGACATACCTGAATCGGTCATTGCTGGTGGGAACAAAAATGGCGGCGATAGCGGCATTTTCACGGATCAAAGAATGGCGGTACTCTCTATATCTACTGGCTCTGTTGAGTTCTAGAGTACCTGTATATAGTAAGAGTAGGGCAAACGATGACATTTAGGGATCCATGAAGTGAAGTTAGTCACAATTTCACAGTCGACTACATTAGGCGCTTTCCTTTCATCCATGGGAGCAGCTCGGAGCGGCTCCAAACTCTCGCGCACCTCGTTCCTTTCACAAGGGCGTTTAACCTCGGAGTCGCTCTGGGCTTATTTCCCCTTTCCTCTCAAGGACCAGCTCGTTGGTGGGGGCGCGAAGCCACAGCCAGCCAGCATGGCATACTTTTAATTTTTAAAAGGCGCGAAGGCGAAATCATTTGAGGTTAGGTGCAACTTCTCTCTGGTTTTAGGTGCTATGCTAAATTTTTTGTAGAAAAAATGTCATCATTGAAATAAAGCCTCATCTTTGCGCATGAACAGAACTTTTAGCTATAGGAATGTTAATTTTTTTGTAATTGTTAGGATTTTGAATTTGTTAAATTTTATATAACTACGTTATTAATTAAACATTTTATTAAACACTTGCCATTCCTACATCTAAATTTGTTTCATTTTCTAAAGCAGTTGCTATTAGGAAAACAAAGACTGATAGAAGAAGACAATTCACTTGTGATATTGTAGTAAAATAGTGGGTGCATAGATTTAATTTTTCAGTATACTATAAGTTCTTAAAGTGTTGGAATATTTTTGGTTATAATAAAAAAATGAAAATGAATTTCAGCGAGTTTTTGTTACTGTTCAGCACCAAACAAAAATTTCTCAAAATAACGTTTTAAGGTTATGTGACTGTTTAAAACTTTTGGCGCGCGCTAGATGTGCGCTATGCCGCTAAACCGCGTTCCATTCAGGAGCAGCACCGAGCGACTCGGGCTTCTATCCGTCGGGGTTTGATGCACGCGAAAGGAAAGCAGCTATTAATAGAATGAAGAGATTCATCCGGTGAAGTTAGTTACAAGTGTCATAGGTTATAGTTGACTATAAATTATTTTGTATTTAGTCGTGGTAAGAAGTTGAAACTAAATGTGCTTTATGCCATGTAATGCACTTTTATTTATTAACTAGTTAATACAGTGATATTAATCCAACTTTATATTCATTTGCTGTTCACATCTAGACATGAGGAACATAGATTGAATAATATTTAAATGTAGGACTCCAAATAGTAATTCAATCTTAACATTTTATACTGGCTTGCTTCTATCTACTTCTAATAACTCCTAAAAGTAATAATTAATGAAATAAAAAGAAAATTAAGATAACACTAGCTTTCCTACTTAACATGAAAACTAAAGCGTACTCCAAATTCCCTCTGATTCATTCCAAAATGATTTTCACATATTCTTGGTCGTTTGGATTTATAATTTTCTCTGCCGATGCTGTTTAACCAAATTTGTTTGCTGGATTTTTGAGTATGCTTACAGGATGTATACCAATTTCTGAACGGTTATTACACCTCGGCACGCAACAACCGGTCATGATAATGAAATATGTACTTACTTCGAAAGTGCAATAAATCTGACAATGTCAATGTCACTAATTCAAAAAATCGAAATACACGTGCCAACTAAATTTTTAAATTCTAATGGGATCCAAAAGGGATCCAACCAATGAAATGCTGTTGCCGCGTTTGCTCTACTCTTACTATATACAGGTACTCTATTGAGTTCTAGAGCCAGTAGATATAGAGAGTACCGCCATTCTTTGATCCGTGAAAATGCCGCCATCGCCGCCATTTTTGTTCCCATCAGCAATGACTGATTGAGTTATGCCTAAATTTTTACTTGAAATTGGCAAGACTGTAAGTCTCTGTCAAATTCGAGGTTATCAGGTTATATTTTCCATCAGTTTGTGTCAAATAACAAACAAAACCTAACCTACTAACCTCGAATTTTACATAGACTTACAGTCTTGCCAATTTTAAGTAAAATTTCGGATTGCCAATAAATGTCACGTTGACGGAATTGTGTTACTAACCTCAAAGTGACGCATATGACAAAGGAACAAACATGGCGGACATGGCGGTACTCTCTATATCTACTGGCTCTGTTGAGTTCGAGTTTAGAGCGCCACCTACTGCATTCTTATTTGAAATTTAGTATAATATTAATATTAATACAGTTCAGCACGTATGGCAAAGTTGAGTGAAAAGTTGTAGCACTTATATCACTAATGAGTCTATCACTACTATATTATAACTAAAGCTAATATTATATGGCAAATGCATATTTTGTATAATTGATATGCCGAGGAAACTCTTTGCATATGTATACTAATTATGTGAAAACAAATCGTTTAAGCCAAGTTTCATTTTGCATATTTATACTTTCTGGATTTTGCATATTTGGTTATATTTAGCAATAATTTGCGATGTATGAACTTTTTGATATTTCTTTTGGAAAATTTACTATATCATTAAATTTATTAATACAATTTTTCACTTTCTGCCGCTGGAGTGTAGTGCTCGTATCGAAATAAGCAGAGGAAAGGGAAAGTCGCTGTTAAAATCTTTGACTATATAAACATAGACTGCCAGTAACCCCCACTTTTCCTATAGAAGCAATGTATAAGGAAGCAGCCAACATAGAATCCATTTCAAGAGTCGAACTTCCAGTGTTAGGTGAATAATAGTCTGGCGGGGTTAGAGGAAATCTCATTTCTATGTTGGCTTAGAACGTGAAGTTGGAGTTCCCGTCCATGTTTATATAATCAAATGTTAAAATGATTGACGTGTTTGAATAAAAATTAGAGAAATAAATATACTCATACAAAATAATTAAAATGTTTTATTATTTAAAGTACTTCTACTTATTTTCCAAAAAAAAGAGCATGTTATGTTCATATATTGTAACTTTCCGTACATATACTCAATAAAATGTATGTATATATATGCACATATTTTCGTACATGTCAGTGCATATAAATATCAGTTTTAATTATAACAGTCAGTATTGCACAGTTTGACACCCATATTATTCACTGTCCCTATTTAAGATATCAATAGGTAACCTTCTTTTTAATCTAGTATGTACCTGACTACTGCCAATGTTATAATACACTGCACTGTTGAATGTTGTCGTAGAATTTTTGAACGGTTTTCTTTATGAAATCTTCGACTGTGGGTACACCCGCTTCTCTGTGAAGCTGAGAGTTCCTAACATACCACTGAGCATATGTTATGATTCTTAGCACTTTATTTTATTTATTTACTTTTAATTATTTGTTTATTTTGTTCTTTGGGGCAAAAACAGGCTAAGCCCAGTAAATTGCCCACTACAATTTTATACAAGATAACAAACTTAAAAATTAATTCAATTTAACATAAGTAATAGTAAAAAAAACGAGGAAATACTGAATACAGTGATTAGAAATTAGAATTAAGAAGAATAAAAATATTTATAAATTCTAATTTAAACATTGACAAAGTCATTGCAAATATGTCGACGTCGGCATTTAAATAATTATATAATACAGCAAATCTGTTTAAGGGGCTCTAAGCGGCGGCGTTAGTGTTGCACAACAGATGGAGAGTTTCGGATCGCCTTATCATTCTTGGAGGAATATTAATGGAAACTTTATATAACAGTTCAGGACAATCCAAAGCTTTATTTAAAATTTTGTGCAGCACCAACAGATTACATACCTTCCGTCGATTCTCTAACGTCGGCATATTGTATTTAATACAATAGTCGCGGTACGAAAACGGGCAATGATTATTCTCCTTATATGCTACGTATTTCATAAATTTTGAATTCTCTCGATATTACTTATATATGATATACAGTGTGGTCCATTAAGTGTGCAACAAATGGGAATTTTTTTTATTAGTTGTACAATCGAAATTTAAATATTGCCAAAAGTTAGTGCATGTTTGATAACCATATCACATGCCCTTAGAATGGCTTCAAGTCAAACAATATACAGGGCAGGACAAAAAATATGAAATTCGTTCAAGAACAAAGTTACCTTATTTAAAAAAATATAGCAAAATTTTATTGAGAAAAGTTGTTTAGAATTAAAAGTTATGCTCAAATACAAAGTCACGGCCTCCTATTCGAATTTTGATTCTTTTTTTGGAAAATTTTGTATTACCCCCGTATGATACATATTTTTATTATTTTGATTTTATATGTATTTAAAGTAGCCACAACCACATCCCTTTTAAATAACTTTTAGCAACTTGAAGCGTATTTGTAAAATTTACTTGGATTTATATTTTTTTAGGTAAGCGTCCACTTCATGTTTGTTGCAACGATATTTAACAGAACTTTAAAATTTCGCAAATATTCTTTTTAACAAGGCAAATGCTTTACTAATAATAATTTACATATGAAAAACTCTTAATAAAATCAGAATAATAAAAATATGTATCATACGGGGATAATACAAAATTTTACAAAAAAAGAATCAAAATTTGAATAGGAGGCCGTGACTTTGTATTTGAGCATAACTTTTGATTCTAAACAACTTTTCTCAATAAAATTTTGCTATATTTTTTGAAATAAGGTAACTTTATTCTTGAACGAATTACATATTTTTTGTCCTGTCCTGTATATTGTTTGACTTGAAGCCATTCTAAGGGCATCTGATATGGTTATCGAACATGCACTAACTTTTAGCGGTATTTAAATTTCGGTTTTACAACTAATAAAAAAATGTCCCATTTGTTGCACACTTAATGGACCACACTGTATATAAAGGATTCCAAACCGAGGAAGCTTATTGAACTTTACTGATGACAAACGAGTAGTATAGACATTTAATCGCAGTGACCGAGGTGAACAACTTTGTTGCACGTTTAATAAATCCCAGTAATTTTAAGGAATCCTGAGTAACATGAGATATATGTGCACGAAATAAAAGCTTACAATCCATTAAAATACCTAGATCTCGAACTTCTACAGCACGCTTAATTAAATAAATATTGTAATATTTAGTATAATAATAATTAAAACAGTGTGGATTGCTATTCTTCGTAAAGGAAATGACGTAACATTTATCGAGATTAAGAAACAGTCTATTTACTTTGCAATAATCAACTAAGCTATACAAATAGCTTTGAAGCAGTATGCAATCCTGAGCAGATCTTATGGGCATATATAATTTCAAATCGTCGGCAAATAACAGAAAATTGCAATATCGGATGTAATCAATTATATCATTTATGTAAATAAGAAAAAGTAATGGGCCAATATGCGAACCATGTGGTATTCCAGAAGTTGTATGAAAAAATTTGGATTGAAACCCATTAAAATCACAGCTTGCGATCTGTTCGAGATATAGGAACAGAGCCATCTCAGCAGAGAACCGTGGACACCGACTCCAGCAAGTTTGGTTCTTAATATGTTATGATCTAATTTATCAAAAGCCTTGTTAAAGTCGGTGTACACGACATCTACCTGGATCCTCCAGTCCATAAAAGAAGATAAATAGTCTACGTAGTGCAGTAAATTAGTTACAACCGATTTGCACAAAACAAACCCGTGCTGGTTAGGGATTATATATGATTTTAAAGAATATTTTAAATGATTATTTACAATTGATTCAAAAACTTTTCCAAAACACGATAATTTGGATATAGTCTTATAATTTCTGACATTATCTTTCATTCCCGATTTGAAGATAAGCGTAATAAACGATTATTTCCAAATAACAGGAAACACACCCTGTTTCAAGGATTTATTAAAAATAATTGAAAGTGGAACCTTCAAAGTCTGTGCACAATTTAATAGGAAGGCGGGAGGCAAACCGTCAGGACCGGGGCTCTTGGTAATATCTATATTATTTAGTTTATCAAATATTTCTGATTCTGAAATACTCAAGTAACACAGAGAATGTTCTGTTATTTCTTAACGACCTAGGCTGCTAAATGTATAGCAGCCATGGCTGTTATGGGGAATTTCTAAGTCAGGTTGACCGTTTTGTTATTGACAAATAACAAGTAGGTGTTATGAAAAAATATTATACTAAATTTCAAATAAGAATGCAGTAGGTGGCGCTCTAAACTCGAACTCAATTTTACACTAGGAAAATACCGGGTGACTATAAATGATTGTGATTTTTTTTCTTAGGTTGGCACTGTTTATGTTGGTGGCACTGTAAGTCTATGTCAAATTCGAGGTTAATAGGTTAGGTTTTCTGTCAGTTTTGACACAGAATGACGCAAAACCTAACCTGCGAACATTTAATTTGACATAGACTTACAGCGCCACCAACATAAACAGTACCAACCTAAAAAAAAAACTTTTTTGCTACCGCATTTTTTATTTTTGCCCAAATCATCTCTGTTGGGTTTAAAACAGGATGGTTAGGTGGTAAACGCAAAACTTCATGTCCATAGTCCTGAAGTAACTCATCAATTTTAAAAGTCCTGAGCTTTTTCTTATTACATTTAATTGAATTATATAACGGGTTTAAAAACAAAATTAGATAGAAAGTAATATTATGTGTTTCAAGCCACTTAATCTTGTTTTCTGCTAGTACAATTAGGAAGAGCATTGATTGGAATGTTATGATAAGACGCGTGATGTAACACTATCACCGAATTTTCTGGTAAGTTTGAAATTGGATTATTTCTTATAAATGTTTCATACTTTTCACAATTGATGCTGTCGTCGTAGTCACCAGTTTTGCATCCTGCTCTAAATATTAATAAACCATTTCTAATTTAAATTTTTTTTCAATTAAAATCTCACGGTTGTCTTCCGATTTTTTCCACTTAAAACCTAAATTATTTAAAAGCATTCTTAAACTCCAAAGCGACCTTGCCCACTCAAAATCTTGGTAAAGTTTTTTTTTTAAAAAGTAAATATATTCGCACTTTTTCGATCAAATAAAAATTTTAAATTATATTCCCCAAATTCTCAATAAGAAACTTTCGAAGGAGTTGCAGTTTGTGAGTGCCCGTGTATGGACGTATTTCACAGTGCCTGTGAGTGTTTACAACGTCTGCGAGTGGAAGTAAGAAATCTCCGCGTTCGGTGCATATCATGCACATGCTGGCATACCAGCATATGCTAAATAACAAAAAGCAGAATGAATTCGACGCAACCTCGGACTTCTGACTACAGAAGCTCCCAAATCCTTTCCCTTGTAGAAATCAATACCTATTCCAAAATAGCTCAATGCCCAATCTCACCTACCTACCCAAAAAAGATCATTATATATACAATAGACGACCTCAAACAGATAGATTATGTCAAGGCATTCAGCACTATCACCAGTGCAGCAAACATTCGTTTTGCTTCATAAATTTCAAACGGAGGGTCCTGCATATACTTATCTGATAAAGCCATAGTAGATAAAATAATCACCGATCACAGCAAAATAGAAATGAAGGGTAAAGAACTCCAAATACGCAGATTAATTACCCCAGCACAAAGAGTAATTTTATCCAATGTCTCCCCAGTAATACCGCACAATGTACTAGAAAATGAACTCATACAAATCGTTTAAAAATTGTTTCTCCCATAATTTTTTTAAGAGCGGGAATTTCTGAAGAAGG
This sequence comes from Agriotes lineatus, assembly GCA_940337035.1. Taxonomy (NCBI): domain Eukaryota; kingdom Metazoa; phylum Arthropoda; class Insecta; order Coleoptera; family Elateridae; genus Agriotes; species Agriotes lineatus. The sequence goes on along the minus strand of OW679196.1, from coordinate 24,284,019 downwards.
TTTCACTCATATTATGAGTTTCCGAAGACAAGTATATGTATCTGACTCTAACGTATCAATCCCCAACTCAATATTAATCAAACATGAAGATACAACTTACAGAATCTTTCTTAGCACAGACCTCTGCAAAAATTCGAGACATATAGCTGAAAAATGCCCCGATTTAAATCAAACTTCGCCAATGGAAGAAAATAGCACTATACACGAAACAACAGCTAACACAAACTCTATTACACCAATTGACCTAAAACGACAACACTCTTGTAGTACTTCTAGTGCCACTGTCAAGGTTTATGTCAGCTACGATAAAGAGACGCCAAGTGTCAATTCTCCAAATTTAAATAAAATTGATACAGATCAACAAAATCTGTTTATCAAACTAAAAACCAAAACAAAAATTCGACCAAAAAAAAAAAATGAAGCCTAGCAATCCAATGGAAAATACAAGCAATGAAGTAATGGAACACTTAAAACCAGTTGCTGAAATAATTACAGCCAATCTACTGGAATATGTACTAACATACGATCAATTTCAAGATTTCATAGAAAATAATTATGGCTCCGCTGATCCCATCAATATTGCAAGAAACTATACAACCGACATTACTGCGCTGATAGATGATCAAGCACCTGTACCCCTATTTTACACAAAGAAGCATAAAAAAATAGATGCACACGAATAGTTAAAAACTGCTTGAAGCCGTAGAGATAGCTAAAGAAGAGACAGTATCCATATCCAGTATAACGTCAATAGATGACACCTCATCCCAAAACGAAACTGACTAAAATTCACCATAAACTGGAACTGCAACGGGTTCTTCACCCGCCTAGAAGAAATTAACTTACTATTAACTAATAAATCACTACAATGCATCTGCCTACAAGAAACACGTCTAAAACCAAACAAAAATGCTAGTATCAGAGGTTACACCATATATCGAAAAGACCGAACAACAGGCGACTTATCAAGCGGAGGAGTAGCTATACTAGTATAAAATAATCTAACCTCGCGACAAATCAACCTGAACACAAATCTCGAAACCGTAGCAGTTGAAATCACGTCCACATTTAAATTAACTATTTGCAACATATACATCCCACCAAACCAACAAATACATTCTCAAACTATAGAAAATATTATCAACCAATTACCAGTTCCATATATATTATTAGGAGATTTTAACGCACACAATCAGATTTGGGGATCAACATACACCGACCAAAGAGGAAACTTCTAGAGAATGATAACATAGATATTATCATCGACAGTAGTCCTACACACTTTACGTTAGCTACCGGAAAGTTCTCAATCACAGATTTGGTCTTTTGTCATCCAACGCTCACACCCCAGTTACAATTTAGCACCTTAAACGATTTACATAACAGCGATCATTTTCCCATCATACTTAGAACGTTAACGATAATATAGACAAACAAATGGAATCTTTTACCCACATTATTCGAGAAGCAGCGGAAGAAGCTATTGGAAGAAAAACCAACACCATTCCAAGATCAGTACCATGGTGGAATAAAAGCTGTGCGCAAGCAGTTGAGGAAAGAAAGAGAGCGTTCAACCTTCTTTAAAAACACCACACTACAGAAAATCTAATTACGTTTAAAAGAGCAAGAGCAGCTGCAAAACGTACGCTTAAGGAAAGCAGGCAAACATCCTGGAAAAAATACGTATCAGAAATAAAAAATTACACGACCCAAACAGAAATATGGTCAAAGATTAGGAGAACAAAAGGTGTCACTACTGCACACAAAATAAGTTGCCTCGAAGAAAACGGACAAATTACCTCAGATCCAAAGGAAATCTCAAACTGCTTAGCAAAAACCTTCAAGAATAATTCAAGTAATATGCACTATGGAAAACAATTTCTAACATATAAGCAGCACAAAGAAGCAGAAACCCTCGAAATAGAAGACGACCAAACAAACCCTATTAACAAATTCACAACAGCAGAACTAACTAAAGCACTAGAGAAATCTAAAAACTCCAGTCCCGGGCACGATGCAATCTCATACGAAATGATACGCCATTTTCCCGAAAAAGCTAAATAATATCTACTAGCACTGTATAACAAAATATGGAATGAGAATACTTTCCCAGTTGCTTGGAAAAAGGCGATTGTTATACCAATTCTAAAAGCAAACAAAAACCTACTATATCCAACTAACTACCGACCAATAACGCTAATAAGTTGTATATGCAAAACATTGGAAAAGATGATAAACTACCGATTAAAATGGTATCTTGAGGCAAACCACCTTATCAACAACCTACAAGGAGGCTACAGAACAGGATACTCAACAATGGACCAACGGATATCTCTAGAAATAAATGACGCATTTTCCAATAAACAGCACATGATAGCAATCTTCTTCGACCTTGAAAGGGCGTTCGACACCACATGGAATCATCATATCATAGAAAGTGTATTAAATTACGGACTAAAAAGACATATAATACACTTCATACAAAACTTCTTAAACCAAAGACAATTCCAAGTAAGAATAGGAAACACGATGTCTGAAATGTTCGCCAAAGAAAATGGAGTGCTTCAAGGGTCCATTCTTAGCACAACATTATTCAACATAGCCATTAACAAGATAGACGAAACTATTCAAATACCAGCCAAATCCTCCCTCTACGTAGACAATTTAGTTATCTACTGCAAGGGGAGAAGATTATCATCCATTCGAAAGAATTTATAGGCCACCGTTAAAAAACTTGAAGACTGGTGTGTAAAAACAGGATTTAGTTTCTCAACCACCAAAACCAAAAGCATACACTCTTGCAAATTTCAACACTGTAATCTAAATCCGAAAATAATACTCAATGAAAAAGAAATTCAATATGCAACCACTATAAAATACCTAGGATTACAACTAGATCGTAAACTCACATAGAAACAGCATCTAAGATATTTGAAAAGTGAATGTATGAGAACAATAAATGTCATCAAATACTTAGCACACACTAACTGGGGAGCAGAGAAAGAAGTCCTGCTAAATCTATATAGAGCAATAATTAGATCTAAAATATACTATGGAGCCATAATATACTCTTCAACCACACCTACCACACTCAAAATCATTGATCTCATACACCACACAGGAATAAGAATCGCGGCTGGAGCTTTTCGCACCAGCCCAGTTCAAATCATTTTAGTTTAAGCAGGATAGCCCCCTTTACGAATTAGGAGAGACAACGCAATTTTAGCCTACGCAATCAAAATAGCTGCTTATCTAAAAACCCCGCCTACCAATATGTCCACAAAGAATCGCTCATCACAACTCTATATAACCCTTTTAAACAATTCAGTACCCGGTTACAACATTTAAAATCCAAATACAACATCCATTTCCTACCAATTGAAATTCTCAACCCTAACAAAATACCTCCATGGACTATGCCTCCGCCAAAAATAATATTAGGCCTATCAAAATATCCGAAACATGACACACACCCAGGCATCTGCAAGTCAAAATGCAATGCACAATGAAATGATTGTTGGATAAATTTGGTCAAAAAGTATTCTAGCTTGAGACCGGCTAATACAAATTAAAAACGATTTTTTATAAATTACCGAAACGGACGTTGTACAGTACAAACCATTGGAATAAATACATAGATGGGATTAGTGATGGGCATAACCGGACAATTTTCATAACCGAATTATTTGCAGTCGAGTGATATTAATAACCGAATGATTATTTGAATAATCATTCGAATACATTTTGGTTCTCGATTCGTTGCGATTTCACCGGTTTGCCGGTTACGCGGTTCAGCGTCATCTGCATCGGCATCGTAACTTGCAGATAGCAGAGGAACTCAGTTAATCGTTAATTATAATAATTGTATAAATGATTTTTATTTGATTTCTAAGGAGTTTGTGCAATAAGTAATTGTGGATATGAATGAAATATATCTGGATACACTTTTATTGTTTTCGATTGCTGGCGATTTTTAATAAACGTGTGTGTCCGTCAAGACAATAAATTGCAAAGGCGATGTCCCCCATTTGCTTTTGCATGCACATTTCGACGTCGCCTCGATTTCGCAACCGGGGCGGAGCCCAGAGGGCCCCCTTGGAGAGGAGCGATGCTCCGACGGCCCCCTTGGAGAGGGGCAAAGCCCCGTGAGCCCCCTTGGAGAGGGGCAGAGTCCTGAAGACCCCCTTGGAGAGGGGCGGAGCCCCGAAAGCCCCCTTGGAGAGGGGCAGTGCCTCGAGGGTTCCCTTGGGGAGGGGCAAAGCCTCGAGGCTCCCCTTGGAGAGGGGCGGAGACCCGAGGGCCCCCTTGGAGAGGGGCCGACCCCGAGGGCCCCCATAAAGAGGGGCCGAGCCCCGAAGGCTCCCTTGGAGAGGGGCGGAACCCCGTGAGCCCCTTTGGAGAGGGGCGGATCCCCGAGAGTCCCTTGGAGAGGGGCCGAGCACCGAGTGCCCCTTGAAAAAGGGCGGAGCCCCGAGGGCCCTTTAGAGACGGGCGGAACCCCGTGCGCCCCCTTGGAGAGGCGCTGGTCCCCGAGGGCCCCCTTGGAGAAGGTCGGAGCCCCTTGGAGAGGGGCAGACCCTCGAGGGTTTCCTTCTTCGGTCAGGTGGACGGCAGAGGGAGGCAGGGGAGGGATGTGTAACAGAACGGAATGGTCCAACGTAATAGGACTAAAAATGGTGGTAAATTGAATAGGATAGACCGCGCAATAGCGCGCGCAGCCCCGTTTATATAATAATAATTAATAATATATTGTTGTATTTGTATGAGTTTAACGACTCGCAATTCTGCATTAGCACGATTACTCCTACATTCTTCCGATCTATAACCAAAACATAATATGTACATTATGTGTTATGTATTGGAAATTAAGAGGTATTTATGTATTAAGAAGTGTAGAAAGAAAGAAATATGCGGGACTGCTTGCTAAGCGCAATAAAATACAATGGTAAAACGTGTATGGTTATCGATCGGCCGGGTTAAAGGCGGCAAAAAATTGATTTATGTTCATATCATATGACGACAGATCGACCGCGAGCCTCAGCTGGCAAGGAAGCAAGGGAGAAAACTGTAGAGCGAGACGCCCAAATGGTGTTTTCAATACAATCAGCCTTGCTTATGCTTATGAGTTATGAATGACGTATCGCTTAGATATGTCACGTAGTACGTATCAGGATGAGGTTATTTTTCATTCGAATACTTGGAACGAAAACCGGTTATTTTTCATTCGAATAAGCCCATCACTAGGTGGGATGACAAGGATCACTGCAAAATATTTAAAACTTCCTAATCCGAAATTATTCTCTGGGCATTGTTTTCGGCGGTCGTCGACATTACATATTGCAAATAACAGTGGTGACTTAATAACTCTCAAACGCCATGGTGGGTGGAAAAGCTCCACTGTAGCGAAAGGCTATGTAAAAGCCCTTAAACAAATTAGAAGTTGCAGAAATCGAAATCGACAGCAGCTAATATTAGCAGAGAAGAAACTCTAAGTGGATTTGGACAGCATGGTATTACCCTGTTTTCAGGCATAATTAATATCAATAACGATAATAAAGAACACATCAATGTCCAACAACATCGGGATAATCAAAACATTCCAGTAATTTCTATAACTACGGCAGAACCTTCGTCTGATTCTGTAAATATTTATAACAGTTGCTCACTTAAAAAAGATGAGTAGCAGATACATTTTATTATTGTAAATACTGACGATTCTTAATTTAATTTCTGTTGAATAATAAATATTATATTTCCTTGCATCATTTTGTCTTTCTTCTTACTTCTTAACATTTTCGCTATTATAAGTATGACTAATACCTAGAATAAAAATTGTCTTAATTTAATTGCATCGTATTTGTATTGATAGTAAAATTTAAAAAAATGTAACACTTTGTTTAATTGTTTATCATATTTTGGCGAAATTTCGGATATTTCTACTGACGACAGAATATAGAAGCAGAGACAGTGACATTGAGGTTACATTGACATTATTTGTAACGTGAAAACAACATATAAAAATAAGAAGTTAGTTACCAAAAATTGAACTAGAATCAGTGATTTTGAAGGATATAATTACAAACACAAAATTCACCTAATGTGCCAACATAACCAAGACATACTTTTTTTGGTGCCATCCCTTTCTCAACCACAAGAATGTATATGTATTTATCTTTGTTTCAATTGGGCTGCCAACCCTGAAGCAAAAGCGACAATATTTTAATTGTCTAGATATTATATGCCACGATAAAAATGTAAAACTGACACTAAGGAATAACGTATTTTCAATTAATTTTAAACAAATACATTATAAGTTTATAACCCATAGGTTCCAACTAGTTTTCATCTTTTGGCAAAGGCTATGCATGTTAGAATTTCTAACGCTTTTTTAATACTAAGTACTTGCGCTACCTGTGGTAGGCAATGCATCTCAAGAATGAAATGAAATATATACTTTGGATGTGATTAAGATGTTTACAGTAAAAAGAAATGCGGATTGTCCACAAAATGTAATACATATATTGTGATTTAGATGATAATTTTGAGCTTAGATTTATGTATTTTTTTTCTGCGGGACACCCCACACGATACAGTTCAGCACCATGAATATAATTTTGCAAGTAGCGTTTTTCACAACAAATGTTTTTCAATGAAAAAGGCGAATGTAGTTTTTTGCAATTTTGAAGACATCACTGCATGCAATATAACAATCCGATTACAAAACGTAAAATGCACACCGATTTGTTATGCCACAATAAATATATGGCTCTGACATTTCATGTGTCATGCATAACAAGGTGCAATAATCAAAAACATACGTTTTTGAAAAACAAAATGAAGCATGCTGTGTTCTATATCTAGGGTGCTGTGTTTGCAATAGTAACAAGGATAGAGTATATTCGTATGCTGTATTACAGAAGAAGATATCACGAAAAAGAAAAGTTACATATCTTGGCACATAGCCGTATGTAATTTATTAATGCTTGTATCTATATTCTTCAAAATTACTGAGTAGAATGAATCTCATTCTAGTTATAATTTTGACTAAAAAGCGTGCTGGAATAGGTCATTCTAAAACAAAAAAATTAGATAGCTATTTGTACAATAAGTTGGGAAAAGTGATGTTTTTCCGTTTTAGAAGTGAGATTTTTTTTCGAGGCGTTAGCCGACAAAAAAAACACGTATGTGTGTATGTGCGGCGGAATGTCATCTGATCTACCGCGTTTCTTCGGGAAAATTCCGGAGCGCGCCTCTCATGAAAGGCGCGGTGTAATGGTTGAATCATTTTTATCTTTTGTGACATTATCCTTTCTCGGTTGAGTCTTATTTTCAGCAAAAGTAAAGCCTCACCTATGTGAAAGTTATTACTTCCTTTTATTTCAAAATTAACACAAAAATAAACAACATTTTATTTTTTAAGGTGCTCACCCTGTATATATTTGTATGAAATTGTACCGGTTTCATGCGAGGTGGATATGTAACCTGTATGCAAAATTTCGTTTTCCTCCGATAAATAGTTTTTGAGCTATACTGCCAACAGACAGACAGGCAGACAGACAGACAGACAGACCGACAGATGGACAGACAGACAGACACACTGGCGGAATTGAGAAAACCTCTTTTTGTCATCTAGTGACCTTGTAACGTGAAGATCTGATCAAATCTCGGAAGGTGATTTTTTCGTGATTACAATAGGTACTCCTTCGTCTTTCAGACAAGGGAAGTAAAAAAAATCAATCAATTTACTAGAATATGAGAAAAAGTAAAATCAATCAATAAATTAAAGCTATAACCTATGTGTTCCATTATCGATCTTCGCAAGGTAAAGTATGACCCCAATTTATTAAATTGATAGCAGCAATAAATTTTCATCAGAATTTTAAAACCAAGCAGTGTGGTAGAAGTAGAGCAGTTGTATTGACTAAATCAAGTTAGCATGTCAGCACTAAGATTCCATGAAATATTAAACAAGAAAAGTGTAAAAACGGCAGCATGAAATTTGCCTCGCACTTAAAACCTTTTTACGCAAGTCCCTAGAGCCCCAGTTTCGTATCAGAAAATTGCCTGTGGCCCTCGAAATTACACTAAATTGCCGTTGTTCGGTGTGAAGGCGAAAGAGTTATGGCTTAATTACAAACGAATCAGCAACGCGACCTTAATTTGAATATCACGTTCTGAATTTTTAAGAAATTTTGTTTAACAAATTGTAATGCAAATTACGAGTTTTTTAAAACTTCGCGTGTTATGTTCGGGTACTATGCGAATGCAGAGCAAGATTGAGATTGTAGGTTTATTTTGCCAAGCGTCCAACAATTTCCCGAAGGGGTGTTCGGTCATGCGTTTATATTTTAAAACACATTTATCGCAGACCAAGGAACTCTTGGGGATATAAACTGTCAGTAAAGTATTGAACCAGACTTTTTAAAATAAGTTAAATAAAAGTGTACAAAAGTTAAAACCCAAAAGCTACGAAAAGCATATCTGAAGCTCGAATTTGGATGGTTCAAGAGAACCACTGAAACGTTTATTTAAATTTATATCTTTGTTGGCCGGCGATCACGTCAAGTTCAATTTACTGCTTAATGCAAGCGATGGAGAATAATAGCTTTGTTGATTATTTCCCTGGCTTTCATTCATATCTATTTGGGTTTTTTTTGTGCGGACTTATATTTTGCTGAGCTTCAGGATTTCAAATAAAATGTTAAACGTTTGTTCGGTGTTTTTCTGTGTTTCTTTTCTTGAATGTAGCGCAATGTAATCATTAAAGGCGAAGCACTATTTGATCTATGCAATAACCTGCATTTATTTACAATTTTTAATTAGCAGAAATCAATAGAACAGTTCACACATACTAATTTTACCTCAAAAGTTCATTTAATTGTATTCTGTAAAATTGTATAAATCTGTGATATAAGTTCCTCTACCGTTTTTCTGTTATATGATAGTGCAAATAAAACTATTTAGGGTGCTTATTTTGCTTAGGTTTTTTGGGTTCTCATAGAAGGAGTTACCGTTTTACTCAAATGAGATTAGATTGTAAGTTTCTAGGTAGTTGTGTTTTTACTTAACAAAGGATAACACTGTATTATTAATTAAGTAGACCTAAACGCATACTTTCAAAATATTTGCATGTACAATACTTTTTCGAACTTGGTGAAATTAATTCATACCCCCAAAGCATAAATGCTGTACAACACCTTAATGAACGCGGCTGTACATAATGCTCTACCGTTACTTCTTTTACTCAATCGATTATTATACATTTTACCTCCATAATTTTCAGTCAAAGTATTGGTTGTAGAATTAGTTCGTTATACTTCCCCCGTTAAAATTTTTGAAACCAGCAGCGAGACAAACGTTTGCTTGTCATAAACATATTAAAAAAAATCTTCAAAACCATCAAGTAAATCATTGAATATAACGTAATAAAACAAAACTAAATTGAGTGCCGCTTTATGTGGATATAACAAGCCCCTACGGCGTAAATCTTTGATTCATTGTCTTGTGTTCTACCACTAATTGATCTTCATAAACTAAGTTGTGTTTGCAATGCTCGAATTTAATTTTCCTCCAAGCAGTGCAACAATAATAACCGGTTAAATAAGTTATTACGGGAATTACCTGACTTTTAACTTTTTCTGAATCAACAGCAATACGAGGATTAAACGAATGTACCCCGAGGGTATCAACATTCTATTCTTCCTCATCGCAAAATGTAGTTTAATTTAACATTGCAGGGACGGAGCTTCGCAACTGTGTTGTGTTGTGAATGTTGTGCCTACAGTCAATCGCATGTCTGCATCTATAGGCGACCAAGTAAAACTTACTTTTAGTTTCTCGGATATAAAAGTACTTTTAAACCTAGAAATTAAAAGTGTTGCCTAGCAACATATACCTTCTTGTACTCGCATCAGTAAAGGGGTGAGTATTCACTTACGTCACGCAATTTAAACACTCACGTTCACTCACGACGAGGCCCGCAGCTGTTTGCAAATTCAAATTCAGATACAACAGAATGTTCAAATTCAAAACCAATAGAACTCTAAAATAATATATGTTTTGCAGTGAAATAATTTAAGTGATATGTTGCAATAAGAATAGTAGACACAGAAAAAATTACTAAAAATGTAGGTACTACAATAGCTTACAACAAGATATAACTACTGAATTCTTGCAAAAACATTTCTTGCAACCGTCTCCAAAGACACTTTAATAACAAAAACTGTCATTGGAATTGACGTTTCCTTTACTGATACGAGTACAAGAAGGTATATGTTGCTAGGCAACACTTTTAATTTCTAGGTTTACAAGTATTTTTATGCTCGAGGAACTAAAAGTAAGTAGTACTTGGTCACCTATAGATGCAGACACCCGATTGACTGTTGGCACAAGATTTAGAACACAACACAAGTGCGAAGCTCCGTCGCTGCAGGCTGCCACACAGCAGTATAATGACCTTCCGCTCTAACTCTAAATGTTTCACGTAGTTGGGGAGAGGGGCACCCTGCAGTCTTTTATTCGTTAATAAATATTTAACGTAAAACGTTAATTAACCCTTGAAAATTTTCCCTCACGTTGATTCACATCAAGCGGCCATTTCTAGTCTGGATAGTGCAAAACTGTAGTGATTTCAGTAGTAATAATGACTAAATTTTAAGAATTTCTTTGGATTCATATAATAAATAAATGTTTTGCATAACAAATTATAATGCAAATTACGCATTTGTAAAAACTTCGCATGCTATGTTCGGATACTATACAAATACAGAGCAAGATCTAGATTCTAAGATATTTTTTCCAGCTGATGATATTTTCCAAACCTGTGTTCAAGTGTTTCCGTCTGCAATTTACCCAATAATACGTAATTCATTTTGAGTTTATTGAAAGAATGTTTACTTATTTTTAATATTCCACAAATTTTAGGTCTTAGGCCAGTATGTGTTTGCAGTGTCAACTTTAGTGAAAATTTTCAATGTTCCACAGACCAAGCCGATTTATAATCTTGTTTTCTGTTTAAATTGTGTTCAAAAGTGGTTAAAAGTGGCTAAAAAATATGAAAGTGTTAAGAATCCATTATTAGTAGAGACTAATATAAAAATTGTATATCTTAAGCTAACTAGTGTCTCTAAAATAACTAACCCCAAAGCATCATCCAATAAAGACTAATTTCGCAAAAGGACTGCATATTGTGGAGTGGTTTCGTTTGATAGCGACATGGCACAAAAACTAGATCAGATTTTAATTATCGTTGAAAGACTGGATAAGCATATGCAAGATATAAAACAGCTACATGTGCATGTTTAAAGACTTTGGGGGAAAAACAAGGAGCGAATTATTAAATTAGATGAAAACATAGACCAAATTGAAAATCAGACCAGACGAAATCATTTAGTTATATATGGTACAACTGAAGAAAAGCATGAACACTGGGCCAAAACCATAGAAGTAGTAAAAAACCGTACAGAACCTAACTTTTCTTTAAAAATCTATTCCATGAATTTAGAGAGGGCATACAGGTTTGGCGTCGCTACAACTCATAAAAGGCCAATTATAGTCAAATCTGCAAATATCAACATAAAAGATTGCATCACTAAAAATGCAAGGCTGTTAAAGGGTGCGGATAATGCAATTGCTGAAAACTGTTGGGAAAATCTCACAATTAAACAAAAGGCGTAGAGAGCGGGGAGTAAGACGAATTTTATTATTTCGCAATACAATGTCCGGTTTTTTCGTAAAAAATTTCTTTGCTTGACGTTGCTCTTGAAGATTTAGGAGTTCGTCTTGTGTGCATCTGAGCACTGATTCTCCTCGAGTGAGTTAAAATACTTAAACATTAATGGTTATTATCTCTGCTGTTGTTCTTCTCTTCTTCTCCTTCAACCTTCGATCATCCATTGCTGGATATAGGCCTCTCCTTTAGTCTTCCACTTTTATTTAACTTATGTTTCTCTCTGCCATAGTTCTCCAGCTATCGTTGTGATGCCATCGGTGATCGTCTTACGTACACTCCTTTTGGTTTGTCGGGGTTGCCATTCTAGAACTCTCCTGGTCCATCTATTACCCGTTGTCCTCAGTAGCTGCAACATAGTTTTTTACTGTTGAAATGAATTTGTGAATACCAATCCCTAATTTTATTTTGCTTAGCAACGCGACTGATTTCCCAACGCTGAAAAAGAAGCTTGGATGGTGGGTATTATTACTCATCATATATATTATATATATTTTTGTAATTTAATAATGTCGTAATTCATTCTGTTGTAATATATCTAGTGCATCTTATAATATCACTAGAGACATTAAAAAAACACTATTTGTTTTCATGGACACAACTTTTATTCCAAAACTTACAAATAACATAATTAGAATAATGTAATTCAAAATCACTTGGATCTGAATTAGATAAGAAAACTGGTAGGACATAACAATTTGAAGACGGTTTGTACACTAACAATCTCCGGCGCTTCTTTTGCTCATAATGCTCTTGATACCTTAATAACTATTACATCATGGTAATTTGTAAATACAGTGCCACCCAGCACACAAAAACCCTGAGTAGGGGAGACTGGCTCTAGCTCTGTTTCACTAGTACACTCCGTAAAAAATTATAAACATTCGTAGCTTTGATGTTTAAAAATATTGATTTTTTACATATAACAGTGTTTAAGTTACTAAACCACTGCTTTTACATAAAATCATTGTTTCGAAAGTAATAATAAATAGAACAACCGATCATGTAACACATATTCTTATAATATTAAATATTGCAACAGTAAATACTAAGCGATTATACAAAATAAACATTGTATTAGATTGCCTAATTATCAATTATCATAAACTATAATGCGAAATACTATATTTTTGAACAAATCAAAAAGAGATTATGGCCATCAGAGCAAAGAAAAGCAACAGCGGAAATTAAGTAATATTTTCGTTACCGTTAGTTATATTACAGCTAGACAATGGCCCCCTGTGTAAAACTGCAAGCTTGCAACCTTGAACAATAATAGCTTCTTTCTGTGAACTGCAAGTCTGCAACCTTGAACGCACGTGGCTTCCTGTCTCACGCTCCTTTTTAGAGATAACGCTTATCTTAGCTGATTAGACATAGTATATATACAAGTAGCCTGCACCTCTAAGATAAGTTCCAGTTAGTTCGTAGCTAGATGTAAGAAATTGTCTGGCAGCTAATCTGTGTGCTTCCAATGTTATATTTCATTGTAAAATAAAATAAACGTTTTTTAAAAAGTCGTTTCGGCGGCCTTTTAATAAAACTGGCGCAGTCGGTAGGATTTGTGGAGGAAAACCTGGAAAACTACAAACATCGAGTCGACCAGCAACTTTCCGTGAAGTTCAGCTCTTTGCCGCAAATCGAAACCTACCACCCAGCGGATCTTCGGACATCTCCAACAGGGACAAACATCGCCCGATCGTGAGAAGCGCCCGTCGACCCAGCTCCTGCTCCTCCGTGGTTATTGGAACCATCTGGTCATTGGGACCACTTGATCATTGGGATCAGTCTCTGGTTTGGCAACGTCAACAACGACGACCCCAGGACAACTTTTGGATGACGCTCTAGCGTTAAGCAGACCATCCAAAGTCGGACTTCAGGACCTAGCTGTTTGCAGGCCAGCCGACGTAGCAGATCGCACGCCGTTCGTCAATTTTAACGCACAATGTAAGTGCATATTTTTATAATTCAAAGTAATAATTTTCAAGCTTTAGAGAAAAAGCAAAGGTATATTTTAAAAAATAATAATTTTCAAGCTTTAGAGAAAAAGCAAAGGTATATTTTAAAGGCAACAAAGTAACGACATTAAAGCGTTCGCCTAAGTAATAATTTTCAAGCTTCAAAGTAAGCAAGGTAATAATTTTAAAGGCAACAAAGTAACGTAATATAATTTTCAAAAGTGATAATTATTAAAGCGTTCGCCTAAAGCAACAAGTTAAATAATATAAAATTTAAAAAATTATACTAACATAGTTTTAAATATTTATTTATAAGATCAGACAGAACGTAGTAAGCCAGACCAATTGCTGCACATACTAGGTGTGCTTAATTTGCATTTGTGCTTGCGTTCTTGCGCGTAGGGTTCCTAACAAGGTATTAGAAGCATCCCCTAGTCAATAAATTGTTTACTAACATAAAACAAAATTAAAAATTAAGTGAAACAAATAAAGTAAAATTAATTTTTGTCTACAAAAATTCTTATGTTAAGGCGAGAATCTTAAGTAAAAACACCTAGAAATTTATTTTTTTTAACAATTACAAAACTTTTATGTTTAGATCACCATTATCTTGAAGTATTAGATAAAAAATTATATTTTGAAACAATTGTAAAAATTTTATGTCACGAGATCGATCACGCTCACCAAGGAATTCTATCCCTAGAATTTTATTTTTAAATAATTGTAACAACCCAAATATGGTTGAACAAAACGCATCATTGTTTCCCCCACATTTTAATGTAGCTTTACTAAATGAAATTCCCACATATGATGGTAATCAAGCCACTCTTTCGGAATTTGTCAGATCCGCAGAAATCATTGCAACTAAATTTTGCACAGAAAATTTCAACGATTATATCAACCAAGTAATTTTAAATTCGATAAGGAATAAATTAAAAGGTCAAGCGTTAGAAGTAATTACAGGTTACGAGTATGATACTTGGAAAGACTTAAAAAATGTCTTAATTGAAAATTTTGGCGACCAAAGGTCAGAATTGAATCTTTTAATTGATTTAACTAAATTAAAACAGAATAAAGACTCTCCCATAGAATTTTTCAATAAAGTTAGAACCCATTTGGCTATTTATAATTCAAAAGTTTCTCTGAGTCAAGAATCAAAAGACATTATCACTTATAAATTAAAGGCTAACAAAGACTTAGCACTTCGCACTTTTACAAGTGGACTAAATGAAAATTTAGGAAGCTTCGTAAGAAGTAGAAACCCAACTTCACTAGAACAAGCCTTAAGCATAGTAAAAGAAGAAATTGATATCAGATATTCTCAAAATCAAAATCATAATCAGAATAATAAACAATTTTCAAATACAAGTCAGAAATTAAATAAACCATATTTAACCTCCAATATTCAAACACGAAATTCGTACCAACCTAAATTTAATAACCCAAATTTTATGCAAAGACCATTCCAACAAAATCGAAGTAATTTTAACCAAAATCCTAAAAGTAATTTTAATCAGACTATTTTAAAAGTCCGACAAATTTTAACAATCCTAATAATTCTAGAATAACTAAAAATTCAAGCTTTAATGCATTTGCACCAAAACCAAATTTTTCACCAACAAATAAACCAGAACGAACCTATGGACTTTAGCACTATAAAAAGACCAGCTACTTAACAATCAAATTTCCCCAATAAATATCGAGCAAATTCTCAAAACGTTAACAGAAATTTTAATCATTTAAATTATCATCAAGAAAAACCTCCGGATAAATATGAAAACTTAGCCGAAAATTTATTTGAAAATGGAGAATGTTCAACTCCAGAAAATTTTAACGAAAACCCTCAGGAATATTTTGACCCTGACAATTTTCAAGATACAACTGAAAATTACGAATCACAAGATTTAGACCATACTTACGATTATTTCGAATATCCAGATCCAAACGATACAGTAAATTTTTATTAAGAGCCTCGGAAAAGCATATTTTAACTTTTAATATAAATTCAAAATCAGATCTTCCGTATATTATAATTCCCGCCACCGGCGATAAACTTTTAATTGATACAGGTAGCTCACAAACAATAATTTCTCCAGAATTTGTACAACAACATTTTCCAAATTATATTTATGAAACAGAATTCGAGATAGTTACATCTCATGGAATTTCTCAACATAACTTAATTGCAGATTTACCAATCCCCAGTCTTTTTTATGAAAACGGAACACATACATGTTATTTATATAATTTTAACCAAGACTATATAGGACTTATTGGATCCGATTTACTTTCAAAATTATCCGCACGAATAGATTATAAATGGATGCATATTCAGACAGAAAGAGCTACGATACCATTTTATTACAACCCGTAAAAACTAAACAAAAAAAAAGTGTAACTAATGTAATTTTTCCAAACCTAAAAATTAAGATTTTTATTTTTCTCAACAAAACCTACAGTTAACCTTGTGTACAGAACTTTTAGTAAAATTTATCAGCATAAAAAAATGGAACTAAAATAACTCCAAAATTAAAATTTAATGAAAAATTAGTCATGCCTTCAGCAATTGAAACCATACAATAATCAATTTAAAACTAGCGTAATTAATACTTTAAACGAAATACAAGAAATTAATATTTATAATCCTTAATCTTATAAAAATAAAAATTATGAACTCAACAAAAATCAGTCTATCAGACTTAACAACTTTAATATAAAAACTCCAAACATCAAAAGTATTTTAAATAACAATTTAAAAAACAATTTAAGATTAGACCATTTAAACGAAGACGAAAAAACTCTTTTGACCAATTTATGTTTTCAATACAGAGATGTATTTTGCTCTCCCGAAATACCTTTATCCGTTACGAAACTGACAATAAAAGTCAACTCATAAGATTTAATAATTTAAACATAAATCTGTAAAATATTTAGATTATATAGCTACTTTAGAAGGAATAAAATCAGATTCATCTAAAAATTCAATAATCAAAATTTCCCAGCACATAAAAATCGAAATAAAATCATTTTTAACCAAATAGTCTATTAAAGAACATTTATCAAAAATTTTTGCCGAAATAACTAAATTTTTAACCGTGTGTTTAAAGAAAGAAATAAGATTGTACACACCCCTGAATTTTTGAAAGACTTTAAGTATTGCAAATAAATTTTAATATATAAACCAGTAACTTCAAGTATCAAAAGTATTTTTAAAAATAATATCTTAAGAGAAAACTTAAGACTAAAATCATTTAAATCAGAAAAAATCAAATAAAAATTACACTTAACAAACAAACAAGACCAGCATAATATGGTATTTACAATTTTAATAATCACAATATTTCTCGCGTTAAAACTAAATGTTTACAGCAACATACCTTTATAATTGATATTGCTAAAGGAAAACAAAGAAAAACCTTTACAACAATTTAAAATTAAATTCAAATTCAGAAAAATCAAACATTTTAATTAAATGAAAAAGTATTTGTTAAAACAAATTTTAGAAGTAAAGATGAAATTTAAAATTAAAACCAATTCGGAAAAATCAAACATTCCAATTAAATGAAAAAATATTTGTTAAAACAAATTTCAGAAGTAAAGTTGAAATTCAAAATTAAATCTAATTAAAAAAAATGGAAATATAAAACACCCTGACTAAAAGGAATTATTGCTCTCCCTTTTTTCAGGATTACTACCCTCTTCATCGCCTGTACCCTGCTGACTCAATCACCAGTTATACAGAGCGATATTATTATTAAGAATTTAAAAGATAATCCCGGATTATATCCCTTAAACTTAGGAAACGTAGTGCTTAAACAAAGCGAATGGACCCTTATTAGAAATGTAGACTATACTCCTATATTTGTTAGTTATGACACACTTAGAACTAATTTAATGAAAGTAATACCTTTACTCGAAAATAAAAGTTATGTTATTGAATATACAAAATTTAAAAGGATTGATGATGTTATCATTAATCATAACAATTTACTCATAGTATTAAAACAATATATTGAAAAAGCAGATAAACTCCTAAATCAATTATTCCCTGATGTCAAACACAAAATTAATAAGAGAGGACTTTTCGATGGACTAGGATCCGCTTTCAAATTTTTAACTGGCAACCTCGACGCCAACGATGGAGTCAGATATGAATCTATGATTACTAAATTACAAGAAAGCAGTAAAATTCAAAATGACGTTATATTAGAACAAACTAAAATTTTAAATGATACCATCTCAATAATCAATGATATAGCAAAGAGTCAAGAATTATTAGACAGAAATATAAATCAAATAATTTTACAAAATGAGGAATTAGGCAAAAATCTCGCTACATACTCCTTAAAAACAGTCTTGCTAGAAGCAATTCAATTTTTACAACTACTTATTAACACTTGTTTGGAACTAGAAAATGCATTAACTTTTGCCCAAAATCAACAGATGCATATGTCATTAATTGATAATGACGATTTAATTGAAAATCTAAATGAAATTTCGACGTATCTCAATAGCATATCAGAAAAAGTTTTAACTATTCCATATCCTGCAGAGTTACAGTATTTACATTTATACGAGTCAATTATCATTACAAAAGTTTACCAAGTTAAAAACAGAATTACATTTATATTCGAAATACCTCTTACTTCCAAAACTAACGATTATCAAATGATACAATTAATACCATTTCCGATCTTTATCCAAAACTATCAATTTCGTATGATTATACCTACATATAGTACTTTATTATTCAACGTTAAAAACAGCATTCCCGTTGAAATAAGTCATTGTAAACTTATAACTTTAGACACCTACTTTTGTAATCAAAATAACTACTTTGAAATTCCCAACGACAAATTGTGCGAAACACAACTTCTGTCATTTAATAAAAATAAAACATGTATCCCTTATTTATTCAATTTAAGAGAGACCAAAATATCACAAATAAATCCTGCGACATGGTTAATATCTTCCCCATCTGAAGCAATATTGGACGTCAAATCTAAAAATCAGAATTTTAGAAAAGGAATATCTGGCACTAACCTCTTACACCTCAGTTCAGACTGTCTTGTTTCAATAAATCAAAAACACATGTTATTCACCGCAAAAAGAACCTCAAATGAAATTGTTAATTTAAAAATTTCAAACATTAACCGCTTAATAATTCCTGAATCGAACCACATAAATGTTTCAAAGATTGACTTGATACCTGTTGACACCCAGAAATTGGTTGAGGACCGAATTAAGATTAATAAATATGAAAATTTGTTAAAACCTGTTAATTATATTAAATCTGATAATTTAAGTGTGTCTGCAATTATATTTACTCTGTGTACAATTTTTATGTTAATAATTTTTGTATTGTATTTGTATTATAATAGAAACACAATGAAGATTAAACTTATTAGATTTTTAAATAAAGATTTTGAACCAGTTAACGTAAATGCATAAGTTTAATTTTCTTTTCTCTTTGTAAGTTCAATGGAGGCATATTTGAATACCACCCATTGAACATTTTATCGGCGGACGAGTTATATTACAGCTAGACAATGGCCCCCTGTGTAAAACTGCAAGCTTGCAACCTTGAACAATAATAGCTTCTTTCTGTGAACTGCAAGTCTGCAACCTTGAACGCACGTGGCTTCCTGTCTCACGCTCCCTTTTAGAGATAACGCTTATCTTAGCTGATTAGACATAGTATATATACAAGTAGCCTGCACCTCTAAGATAAGTTCCAGTTAGTTCGTAGCTAGATGTAAGAAATTGTCTGGCAGTTAATCTGTGTGCTTCCAATGTTATATTTCATTGTAAAATGAAAATAAACGTTTTTTAAAAAGTCGTTTCGGCGGCCTTTTAATAAAACTCGTTACCGTTACCGTATTAAGAATGATTTGTAAAACAACGTCAAACTTTTTCCTTCACATATTTTCCATTCTACATTTCGTGAACCGGTTTTCGCAAAATTCCCAAAGCAAAATCATCGAAAACTGTTTTCGTCAGAGTTTCCTTCCAGTTTCTTTTTCTTAGTATATTACGCAATTCGTTAAAACCACAGGCTCCAGCAATGTTTTAGTTTTATTCCTAGGAGTTCTCAAAGGAGTGCTTGGACTAAATAAGGACGAAAATATTACTTGCATTAGGTTTTTGAATAACAAATCTGGGAAACAATATTATTAGTTTTTAAGCATTACCTATTGCAGCATACTCCTTACAACATACTTACCAGTTGCTGCGCCTGCTAATTCTATATCTTATTCTACTGGAAATATTCACGTTTCAGAAGCCTTCTGTTTATCAAAAAACTTGATAACATTTGCTTCCTAATGCACGAGTTTTCATCCTTTATAGCTCATTATAATCTTATGTAAAAAAGGAATTTAGTATTACATAAATATAATATGTTAACAAAATATTTTTAATGCATATTAATAGATGTAACTTAAAGTAATATTTTTGAATGAAGATTAATAAAACCCTCCCGAAATTAAACAACTAGTAAGTAAATAATAACAAAAATAACTATCGCAAAAAAGCAATATTACCAATGATAGCAATAATTAACAAACAACAACAAAACTGATTAACAACAGCATTCGAAACCCTAGAAATTAAACGTTTCTATCTGATACGATAGCAGCAATAGCTAAGTGACGTTTGTGTTTTTGTGTGAATGTACCTCAACGCCAAGCTTGCTTTTGGTGCTTTAGTACTGTAACGTTTTTCTCCGATTTTAAATGCGAATTAGTCATAATTAAATATTATGGGCATTTAAAATTTCGTATTATTCTACTTTATAAAAGTTCCAATCCGCTCGAAACTACAAGTTTTCCGTTATGCGGGAATTAAACAAGGAAACGTCTGCTGCGCATTTCCATCTCTGCTTTGATGCAAGAGAGGGCGATCAACCACGCACAAAACCAAAGTTGTTCCTCGAACTCGAGGAGAATTAATCCAAGAATCATTCCAAGAAATTATCCTGATTCCCCGATCTGGCTTGCCGGCCCAGCTGGCAAGACCTCTCTTCTCAGTCCACTTAGAGCACCAGAATTATACCAGAATCCTTCTACAAACTTTAGATTCAGATTCCCGAACGATATCTCCGACCCTCTTCATTAAGTTAATAATCTATTAATTTAAAACGGCGAATACGTGGGATTCAGGGCATTCCAGGTCAGTTCATATTCATGAAACCTTCATAAGTTCGTAATTTAACATAACCTATACCTGAAGATCAAGGCACGCTAACCCCGCCAATTTAAAGTTCCAAAAGCTCCATAGTTTGGCTGAGACGTAGACCGAACTTACATAATCTGCAATTTTACCAGATCATAAAGTGACCTACCCCGAGTGTTGTGTTTACACGACCTCGGCACGCGCGATCTGTCCGTTATCAACCACAGATAGCCTTTCATCACCTACTGCTATCGCAAAGTCACATTCCGCGGTCGAGCACGTGGGAAACAAGAGAAATTTCATCAAGGTAACATTTGAAAATGTATTTGCTTTTATTAAAAAAAGTAGGTAACTGATAACATCGTGCCTTCCTTACACTTTTGCTAATATTTGTTTACATCCACAGTTCTGCCAACCTCCGTCGAAATACCCTAGGAATATCAGTGACCGCCGCCCTAGCTTGAGCCAATCCCGCTCCTGCCAGTTGGGTGGTCTAACCGCAAGGCGGAAATAATTAAATATTAATTTTGTACATATCATTCTAAATACTTTGCATACTGTTTAATTTTTATCTTTATTACTTGAATTGTAAATAGTGATGAATAAATCTAACTTCTGTTTTTTTTGGTATTCTTTGAATCAGTCAATGTGAACTTAAATCGAACCAGGATCTAATAAGGGTTACCCACTTATTTAGGGCAAAATTTATTAATGCTATTATTAAATAAATATACCAGGAAGCATTGCAGTACCCCTTACTTGAATTGACTTCAAAAATTTTAAGCGGTTTTTGTGAGCTTGGTCGTGCTGTATCTCGAGCATACTTTTAATATCCTTGTCCCTTTTCCAAAGAAGTATTACTTAAAAACGAATTACAGACAGTTTTTGTAGCTTCGGAATGTTGTAAGATAAGGTACCCTGACTGAAATCGCTGCAATCCCTCCTCCCCTAAGCTATTGGTCTCCATTTTTGGACTGCTGTTGTGTTTTAAAGCTGTTTTAGATTTTAAAGTATGCTCCTTAGTTATAAAATAAGGTTTCTGATGGTTACGTCATGATAGACCCGCTGCTAGTACACACCCAGAGGATGTCAGTTAAATTTCTGCAAACTCAGCTTTAATAATTTATGTACTTCGCGATACCATCTCCATTATTAATCTGCCGCAGCAGTCACCAAACGGCCAGCTCCCAGTTCACATTACTTCGGTGGTACGGCACGTTAAACTTATTTCGATAATTACTTGCTCCACAAAATCAATAGGCGCCAAGTAAACGGCCGAGTCACGTGAGAATATGAGTATCACTTGATATTTCCCTGACATTTTTCCTGTACAGGTAATTATCTAATTTTGGTAGTTTGCCTGAAAGGGGCGATAGAGCGCCGATAAAAATATATCACCAGCTAATGGCGTTTGCGTACTTGTTTCTACATTACCACTTGAAATTGGGTATTTACTTAATTATTATGAGCTGATAAATTTACGTTATTTCGTAAATTGGGGATTTAATCGCGCATACATCAGGAGCAAAACCTTCAAGTTCCAGTTTTGGTTTATTTGGAAAATTGATTGGAGCTACAGCCAAAGCGATCCTTTCAAAATTCTACACTGCAGATTTTACTGCTATTGTTAGCATAATATGGTGTGCAGTATCAAGGTTTTCAAACACAATCACGTACATATTTACGACATAAAATGCAGTATATTTAATGAAAATAGCCAACGTGTTTCACTAGGAATTTCTCGCCACCTTTGACCTTTCATAACATAAGTTGCTAGTATAAAGTATGAAGCGATAACGACCGCCACCTCTCCGGTGGTGTAACAATAAAAAAAAACCTATACAATATCTGGCCTCCCACATTCTGGTGGATGTATTTCAACACGTAAAATACTGAAAATTTATGTGTTTCATTATGTATACATATTGCCACTATTTGGAGGTGAGACCTGCATGGTGGTACGAGGGCAGTCCGATATTAAAGGTACAGGTGGCTGTGAAACAAACACCGCAAGCGAAATATTGCCGTCATATGCATGTCTAGACAGGTTAAAGCGTGGTAGTAGAGTCTGGAGCGTTGTTGTGTGCAAGACTCAATTTAGTAGCTTACGGGAAGCAAACAAACATGGCGTCTGTAATCGCAGAGTATTCCAAGTGTGAAGTGCGTGCGGTTATCCGATTTTTGCAAGCCGAAGGAGTTAACCAGAGCGAAATTCATCGCAGATTAGAAGGCGTTTATGGCCCGAAGGTCTTAAGCCGAAAAGAAGTCAGAGTTTGGTGCAAAAAATTTAAAGATGGACGAACGGACTTGATTGATGATCCGGAGAACAGAGGCAGACCAAGGATCTCACACACTGATGAAACTGCTCAATTGTTGAAGGTTTGATTAGGAAAGATCGTCGCGTTAAAGTTCATGAAATTGCGAATCAACAGGAATTGCAAGGCACAGTTGTGGACTACTTTAACCGACTTGACAGGCAACACTACCGTGAAGGGATGTTCAAACTACTGTCACGCTGGGATAAATGTCTCAATCTTTATGGAAAATATGTCGAGAAATAAACAAAAGTAGGTAGTTTTTTGTAGAATGTATTAAATATTTTCATTAAATATATATGTTAGTAAAATTTTGGCTTGTACCTTTAATATCGGACAGCCCTCGTATAACAGGAGCAAATTCTACTTCGGTTGCCCAATCCTGTCCTGGTGGTACTATTTTCATTGTGTTAAAAGAACTGCTACACGAAATACAAGGTCGGAATGTTCTTGCTAGAATCCAGCTTTTGCATTTCTCTCTTGATTAAAATTTAATAGCGTCTTGCTCTACCGCAGAGGTATTGGAGAAGTTCCGTTGTGGCAAGTACACCAAGTTGCATGAGGAAGTTTGCAGAGAAGCGCAAAATTAATACACATGTATAAAGGTAAAATTGTGTTACATTTAACCGTATACATTGGGTTTTAATACAATAGATTTATTTTAGAGGCAATTATTTTATATGAAATTATACAAAAATGTGTTTTTGGAGCAAGGCATATATTATTTCTGGAAAATCATTGTTAAAAACTCAGATGTCTTAATTCTCTCTGTGTCCTTTATTACCTTTAATGGGTTAGTGTCCTGTCTCTGTTTATTATTCTAGTCAGTAATTTATGCTTCCGGTTTCGTCTTGACGAAAGTTTCAACGAATTCTAAATGGAATTTTGTTTATTCTATTACAATGTTATGCTAATTTGTGAATCTTTGATTTAATAATGTTTATGTAACAGTTGTTTATTATCAAAATGTCTTTCACTTAAACTTGCATAAAACTGTATTGCTTTGTATATCAGATTGACTTTATTTCTAAAATCCCGCTTTATTTGCTGTATACTACACTTTATTGAGGATATGGTTAGCCATGTAACTTTCCCCATTTTAGCTGTTTAATTGTGACTTTGTGTGGCTTGAAATGGCTGAAAATTTATTTCGATTACATTTAGGTTTGTTATCCCTTATAAGCACAAAAAAGGGGGGTGGTAGAATAATACTTACGTTAATTGCTCAACGAATCGAAGCAGCATTCAAAGCACCAAATTGCCACACTCAGCCAAAGCCTAGGCGAGTCACTACCAATCGCTAATTAGGGGTCGCCGATCAGCTGCAGCCGAAGACGGCCGTGGGTTCATTAGATGGGGGAAATGGCGCCACCAATTTAGATAACAAAAATTGAGCCTTAACCCCTGATTAAGCGATTGCTAGATTGCGCTCCAGCTAAATTGGAACACTGAGAAATTAATAAAACGGCGCAAAACTGAAGTCAAACAATCAGGTGTAATCAAATGACAAATTCGTTTTATTCACTTGTAAAGCCGGGCACACACATAGAATACATATAAGTAAAAGTTTAGGGCCGATGTATATGCATATAAATGCCCCAAATGTTTCGCTCGGGAAGTTTTGACGTCAAAAAAAAAGTCTGCACCTGGCAGCATCTCCAGCTTTACATACGGAGGAATGTCGAGACGCGTACAAATCCCCTAGCTAAAGGGTGAGAAGTGCCTAGACAACAATAAGCACCTTCTCCAAAATTGCGACCTCGAACAGCGCCAAAAACTTCCACGACCTTATTCGATCGAATGCCGGAACAAGATGCCAAATTTTCGCGTCGCGAACGTTCAACAATGTGCCACGGCGGCGTATAAAAAATGCGCAATATCCGGACGCAATTCGAAAAATATCGAACATACAGTAAAGCGAAAATTAATGGTAACAAAATATCGAGAATACAGTAAAGCGAAAATTGACGGTAACAGATTTCAATATCAGAATGTCTGCAAATGTGGTATTGTCATATTTAAGCATGCCTAATTCATAATCATAGTAAGATTCGAAATAATTTGAAAAGCTTAAGCTCTCCTCCCGTTTTGTTGTTCAACTATAATCTTTTAAATTTTGTTTTACATGTTCTACTATTTTATCTATTCAGCGTATTTTCGGGTACCTTTCTTCTTTCTCCGTTAATGTCCACTCAGTCAGGACCTAAATTATTATTCAAGAAACATTTGAGAGGAAAGGTTTTTCAAGTAGTAAAGCTTTAGGCATTTCACTTACTTAATCTTTCTTATAAATGTTCTTTATTGATCCTCCTAATAATTGGTGAATTTTTCTCCCTGTCCTACTGCTTTTGTTTGATTAATTTTAACTTCATGCACGATACAACAGTTAGTGGTATTGTATTCATTTAAGTCGGAGGGACCAAAAAGAAACTGTAATATTGACACCAACATTTCGAAAATTGACGTCTGCTAAAATTGCTATTTTAAAATAAAATATAATTTTCCACTTCTATTAAACCATTGGAAGAACCACAATCTTCATTATCGGAATTTACTGATTCGGAATCTGATTCCCTCAATGATATAATAAAAAGTGGAGGCCTTGGAGCGGACCGTTATATCTTAAATATTTCCTAGCATATGTCAGTAGTTGATCCAAAATGAAATATTTATTTTTGGAATGATATATTCAAATTTGTAGTTGCAAATCTTTACAGAACCAATAATTTTGGTTTACGTTATGTTTGACAGATCTATCAGAAGATTTTTCAGAGTCAATTTTGAAATAGTCCACACTGTAGCTTCAGAAACCTAAAATTATGTGCAACTAACATCATTCGTATAAATACGTTTTAAAATATTTTGGGCACATATCAAGGAGAGACAGTGGTAATCTTGAACGTCTAATTATGTATGGAAGAGTAGAGGGAACAAGATCAAGAGGTCGCTCTCCAAGAAGGTGGTCTGATCAAATAAAAGAAATCACAAACACCAACATCCAACAAGCTACCCGTAATGCCACCAATAGAGAAAAATGAAAATATATTGTTAAGACAGCAACAACATGACAGTGAAAATATGCGGTCAAGACACTTCTGTCAAAAAGTACGAAGAAAAGAAGAATATCATTTTGCTTTTCATAAATTTAAAAAAAGATTAGAGCCACCTGCTTTATTATATCGCCAACTAGCAAATTTGAACTGTTTCTTCGAAGCGTATCAACCTATCTTAATATGTAGTTTAATTATTCGCAGATAATTTTTAGCATGTTTGAATTAATTTAATGACTGTTTGAAAAGGCAATAAAATAAGGTCACATGATCATAAGCTACGCCTTTCAATAAAACCAGTAGTAGTTCTTACAACACTGCTTCATTTACTACTATGACGGTTGCATTTTTTGAGGTTAACACAAGCTGTGCAACTAAATTAAAATGTAGTACCAACCTTGCAAACCAGAAATCATGGCAACCCTACTCTAAATAAAATGCAAATGGAGTATACATGTTCTTACGCTCAGTTGCGTTCTCCTTTAATAAATACGTTTTTAGACCTTGTGTGACATGTGGATAGTATACCTAAAGAGGAAATCTTAAAACTATAACTCAGCTAACTTGAAACATATATAATCAAAATATATTAAGCAATTCATTGTTCTTGCATACCTAGAGGTATGCACCATCAACCTTTAGGATTCCGAACATTGGCCGTTTGGAAAAGAAATTCCTTTATAATGGTATAGTAGTGTGCACTATCTACTGTACCGTCGATAATTACAGCTGGGTGGTACCACTATGTGAAATCTCTTTCCGAACCATATTTTTTGTAGAAAATTTAAATTTTTGTACTATAGGCCTTCCTCTGTTTAGGCCTCGTGATAGATTATCACTCACGATAAATCTCAGTACAATTTATTATCCGTGTTAATACATGTAGATTGCAATTCTGGTTGCATAACTAACATACGAACATGGGAGAAAGGTTCAAATAGGCTCAGAATTGGTATTGTATTTATTGCAACAATAATTCATTATTAAAGATTAGTAGTTACATACGATATTATCAGATTAGGATTTGGATGAAACAGTATCGGCAGGGTTGCGTTTATTTTATTATTCAATATTCGAGCTCGTTATGGCAAATGCATCCAATTTATGATGACTGACGGGTTAATATTGTTACGTCAAGACGAGAATATGCTTTTGCTTAGACACAGAGGTGCTTCAAGGCAATAGAAAGGTTTTTTGCAGCGCTTAGTGTTAATTTCATTATGCCAGTAAGAAGCGGTATAACAAGGTATAGGATGCAAACATCATTGAAATGCAATATAAAAATACAAGAAAAACTACAGTGCAGTGCTAAATAAAATTATAGAAGACTTTAATAGAACCAAAGTGCTAAAAACAAACAAAGTGAGGTTAGTGTATTGCATAAATGAAATTGAATCAAAAACAATTTAGTTCTTAAGAAAAAACATTGTATAAACTTACTTGAAAACAATTGTAGCATGTTGCTAGGATACTAGATGCTTAATGATCATTGTTTATTAGGGAATCTAAACCAGAAGCTGTTTTTAAGGTTGGCTCCCACGTTGACTTAATTATTTACATTAATAGCTATTTATATATCTAGGGAGCAAAGATATTCATTTCCTCCCGCGTGTGAATTTAATGCCCGACGCGTTAGCGGAGGGCATTAAACACAAAAAGGAGAAAATTAACCTTTGCTCCAGTGATATACCGTGTGTCCACAGGAATACGCACCATAGGGATAACCAAATAGAATAAAAAGATCGGCTAACGCTGGAATCGCCGGCACGCTAAAACGTTGTTTTCTGGCTTCTGACTCGCCACTGTATGAAACAATATTGTTATAAATGGTACAAGAAAAGGGACGGTGGTCATAGCACTGGTTGATATTTATATTCTATTGGCATTATCTTATCTCTATGGTGCGTACTCCTGTGGACACACGGTATATATATATGATTTTTTCTTCGAACGCGCGTTCTATTGCGCGAAATTTCAAAAAATTTGCTTTAGTAAATCATTACCGTGACTCTAGATTTCTGTAGTGACATTTTGTCTAATTTTCAAATCAGCGTAACGTTGTATCGCTTTGGTGTGATATCCATGGTGACATAAACACAAATGCGGGAGCAAATAAATATTGGCTCCAGCTGGTGAAAAATTGACTGTTTTGTTTCCTAAAACTAGGGCGCAAAAAACGACTTTCTATACAATGAGTAAAAAAAAAGTCATTTTTGTGCTCAGTTGTTGATTTTACTTGATCACTAGTTTACAGAGTCCATTTGTGCGAATTTTCACCAAGTTGTAAGGTGCTCTCTAAAAGAGAAGAAATCCTGAAGTTTTGCCCACCCTAGTTCGTCTTCGGGCCCAGATTTCGGCCAGTTTTGAGGCAACAGAAAACAAATACCAGTGTGAAGCATATAGATTGTACCTTCCTTGTGGCATACAACCAAAAGTCAGGAGCGGAAAGCATTCCAGAAAGGAATTACGAAGGTGGAGTCCCTAAGAGGTGTTATCCAGGTACGAGGTCCACTTTTCGAGGTCGATTTGAACACCCAGGGAGTTCCGAAAGGTTTGCAGCAGTGTGGTTCAGTGGTAGAGACAGGTAGCAAGCAGCAGCCGGGAACCAGTAAGAGGGAATTTACAAGCTTGACGTCCTTTGGTTTTGCGGTGTACGGATGTGGATTCGTAAAGCAGAAAGTCAAACACATGCGAGTTGGCGTCCCCCATAACGTAATATAGGTCAGCCCAAACTACTTGCTTTGTTAAATTACATTACCATTTCTTACCTAAGGTGGAATTAACAGGGAGGTGATCCATCATACTGATAGCGGAGGTGTCTTAATTAGAAGCAATAAAACGCAGTAGTCTTCTCCACGTACATGAATTATTGATTTCTGGTCGATTTTCGATCAAATTACACTGCATTTTGTGTATTTAGTCATCTCTGTTTACCATTCAATTTAGAGGTTAACTGTCACTCGTTATCAGAAGTGGTTATTTGCTATACAAGAGTAAAAGTCAGAATTAGAAGTAAATTTCATACTAGATGATACAACCCCGCCGTTTTGATCTGAGTTCTCATATGCTAAGCCAGATCATTAATTTGAAGTGAGTTCCAATGAATAAAATATAAAAAAGGCAAAATACCATTTATTATTGCAATTAATAATCATACAAATCAGAACATTTTTAATAAACCCTGAGATCAGCAAAATATTAAAGCTAGCATTTGTTGTTCTAATCCCATTTTATAATAATATATTTTATAATATACAACTTATCGTCACCAATTAGAATGGGCTATCATTACAATATATGTAGCCGAATTAGGGTACAAATATAGTGGAGGAAAGAGAAAATGTAGCACAACGAGCAAAGCCGAGAGATAATACATCAGAGAGTCGACTTAAACAGCATGTGTTCACAGAAAAGACGTTTCAACTCGATGTAAAAGTTCAGGGCACTTCATGCTATACGTGAGTCAGAGTCGCCGAAATATCTCTTTCCGAAGCTCAGTCAATCTGGCACACGTTAACGGCTTGCTAGGTGATGTGGTTAGCATCACATCTTCAACGACTGCCTTATTTTCCTAATTTCACAACTGTGGGTTCGGTACCAAAACATTTTGTTTACGATTGCGAGGGCAGTCCGACAGTTGGCAGATGTGGGCATTAAACCCCGTACCATGGCATTGCAGCCTGACGCCCTAACCGCTCGGTCACTCGATATAAAATGTAAAAAATTCTAGGCGATTTAATCATTACTATACCTTATGTTTGTTTGTTTGTTTGTTTGTTAATGGACAAGGTCTAGGCATGCAGAGTACCAGGTACCTTAGACACCGACTGCTTTGGTCATATTAGTACAGGCGCCAGGGAAATCGTTAATAGGGCTTTACGTGCAATTCTTGGTACCCGCATTTTGGGTTAATGGGTGGGTGGGGGGCTGTGCTCTGAGTCTAACTTTAAGTTTTCGGATCGATCGGAGAAATTGTTTTTCCGCAATATCGGAAGAAGTGTTGAAAACGGTTTTTCAGCAATTTCTCGTTTCCTGTTGCTCTGATGCTGAAATTGCATCAATACAAGTTTGTAGTTTATAAAATTCCTCACAACTTTTGTAAATACTTTTTTCTCGTGCGCTCAACAATTCAAAAGTTGTTACCCCATAAAGCCAAGAAATTAAGGGTTGAAATGGGTTTTACGTAAATATATCGCTTTCAGTTAATCCT
This sequence comes from Agriotes lineatus, assembly GCA_940337035.1. Taxonomy (NCBI): domain Eukaryota; kingdom Metazoa; phylum Arthropoda; class Insecta; order Coleoptera; family Elateridae; genus Agriotes; species Agriotes lineatus. The sequence continues at coordinate 24,253,585 of OW679196.1, read as the reverse complement.
ACGATAAAAAATACTCTTATATTTTTTGTAGAACAACTAATTTGCATAAAATTTGTGTATGAGTATTTTTTCATTTGGACAATTATTTACCGTTCTACAGCGCCGCAAATGTCGCAAGTCACGTAAACCGTACATTTAGAGTGCACTTTCGAACGGCCCTGTTCCTTTGAGGTACAGTTTGTAGCTCGTCTTTTTATGTGGTTTCCACGATATGCCTACTCCACGAAGTGTATTTCTAACAGTCTCACATTTCCCATGGTCTTTTTGATGGACCGGGTTCTGCATGGTTGATCCCACTCATTGCAGAATCGTTGATTTTATCGCCTTTGTCAAGTTGTGTTTCCTTTGAAAAGCATTCAGATAAAGATATGCAAGATTATCTCGCGTACGAACTCGCGCCATATCCATTGTCACTGTTTTCTGATGAAGGAATGCGGAAGGGCACAAAATCTTCCTTGTACAACGCCTTTTCGCCTATGGACCATGTTGATCTTGGAGAAAAGCGATATTTCGTGATCGACGGAGGTTTCTTGATGCACAAAGTCGTGTGGGATCGCGGTGTAACTATTAAAGCAATTTGCGATAAGTACGTCAAATACGTTAAAGACCATTTCGGCACATCGGTAAAAATAGTTTTCGATGGCTACTCAGACGACCCAGAAATTGCCGGCACGAAAACGTGGGAACGACTTCGCAGAACAAAAAATCAACGTTACGCTGACGTCATCTTTACCAGCAATACAGTTCCAACAACTACTCAGGAGAAATTTCTAGCGAACGAGAAGAACAAGGCCAAATTCATCCAACTACTTAGAAGAGAATTCGAAGATTGCGATTTTACAGTCGAAGAAGCACTGGGAGATGCCGACTATCTAATTGTTCATTCAGCGATCGAAGAGTCTCACTTCTATGATTCTGTAACCATTGTCGCCGAGGACATCAACATATTGGTCCTTCTGACGGCGCTAGGACGGAACTGTGCAAACGTTTTTCTTTGCAAGCCCGGAAAACTGAATACGAAGGAACAGCATTACTCTACATCATGCTTGAAACACGGCGATGCTGTATCAAAGCATATCTTGTTCTTGCATGCATTTTCTGGTTGTGACACAACATCGGCTGCTTACGGTATGGGCAAAGTGAAATTTCTTAAAACCCTAGAAAAGACACCTACCCTGGAATCTGCAGCGAATCACTTTGTACAGAAAGATGTAGACGCGGATATCATCGCATTAGCGGGAGAGCAATTTTTTATTGCGTTGTACGGTGGAGACATCCATAAAGACAAGTCAATCAACTTGCTGCGATACAAACACTTCACGAAATCCCTTGCGAAGTCAACGTTTACTCTGGCATCCCTGCCACCTACAAAAGACACGGCCAGGATGCACGCATTCCGGACATACCATCAAGTTCAATCCTGGCTTGGAAATGACACTCTACCCGCGGAAAGATGGGGCTGGAAGAAACGTGGCCGTACGTTTACACCGGTGCCAGCACTGAGCCTCCCGCGCCTACTGCAATAATTAAATTAATTTCATGCGGGTGTAAGACCAAATGTGGAAAGACTTGTGGCTGCAGCAAAGCGGGATTAAAGTGCACCGCCATTTGCTCTATATGCGCCGGGGAATCCTGTGAGAACGTGCAAGAAATCTCCAGAATGCTTGCTACAGATGAAGACGAATACCAGACCAGCTATGACGATGACATATTTTCTCTTCCCGAGTTTGTTTCAAGGGAAACACAACTTAACAAGGGCAACAAAATCGACGATTCTGCAATGATTGGAATTGACGATGCAGAACCCGGCCCATCAAAAAGACCAAGGGAAGTGTAGAAATACACTTCGTGGATTAGGCCTATAGGGGAGACCACGTAAAAAAACGCGCCACAAGCTGTACCTCAAAGGTGGTGTGGAAAACAGTTGGTGCGACACACTCGAAGGAACAGGGCCGTTCGAAAGTGCACACTAAATGTACGGTTTACGTGACTTGCGACATTTGCGGCGCTGTAGAACGGTAAATAATTGTCCAAATGAAAAAATACTCATACACAAATTTTATGAAAATTAGTTGTTCTACAAAAAATATAAGAGTATTTTTTATCGTAGGATTAACTGAAAGCGATATATTTACGTAAAACCCATTTCAACCCTTAATTTCTTGGCTTTATGGGGTAACAACTTTTGAATTGTTGAGCGCACGAGAAAAAAGTATTTACAAAAGTTGTGAGGAATTTCATAAACTACAAACTTGTATTGATGCAATTTCAGCATCAGAGCAACAGGAAACGAGAAATTGCTGAAAAACCGTTTTCAACACTTCTTCCGATATTGCGGAAAAACAATTTCTCCGATCGATCCGAAAACTTAAAATTAGACTCAGAGCACAGCCCCCCACCCACCCATTAACACAAAATGCGGGTACCAAGAATTGCACGTAAAAATTCCCTGGCGCCTGTACTATATGGTCAAAGTCCTACTTAGAATTTTGCCGAGACTAAGGAGTTCCAACCTTAGCAAGGGATCTTTTACATGCTACACATCGTAGTAACATGGGACCCACGGCTTTACATCACTTCCGAATGATGGCATTCTGTAGAGGCTTTCATCTGCATTTTTTTATTTTTGAAAACCTCACCGGGACCGGGAATCGAACTCGCGATCTTTAGATCAGTAGTCAGGATGCTTACCACTGAGCTACCGACCCCGGCTTATACCTTATGTGTTAGTTATTTGCTAAAGTGTTCGCACATGCAGCAGTTAATAACAGGAATTAGGAGAATTTCATCATTTATATGGGGAACTTCAAAACCATCTACACGTTTTTAAGTAATTCGGAGCACTAATTGCAACGATTGATTATACAGGGTGCTACGTAGCCAATGTCGTTCTAATTCCAAAGTAATCAAATATAGGCTTCCCTAATGATTTTACAGCAACGTTCAACTTAAGTTTTTAAATGACACTACATGATTTCCAGGTTGCGTAATTTCAGAATTTTTATTGTCCGAAATGGTAGATATTTTTCAGAATTTTTACACAATTTTTAAATTTGAAATAAAAACCTCAAGGCGACCTGAGTTATAGTTCATCAAACCTAGACAGCAGCATTTCTGAAAATAAAACGACTATAACGTTGGGTGCATGAGAAAAACTTTTCTATTTTTGTATCCAATGTACTTCTTCTTTCAACCCTCCGTTTTCAACTTGGGTTATCGGTCCCATCTCAAATTTTTCCAGTCCCCGATCAAGACCGTATTCATGTTTTCCCTTAAAATTTCAAACTGTTCACATATTTTAAGTTATTGAGCCAACAAAAATTGCTTAACTTTAAAAAGGGACATCAGCATCCCTCTATCACAATGTTTGTTTTGACAGTTAAGGCTCAAGCGAACTTGTATTTTTTATATGTATTTTCTTATGTGTTAGACTTAAACATATGCTTGTGATGACGGTCCTGCATAAAGAACGCATTGTGTAGTGAAATTTACAAGTACAGCAAAAAAGACATGCTGAACGCGGGACGCGTGTACTTTAATCTCATGTAGATGTAAGAAAGAAGACGGTAGTCGTACACAGCCTCTGCTGAGAGCTGCATATGCTTGCTACTCCTAGTACACGAATTCACCTAAGACGATATTCTAAGTTAAATATAAATATATGAGCCCAGCAGTATTCAAATTACTACTACAGTTTGAAGTGCAGCCAACAAACGTTCACGAATTAAGTGATCGCATACGACGTGAGCATACAAATTGTGTTCTTTGATGCGTTACGAAGTCGTGACGTCAGGCAGTCGTTGTCGAGGCGACAAATACAGCATTAAGAAAATAAGAACTTTCCAACCACTGGTATGGTAACTTTACATACCTCACGAATTAGATTATGTGAGCCAGCGCAACTTCGAGAGAAGAATGTAATTCGATATAGAAAAGTTGTTGCAGTTACGCGGAGTGCCAATCGTGTTTAAGGACTGTGTCTCTGTATGCGAATTTTACTTGAGTGCAAGCAAATATGAACAGGGCTGACGTTAGCCCGGAAGATCTTTAAATAGTTTTACGTTTGCGTTCTTAAAGGATACTATTTTCGGGGCTACTTTAATAATATGTCAATTATATTTCATACATGTGTTTGAACGTACCACTATAAGCAGAACTATCTGGGACAGTTTGTGTTATCGTTTGAAAACTGGTTATATATTTATTTAATGTAAAAGCAATCTTGTCATAATACTGTCAGCATCAATCAGTTGAGATTGTCACTCTACATAGGCAACATTTTTTCAACATGCCTCCACATCTAGAACCTCGTCAAAGGAAGAAGATGGTTGGTCTATAAGACAAATTGGTCGACATTTTGGTATTAACAAGAACACCGTGTTTTCCATTAAGAAACGATGGAAAGCTGTCAAAGCCATGTCGACCATGTCCTGGAAGACCAAACGACTTCACTCATGAACAAGATGTTGCTTTAGTCAATCACTTGAGGAACAATTCCTTTAGCACGTTAAGGAAAGTTAGAATAGCAAACAATCTCTTTGGATCCCAATCAACCTCTAACAGACGGTTAAAACGTTCAGTTGAAACAAAGGAAGAAGTTGAAGAAGTGTGGCTGGAAATAAGACTGCGTGAAAATTTTATAAAATTTTTAATTTTTTCAATGCCCCAAGGGCTTCACAGCAAGTCTCTGGAAATAACGGTTGTAATGCAGCATGCTGTGTGGATGCTTAATTCATTTAGTAATAATATCCAGATATCTAATGGGTATAATGTGATAACACTTGTGTGTAGATAACTGGTGGGAGTAGTAATAGGCAACCAGTGTAGTTGTTTACACGAAGTGAAAAAGCATCTCGAAAATAATAATCTACGTTAAAATAATCACGTTAAAGGGCTAAATATCCTTTAATTGTGAAAGTAATAATTGTATATTTGATACGTAATAGCAAGGCAACCTTCTTTGCGATCAAATTTGACTAAAGGTCACAATTATTATTCAGATTAGAACTTCAAGATTGTTTGAAGCCATTTGAAGTGGCAATTTAATAATAATAATAATAATAAATGTCTTTATTCAGTTTCATACAACATATATAAAGAGAAAATTGAGTTACAAGATAAATTGAAATTGAAACGTGAACCACAAGGGGAAGTTCAGATGCACATTATAGTTAATGTGCCCTGATCTGCCACTTAACCCTTGACGTAAAATAGGTATTAAAATATAATATACTAATTTGCCTAAAACTACCTTAACCTAATATTCTGCTCAGAGCTAGCAAGAGTGACACATACAGTCATTAAGCTATTTATGAAATAGTACTTTGACGCACATATAATAAATTAAACACTTTTTTCTTAAATGAATTAAAAGGCATAGTCTTTAACGAGTTAGGTAAGGAATTATAAATTTTTGAAGATATATATTTAAAGGATCTCTCAAACATGGCTGTTTTATGTAATGGTGGAGTGAATATAAAGTCAATGTTTCTTAAATTTAAATGATGAACATCAGTTCTGAAAGTAATTTTATTGTAGAGATACATAGGCTTAGTAGTGTTAATAATTTTATTAATTAAACAAGCATAGTGTAAGGTTCTGAGGTTAGCCATATTGAGACATTGTAATTCTCGTAATGTGTGAGAAATATGGTCATACTTTCGAATGCCAAAAATAAATCTTAGACAAGAATTTTGTACCCGTTCTATTTTCAGAGCAGTATCAACATCTAAGTTAGGACCGTAGACTACGTCACAGTAGGAAAACTGAGATAAAACAAGCGCTTCGCATAACATTATTTTGTTTTTTTTATTTAAATAAGCTCTGTGTGGGTATAGTAATTTAAGACTGATGTAAGCATTTTTAGCATTATTAGTAACTTGCTGCTTAAATCTTAATGTATTATCAAAAATCAGCCCTAAATTTTTTGCACTGTCAACTATAGGAATTTCTGTGGTATCAATAAAAAAAGTAAGTGTCGTTTTTAAAAGATTGCATTCATTTTTGTTTCCAAATAATATAATGGCCGATTTAGAAGGATTAATTATTAGTGAATGACGAACCGATGCGTCCGCTAGTTGCTGCAGGTCTGTGCGCAGTCTCTCTACAGCTAAAAGTTTTGTAGACGGCAAGAACGAGTAATAAAGCTGGGTGTCATCAGCATACATATGTAGATTGGCGCTTTTGATACACTTATAAAGATTGCTTGTATAAATAGTAAACAGCAGTGGACCCAGAATCGAGCCTTGAGGAACTCCTCGACTGATGTTTATACTCTGAGAGCAGCTATTTTGAAGAACAACAGTTTAAGATCGATTATTCAAGTAACTACTAATTAGTGCAATTGAATTTTCACTGAAACCAATAAAATGAAGGATAGCTACTAAAAGAGAATGTGAAATAGTATCAAATGCTTTGCTGAAGTCTAATAGAATTAAGATACTTAACATACCTTTATCATTGGCATCGAGTGTAAAATCAGTGACTTTCAGCAAAGCAGTAGCGCAACTATAATTCTGTCTAAAACCAGACTGTATATCTGGAATGATGTTATACCGCTCCAGATGTTCCCTAATTTGAAAATTGATAATTTTTTCAGCTATCTTTGAGAAAGCAGGCAAAATACTGATAGGGCGTAAATCATTGTAACTTTTGGGATTTACTACTTTTGGTATGGGTATCACCAGTGCGTTTTTCCAGCAATCAGGAAAGGTATGAGTTAACAAGATAGTATTGATAATGTGCGTGATGTAAGTCAAAATATATAGACAACACAATGAGAGCATATAAATACTAATTTTATCGGAACCACTTGCGTTTGATTTAATTTGATTTAACATTTTTTAAACACAGTTTACGTCAACGACAAGAAAGGAATGCTCCACGATAGTATCACTAACTATATTATTAGTGTAGTAGTGTAATAGATTTTGATCCACATCGGTGGAGGGAATGTTATTTACAAAAAAGTAGTTAATAGCATCAGATTGCATTAAAGCTTTCGGCAAATATTAATTTTTATTTGGTGCAATTGTTAGTAATCGTAGTTCTTTCCATATGTGCTTAGAGCTACATTTTTTTAAATTGAAATTAAAATAAGCCTTTTTCTCGTTTCTAATACTAATAGTTGTAAGATTTCGCAATGTTTTATAATATTCCCAATGTGTTGGACGCTTAGTTTTCCGATAACGTCGCTTAGCTTTATCTCTTAAAGTCATCATTAAACGTATATTATCAGTCAGCCAAGGAGATTTTCGTTTAGTGATTTTTACGGTTCGATAGGGGGCATGTAGATCAAATAGATCTATAATACATTTATTAAAATACTGAATTTTATCATCCACATTATCAATACTGCAAATATTCTGGAAGGGAGTTTTACAAAGGTCACTATAAAATAGATCAAAATTAAAATGATTAAAATCTCTAAACGTTTTATAAATAGGCTCGATTATGGGTCGATCCGCGACGACGGTACAAGCAATGAGGTCATGATCAGACCACTGTATGCCTTTGACACCAGCATCCTTAAAATGTGTGTGTTCTGATACCACAATAACATCTAATAGGGTAGATGTGTTTCTCGTTACTCTTGTTGGCTCATTAATGATTTGTTTAAAATTTAGTGTTTCACACATCGTATTAAAATAAACAGTTGCATTATGATCAACATCTAACATGTCAATATTTATATCACCTAAACAGATGATGTTATCAGCAGAAGACGCAGAATAAGATAAAGATTCTTCTAATTCATTTGAAAAAAACTTGTAATCAACAGCAGGCGCTTTATAAACTACACCGACAACAAGTGAAATTGAATGTAGTTTAATATTAATCCAAAGATGTTCAATATTCTCATTACTATTTATAATTTGATAGTTAAAAGTATTACGAATAAATATGCACACACCGCCTCCTCTCGAAAGACGATCTTTACGTAATGTACTGTATCCCTTGATAAAAATGCAATTATCACTTACCGCTGGTGTGAGCCACGTCTCACTGACAGTAAATACATCAATCTCGTTAGAGCTGAGATAATCAGACAGTTCATGCATTTTTGGAATGAAAGATCTTATGTTTAGATGTGCCACCCTTACCACACTCATGACATCGAATACCTAAATAACATAGTACATAATAACAAAAATTATAAGTGCTATAACTTAATTATAGTATCAACCTTAGAGTAAAACAATCAAAATTGAAAATTAAGTTAAAATCAACAGAAAATAAATGCAACGTAAATTACAATATCAACATAAACATTTTGTTTTATGTAAGCTAATTAAAGCCAAATTAATTAAAATTTATTTTAAGTGTAACAATGCTATGTATAAATAAACAAGGCTACATTAATAGATAGCCAAGTTCAGTTATAATCAAACATAAATATGACTGTTGAAGGAGTATCAATAAGAAAATTAAAAAGTAATGCTATCTGGGTACAAGTGCTGCACGACTATTTCTTTTATACACACGTTCCTCAAACGTATGCTTAATAAGACCAGGTTGCTGGCTGGCTGTAGTGATTAAATTATATTGCGACAGTTCTTCAAGGTTTGATATGCGCATTATCCTGTTATCCACCTTCACAAATATTTTTCCCTCTAGTGACCAAACATTTCTGCTTCCAAATTTAATGGATGCTTCTTTTAAGATTTGCGCTCTGCGTTTAGTTAAGTCTTCTTTTATTAATATTTTGGTGCCCTTAAGAAGTTTTTTCTTATTAAAAATAAGCTTCTTAGTATTTCTGCTTAAGAACTTCACGATTATTGGCCTGTTAACGGGTTCTTTGCTAGGAAGGCGATGGCTACAGTCTATCATTTCAGTAGATACATCGAGCCCCAGTTTATCTTTGCTGTTTGCTGACGACCTCATCTTATTTTCGCCCTTAGCTTCTGGGACGCCAAAAATGCGAAGGCTATTACGCCGAGTGTACTGCTCCAATTCGTCTCGGGAAAGTGCAGCTTCCATTTTATATTTTAATAATTCTTGTGTGCTTCAAGCAGCAAAAGATGCAAGTGTTTGTGTTTGTGGCATGCTGGATATATACCATCCATATAATATTTGTGATATAATAATTTTGGCACCTCAATTGGAGCTGTGACCAAAGATATATGACAAGTTTGTCGATCAACGTGGGGCGCGAGAATAAGTAGTAAAGTAAATTGAGCTTTCAACAGATCTTCACGTTTTAGAGTCCCCTGATCCCAAAAAACATATTTTTTTTCATTGGTCTGTCTGTGTCGGTCTGTCTGTCTGTGTGTGTGTCTGTCTGTGAACAGAATATCTCAAAAACGAAAAGAGGTATGGCGTTGAAACTTCATATATAAGTTTTGTGTACTATGTAGATGAGACAGCAAGCTTTTGAAGAAAATCGCATAACCGGAAGTAGGTGTTTACTCGTGATTTTTCAGTTTTTTTCGATTTTTTCAAAAACGGCTTTAACGATTTTTTTTAAACTTTACATTTTTCTTACATTTTTAATGTGTATTGATGTGAGATAGGTGATTTTCCAGTTGAATACTTCTAAAGTGGGTTTTTTTTGTTTTTTTTTCTATTTTTTTTATTAACTCCTATTTTAAATAAAACACCCGGTATATTATTACATTTTTGAATTCACCTTAAAATTCTAGAGAAAATTTGTCTCTTCAACTAACACTCGATTTTGAACCGTTTTTGTAGAATTTGTAATTTTTGAAAATTTTTAACAAATGCTTAAAAATTTAAACTCAAATTTTTGGCTAATTATAAGATCACTGTAAAAGGAAGTTGTGTGAGTGTATCACACCAGAATTTTTTTTTGTAGGATTATTGGTAATTTTAGACGTATAGCTTTTCTGCAAAGTAGTTCCGTTTGAAGTACATTAACTACCCTTAAAACTAATTACCGTACTTGTGAATAACCCCTTATATAGTATAAAGAACAAGATGAGACAGTATATTTACCTTAACCAAACTCTTAGTAAATAATACGTCTTGCCCAGTCACCATGCGTCAAGGCTTCAATGCGAAAATGCAATGAATAAAGAGTCTTTCTCGGAACTTTGTTACAGCACAAAACGACTTTTACAGCCCAAAAACACTTTGGGGATAGTATAAATGGGCCGCTAGGACACGTTAATCTTTACAAAAACAAATCTCACTCTAATCACACCACAACTTGCCGTAACAGACGGTTATCCGGCTATTTGCTCAGGGAGAAGAGCGGTTCGGTTCAGCACGGCGTAACTAAGAGCAAAATGCTGTCACAATAGGGGTTAATTGCAATCAAAATGGGTGGGGTAAGGAATTAAACGCCACGAATCTCATTGATAGAATGGGGAAGAAACTCCCGTCCACCCCTCGAAGCAATTCGAAGTCAGAGGACCGATGCTCAAATTCGACGGTCGCGTGGGGCGTCCAGCTGTTTGGAACCTACATTTGCAGATCTGTTAGCTTCGCCCACAAGTAATGAACATAAAAAAACATAACACCTGTAAGTATCATAAATAAAGGTGAAAGAAATTAAAAACGAATGCAAATCTATTAAGGCTTCCTTTTAGTTGGAAATAATATCTGCTTGTAGCGACGCCTTATTAGTAGGCATCCAACTAAACGTTGTTCTTACCTGTCTGAAAGGGTTCACTTAATCCTTAGATAACAATCAGCAGATGTCATTATCTTGCATTTTACAACTTATGTTTCTTGCAGAAATCGTTTAGTGTATTGAAATCGTTTAGTTCTCGTTAATATTGATGCAGTTTTATACAAACATTTATTTTTCTAGAATGGTCTCCAAACAAACACGTTACTAATTCTTATGCTATTAACATTTTTGTATGTCTAGGTATTTAACAAATATTACGAGATCTATTCTTATCAAAATAGGAAGAAATGCATTCAAATATTATCTTTTTTAAAACAATTGACTATGATAACACTAAATGAAAGATAATCAATTATCACTAATCGATTGATTTCTATAATCAATTACTTAATTGAAAAAAGCTTAACTAAAATAAGATTCAGTAATAAATATGTCAAATACAAATTTACTGAACTACAACGTATAGCTTATATTTTCTATGACCTACTCATAAGAAATTATACATTACTATTACCGACTTTTTACTTTCCCATACCAATTAAGGCCGCTACGATTTTTTGAAAATTTCAGCTTTAACGCCCGTTTATTCCAAAATCGTTAATCCGATTGACATAAACTTTAAGTATTTTAAAAGCCCTTATGCGTTAGCATCATATTGTGCCAAAAAATTTTTGAGAACGAACCAATTCTAGAAATGGGGGGCTTCCAAAAATTTTTAATTTTTCAGAAAAATGTTTCTCGAAAACGGCCCGCACCATTTTGATTAAATTTGTTTATGTGATGGAGGGTGAAATGCTCTACATTTTCTTTTTTTATTTATTAACTAAATTTGCCTGTGAGGCCCTCTAAAAATTTTGGTTGTTTGGTGACCTATAACATACAAATTTTTGTAGTAAATATATGCAAGTTATACATCCTTTTGTAGAGCTACCTTTACGGACATTTAGAATATAGAATAAAATTTATAGGTTGTTATTTGAAAATCAAAAGTTGGTGTCACTTCCGGTATAACCGGAAATGATACAAAACCCGCTTTCTACCGATTCATATCCAGCGTTAGTTTGTACATAATATTGCTTCAATACTCTACTAGCGTAAACTCAAAAATAAAGAAGATATCCGCTTGTTTTTGAAAATATTGACTACTGCGAACGTACATACAATACAAAGCGAACTTTGTACCTGCCAAATTATTGTGCTTTCGACTATACTGTTGGAATTCACTATTATACCATAAAACCTACATAGTACAAATTTGTGGAATTTGCTAAATGTTATATCTGTCGCTGTTGTTGCGAAATTGTAAACATGACATGTCAAAAACTCAAAACTATTGATAACGGAGTGTATTTTTCTGTTTTATTATTATTATTATTTTGTATTGTTATTTTAAAACTTGGATTATTTACAATTATGTTTCGTCAAACTTTGTAAATAATTTATCATGATTCATCTGAAGAGGAAGTAAAAACTTGGAAATAAACTTGTGGTTTTTAATTCTAATTAATGACTCCAACCTCAAAAGAAACGTATATAATATTGTTGAAATATAAAACAGTACCTAAACACTCAGTTTCCCTTTGTAATTCACAACTCAAGTAAAATACCATTTCAATTGTAAATATACATTTTTACCTGCACTAATAGCTTTAGGCTAAGGTATTATGACGACTTACAGTAATCCGTTTGGGTCGTTTGGATTCTAGGACTGTTATGTGGGTTGCCTATTTTTGTTAAATGTTGATAAAATATTTTACAATTCTTTTCTAGCAAAATACTAATTACTTCAAAACAATGCAATTCTACAGCAAGGTCGATATGTATATATGGTAACATCATTTATTTACACCGCGCTAAAAGAAGAAAAATATTTTAAAAATTATATTTAGGTTCCTATTTAATATTTTCGATTTTTATAGATGCCTCTCTAACTTCTTTCTAATTTCAAATTTGACATTTTTGTTTATTTACCGCGGTAAAGAAAGGTCTAATGGTGTTGTTATAAAATTGGTATTTTTCCAAATGCAGTTACAAGGAAGTTATTGGTATTCCAAATTGGCCAATTTATAGCGTTCCACGGACTTACTAAAAAGAAGCCTTAACATTTATGTACGCCGGCAAATGTTTGACATGAATAGTTGTAAAGGATGGTTAGTAACTCAAAAATCTACTTAACAATGATAGGTGTGAAACTGTAACGTTTCGCCCCGAGCGAACGCGTTTTTAAATTCAAATTAATTAGCGCGTTCTTTCTCAGCGATTTTTGATTATCAGGGGCTGTAGATCTGGAACGCCCGTCCAGCGATAACGGCGCGTCATCAACGGATCCCCCGCTCCACGTTTGCGCATCTCTGCGCCGGTCCCCCTCTTAAACCCTCCGAGGAAGTTGTTCGCTGCACGAAGCCCGAAGGCGAACACTTATAAGCAGTTCCACGACCGTTCCTCGAGGCATTCATCCACTTGCACACCGACACCTTCACCAGCATCCATTCCCCTCCTAGATCTCGATCCCGTTCCGTCCTGGCTAGTTATTTAATTACCTTAGATTCATTTTCCTGACTTGACCCGTAGTCGGCGATAGGCGAAGACTTCTTCAAGGAGAAGGCCGCCTTCACGATTACAACCTGAAACCTGTCCCATATCCTGTAGAATTGGTACGGGACGAAGTTCGCTTGAGAGCCGCTCCGCCGTTCTGCCCTTATTTTAACTTGTATCCCCGAGATCCAAATTAAGTAAAGGAATCCGAATTCGTTAATAATTTAATGTAACAAATCCTTGAGACGTGTTAGCCGACGAAGACTCAATTTAGAGACCGTCAGGCCCGTCTATGTAAATTAATTTAAATAATTCCAAATCTGTTGATAATTTAATTTGACAAATCCTTAAGACGTGTTTGCCGGCGACGACTCCTTTTTTTTAGAGACCGCCAGGCCCGTCTATGTAAATTAATTTAAATAATTCCAAATCTGTTGATAATTTAATTTGACAAATCCTTAAGACGTATTTGCCGGCGACGACTCTTTTTTAGAGACCGCCAGGCCCGTCTAGTGAAATAACTTGCTTAGCAAACAACCTAAATTTCATTTTGAAAATAATTATTTCACCAAAGTGCTGGCAATTAAGATATGACAATAGCTTCTCGTAATATCTAGTTCAAAAGCCCGTATAAAGACTAAATTGCTCCCCTCGAAAGAATTGGTTAATGTTTTTATTAGCTACAGAATTCTACTTACCAGAGAAGCCCGAGATCACCTCCTACGCACCAACAGCTAGCTCAAGGACGTTCACCAGGTGAATCTCTCCACCGAATCCTCGTGGCGCCGTTCCTTACACCAAACATCACACCGCGAATTCTCCGACTAAGGGCCAATCCCTTAGGAAACCGCCGTCACGTAAGCAAGAATCTGATATCTAGTTAATTAATCTGACATTACAGCAACATGTGCCCGAAACTCTTTCGCTGAGGGCCAAGTGAAGAACGCGCGCCTATCTCGAAGTCGGTCCAGAAGTTACCAGAGGCGTCTCCGCAAAAATTCCCGAGGGGGCTATCCAGAGACCACCGTTTACACGGCTGTACGACGGGTTGCAGCGACAAGGGGCAAGAAGCGAAGGAAGATAGATTACTTTTATTTTCGAAATAAATGTTCATTTTCAATTACCTAATTATGTTTACGTTTGTAAATAGTTTCTGAATATCAATATTAAATTGTTTAAAGCTATCCTGTGTTTGGTTTGCTACGCTTCTTATGTATATCTGGGAAATCTTGACCCTGTCTCCGAGTCGACTAGCTACCAGAAAGTTAATTAGTAATTATCTTTGTACCCTTAATGAGAACAAGGGTGGAATATTATAAAACAAAAGTACAGAGATTACATTGAAACGACATCGACAGCGGTAAATAATCCGTACAAATTAACACGCTTCGGTTTATAGCTCAGCGGTAGGGTTACTTCAATGGCGTCGGTTTCGGAAGAGGAGGGTGGGCGTTACCCTCGTCGATGTTGCTGATTGACTGGAGTGAACTTTTAAGAGGTTTATTGGAGTAATAATCTTATGTACATAAATGCTTAATACTATATATAATAAAAGAAAAACGAGAAAAAAGGAAATACATATACAAAAGTAAACTATTCGTCTAGGTTCGGGCGCCGGTGCCTAGGGTGGGGATGGGGCGGCCTTTCCTGGTTGTCGGAGGCGAGAAACGTGGCCTGAACGCGGTCCGTCCCTTCCGGGGGGCGGTGCGGGGTGTGGCTCGGGCTTCCGCTAGGGGAGTCCGGGGAAGAGAGGTCCGTGGCCAGCGGGGCTGCAAAGCTCTCCTGGGGCGTCGGCGACGCGAGTGGCCCTCCCGCGGACGTCGGCTGGAGCGGGGCGTGGCCGGGGCGCGGGGTCGGGCTTCCGCTAGGGGAGTCCGTGGACGGGTGGTCCGTCGCCAGCGGGGGCCGCGACGTGGGCTGCTATCTGGGCAGGTAGCCTGCCACAGGGCTTCAAGCTCGGCTTCCTCGGCGTCCGTCAGTCGCACCTCGAGGTCCCAATTGAGGATCCGTGGACGGGGAGCCTGGGGGGTCTGCGGGCGGCGCAGCCGGGCAAAAGGTGCGTCTCGTAGGTGCTGCACCAACGGGCTCCTCTGTGGGGTGCCGAGCTCCGGATCGCTCTCGTCCGTGAAGCAAACGAAATCCGGGGTGAGCGCCCTTGTCGGCGTTTGTGGACTCCCTGACGGCAGGCGTCCCTCCCAGTACGGAGGGGGCCTGGATCCGGGCGCGGGCGATCTGGGCCAAGGGGGAGGCCGGGGGCGTCTTGGGCGATGGGCCGAATAATTCCTCGAGGCGGCGCTTCCTGGAACACAGGGTTCGATGTCAGGAGGCGGGCGCGAGAGGAAACCTCCAATGGTTCCGGGCTGGCTTACGTATCAGACCTGGGGGTGTCCATGACGAGCGGGCGACGGGGCGGCGGGCTGGGAGCAGCGGCGGCGGTACGTCGGCGGCAGTGCTGATCTCCTCGGCGGAGACGGCGCGGCGGTTGGCGGAAGTGGCCGAGTTCCCAAATTTTTCCGAAGACGGCAGGCAGCAGAGTCCAATGCAGAGGATTGGCTCTAAGTCCACGTAGGTGATAGGCTCTGGAGAGGGCTGGGGCTGGTAGATCCTTGGAAGGCTGGAGCTGCTAGCTGGTCCTGGAAGGCTGGGTGCTGTTGGCTGACTCTCCTGGGTTGAGTGATGCTGGTTCGACTCTCCTGGATTGAGTTGATGCTGGTTCGACTCTCCTGGATTGAGTTGATGCTGGTTCGACTCTCCTGGATTGAATGATTTCCTACTGCCAGCGTCTGACTATTTAAAGGAGCCAGTCCTTTGTCAAACGCGATCTCGCAGCTCATTGGTCGAAGTAGAAGAGATGTTTTGCCCGTTTTTGATGTATTTCGGATTATCGCGTTTAATTGAGCGGCGTGATCAATTATTGACTTGATTTGAGTCGCAATCAATAGTCGTTGAAATGTCAATTCTAACGACACCCAATTTGCTAGGTTTTGGTAAAGATTAATTGAACTTGGAATTTTTAATTCCGTGTTCGGCGTAAAACTTACTTAAGCATTACTTTTATTGCGTATGTTAAGAAGTTATTTTGCTTCGATTGGTTGCGCGCTAATTTTATATGAATTTTGAGACTATTCACGCTTTCCTGGGATGCTTCCTTCCGCTAATTATAATTTAATGTGTAATATTTAGCCGGATGTAAGCGGCTTTTTGTCCTGATTTAACCGTTAGAAAATACGTCTTCGCTGGGCCGCCGTGTACTTCGAAATTTCTGTAGCGTTTACTTTCAACAATCGCCCGCATTACGAGCGGTGATATTTTTGCTGGCTGATGGAAAAGTTATTTTTAATCGACCTGTATTGCGATGGTATTTAGCCCTCAAATCGGCTCTGATTGCAGTACAAGCAAATAGCAAATTAAATCATTAAAGCACAGAGTTATAATAATGCAAGCATCTGAGAAAATTCACATAAATTGCCAAATCATATTAACACTGGTATAATTCGCCAATGACATTGATTATATTTGAATAGGCACAGAAATATGGAAGCTCAAATTCCGTGTATTGGGTTTAGCAATATAATTTTAATCGTAAAATAATAGATTTGCACAAACTAAAAGTCGAATCTAAAATTAATTAAGAACTGGCACAAAAAGTTCAAGTTAGACACAGCTTAAAAATGGAAGCGTAGAAAGTAAAGTCATTATAGAATGGGTAGCAAATGAACATTTTTAAATAAAAGGTGAGAACAAGAATGACTAGAAGAATAAGGCAAAGAACATAGAAAAGCCAGGCAAGTCATTTATGACATGAAAATACAAGACTTGGGGATTTGAAGAGATTGCAATAGCAAGAAATTAGATGGAATTCAAATAAGCATGAAATTAGACAATGTTGGTGGATTAAAAACTTAGTCAGTGTAGTGATAAACAATGGGCATTTAAGTGTTATAAAAATCAAGTGAGTGGCACATTAAAAAACATTGAGAAATGAACAATTTCAAAAGACAATAATTTTAGTACATAAGATTTTTGTAATTGACTGATAAAATTTGTTAAATTAGATTATAAGTTATGTTTTTGTACCTGGTTGATTTCCTACAATTCAAATCTGTAGACAGTGTTTTGTCAATAACGAAGGGGGAGCAATTGTTTTCAATAAATTATGAAAGTTGGTTAAATTTTGCTCTATCTTTAATTATCAAAATTTAATAGAAAGCATAAAAGTATAAAAAAATTAATAGCACCATCGTAATCAGCGAATTCGAGTGTATCAGCACAATTGAAGGCAAGAGATTCCACGCACTTGAGTTTTTGCGTTCCGAGGCGACTTCGGCAGTTGGCGAATTCCGGCAACTTCAGTTAGCAACATCGTGGGAAGGCATAGAGTGGCAGGATTCTTCCGGCAGCTTCACACATCAGGCCAGAACACAACCCAGCATCACGAGCAGCCCGGGGAGCAATATTTCAGCCAGATTCATCAAAAAGGGGGCCCTTGCGCTACGAAAGTGAGGTTAGTGAATTGTTCAATTTTGTTCTGTGCGATCGGTGTGAAAAATTGAGCATACCTTAATTACGACCTGGAGAATAAGAAAATCATAGCGGTTCATGTGGATGGCGAGGTATTTTCCCAGGATTTTCAATTAAAATCGTCAAGTGGAGCCCCATAAAACAAAATGCGAATACGGCGTCCTTTTTAAGAATGCACCAATAGCTAACGATCAGGAAAAACAAAAGAATACATAGACGCCACTTGAAGGCAATTATTCAAAATCTTACCATAAAAATTTGTTCATTTAATTGTTAATAAATCAATTTCAAACGCGAGCTGATGGTAACTCGAACTTGGTTTGCTAGAATTGACATTTCAGTTTAACAACGGCATATCTCGCCTACATTTTAGACAATCTGCCTACTTTTCAGAGGCGTACCGTAGAATTTTTAACTAGGAAAGTTTAGGAACCCAAGACCTGAGTTTTTGAATTTTAATTTCATGTCTCTGTTAAAAAATGAGCTAGCAAAATTAGTAAATCAGATGAATGGATTAGGTAAAGGACAAACTACCATAAGAGTAATTCTCAATTTTGGCGTACCCAACGAAATAAATTAAGCAGTTAGTTTGATTTTGCAAGTGGTAGAACTAAATTAAATATTGTGTGGTGACTCTTTTTATTTATCACATCAATTATAAACATACAAATATTATACGTACAGGGTCATTGCATAAATAAATGGCAAGCCCAAAACGTGGGGCAAAAATTTAAGTAACTAAATAAATTGATAGACAGTAGGTAGGTGGAAGTCATTAGGATTTAAATTTTGAAAAGCTTTATTTGTGTGGGTGTTTTGTCCGTGGGTGTAAGCGCTCAAAATTCTATCTGTATCAACGAATCAACAAAAATCGAACACAAAATGACTCGAAGACAGCAAAAGAAAAGCGAAAGCGAGGAACAGCAAGCCGAAGAGGTTACGGAGGCACAAGAGCCACCGACCGAACAACAAACACAGGGTGACCAGCCCGAAACACAACAGCCGCAAACGTCAAGACACACACAGGAATTAAGTGGGATTATGGAAGCTATAGTACAAATGAGGAAGGAAGCAGAGGAAAGGGACGAAAAGAGCAGGAAGGAAGCAGAAGCTAGCAGGAAGGAAGCAGAAGCTAGCAGGAAGGAAGCAGAAGCTAGCAGAAAGGAAGCACAGGAAAGGGACGAAAAATTACAACAAATACTCACACAGACAACAAAAACGGTACAAGAGCTCAAACAAGATGCCGAAAGAACGGTGCAGAAATTGGAACAAGAGGCAGCAGAAAGAGAGAATAGGGCAGAGCAACATGCAGAGATCCTGGTCAAAGCGGTGCAAGAAAAGTTAGAAAAGAACAAAGAAGAAGTGCAAGCAAAAATAGACGGGTTAGAAAAGAAACTCGAGGATTTCAAAGAAACAATGAAGGCGGAAATACAACAAGAAGTCTTGCAGAGGGTTGATGAAAGCCTGAAAAGAAAGGAAGAAGAAATTGAAGATAAAATGTTAGCATTACAAATAACAACACAGGAAAGGCTGGTTCAACATCAGGATGAAACAGATCAGAAGCTCGATAGGTTAAAAACAAGTGCAGAAGAAAAATTCAAGAAAGCAGGCGAGGAAAGGAAGCAAAATGCAACAAAGATCAATATAATAGACAACCGACTTACAAGAGAGTTACAGGGGATTAATGATAGGTTAGAACACACGCAAGAATACCCAGTTAGTGTGACACCTCCTAGCTTCAGCACAGAATTGATACCGAAGTTCGAGGGGAGATACGGGGAGCTCCCGATGATTTTTCTGAGCAAGTTAGACGATGTTATTAAAACAATAACGACTGAATGCAGACGGCTACAGGTAATCAATATGGCATTAAAGGGAAATGCTGAAGTCTGGCATAGCATCATAAAATCTAAATATGCAACGTATGATGAATTTCGGGCACTCTTCGTGGAACAGTACTGGAGCAATTCCCATCAAGCTCAAGTAAGGACGGAACTAACATCGGGCAAGTACATCGATAAAGGAGGGTCTCGCGAAATGGACATAATGCACCGTTTCAACAAGGCACAGTACCTAACTCCTAAGTTGGCAGAAGAGGAAATAGTACAACACCTGTCACGACACCTTGAGGCTGAAATAACCAGAGCGGTGGCTGTCCAAAACGTCAAGACGTTGCGCGATTTATTGGAAATTGTGAGAAATTATGACATGGCGGTTTACAACGAGAGAGGAGAAACCCGGACAGCGATTCATCAAAATTCAAGTTATAAAAGAAAATTGGATAACACTTTAGAAAATAAATTTCGGCCAAATACCAATTTTAATAATAATAATCAATATAATCAACAAGACAGAAGAAACGTGGGAAACTTCAATAGACCATATAATCAGAATAGGGGATATTACAATAATAATTGGGGTAACCAGAACAGGAATAATTTCAGTAGGGGGGAAGATAGAAAGAACTATGACCAGCTTATTGCCGAACGTAATAAGAAGAGATGTCAAGAGATGGAGCAGGCACCGAATACAGACAGACAGTACGTCAACACATTATTTACCGAGCGAAACACAGATAGAGACAATGCAGAAGATTTGAACCGAATAGAGATAGCCGAGGTGCACGAAGAGCCTTCGGGGGGTAAAAAAAAACCCAATTTTTGTAAATATAGTTAGTAATAGTAGTTTTAAGTATGTTGCGAATTTTGCTATCACATGGGACAGAACGGGGGAATAGTTACTAGAGGAGAACGAGGAATATGCAACAAACTCGTGTTTACCATTTATAAAATTACAGATTTTAGACCAACAATATTATGCGTTGATTGACAGTGGTCCAATGGTTTCCTTAGTACAGGAGGAAGTGATAAATACTCATATGGATAATTTAAGAAGCAACATTATAAAAGTTAACAAGATCGACCTTTTGTCCGCAACAAGAAGGAAAATTTCAACAACAAATAGGGTATTGGCAATAAAGATATGCATAAATGGAAAAGAATTTGATGTCCGATTTTATATTGTAGCAGCTTTGAACGTACAGTTTGTAATAGGTGTAGATATCATTCAGAAAGTAGGGATAAAAATTGATGGAATGCGAAAGAGCATTCAGATTGATGACATTATAAAGCCTTAGTCTATTGAGGATCACGAGCTAAGAAATTGTTGCCCAGCTGAGATAACAGCGGGAGACGATAATATGAATTGTTGCCGAGCTAAGAAAGCCGGAGACGAAGTTATTATTATAAATAATTATGCGATAGGGGAAAGAATACTGGATGATAATCAGATAGGAAGGGATTTTATACAATATAACGATAGGATCATGGAAATAATCGAGCAAAATGAAGAAATATTAAACCAGAAGACCGGACAAGCTAAGAAATATTGCCACAAATTGTATGTCAACGAATCACAAGGTTTTAAATCCAAATCATATCCTATACCATTTGCACAACGCGAGAAGGTGAGGCACGAAAAACAAGAAATGTTAGACGAAGGGGATAATAGAACACTCTAGAATAAACTTCATGAACCCAATGGTGGTAGTAAAAACAAAGCGACAGTAGTCTTAGCATATTTGGAAAATATAATTTAGAATAGAGTAGTTATAGGACCAATGTTGTACCACACACAATAGTTTAGTTAGAATAGAAGATAGGTTAGGCATTTTAGTAGTTTAAGGTAGGAGAGTAAAACATCAAATATCAAATGATACTGATTAATGATAACAGTTTGAAAAAAATAAAACAATGAATAATTTTGTGTGAATTAAAATAACAACGCATTACAATTTACTAATGATATTAAAAAGAAAACATGCGTAGTGATTTTAATTAACAAAAATTAGGGGGAATTTCATGCGATGGTATTTAGCCCTCAAATCGGCTCTGATTGCAGTACAAGCAAATAGCAAATTAAATCATTAAAGCACAGAGTTATAATAATGCAAGCATCTGAGAAAATTCACATAAATTGCCAAATCATATTAACACTGGTATAATTCGCCAATGACATTGATTATATTTGAATAGGCACAGAAATATGGAAGCTCAAATTCCGTGTATTGGGTTTAGCAATATAATTTTAATCGTAAAATAATAGATTTGCACAAACTAAAAGTCGAATCTAAATTAATTAAGAACTGGCACAAAAAGTTCAAGTTAGACACAGCTTAAAAATGAAAGCGTAGAAAGTAAAGTCATTATAGAATGGGTAGCAAATGAACATTTTTAAATAAAAGGTGAGAACAAGAATGACTAGAAGAATAAGGCAAAGAACATAGAAAAGCCAGGCAAGTCATTTATGACATGAAAATACAAGACTTGGGGATTTGAAGAGATTGCAATAGCAAGAAATTAGATGGAATTCAAATAAGCATGAAATTAGACAATGTTGGTGGATTAAAAACTTAGTCAGTGTAGTGATAAACAATGGGCATTTAAGTGTTATAAAATCAAGTGAGTGGCACATTAAAAAACATTGAGAAATGAACAATTTTAAAAGACAATAATTTTAGTACATAAGATTTTTGTAATTGACTGATAAAATTTGTTAAGTTAGATTATAAGTTTTTGTACCTGGTTGATTTCCTACAATTCAAATCTGTAGACAGTGTTTTGTCAATAACGAAGGGGGAGCAATTGTTTTCAATAAATTATTAGTTGGTTAAATTTTGCTCTATCTTTAATTATCAAAATTTAATAGAAGCATAAAAGTATAAAAAAATTAATAGCACCATCGTAATCAGCGAATTCGAGTGTATCAGCACAATTGGAGGTAAGAGATTCCACGCACTTGAGTTTTTTGCGTTCCGAGGCGACTTCGGCAGTTGGCGAATTCCGGCAACTTCAGTTAGCAACATCGTGGGAAGGCATAGAGTGGCAGGATTCTTCCGCAGCTTCACACATCAGGCCAGAACACAACCCAGCATCACGAGCAGCCCGGGGAGCAATATTTCAGCCAGATTCATCAAAAAGGGGGCCCTTGCGCTACGAAAGTGAGGTTAATGAATTGTTCAATTTTGTTCTGTGCGATCGGTGTGAAAAATTGAGCATACCTTAATTACGACCTGGAGAATAAGAAAATCATAGCGGTTCATGTGGATGGCGAGGTATTTTCCCAGGATTTTCAATTAAAATCGTCAAGTGGAGCCCCATAAAACAAATGCGAATACGGCGTCCTTTTTAAGAATGCACCAATAGCTAACGATCTGGAAAAACAAAGGAATACATAGATGCCACTTGAAGGCAATTATTCAAAATCTTACCATAAAAATTTGTTCATTTAATTGTTAATAAATCAATTTCAAACGCGAGCTGATGGTAACTCGAACTTGGTTTGCTAGAATTGACATTTCAGTTTAACAACGGCACATCTCGCCTACATTTTAGACAATCTGCCTACTTTTCAGAGGCGTACCGTAGAATTTTTAACTAGGAAAGTTTAGGAACCCAAGACCTGAGTTTTTGAGTTTTAATTTCATGTCTCTGTTAAAAAATGAGCTAGCAAAATTAGTAAATCAGATGAATGGATTAGGTAAAGGGCAAACTACCATAAGAGTAATTCTCAATTTTGGCGTACCCAACGAAATAAATTAAGCAGTTAGTTTGATTTTGCAAGTGGTAGAACTAAATTAAATATTGTGTGGTGACTCTTTTTATTTATCACATCAATTATAAACATACAAATATTATACGTACAGGGTCATTGCAGTATTTGTGCTAGAGACTTGGGCGTTGTTTTATCAGGTGGCGGCTAATTCCTCCTATCGGCAGGTATCCTTATGTGGGGTTTTGATTGGGCGCACTCTGTTTTAAGAGCGTTTTAGTGATTGAACTTGGATTATTAATTTGGTCGCACGTTCGGAGTTTCGTTCGCCGCGGCGCTGTTTTGTCGGCTTCCGGATTTATTGAGGTTTGGCGAGCCGTTGGCCCTTTATTGCAGAGGTTTACACTTGAGAATTTGTGCTCCTTTGAGCGGGCATGCCGCGATTTATTGTTTTATTTTTGTAACGGTTTTCTTTTAAATTCTTGTAGGATCGGGGCAATTTACTGGTGAACAGATGTTTTTTGTAATTTGTTCGCTGCCTGCTTGGCGATGAAAAATTACTTCGTTGTCTGTTAACCGGTTCATATTAAAATGTTTTGTATATTATGGCGCAACAATAATGACAGTTTACTCTCAAAGTAGGTCACTCGCGTCGGCTCCCAAATATGGCTGTTTCCACGCATAAAATTACGTCACTTTCAGGACAACACAACACAGCGCCTGAATAATGTCCGGCGAAGTTGCTGATTCCTGCAGTCGAAAGGCCCTCCATCTCGTCGTCTTCTCTGCAGATGGTTAAAAGGGCAGCATAGATTGCTGGCCCTCGAAACGGCATTGTAAAACAAATACCCAAGAGGCTGGGCCTGGCGCGTAGATCCTCGTAACGTATTGGAAGGAGAGTAAATCGACATCTAATTACCACAGCTCCCCCGATTTGGCACATCGGAAAACCTCTCTCGTAGACTCCGCCCAAAGCGTTGGTCGCACAAGCAGTGCTACTATACAACGGAGAAGAGTGGTTCAGCCATAGTACCCATATCCGTCGCAACTGCCGCTGGGTAAATGCCTCGAGACGCGGTCTTAAGACAAAAGGGTATGACGCGCTTTCGCTTGCTTTTCCTGTCTCAGTCATGCAACCGATTCGCTCTAACAGTACATTACAACCGCTTCTATGAGCCAAAAGCAATACGCTTGAGATCCATGTGCGCCGTGCCGCACACGTGTAAGCGATTGATATTTGGATTTGAAATGAGGGTTCGTAATTGCCAATACTTGAAATAAAGGCTGCGGGAAAGCGGGGGTGGTATTTGAAATGTAAGTGCGCGATTTTAAACTGGTCTTAACAACTTCCCTCGCAAGTGGACGTTGTGACACAAAACAATTTTAAAAAATATGAGTAAAAATATCTTTAAGTTCTTAATACTAGTGAAACAATAAAAGAAAACGGTTGGTAATGCAAATTATATTAATTTTCATTAAAAATATATTACCAGCGATGGGATTCGAATTTCAGCGTCTACGAATAAGTTAGCCAATACAATTTGCATGATCTGTGCGTAGCCCGAAGTAAAGCAATCGATCGCTGCCTCACCCACCAAGGACTCCTTCTATCGGTGAGATGGGGCTGCCTTAAATGGAACGCATTTATTTTTAACCAATGTTATATTTTTTAGAACATTTATTGTGCATCTGCTGGTTCCCATTTTCGTCAAGGATACAGACTGAGGTATGTGCAAATTGCTACTTTTATCTATTTCTCAATTGTTCTTCTTCTTCTTTCGTTGCCTCTCCTAGCGGAGGTTGGCTATCATAAGGGCTACTTGAACCTTGGAGACCGCTGATCGAAATAAAGACGCGGTGCTCTTTCCGTACCACTCCTTTAAGTTTCTGAGCCATGAAGTTCTTCTTCTACGGACTGATCTCTTGCCTTGTATCTTTTCTTGTATAATAAGCTGCAGAATACGGTATCTGTCATGTCACATAATATGTCCGAGGTATTCCATTTTTCTTATTTTGATAGTTTTAAAATTTCCTTATCTTTATTTAGTCTCTTTAAGGCAGGACTCTGACAGGCTAGCAAGCGTTCGCAATCGAACGGTTACGATCGCCCGCAATCGCTTGAAATGTAAGCGAACATCCGACAGCGTCGTTCGGCATCCAGCGTCCATGAGGGTCATTGGTATCGCGTAAACACACATAACCTCAAAATTTTGTAGTGTTTTAGTTTTTATAGTACTCAAAGTCACAGTCTTGAAATGTTAGAAAACAAAAACAAACTTTGGGGTTATGTAGCCACGTGCTTATACAGTTTAGTGTGCATTGAGTATCGTTCTGTGCAACTTGCACTGAACTACGCAAAGGACAACCACCGTCCGCTATCGTCCAACAACAAAGTTTTCCAGTCGAATTGAATTTCGTGCTGGACGGTCGATATCGACCGCTATCGATCGTGACCGTTCGACGCTGTCAGAGTGAGTGTACGTGCACATACAACGCCGAAGCGAGCGATGCGTAGCGATACCGAACGAATGCAAGTGTGCATATTGCAAGCGATCTACAACGAGTCGTAACTAGTCGAGACCGAGCGGAACGATTGAAGACAAGAGAGTCTGTGATTTTCAAGAGTTGCACGCGTGTCGGCCTCATGGACATCGAAAAATTAATTCAAGAAATAAATTCAAGAAGTCCAATTTGGGACCAGAAAAGTACTTTACATCACAATCGTGATGTATGTATGTATTTGCGGATTTTTTACATCTTTAATGACGTTTTCCGCATCCCAATCTCTACGCTTTCTTATCTTCCCAGTCATTTTCTTGAAGATTTCTTTTTTCCATGGCTGATTTAACTCCACTTTTCTACGTTTGTTTTGGTCGGCCACGTTTTCTTCTTTGAGGAGGGATCCATTTCCATAGTTTCTTGGGCCATCTTTCTTCTCCCATGCGTTCCACGTGTCCATACCACATGAGCCTTTTTGCTTCTATAGTGGTAATGATGTCTATGTCCACTTCTGCTCGGTTTCTTATTTCCTCGTTGCTAATTCTGTCTAGTCTTGTTAGCCCACAGCTTCGTCGCCAATACTCCATCTCCATTGCCCTCAATTTCTGTTCTTGTCTTTTTGTGATGGACCATGCCTCTGCCCCTCGTGATGTAGTTGCAAAATGTTGGCAAGAAGTAGCCACTGCTTGTGAAATAACAGGTAATATTATGATGTAAGATGATTTTAAACAAATTTTATTTGGTAAATACATTTTAGTTAATTTACACAAAATTGTGTTGAAATGGCACCGCGCCTTCAGGACCATTAAAATATAGCATAAAATTATTTCTAATATCTCTAGCGGCTTCAGTTGAGCTATTATTTCTTTTATTTTTATTCAAATCTGCATTTATATGGGAAATGTCTGTTAAAATGGTTCCTTCCTTATCAATTATTACATTATGCAAAACGCAAACACAATTAACAATTTTCTCCGCATTTTCCGGCGATGTTTCTATAGTTTTTGTTAAAATACGCCATTTAGCTGTGAGAATTCCGAAAGCAAATTGGACTACTCGTCTTGCTCTTGATAATCTATAGTTAAAAATTGCCTTTTGTTCGTCCAATTGCTTTCGAGTAAAGGGTTTTAATAGGTGATTTAACAATGGGTACGCTTCATCTCCCAACATCACATACAGCAGTTTAGTATTATTATTAGTGTTTGGTAATTTACGATCTGCTGGTATATTTAAAGTACCAGAAGTAAGATGTTGATATAAAGAACTCTCACGAAATATTCCACCATCTGACTGCTTACCAAATGCACCCATTTCTATAAAAATATAAATCGACAGTTCGAGTCAGCTACAGCTTGCAAAACAATAGAAAAGTATTGTTTATAATTATAATACATTGTCCCAGTATTCGATGGGCATTTAATTCGAATGTGCTTTCCATCGATGCACCCAAAACAGTTAGGAAAATTCCATTTTGAATAAAAATCCATTGACGCCTTGATCAGATCTTGCTCTGAAGGTACCGCTAGATGAACTGTTTGCAATTCCTTCCAAATTGCTTCACAAATTTCTTTCACTATGGCAGTTACAGTGGAAAATCCCATTCTGAAAGAATCAGCCAATGCTCGGTAGGATAATCCGGTAGCCAAAAACCTAAAATATATTTAGGTTATTGTTTTCCGGCCGTTTATCGTTCGAAAATTTGAACAAATTATTTGAACACACTTAAAATTTAAATTGAAATTTTTTAACAAACAGTACCTAGTACCTAAAATATTCTATGGCTGTAGTAACCACTCCTGTTTAACATTTTGAATTAACTTTAAATCGTTTTGAACAACTGAGGCAACATACTAAATAATGCATTATTGTTTTAAGTCGAGGTCGCCAAAGCGAAGTGGAAAAATTTAAGAGACAACTTCCGAGTAGAATGTTAGAAAAAGGGGAAGAAAAGGTCTGGGGACCCTGGTTGCAGTCCTGCTGAACATCAGTCATCTTGGGTTTGGTTTAAAAGCTTACTATTTTTAAAAGACCAAATGGCGCTCAGAAAACTGTCCAGTAATCTTCCAAAATTAACTACAGATTCTGCAGATGAGGTTTTCGAGGATTCACAATTAAGTACCCAAAATGAGAATTTAGAAGAAGAGGTGGAAGTAGAAGCAGAAAATGTTAACATAGACACAGACGAGGTACCCGTAGCAATAGAAAGTACGCCAAAGGCTCAGAGAAATGCTGGTGGCAAAAGAGCAAGGAATGTGACAGATAACGAATTATTAAATATTGAAAAGAAGAAGATAAAACTGATAGAATCTCATCTTTCTAGTTCGAAGAAGTCCGAACCACAAGATGACTTATACCATTTTTTGATGAGCCTTCACAAACCCTTGGGTAATCTCTCCACTGATCGTCAAATGTTCCTTAGGTTTAAAATTCAAGAACTGATTTATAATGAAATGTCCAATTCGCAAAATTATCAACAACATGTAGTGCTCCCTTCTAGCTCATTGGAACAAAACCTGCAGTACTCTGGTCCGCCATCTACATCGTCTGTGTATTCACATTCATCTGTTACTAGTGATGGATACTTAATAAACCATTATGAATAACTAATTATATCATATGTAATTTAATGAAGATACATAAAATGCTTACCTCAAAGTTATTGGCAATTTTTCTTTCAGAGTGATGGCTGAACGGAAGTTTGTATTTTGTTTTTGAACTCGAATTTTTATTTTTCTAAAATATAATTAAATGTACTCTCACTCATGCGAAAGTACCTATGAAATCTTTCTGGGTCTTCTTGTAAATTTGAATATAACTGATGAAATTCGCCATAATTTGTTCTTCCCATATTGATTTTGTGCGACCAACATTTCCTTTTATTGGAATTTAAACGTCTGTTAATTAACGGATTTTCTAATAATAACAATAATGTTGTTATATCCATATTTCTAGTGGTACACTTTTAATCAAGCAAACAGCAGCGACTAATAACTACTAAAATAAAGTGCTCGCGTTTAATATGCACGGTTTCGCGCATCGTTCGGTCAAGCTACGCATCGCTTAGCTACGTCTCTCTCGCTTCAGCGCTGTATGTGCACGTACCCTAAGCGAATTCAAGTATATGCATTTGAAATGTTGAACGATCGCTACCGATCGACGTAATTTTTCTGTCAGAGTCCTACCTAATACTTCGTTGTTTGTTACTTTGTCTGTCCAAGGTATTTTTAAGACTCTCCTGTATGTCCACATCTCAAATGCCTCAAGTTTGTTACACATGTTTTAGTAAGAGTCCAGCTTTCCATTCCATAGAACAGAACCGGGAAAACATAGCATGGAATGATTCGCAGACGTAGTTGTATGCTTAAATTTCGATTACTTAACAGTTTTATTATTCTAAGGAAGCAAAATAAATAAAATTGTTTTTTAAGGTGCTCACTCTGTATATATTTGTATAAAATTTTCTTAATTTCATGCCAGGTAGATATATAATCTGCATGCAAAATATTGTCTTTTTCCAACAAATACTTTTTAAGTTATACTGTCAATAGACAGACAGAAGAAATTGAGAAAACCTGTTTTTCGTCATCTAGGTACCCTGAAACGTGAAGATCTGAATAAATCTCGAAAGGTAATATTTTCGCTCTTGCAATACTTCATTCGTCTTTTAGAAGAGGGATATAAATAAAGTGAAAGAATAAGACTAAATGATAATCCCGATTACGTTGATGTGTACGTCTAATCCGGAAAACCGAAGTTCAAAATATAAAACAAGCAGACATGTTTTTGATGATGATAAGAACAATACTAACCAGGCCGTAATGTTACTGCTTGCATTAAAGTAAACCTAGATACGAATGTGCCTATGAACTCGATAACATGAGTAAATGTATACACCAGATCAGTGACAACCAGCAATTAAAAATAAACGACTAAATATTTTCAACGGCGATGTTCTTGAGATGTTTGCAGTTCATAAGAGCCTGATAGCAGTGAATGTTTATTTTATTATTAAACCATTAAAGTAGATGAACCAGTAATTCTCAATAAGCTTAACAATATTTTTCTTATTCCGAATTTAAAATTTCTATAATTACTCTTAATTTTTTCATCTGGTTTAAATAATGTAGAAAAGTAAGTGAGGCATTATTTTCAAAATAAGTAAGTTATAACGTCACAAAATAAATGCCATGTCGTAAAGTAATGCACCTCCGGAATAAAATTTTTCCTGAATATGTTTTAAAGTATCACTTGAACACATCAATTTTATATTTCAAGTAGTAGTATTTTTTGCAGGTATTTTTTTCTTGTGACGTTATTGTGCAGTTACGTCACTTTTTACTTTCCTCATCTGAAACAGGAAGAAAGTATTGTACAGATCTCCACGTTTCATGGTCCCTAGATAACGAAAAAGAGGTTTTCGTAATTCCGTCTGTCTGTCTGTCTGTCTGTTGACAGTATAACTCAAAAACTATTTGTCGGAGGAAGACGATATTTTGCATACATATTATACAGGGTGTTCCTAAAAAGGAGGTCAACCCGTTAACCACATATTCCTTGAGCAAAAGTATGATGATTTAACTCAACTTACCTATATACAAAGTTGCTTACTTTAGCCGCTAGAGATCTTGATTAGCTTTTTTAAATTTTTTCAAGTAAGTCGAAAATTTTTTGATAGATTTTATTAATTTTAAGCCACGCGTTTGCACCAGTATACTACAGCTTTTTGTGGAATAAACCTTATTTTCTAAAGTTACAGGGTGTTTAAAAACGTCACAATAAATTTTCCATCCAAATTTTTTAACCGCCTATATAATTACTATCAGGGTAAATAGCTACTTTAATTTAGAAGCTATTTCCTCTCTTACAAAATTTCAGTTGGGCGAACGGTTTAGCCACAAAAAAATATTTTCTAAATTTCTACAAGCCTGAATCAGTAATTGTGACAGTAACACTAGGCTTTCAAGAATTTAGAAAATATTTTTTGTGGCTAAACCGTTTACCCAGCCTAAATTTTGTAAGAGAGGAAATAGCTTCTAAATTAAAGTAACTATTTAGAAATAAAATTGTAGTAATTATACAGGGGGTTGAAACATTTAAAACAGTTAATCATTTTTAAAGCATTCTAGTGGCTAAACTAATCAACTTTGTATATAGGTAAGTTGAGTTAAACCATCATATTTTGGACCAAGAAACTTGTGGTCTTCCGTTGTACACGTATTTTCCGGACACCCTGTATTAATTGTATTTTATATTCAAGTAAACTACCCTTTTGTTCATGATACGGCAAAATGTTATTAAAAAAGTTGTTCAGAATGAGAAACTATGGCCCTATACAAAATTTCAGAAAGATCTGTCGACTTAGATTAAGCCGTCATTATTAATAAATTCAATTTGTTTAATCTAAAAAATAACGGTTTAGTCTAAGTCGACAGATCTCTCTGAAATTTTGTATAGGGCCATAATTTCTCATTATAAACAACTTTTGTTAATAATATTTTGCCGTATCATGAACAAAAAAGGTAGTTTACCCGAAAATAAAATAGAATTTATACAGGGTGTCCGGAAAATACGTGTACAACGGAAACCACAAGTTTCTTGGCCCAAAATATAAGAATTTAACTCAACTTACCAATATACAAAGTTGCTTAGTTTAGTCGCTAGAGGGCTTTAAAAATGATTACGTTTTTTAAATTTTTAACCCCCTGTATAATCACTACCAATTTTTTTTCTGAATAGTTACTTTAATTTAGAAGTTATTTCCTCTCTTAAAAAATTTTAGTTGGGTGAACGGTTTAGCCACAAAATTATATTTTCTAAATCCCTACATGCCTAGTGTTACGTTACAATTACTGATTCAGGCTTGTAGAAATTTAGAAAATATTTTTTGTGGCTAAACCGTTTACCCAACTAAAATTTTGTACGAGAGAAAATAGCTTCGAAATTAAAGTAACTATTCAGAAAGAAAAATTGGTAGTGATTATGAACATATGGATAGAAAATTTATTGTGACGAAGTTTTTAAACATCCTGTAATTTTAGAAATTAGGGTTTATTCTTCAAAAAGCTGTAGTTTACTGGTAGAAACGCATGGCCAAAGAATGAATAAAATCTATCACAGATTTTACGACTTGTTTGAATTTCTTTTTAAAGTTAATCGTTAATCTAGCGGCTAAACTAAGCAACTTTGTATATAGGTAAGTTGAGTTAAATCATTGCATTTTTGCTCAAGGAATATGTGGTTAACAGATTTACCTCCGTTTTAGTGAGGTATATCTACTTCGCATAAAACCGGTACAATTTCATACAAATATTTACAGGGTTAGTAACTTAAAAAATTTAAATTTGTTTATTTTTGGGTTAATTTTGAAATAGAAGGTAGTCATAACTTTTACATAAGTCAGGCTTTACAATTGCCGAAAATAAGACTCAACCGATACAGGATAATGTCACAAAAAAATGTTTCAAGAATAACACCGTTCTGTTCAAGAGAAGTGCGCCGGACTTATTTCGAAGACGCTCGGTGGCGTAGTTGGATTAATTGATACAGATACGATCTCTAAACAGGGGTGCGGTTACGATCGCTCTGCAGATACAGCGGGTGTAAACCCCAGCGGGATACATTTTTCTTTATTTGAAAATGTAGGTATTTAATTTATTAGAAACGTGAAGATATTTTTACTACTAACTTAATTTGATTTATAAAATTATTTAGTGTCACAATGTGGACGAGGAAAGTTCTGGGTAAAGCCTTTTACATTTTTTTTAAATTGGAACACCTGATTTTTTACGCTATTCTCTATAGTTGTGCTAACAAGTTAAATGTTTTTGATAGAAACTCGTGGTAATCTCTTTTCTCGGCTAAAAGACGAAGAAAGTATTGTAATGTCGAAAAAAATTGTCTTCCGATATATTTCCATGTTTCTGGATTCCTAGATGACGAAAAATAGGTTTCCTTAATTTCGTTTTTCTGTCTGTCAGTCTGTGGGTATAGCTCAAAAAAGATTCGTTGAAGGAAAACAATATTTTACGTGCGGATTATATGCCTTCCTGACATGAAACCGAGAAAATTTCGGTAAAATACAGACAAGGTGAGCAGCTTAAACAATTTAGCTCTGGATATTTTCGCTTCAACTGATGAAGTATTACTTAAATGAAAGTAATATTTTGCACGTACTTCAAGTGTTCACCTTTGATGCGAAAGGGCATATTTTGTAGACAAAATATACAGGGTGAACACCTTAATGATAACATTTTATATATTTTTTATTTAATTGAAGAATAAATAAAAGTAATAACTTGCACATAGCTCAGGCTTTAACTTTGACGAAAATGAGGCCCAACAGGTACCGGATAAATTTTGTAAAAATCAAAAGACGCAACGAAAAAATGCATTGTGTTTAACAAAGTTGCATTGCAGAGATATAAGTAGTATCTAGCGTGGCAGTGTGCGGCAAATAGTCGCGCTACTGTATAGCGTTGAAATCGTATTCGCAGGCGCTGAAGTTCAAATCCCATGAACGGAAACGTTTTTTTTTACTAGAATATTTATGTAGTTTGCACTACCAAGTGTTTCCTCTTATTATTTCGATATTGTTAGAAACATTAAGATATTTTTACCACTAGTTTCCTTTGACTTTTAAAATTGTTTGCTGTCACAACGTCCGCTTTGCACGGTAACTTCTGACTAAAGGTAAAAATGATGCAATATAGTGAATATTATTCAAACATGTTGATGATGAGAGAATATTATGACCATGTTAGAACATACGAAGAAGTTGATGAGGAGTTCAATAACAAAGTTTCCGAACCGATTTCAAAAAGAACTGTGGGTAGAATTTTCCAGAAATTTGAAGAATGTGGCCATAAACGGAAATAATGACTTGGCCTGCCCTTTCCCCGGATCTAACGCTTATTCTTGGTGTTTTTCTCTGGGGACACTTAGAAAGTAAAGTTTACGACAAAGTAAAACATATAATAGTTGATGTAATTAGAGCAATTCAGCCAGCAACTGTCACTAACGACATTCAAGGGTTTCACAATCGCATTGGTTATTATCAGGCAGAGAATGGAAATATGTTCGTACATATAATTTAATTCTTTTAGAAGACGATCTATTAACGTTTACTTTAAATCCTTGACTTTGTAATGTTTTTGTTTTTGTTACCTCGATTCTAGGTTGTTAAACGTGATAATTTGATTTTGGAATTTTGTTAACCTTGGCTTTAAATATTTAGATAGAAAATAGTACACCTTCAAATACCGCCAAAAAATCTAGATTTGCAGTTAAAAAAAAGGCGATGACGTTAGTGCGCAGTATCTACGGAAGATAACAAACTCTAAACTACAAAATATTTCCTCATTGAAATATAAACGTGTTCAACAGTTTCTTTGAAATATATCTAGTGCACTCAGTGAGGTTTTATTTATTTATAGCCGCACTGAATGCGATAATAAAGCTTTTAACAATGCATAAATTAATTTCGTAAATAGTCTATAACAGCACCGATGAAGGTAAGAGATATTAATGATGCAAGTTTGATTATGAGCATCTTAATGATACGAGTTTGATTGCCAAAACGAGGCGGTGAGCTGAGTTCTGCGCCAATCAAACGAGTCTCGTCAAGTGCCATAAGCAAACGTGTATTGTTCAATATTCTATCTTCATCAATAAATTTTGATTCAATGTATATATTTATATTAAAAGAGTGCGGCAATGGATATTTATTTACTACAAGGTTGAATGAAGCTCTTAACGATACTAAAATTAATGTGGTTAATAGTCTATAACAACACCCATGAAGATAAGTATCCTAACATCTCAATATACTTGAAAAGCTGCAACAGCCTTGTAATTTAAATTGAGAGATATA
Organism: Agriotes lineatus; assembly: GCA_940337035.1. Taxonomy (NCBI): domain Eukaryota; kingdom Metazoa; phylum Arthropoda; class Insecta; order Coleoptera; family Elateridae; genus Agriotes; species Agriotes lineatus. The sequence continues at coordinate 24,219,017 of OW679196.1, read as the reverse complement.
TCAGAGTAAAGTCGATATTTATGCATTAAGGGAGATATGAATATGTTTTTCCCTGAGGCTGACGTGGTTAGTCAACCGAAGGTGAAGAACATGAATATCTCCCGTGGTGCATACAATATTAAATTTTATTTTTCGACGACTGACATCAAAAGTAGATTTTTCTCACTGTCATTTGACAACAGAAAGTTGACATTTGCCGCTGAGCGTGCGTTTTCATCATTTTGCCGCTCGCCGAGCGTTTTGGGTTTCCGCGTGAACAAAATAGGTAGCCACGTCCGAATGTTTCCTTGACAATTCGCGTCATTTGTCGAAATAATCGCGTCACATGTCTAATAGACTGCGCGAATAATGTTAACTTGATTGTCAATTAATTTTTGCGATAAAATGAAATTTGATATTTTCCTTTAATAATATGTTCAGTCGTCGAAAAAATAGTATGTATGTATCGAGCTAAAAGTGCGCTTGCCGCTTTTGCATGATTGCTGGTTTCGACTTCGTCTCAACCAGCAATATTCATGCGCAAGCGGCAAGAATGCACTTTCAGCTCTTAACATACAATATACTATTACTAGCATATTAGTAAAACTAGTATGAAATTTCAAAATGTCATGAGTGTCATATGTCACATTTAAAATAAGAATCTGTAACTAACATTGCCTGAATGTATGGTTGCTAAGACGTTGTTTGTAGTTGCATTGTTACTATGAGATTTACGGAACAATAATTTGAAAAAACCCTTGGGAGTTATGAGTAGCTTCTCATATTTTGTGTCTATGATGAAAATGAACAATATCATGTTGCTAGTAAATAAAAAAAAATTGATGGGATGGTATGTGTATCGACATAATCGTATCCAACTTGGAGGAAAATGTTTTTATTTTAAGGTCAAGATACTCGATCGAAAACGAAACTTTCAATAAAATGAAGCAGAAGGCGGTAACCATAATACCTTTGAAATTTGAAACTATAAGTAACAATAAAGATAATAGAGCATGAGAAATTTGTCTGGAGTGCAGGAAAATTGAAAATCTAAATTAAATTGCTTGCGAATAAATATAACATATTGTATATCTTTTCAAAGGACAGTGAAACGTTAGATATTTTCTAAATAAGAAAATAATGACTGCTTGATATTTCTAGATGAATATTGCAATTTCTTTTGTGTCATGGATATTTCCATGCCTTTACTTTAAAATTTCTTTGAGAATGCGAGAAATATTTATTGATATTATTAATTATTTTTACTATAACATTCTATTTATAGCAGAGAACGTTGATATTTCTATCGCCTTTCGAAGTTCAGCAACTTAATCTCATGAAGGAAACAAAAACTTATGTTTCTATTAGTTCTCTTTTTAGCGAATAAAGCGTTTGCATAAGTCATGTATGACGTGATTTTGCGACGAAAAGAGGTCTATGAATTGACTTTTTCAACTGCAAATGCCCTTTTCGGTAGATCAGATAAGTCGATGGCTCTTTGATTGCATTTATTGATCACTCACATCGGATATACTAGTCTATTAATTCCACTACTATATTTCGTCAAAACTGAACTTAAAACTAGGATATTATTAAAAACGTATGTCATAATCATCATCATCCTAGTCCTCTTATACCCGAAGTTGTCTCGGTTAAAAACGCGTACAACTTAACAACGAAGTAAAACATGTATTTTCTAATCTACTTTGCGACGGATGGGTGCCCAACCATCTCAACAAGTTCGAACTCTTCTGGCACATGATCTAAGCGAGATGCGGCCCTCCACCGAAGGATACTATACTCAACGTTGCGAATTCGCGACCAATTCTGTAACTAAGAATGTTTAATGTCCATCCGGAATGCTGTTCTCGTAGATGAAACCAGGTGTAATTATTTTAAGGTTGATTACACTTCTGGCACCACGGTTCAATCCCCACGTCTGGTAACTGGCGGGCGGTCCATCCAGTCGCTTTAAAAATTGGGTACCGAAACCACAGTTGTGGAAGTAGGGAAAGTAAGGCAGTCGTCGAAAGCACAATGCTAACCACATCACCCAGTACGACGTTAACGGTGTGCCAGATGACTGGGTTTCGGAAAGAGATATTTCGGCGACCCTGACTTTTCTTGTCTCAGGCCATACTCCTACATGGAATAAAGTTCCCGAATTTTACTTTACACTCCTGGCACCAAATTTCGCGTATAGGAATTTTGTTTAGAGGTTGTTTGAAGCCCCGCAGTTACTTTACCTGGCCGGTGCAGTTCGTAAAATTTACTGCAACCCGGATGGGTTTGAGTGCAGTTAGCGCGCTCGTTTAAGTAGCTGTAATTTGACCAGAATACGTCGTAGGAGCTCCATGGTGGCTGTGAGAAAATTTCTCCACCACGTAAGTATTTCCGGTGCTGGAGATGTTTCTCCATTGGTGTAATTGCGGAGCCCTGAGCTGGCGCAATGGTACGATTTAGAAGTTGGTTCTTAGGGGTAGATTTCGGTACCGGAAATCGGCGGCCCTGAGGGTTAATTTAGGTTTAGGAATTCGAGAAAATGTTGGACCTCTAGAAAGCTTCTTTTGATGGGTCTCTTGATTCAAATTTGCTGGACTAGTAAAGCGCTCGTGCTGGCAAACCTCGAATGGAATGTCTGCTTTGGTAGATTGCTGAACCTCAGGCTGGTTGCTCTTCCTGATGGATTTGGGCTCATAAGTAACCTGAACTGTCGGGGTATCATCTTGTTGTTCTCGCTCGGTCTCCCTTTCCACTTGGAACTTCTCCTGGGAATTCATGTGCATATGCGCAGTGGTTACCTGCTCGCGGACTTGTGCATCGCTTGGCCTTTGCCTTAGTCAGAAAGTCTCTGCACGCTGGAGGCCACACGTTGATTGTAAAAACATGTTCAGATGTTTTGCAACCCTACTTACATGAATGGCGGATAATGTTAAAATCGTGAACTTTGAATCTTTAATATAGAAACATATCTGCTTTTATTTTATTATCAAAATTAATATTCCAACGTCACACTTAAACTAATTGTAAAATATTATGTCAATTCTTTTAAATTTATTTTTATAATTTTTTAGACATTTAAGTAAATATCTGTGCTGAAAATAGTATCAAACCATGTTTTTCTCAAAATATGTTTTTATACCGTGACCGGCATAAATTTGAACGAGCATGTAAACCTTCCTTCTTATCCATTTTTCGGAAAAATTTGTTCTCAGTATCGTCGAACTCAAAATGGACTTGCCAATTGTGTACGAGGGGGGTTAAAAAATTTGAAAATTGCTTCAAAATAAGGTACTCTAGTTTTTATAAATGCGCACGAATGTTATTTAGAGAAATTGTTTCGAAATGAAAAGATTCGCGTAGTTCCGTGGTTTATTTCGTAAATTTTGAACCTTAATGAGATGAAAGAGGATAACATTTTTTACATTTTATGTACTAGAGGTCTTTTTCTTCGATCAATCGTTCAGGCGCGAAAGTTTAGGAGTTTTGACATTTCGTTCCTATATGTTTTTTGGGTGGCTGTACACATATCATATTTTCGAAAATTTCATTTATTTAATTTAATTTAATTTAATTTATTCTCAAACAGGCAATTGCCTAATTACAAGAGAATATATACATATACATTATAAGTAAATATATCTATATCAAGGATTGTATAGCGGATTTATATACATTTGCATCATACAAAGTACGTGGTATTGCCTGAGATAACGGATCTAAATCGCACTGTGATTATGTGGGAGCAGTTATCAACAAGTATTCTTTTAGCTGCTTCTTAAAGAGGTGGTGTGTTTGAGGAAAATCAATATCTATTAGAACAGAAACTTCATTTGCCAATTTCATAAAAATATTAATAGGTGAATTTCTAGATAATGATGAAAAAGGAATGTAGTATAGTGGCGTGAACCGTGTTGGTCTACTAGGGACTTTTAAATTAAGAAAACTTAAAAGTTTCGCATCGTTTATGTAAGAATTCATAATTTTAAATCCAAATACTAACAGACTATAGTTTCTGGATGCCTCCAAGCTAGGTACCTCAAACTACGCACGGAGCGTAATCGTTCTCACTGTCGTGTAATTTAGATATGTATTGTATTTTTTATAATATAAATATCTTAAAAATCGGTTTTGCACCTTTTCCAATTTTTGTTTTGGTCCAACGTTAATTGGATACCATACAACTGATGGATATTCAAGCTTCGATTTAACAAACGCATTATACAACATTTTTAATGTTCGAGTATTTTTGAGATGGTAAGACTGTCTAATTAAAAATCCTAGGTTGCGTAAAGCTTGGTTTTTAATTATTTCAATGTGGAGGTCAAACTTAAGTTTAAAGTCGTAATGAACTCCCAAATCTTTAACATTTGCAGTTTTGTGGAGCTCTTCATTATTCATTTTATAATTATAAACTAATTTATTTGTTTTCAAAGTTAATGACATTACACAACATTTGGATATATTAAAATCGATTTTATTTCTAAGACTCCAGTCGTACACACGATTAATATCAGCCTGCAGGGCAAGGTTATCATTAGGATTTTCTATTTCAGAGTAAAATTTCATGTCATCAGCAAACAGTAAGCAACTTGAGTGCATTAATACGTCAGGCAAGTCATTAATGAAGATTAAGAATAGTATTGGGCCCAAATTAGACCCTTGGGGTACTCCCGAATTAGCTGTGAATTTACCTGAAGTATTCCCGTCATGCTTTACATAAAAATATCTGTTTTGCAGGTACGAACTGAAAAACCGCATATTGTTAGATGACACCCCATATGTATGTAACTTTTGTAATAGGACGTCGTGATCAACTGTGTCTAAAGCTTTTTGAAATCCGTATATACAACATCCAACTGTTTTTTATTTTCAAAAGAAGCCATTACATCATGTACAAATGTTGCTAGATTGGTACTTGTCGATCTTTCAGGAATGAAGCCATGCTGAGAACTACTAACATAATGTTCAATATGATTCCAAAGCTTATTGTAAATAATTTGTTCAAATAATTTAGCAACAGCCGATAGTACCGCAATAGGTCTATAATTTTCAATGCAGGATTTGTCACCTCCTTTGAATTTATGAAGATTCATTTCATATAAATGGATGGTTTTCGAGCTACTTTGAAATAAACTGGGATAATTCCCTTTTTTTTCTTTTAACACCTAACTTCCCGGCGCTTTCACGGATGAACGATTGCTCGAAGAAAAAACCTTTAGTATATAAAATGTAGGAAATTGTATCCTTTTTCATTTCATATAGGTTCACTATTTACGAAATTGTCAGTTTTCGAGTAATTTTACAAAAACTGAAATAATGGGTTTTTTACATAGTTTTTTCCTTAAAAAACATGTTTTCGGTCAAAATTTTTGTTTGAAAACCTGATATTCGTGTACAGCGACCCAAAAACATACAGGAACCAAATATAAAAACTCCACCAAAACTTTCCCCTATTTTCTACCATTTGACTGGAGTAGTATACTGATTCATATTTCACCCAACAAAACTTGATGCGGGAATGTCAAAACAGATATCGTAGATCGTGACAGGTAAAGAATCTTAGATATACATTTACAACACTTAAAAAACAACACTCTCATTTTTGCGTCAGTTACATGACGATTTGGGAAAATTAGTATAAATATAGCATGTCAAGTTCGAAATTTATTAGGTTAGTAGCTTTTGAGTTGTGATGACAGCTCAAAAATTAGATAAGAGCAGCATCACCTACCGGTGTAATTCTTTCATAACCATCCTTTCATGGTGACATTTGTCCATATCGAGTTATTGACCGTTCTAGCGATAGTAATTGAAGGTTTCTTGGTAAATTATGGTGTACAGCAGAATCGTCGAAAGTGCAATTGCTTTTTCAGGACTCCAGAAATGTTGTTCCTAGCCTTTCCACGTCATTGGGTACTTCGTTACTATCCTGTATGCGATGTTACTTAAATGAGATATAGAACTTCATTACTTGTCGCTAGCTTCAGGGTGGACTCTCCTAATTCTGGGTCGACCGACTATAACGCTTCATCGCAAAGTATTGGTCTGATGACGGTCATGTACACCGCTTTGAATAATTTACTCCAATTCAGGTTATTGTCAATTGTAATACCCAAATATTTGACTTCGTCTGAAAAGGATAGGGGTAGGGAAAAGTCGTGGTGCAATAACTGTAGTAAATAGACTAAATCCTCCAGACAAATTCAGTGTTGGGTGAATTTAGTGTGCTAATGCAATTCGACATAAAATTCCGATTACAGTAAGGCATAAATATAGTAGCAATAGCACTGTTGTTTTTTTTGCGGGACTCGGTTTCCTTAATTTAGCATGTCTATTGTGTGGCAGCTGCTGTTTTACTATAGCAGGTGATAGGGAGTCATCAATCCTTCCGTTTCCTCAAGTATCGAATATTAAGTGACGCAATTGCGAGCTAATGGCTGTCTATATTTGTGGCAGTTTTCGTTATCGTGGGTGCGATAATGTGAAATTCAACTATCAGTACTTTTGTCCTGTCAGTTATTGGCACCACGGAGTCGCAAGATATTAACGTCGTCACAAATTTTATATGAGGCCATTGGCGCACACGTGCAAACAGGCTGTCAGCTCAGTCCTGGCAGCGACGTGTTGAAAATTTCTGTTAATCGACATTCTCCCTGCGAGGTCCCACCAATCAAACGGGGTCGGGCGAGTACCGTGTCATAAATCCCCAACACCAGTAATATCATCTGATCGTCCCTTCTTCGGCATCAGCATCACACGAAGAGCGACGGTTAGTTGGAAGTTGACTGAAATACCTTAAGCACAAAGAAGCGTTTCTGGAGTTAATTACGCTGATAGTCTATAGTATTGTGGTTAGTTAATTAGCGAGTGGAGATCTTGTAGAACACTGCATAAGGCCATAATTTAGTCATAAACTTTAATTATTGGCAAGCAATACATAATCCAAGCATAAACATTCGACGAGAGTCATTAACTGATATATTTTAGCAGTATGTAAACCCCATGACGTCATATAGATGTACGGACAATATTTCCTTACTATATAGTTATTGTTAGAACAGCTGAATATATTCAAATTCAATATAACTAGATTAAATTAATGGTTGCTTTTCTTTTATGGTACCTGGATGCGATACTCCCTTGTGACGTTGTTTTGTTGTAAACAGTTTAACAGTTGCAAGAGATTAATCACAAGGTAAGTACGTGGAGGCAGAAGCTGGACCGTCGCATACCAACGCTGTCAATTGTTTTATTAAGAACTATGGAAAACTAGACTAATTTACTTAAAACACTATTAACCACTAATTCATATATGCAAGTACAATGATATATAATACATGAAAAATATTTTAAACGTTTACCTACGTATCGAATAGGACTATAAAAACTATACAGGGTGTCCCAGAATAACTGTTCCTAATTCTCAGAATTGAGAGAGGGTATGTTATTCAACACTTTTTAATAATAAACTAGTTTCGGAAATACTTCAGTATTGAATTAAAACTGCATGAAGGATATGAGGATTAGAAATTTAACCAATGTGGATACATTCACAAAACTTGTGAACTGTCAATGTCAATTTTTTTAAAATATTTGCTGAGTGTACCTGGAAATTAGTAATAAGTTAGATTATGTTACATGTGTCAAAATTTAAGCGAAGTAAAAAACATGAAACTTAAATAATTATAATACATGTTAAAATAGCATGTCAGCGTTTAGCGCAGAAATCTAGAATCCAAGCACGTGTCTATGTAAAATAATAAAACTGGTAAATTTAAGATGTGATTTATCGAATTTACTGTGTGGTAGGGTTGCCAGAAATCAAAATGTCGAAAATAGAAGAATTAACTTGAAAATATAGAAGTTTCAAAAAATATATATAAGATTCAAATACATCATTTATTACTATCATTACATTAGGTTAATTACTAATGGTTAAGAAAGCAAAAACACACAGCAATTTATAAGCGCAAGACAAGAAAAAAACAGTGGACTGACCCCCCACAAAAGAAGGTCAACGGAACTCTAAATAAAGAGTGGTTAGAACTCTAATCGAGTGTAAAACCTTGTAATAATAATAATAGTAATAATTACTAATGATATTAAAATAAACACGTTTTAGAAATATTCAGATAAATGTCAATAAAAAGAACTAAAATAATAACGATTAAACATTATTTTAAATCCAACTCAACAAATAAAACATAACACATCGCTTTAACCTGAACATTGTAACGCCATCCTCTTCCTTTACCTCCAACTATAAAAATAACTTGAAAAATATGTTTCCATTCTTTTTTGTTTGAAGAAGTGTATTAACAATTTGCACGTTTTCGTTTTTGAACGAGACCTTTGTCGGTGTCAGCACCACCAGTATAACTACTATTTATATTGTTATTGTAATTGCAATTGTAATCATCATCATCACCACCGCTAATGTGCGTGTGAGAATCAGCCATATTATTGTTATTAATATTAATAAGTACAAATAAGTAGAGTATTTACACTATAGAAACAAAATAAACCCGCAAAGGACGAACCTGCTCGAAATTTTAGGTTAAGTTATTATTTACCGTTGCTATGGAGTAACAAGTTGTTAGGATTCAAACGGATAAAACCGACACCGAGACGACATACCACGATTACCGAACTGGCCTTCTAAATTTACTATTTACTACACATGTATGATATGAGCACAGTGTTTAATTTATGAATATCTTTGTAAATTCCCCTAAAATATCACTTCTTTTAGATTTTGTATACCAATAAAGAGTTGATGATGTCTTTTTTCGGTTTAAATAGTACTCAAGAAAAATTTTACGTATATACGGTGTAACAAAAATTCGGTAGAAATAAGGGTCGTTTCGGTAGATTTTAGATGAAATCGGTAGATCTACCGAAATATCGGTAATTGAGGTCAAGTGACTCAACGCGCTGAATTCTGGGTAGAGCGATATAATAATCGCCGACATGCAGTCGTAAGACAAAATCTAGTTCAAAGCCCTCTCGGTTTTTAGCGGACTTGGCTATGATGTATTTACTTATGTACTGGTGTCCCATTACTGCACTAAACATTTTTTTTTACATTAACGCTAAATGGGGGCTGCCAAAATGCCAAACATTTGGTATGTACAAATATTTCTTGAGACTTCTATAGTTGGCATTAATCTTATCTTATCATTATTTCAAGATAATTTAATCACTTAAGACTGTATTATTGTTTTCCTTTATCGGTATCGTACTAATTCACTTCGTATTCATTATCAATTCGATTAAATAAGTAAACGTATCATATCTCACAGACATAAATACCGTTAGCTTGAACAACGAAAAACTAACTCTATATAGTGCTTCACCGCTACGAGTATTGCTAGTAAGGTATGTATAATATTTCTAGATTGATGAAAATAAACATTGTGTACATTTTAAACTTCTGAAAGTTATCACAGTTTTCAAAAAGCAATTGATCTTTTTTGATCTTTTTTAGTAGGAAAATATACACAGATTCAAAATAGTTTTTGTGGAAATACAGGCCTCGTTGTGGTAGTCCTGAGTTGCTCTGTCGTAGATTTGGATGACTTACCAATTAAAACCAAACACTTTTTAGGGTGTGGGTGGGGTAGCGCGTCGCGAATGATTCACACTGTGTTTTTTATGAATTGGGGATATCCCAAGTTTATAATCTTGCAGTCACAGGGTTGTTCCCTTTAGGTCGTTATGATGTCAGCTGTGATTTACAGTGCTGCCAGTCTGCGGGTAATTACCCGAAATGCGGGTAATTACGCGGGTATTTAATATTACGCTTATTTCGGGTATTATGAAGCTGGAGCTAAGCTTTGCTTTATTTCTTCAATAATTCAAAAGTAAAAAGCAAAATTAAATAAATATTAACAACTTCCTTCCGAATTTTATTCTAAATTAAACTCATTGAAAAAAAATTAATAATTTTAATCCCTTTTAAGTTTTACCCTCTTTACGTCCGTTTGGGGGGAAATTTAAAAAAAACGTTCAATCGCTTTCTAAAGATTTTAAGAAGACACCTATGTGCCAAAAACGAATGTTGTAACTCAATAAACACAAGAGATACAGAAGGTTCAATAATTCACCCCCGTTGCACCTTTAAGGGTTGATTCGGGAAAAATGCTCAATTACATTTTTAGATATTTGTATGGGCAACCTGTGTAAGTAGGGTGACCACTTTTCAATTTATAATGGGTGATTATAAATGCTCTTTAATTAATTTTGTACGGTTTCTGTAGAATTTGTAATTTTTAAAAATTTTTGACAAATCGTTAAAAATTAAAATTAAAATTTTTAGCTAATTACGAGATCACTGTAAAAGTAAGTTATGTGCGTATATCATACCAGATTTTTTTACTTCAAGGGATTTATGTTGTATTTTTAATAAATAAACTGAAAAATAATTAAAACTTGAGTTTTATTAAGTTATAGAGTATTAAAATAATAAACATTAAAAAAAAATTATTTGGATTCGCGGGCTTTCTGCTGTTTTGCACTTGCGGGTAAAATCGGGTATTTTCGGCATCTGTTGTGGGTATTCGGTAATTTTACGAACGGTAGCGCTGGTGATTTAATATCTTGCTACATTTTGGTGAAACTCAAGGTATTTTTAATATATATGAGAAGTTCTTCATTATTTGGTTCAAAAAGGTCACAAAATGGAAATGAAAATTTCTCTATCCGTTTTACACCGTTTTACTTCGCGTTGCGTTTTCCAGAAACGCATGGAACTCATCGTCGACACTGTAAAGGCAGATCTAATTATTGTAAAAAGATCGTGTATGCAAAATATCTCTTTATATTATGTGAGTGCACACTGGAACTATAGCCCAAATGATTACAACAACTATGATAAAATTGTATAGGTACTAATTTGCAAAATAGGAAAAGCTCGCTTGACATTAAATATATTCCTCGTGTAACCCTGAGTAGTAATTATTTAAAGAAAGCTTTAGTAGTTCGAAATTTTAGTCCCTATTTAAGCTGCACAGCAAAAAAATGTATACTTTGATACCGAGGTTTACTTGCAACACCTTTTATAAATTATGGATTTGTCAAATAGTGGAATGCCAAAAATAAACGATATCGTGAAAAAAATTATATATTGAAATAATAACACAATTGGTATTTAATGTTTTAGTTATATTTTTCACTACTTAAAATAACGTGTTATCGCTGTGCTCATATCATACTCATTTTTAGTTGATTATAATTTCTGGTAAAATTTTACCTTCGCTTGTTTACTGTACATTCAAGAAAGTTCCTACTATTCGAGCTGACAAGTGTACCAAACAAGATAGTTCCTAATTTACCAACGCAACAATAAAATTTAAATATTAATTTTGACATTTAACAATAAACATAGTAGCATTAATAAATTAGTGCCTGTTCGATAACGACAGTATTAGGACAAACTTAGCCTGACTAATATGAGATTTAAACATTTACTCTTGTCTATAATGATAGTAGATCGTTCTTAGATAAGATCACACAAGCAGTTGATAGTATAAAACGTATGCTTTAAAGTTTTTTCAATGTCAATGCAATTTCATCTGCTCGGTGTTATAAAGTTTAATCTCAAAAATAGATATAATAATGGGGTGACCATAAAGTATTTTCCTGCGATTATTAAAAATATTAATTAGAACAGATGATAAATTACTGGCAAATAAAATAGTTTTAAATAACACCTCAGTCTATTAATAAACATGATGTACCGTTTTTCTATAACCTTTAAATCTTGTTTTACACATGGAAAGTTACAAAACTCAGAATAATATAGCTTGAGCGAGAATATACAAATATAGTACGATCAAAAACTATTTCATCTAGTATGACTATAGAATAGTTCCTAATTTATGAATGCAACTATGAGTCATTTAAAAATTAAATGTCGTCAAGTTTAATATTTAAGTATAAATGTGGTTGCATTCATAAATTAGAAGCAATTTCATAGCCATACTAGATGAAGATAATAACGAGATATCAAGAAAAATTACACATCTGTACATCACGATAATTTGTCATCTCGACATTTGTCAAATCACAGTGTGATTAATATAATGTTTTTCCATAAACACAAGATTTTGCTAAAGGTTTCTAATTATTAAGAGCAAATGGCCACAGGTGACTACATTGTTTACAACATATATCCAGAGATTGTTAAAACCCATCACCACACAAATATTTAACGACTGCTAAATACGTAGTTCGACAGCCAAGCTGTCATCATCAGTAGCTACGAAACTTACACAGAAAAATGGCAACGATATGCTCGTGACCAAATCACAAATGAAAGTGATTTGTGATTTGGTCACTTGTTCAAACACAGACACACACCCACAGACTGACAGACAGACAGACAGATCAATGAACAAAAGCAGCTTTGTTTAATTCAGGAGACTCTAAAACGTGAAGAACTTTTATAAACTCAATTTCGAATTTAGCCTCACAGAGGTATTCCGATGTCCTCAAAAAAGCTTACTAGTGAGTTTAGTGAGGTGTTTATCAGCAGTTCGGGCTTGATTGTTGTTTCCCCAAAATGTTTATGTCGCAGAGTTATGAGTTCCAACATAACAAACCAATAGAGATAACCCAGAAAATCCATGACAGTAAATTCGTCCAATAAATGGGTCGATACTAAATTATTTCAATGCGCGACAAATGCGCCACCTAAAGGTCAAGATGTCAAACTTGAATTGCGAACTACTGACGCCGGTGAAGAACTAAGCTCAATATGCACTTTGTATTGCCTACCGCCAGGCGCTAAAAATTACTAAAATTGAAATGTAACAGTCGTCAAAACATTTAAAACAAACTATATAAAAATCTGAATATGACTTTAATATACGCCCTGCAATTTGGATCGCTACACCGTTCTGGATTTTTTTCTCGAAAACGAAGATTAAGAAATTACGCGCTACTTAATTTCCACACTGTAGAAAGCGACCAATACAATTTATCAGGCAAATTATATACGAAACCAAAATCTAAATCTGTTTTTAAATAAATCAATCCTAAATTTCAGTAAATTTTAAAAGTGGAGTTTCAACACAATCTACTATTCTAACTCTACAAAATAGAAACATATTTTTCATTAATTTGATAGATAACACTAGAATTTTTCAAAATACACTGTGTTCGTAAAATTGTATTCGGCTCTGGTTTATTCTGGTATAGCTAAATTTCTTTTATAAATTTTTCGGAAGGCAATTATATTCTGTTTGGATTTTAATTGTAAATCATTTTTACAATCGCATATGGTCACACTTCCGAAACTAAAATTTAAACATTTAAACAAGTATTGAACTGACCCTTACAACGTGTTGTCTTTATTAACTTTTTAATAAGCTATTATTTCTGATTATTAATTTTCAACACATTGGAGAGTTATAAATTTGTTAAGGTCCTCGTTGCAGCGTCTTTAATATGCTATGAACCTTCAAGTATAGTTATATAAATCTGTTTTTAACGTATAAATTGCCCTTTTATGTATAAAATGCAAATAATTCTTATTCGAGAAAGCTCCTGTAAATCAGGCGTGGATTCCTTTATCTAGTTAACTGATTTCTGAAAAATTGATGTTCTAATATTTTTAATCTCATTCGCATAAGTCACCATAACTTATGTGAACCAAACGTCAAAACAGACTCGAAATCCAAATGACAAACACCCGATCACCACAATGGCGGACAACAATATTTAAAACAGTAAGTAATTCTTTCATAGATAGTTTACCTTTTTATTGTCTTTCTTTCGTTTTCTAGTTAAGACTTTAATAATTAAATCACCTACCTTTCACTTGGTCCGCACACCGTTCCGGATGCCAACAAAACTGCTCCTCTCTGCCTTCTAATCGACTCTTTCAAGCACCTTCCCGCAATGAATGGTCCCACGTACAGACAAAAACGTCCAAACCGTCCAAAATCAGCAACTTTACCTTTTCTACAGTACGCAGCCAACAGACCAAACCTGCAGACATCTACTTGCTCTACCGCATCCGCCAATCTTCTAGAATGTGCTTCTTTAACCGATGATCCCTCTCTGAAATTTTCCCTTAGCACCAAACAGCTTGACGTAATGCAATTTGACTAATGTGTTATGCCAAATGGACATTTCCAATATACTTGATCCGTTATACTTCTCCAAAGATTCACTTTTATAGAATAATTCTGTTATCCCTTAGTTTTTACCACATACTTGTAATCTTTATTAGTTTATGCCTTTACATCCTCTTATTTTAAATTTCAATTTTTCTTCACCACGTAGATTTTAATTACTCCCTATTTTATTATTCAAAACATTTTCTCAATAAAAACAGAGTTATTTTAAATATTTTTAATCACACCAAATTCATTTGCTACATTTTTAAATTTGTTATTTTTCAATAATTGAAACAAATTACATAGCGATATCAAATTTCTTTTTATAGACTAGTTTTAATATATTTGATTTAAATCTACTAAATTTCTATTTTATTTCAATTAAGTGTCATTCGTTTCAAACTGCAATTTTTAAATTATTATATTACTTTCTAATCCATCTGTTTTTCAAATAGCTATTTTCCATTCAAATGTAAATTCTCTTTCAATTTGTAATTACCTAATAACCATTCACATTCCCATCTTATACCTGAATAGATCCAAATTATTTTCAACCATTTTTATCCCTTAATCTCCAAATTATTTTCTAAATTTGATTCTAATACACATATAGGGTGTATCATTACAGTATATAACATTGAATTCGGACATAAATCTATATTTTTATATACTGGACCATTTGCTGATGAGCAGAAACAACTTCGACTTTTGATTTTTAAATACAATACTCTGTATATGCTTAATTATTACAAGTTAAGATTACAATCGCACTACATCGATATCCGATTGGTGATTTTGATGCGGCAAATAATGTTTTCGGGATTTCATTTTGTTATCTAGAGAACACAGAAGTATATCCTTAAAAGTGCTGAAATTTATAAAAGACGCTTAGGTGAGCGAACGGTTATTAGTATTAAATAATTGGTACACAAATTCTAACATCCAACGATTCATTCTCTTCCCATTTGACAAACAAAATTGAGTTCACATTTGAAATACTATTACTGGAACATTTAAGAGCGTAAAATAAAAAATATTTGCGATTTGACAGCTGTGTTGAATGTGATGGTAAAAATCTATAAAGGGCTTTACTTAGAACTTCCCTTGCAATTAGAAGTAATGACACTAAACATATTGAAAATTCAAAGAAAGCTATGTGTAAAAACGTCTTAACGTTCCTAATAATACTGAAACAATAAACTGAAACACTTGCTAATGTGAATTACATCAACTTGCAAATAAAAAAAACAACGCAAGCTATGTGATTCAAACTCGCACGAGTTCAGCAACTAAGCACTCGATTTCAATGCTTGGCAGCACTCTGGTTGAAACCTGTCTCTTAGTCCCGTTTGGCGCTTGATTATATACGGCGTGCTTATCGTTGCTCCTTCTTGTTTCCTTTACAAAATTTACCCTGTATTTATTGGGTCCCATTTTTGTCAATGGTAAAGCTTGAACTAAGTGCAAATTATTACTTTTATCTATTTCTTACCCCCTAGTTAACGCAAAAATAGGTAACATTTGACTTTTTAAAATGCTCTTTCTGTATATAAATATGTGATTAAAAGTATATTCGGTTGTGTGCCAAATAGGCATATAACCTACATACAAATTATCGGCTAACTCCAACAAATATCTATTGATCTATACTGCCAACAGGCGGACATACAGGCAGACAGACAGACATACGGATAGATACACAGAGAAACGGAATTGAAAAACATTTTTGTCGTCATCTAGAGATCCTGAAGGTCTGAAAACAACTCTGATTGTTATTTTCATTATATGCTCTTTCCTAAAACATAAAATTTTGCTTATAAAATGTTGATTTTAAATCCCTCCCCGCTGAGTTACACTCTCCTAAAGAGGGTGGTCAAATTGAAGTTTCTGTCATTTTACTGAAAACTTGAAAAGGGCTCCAAAATAAAAATTCACACAAAAAATAAATTAAGTTTTTGAAGATTAACTTCTAGAGTTAATATTTTGAAATCAAGATTAAAATTGAAAACGTTAGTCTTCATTAGTATTTGAGTTTTGTTAAGGTTTTTGTTATATTATTTAGTAAAATTAGGCATAATGTCATTAACTCAACTGAATTTACAAAAAAGATGTGTTACGATATTTCGTAGTTTTCAAATAAATTGAGTTTATGATGATTGCTTTCTATAGCTGTTCAAACTAACGTTCGACCATAAAATACGCACTGTTTAGTTTTAACAAAATTAGGAAAATTCTCAATGTAGTTCATAATATGTTATATTGCAAGATATCTTTACACAAGCTTCAGCATTGGTGTCATTTCACTGGGTCAAGTTACAGCGTTATTGTTTGTTCCCGTATCGTGAACAAAAAGGGTAGTTTACCTGAAAATAAAATAGTTTTCGCTTCCCTGTCAAGGCCTACTTGTTTTTCAAAAACTGAAAATATTCTTATCTTATCCGAATCCCGGAACCTTAAAATAAAATTAAAAAAATGTTAGTCCATCTCACCTCTTGTAACATCAATCCTGGGACACACTGTAAAATTGCAATTTTCTGTACAACATTCTACTTTGTAACATCCCTGAATACTATTGGGTAGAGGTAGAGAAAATCTTATTCCTTTCTCTCGATCTGGTTTTGGTTTAGGGTAGTAATAGGTTATTACTCGTAATATAGGTTTTTTGAAGTTTCTTACTTAGTATTCTGTTTATTACTTTGGAGAGGAAACCATCGCTTTGTCCTGTTTGTTGGATGATGTTTAGTGCTTCATTGTTATTTTTTATAAAATGTTTGTTAGTTCAGAGGGAGAAATATAAGAATATGTACGTATGAGTTCAAAGCGAGACGAATGAATTGTTACTAAAAATCGAAATTATATTATTAGTGTAGGTAGATTTTCCATAATTGTTAACTTGAAAATTATTGTTTTTCGTTTCAATAAGTCTAAAATGGTAACTTACATTTAGCATCCTCTTTAATTTTTTATTAAATTAAGCCACTCCCTCTAACCACATAAAACGCATTGTCCACATATCTATCCCATGTCAAGATGTTGCCTTCAATAGTATTTAACATTACTAGCTTGGTAAAAGGGTTTTTACTGGCGGACAGAAGGATATGACTGGCGAACCAAAGGCGAGCCAGTCACCTTCTGGAGCCAGTAAAATCCGTTACCTTGCGTGTATTTTTGAATATTTTATTTGTTCCTCACTTGTAAATAACTATAAATTTGCCATTTATTGACAATGTTAACTGCCAAGCAACTAAATTCATGAATATGACACATACTAAGGAAGACAGCTCTGGCTTTGCACGCTATCATTTATCTATGAGCACGGGTGTAAAATTTTACTGGCTAGCCAGTAAAATTTTACAGGCTAGCCAGTTAAGAGACATTTTCAAGGTGAATACAGTGACTTGATAAAACAAGTGAGGAACAAATAAAAGGGTTTGCATTATTCAATAATTTTTTCTCAAGGGAATCCATGAGGGTTTTAGTGAAAAGGAACGAAAAATTATTTCCCATGCTAAGAGCATCCCCTTTCTTAAAAAATTGTTTGATGAACTGAAAAACGCGTTGGTTAGAGGATGGCATTCATAGTTATTATGGGGAAACATTAGTAGCATTAAGGGTTGTGGGCACAACACAACAATTTCTCTATTTTTACTTACTAAAATGTAAATCCAGTTTTTCATGGATTTGTAACAAGTATAGTTTTATTTTTTCCCTGTGGCATCATTCTACAAAAGAATCAAAGCACCGCAGTTAGGATGACGAAAAAGAATTCAGTATGTTTTATGTAATCTTACAATATCTCTCACAGTATACAGGGTGAATCATAATGGGTGTAACAAAGTTTGACAGCTTGTTGTCCAAGTTATTTTGAGCAAAACATGTTATATGAACGTAGGTAGAATTCCAATTAGTTACAGAATTACAACAGATCAACGTTTTATTAATTTAGTACGAACTAGGAAAATAACATCTAGTTATATTTCAAAAAACAAAACATATGCTACGACCTTACAATTAACATTTATTGTAAAAACAAAATACAGTATACTATTTCTGGCAAGTGCTCAAAATATGTCTCTTGAGCCTGAATACTAGCACGATACCTGCGAATCATCTAATCAAGGCATAGTCATTTCGAATTTGATGGACCCCATTAACTATTCTTTGGAGTAACTATTCACGAGTATTTATTTCACCACTATAGACTAGCTGTTTCAGGTGATCTCAAAAGTAAAATCTAAAGAATTTAGTTCAGGGAACCTCGGAGGCCAAGCGATGGAACCGTCACGACCAATCCATCTGTTGGAATAATGCATGCATTAGGATACTCGTCTTCCGTAGTGGGCTGGGATGTCATCATGCTGGTAGCACATTTGCAGCTGAATGTGAAGCAAATTGTCTTCCAGCATCTCATAAACTTTTCCATCTAGAAAAGTACCAGCCCATGTATTAATACTAAAACGATGTTGAAATCTTGTGTATACTATCGCATGAAAATTCTGGAGACACCATAGATGGTAGTTGTGAGTGGTATTAATACCATCTTTTGTATGGGTCCCGAGTGGTGTAGCTTGAACAAGCTTCCACTTTCGATCAGCAGAGTTAAGCAATGCTGTCTCTGGTCAGAACTTGGATGGGAGTTCCACGGCTGCATCTCTCGGCGCCTCGTGGTACGGCTATCACGGAAAAAAGTTGGTCCCGGCGGTCATAAAACATCATGACAGTCGTTAGTGGGGTTGGAAGTCCTCATAACTGCACAGCGACGCCTATAATTGGCCTAACGGCTGTTGGCTGAGTGCGAATTAAATAAATTAAATAAATAAATTGAGCCTAATCGGTCCACAATATTTTACCTAAAACATTTGTATCTTCGGTAATTTTACATAGCAACCACGCGCAAAACTTCAAGCATGGTTGATAATTTTGTGCCTGTAGTGCCTGAACTTGTTGAATATGGTAAGAATGCAGTTCTTCGCAATGTAATGTCCTCCACACAAAGCTCTAACTCAAACTCGATGATATGGTTCTTGTCTATTTGGATATCTGCGATGATATTCTCTGGATGCCCGACGAGCGTTACCATTGCAGTAACAATACACGAAAACAACATCGACATATCCAGCTGCACAAAAATTTTACATTACTACAACAAATAATACTTATAAAATACTAACTTTGGTTTTTCCAACAAACAAGTGATTGTCAATTATTAGTGGACTGAATTGTTTTAATGGTAACTAGCTGTATGGATTTTCCACTACACTTTTTAAACTTTTTTCTCTCTTATAGTTCTATCACGAAGTGAAACAGGACCAAGATTCATATAAAGTTCTTTACTTAAAATATACTCCCCAACAAAATGACGAAGTTTATTACACTCACTATGAATGAAAACGTTTTTTCATCTAGCAGTTGGATGAGTTCGGATGGGATTTCATTTGGGCCAACCGCCTTGTCTTTTAACATGACACTTTCAATTCTGAGATTACGTGTACTGCATGCTGACATCATGTACAATGCTTGCAGCAGATTTATATGTCAACTTACTAAATTCATAGCTTTTAGTCATCTTCGTAAATATGTTGTTACCCTGTTTGATGTGATCACTCACGTCCACGATGACGATGTTAAATGCAGATTCTAATTTGTTAGAATATTATTTAATGTTATTATGTAGTAAAGAGGCTGTAGAACTCACAAAATGTTGCAGATGGCTGAAGCATCAGTTATCATAGGAATCGATTTGGGAACATCAAACTGCTGCGTTGGATATTTGGGTCCTCATAATCAGGTTGAAATAATCGACAACGAGTTTGGAGATCGAACAACTCCTTCGTATGTAGCATTTACTAAGGAAGAGGAAATAATAGGAAAACTAGCTAAAGAAACTGTTTTCCGTGACCCCGAAAACGTCGTATACGGTAATGCTAATAATATCACTAACATTTCTTGTAATTTAAAGCTTTTTCTATTTTCAGATGCGAAACGGATGATTGGTAGAACATTTTCTGACAAATACCTGCAGCAAAACTTAAAGCTGTGGCCGTTTCAAGTTGTTTGCAACCCCAAAGACGATACACCTTTTATTCGGATCTCCCAAAGCGATAAAACTTGCAGCTATAAACCTCATGAAATTAGTGCAAAGCTTTTAAAATATATGAAAGAGATGGCTGAAAAGAGGCTAGGAAAGAAAGTGGAAGGCGCAGTTATTACTGTTCCAGCTTATTTTAACTATCATCAACGAACTGCGACAGTAAAAGCTGGCCAGCTTGCAGGTCTCAATGTTCTCAAGCTCATCAACGGGCCCACTGCAGCGGCTCTAGCATATATTCATAAACGTGAAGTTACAGATTGTGAAAATCTGCTAGTAGTGGATATAGGTGGAGGAACACTTGACATATCTGTAGTAACCGTCAGAGGAAAAAGTGTTACAGTAAGGGCAACATCTGGAAATACACACCTCGGGGGTCGAGACTTTGATAACAATTTAATAGAATTTATAGCGAATAAGGTCAAAGAACAATATGGCCTAGACGTGAACGGTAAAAATTTAACAATGCAGCGAATTAAAGCTCGAAGCGAGAAACTAAAGATAAAGTTATCGTACCAACATAATGCTTTTTTTGACTTAATATCCATGGATGGTAACGACATAAATATACAAATCTCTAGAACCGATTTTGAAGAAGTAAACAACCAGCTATTTGATACGTGTATTAAAGTTATAGAAAACTGTTTAACCCATAGCAACATACAAAAGGGGGATATAAACAAAATTCTACTTATAGGAGGTTCATCAAGAATTCCAAAATTGCAATATTTGCTTAAAAAGTTCGTTAATAACAATGCAGAACTAATTAACGCAATCAATCCAGATGAAGCTGTAGCGTATGGAGCAGCTATTCAAGCAGCCATATTTAGCAAAGGGGATAAATCAGAAGTTATTGAACTTAAAGATGTAACTCCGCTATCGTTAGGACATGCAGCATCTGGTGGAAAAATGATTGTCGTTATACCACGCAATACTGAAATACCAGTAACTAGAACTTCCAAAGTCCGTACGGGAACTAACAATATTAAAAAAATTACCCATTCTATATATGAAGGCGAACGGGCTCTGGTGAAACACAATACTGCTATAGGAACAGTTAGTATTATGGTACCACCAAAACCGGTAGGATATTTAGTACAATTTTTATATCGTCTAAACGAAAACGGTATTCTGGAAGTCGAAGCAAAACAAGGTACTGGAGATTATACGCAGTTGACAATTGAATATGAAAAACGTGCTGTAAATGAAATAAACGATATATTGCAAGACGCAATAGAAAATGAAACTGTTGATAATAATACAAGGTGTGCTATTTATGCACAGACCAATTTACGCCTTTACTGTGAGAGAATGAAAGCCATATGTATCTACAAAACTAAACATGTAAGTGAAAACGATGTAAACATAATTAAATCTATTGCAAAAGATATTTCAACCTGGCTTTACAAAAATCCCGTCTTGGATGGTACCAAAAAGGAAACTGATGCTATAACAAACAAACAAAAAAGAATGGAAGCAATTTGTGAGCCGATTCTGAAAAAGTATGGATTTAATGTTAAAAATATTAGTAACGAAGAATTCCATGACTTCGCATGTCAACCTTAATAACATATGACAATCGCTTGTTGTTTATAATATTCGTACTTCATATATTAACATTTACTTCTAGACATATTTCTTCACAACAAAATGAACATTATAGTATTGTTAATTTACCCTCATAGGTACTATTTATCTACAAAAATCAAGTCAAGCCTTTGGGAAACGTTAGTTTTATCTCAATTTGTTTATTGCAGTCAAATTTATGGTCCTTCGTTGACCAAAGATAAGCAAAGACAGACGAAGAGTCCAGAACTCTTGCATCAGATTAGTATTCGGAATAAGAAAACTTGCCCACGTATCACATAAAGTGTCTGAACTCAATTGATTAAATATGATTAACAGAAAGAAGCTGTCGAGTGCATGTTTTTATTTTATGATCATCATGGATAAAAAACCCTCGTACTTATATCGCCAAATCTCGTTCAGTGATGATGTGCTTAATATTAATATTCGTTATAAAGGTACATTTCTTCGAACGAAGTTATAGCTACCAAATTTCTAAATTCTTTAATTCGTTATCGCCTAAACTGAGGTCATTACCTATATCGGTACAAAAATGTACTTTTAACTCAACAGTTTTTAACGTAATCTATGAACATTTGTTCTTAAGGCTGCTGTTTGTTGGATGATATATCTACTCATCTGTACTTACTTTTACTATTATTATTCCTAGTATAATTACTTGAACTCTAGTAATACCTGTTTAGCTCTGATACATTTTTTTGTAAGCGTACTTTCCTTATCGAAGTTGGTGGGTTGTTCATTATTGGCTTTGGCTTTGCAAGTTAGTGTTATTCTAAATTATTGAAAGGTGTAAATATTAACAATATGTATGACTGACATGGCCATTTGGGTCTGTATAGTGAACTTTACCACCGCATAGAATTTATGTAAATTTCGAGTGTTGAATGATTTTTGTGTATTACTTTACCATTATGTCAAGGTTTCAGTGGACGAGCGGTCTTTTAGACTGAACTGAGCCTTGGGGTTTCTGCAACTATAAACTGCAATTATTTCTGTAATTAATAGTTATGTATTTAATTTTAGTTGCAAGAAATAAAGACATCTATTATTATTATTATTATTATTAAGCTAGTAAGATGTGTGTTATTTAATGAAATATAAGTTGTCTACCTTATTGCTGCTAAAGTCGGACATAAGATTTGTTCTTGTTTTATTTATACGCTACAAAAATCTGTAATAATAACTTAAGTTACTACCTAGATTCTAGGTATGGAACGCTATGTCTTGTAGGTAGTCTCTATCTTTTCCATGAATTTCTATGCCCATTTTACTATATTTTCCATTACCCGCTCCAAGACAGTCACTGGTATTTGCTCAATTTCTTCTCGTACTCTCTCCTTCAACCCTGCAATTGTGTGGAGACCTGTCATTTAAACGCAGCCCTTCGGAGACTGTTAGATGCATTAGAAAGATCTTATTCAGAAAATGCCAAAGAAAAATTGATCATGTACGATCGAAAATGGCGGTTATATTGAAGATATTGGTTATACACCTTTTTTGCCCGTAATCTCTAGCGTTGCCCCCTGGAACCACTTTTGCATTACTTGAGAAGCCGCGGGCGTCATTTAAGCTAACCTTAACTAATGGAAACTGGAACACCCGGGACGGTAGTCGAACTCTATCCCACACGAATTTCGCTGTGACCTCTACAGCAACGGCAGACGCCGTTATTTCATCAAGCCCCCCCCCCTTTATGTCGGACCCGGTACAATAAGTGCATATAATGCAAACCGTATTAATTTCTTATTTCACAGAGAAAATATACAGAGGGAAAATAATAGACGGAAATTAAAGATCACTATGGTCTCTTCTATAAAGAGCTTAAAACCATATAAAGGGAAAAGCCATTATATTACACACACGAGGATGGTAATTTGGTCGGAGACAAAGCCGCAGTTTTAGGGGGTAAGCTAGTGACTTTCAAAATATATTAAATACTGTAAACTCTAACTAAAAAGGTGTGGAACTAAATATCCAAGTAAACAATAAAGAAAAAATTATACTACCAAAATACTTGCAAAATCCATTCTGAAAGCAGAAAAAAATCTTTCAAGAATGCAAAAATGCTTTGCTTTTAGTTAGTTAGCAGTTCACATGACAAACAAAACCAAAAACCGAGAGTGGACGTTTCTAAACGACCGTGCCCGCAATCACACTAATCAAAAGTACAACTTTGTGAAGCAGAGTCAAATTTCAGCAGGGGACGTTGGATTAGTTAAGACAACTAGAAATATTAAGCGTAGATTGACGTAGACGAGCCAAATACGGTATTTTCAGGCACAAATTCTTAGGTAGTGTCAGTTGTCAGTCTTATGCGACATGAGCCACCACGACTACCAACGTCATATTTCTAACCTTCAGATCTCAAAAATCAACACTTCCAATACATAAACCAAACAGGTGAGTAATGTGAGTATGCTTGGGATAACCAAAGCTAATACCATTAATTATATCATAATACGTCTAGCAAATACGTAAGTAGCGCTTAGGGCAACGCAGGTGACGCATAGCTTTAGGAATGTGCCACAGTTAGAGGATAATGTAAAAATGAAAGTAGCAAATCTCAAAATGACCGTAACAAATGTTCTGTATCATATAAAGTTTTACCTAAAACGCCGATAAATGTAAAAGTCAATATGATTCTAACATTAGACATTTTGAACTAAGTTTTTGCGAGCCAGGATTATAGCTCAAAATAGTAACGGTCACAATTAGAATGTCGTTGAACCAATACAAACCCTAAGTTTAAATTTTCTGCTGGAAAACAATAAGAGGCCATTTTCTGCAATATATTTTGATAAAAAAAAGGAACCACAAACAATTCATAGAAATTGATTAGTGTATTCTAAATCAAAGCAGTTGAGAATTCTAAGCCTAGCATTGTCAGGCCAACTCTTAGCCAAATTTTAAATGTTGCTTAAAATTTAAAAAAGAAATTTCCTATGTTATTCATATTCCAACGTTCCCACTCAATTTTTTATCTTCTATCCGTATCTGATGTCAAAATTTAAAAAAGCCACGGGCGAGTACACAGCGAACAAAACACGATTAATGGCTACACTTTACGGAGTTGAAAATTCCGGTTATTATTTCCTCTTTAACAATGAAAATATATGTAGCGATTGAAAATATTTATCAAGCAATCTAGAACTACACGAAAAGAGTTAAGGTCATTTTAAAACTGGGTAGATCTAGATTCTACAAAAACTAATAGAAATAAAAATCTGATAAAATTAAAAAAGTGTGAAAATCAGTGACTGAAAGAACAGGGTCTAGGACATCTCGGCGCCGCCATCTCGGCGCCGCCACTTCGGCGCAGCCATCTCGGCGAAAGGCCATCTCGGCGCCGAATTCAAATTCGCAAAGTACAGTGTGCACTACGTAAGAAAATTATTATAAACAAATAATAAATAAAGTGATCGTCAAAAAGCTGGCATCAAATGAAAAAAAAAAAAAAATTATTTAGAATTTTTTGAAAGTCAAACACTGACTACTAGAGGTGGTTGCAAAGTGATTACAAAGGGGCCAAAACGGAAGTTGTCACATGACTTCCGTTATCAGTAAAATTCAACATTTTTTAAAAATAATTACGAAAAATACATTTACTAGCCAATATAGGGACAAAATTTACGAAAAAAGTGGTTTTCTGGTCTTGAGATTGTTGAGTCCCCGGATTTCGTTACAAAGAGGGGCAACAAGTTTATTTTCACTTCTCAAAAAAAGTCACTCTTTATAAAAAACCCTGCTTGTTCTCAAACTAAAAATGCACTTGCCAAAATTTAAATATCTCCTTCCGTATACGGGGGAGGTTCGAAAATATGAAAATGGCTCAAGAATAAAGTACCCTTATTTTATAAAATATACAATCATGTTAATTGGAAATATTTGTTATAACATTTCTATTAAAAATTATAATTGCTTTGAATTGCTATTGATGTTTGGATCGCGTATTATTATTTTTTAAGATACCTGTGTTTTTGTTGACACAAACATGAGATTTTTACCATCAATTTTGGGTCACATAAATTTCAAGTTAAGTGAACGAAACTGAAATTCGACAATACACTCTTATGGTAATTCTCAGAGTAGTAGAAGAATAAGAAAAACCAGGAAAAATTGTTTTTTAGAGCAGGTGGCTGTGACTTTATATTTGACACCTACTTTTAATTCTAAAGAACTTTTTCAAATAACATTATTGTATATTTTGAAAAATAAGAGTGCTTTATTCTTGAGCCATTTTCATATCTTTGAACCTCCCCCGTATACGGAAGTGGAGTTTGAGAACAAGCAGGTTTTTTTTATAAAGAGTGACTTTTTTTGAGAAGTGAAAAATAAACTTTTTTCCCTCTTTGTAACCGAATCCGGGGACATACTATACATTTATATACAGGGTGATTTTTAAGTTGATTCTTGCCGTTTACCAGGAAATAAAGCTAAAAATATAAGCATTTTTGTTTATTTACCTCTTATCCGTGGTAGGGTGTTAAAAGTTTCAAATTAAAAACTAAACTTTGGCGCAAAGGTGGCTGGACAATTTGATTTTTGTTTACTTCTGTTGTCAAGGAATGACCTGTCAACTAGTTTTCCGTTGTAATTTTCTTAATGTTATTGCTACAATAATGGCTCATGTTTATTAAAATAATGAATGAGTGAATATGCGTATTATTTACTCTTATACGCGAAACGGGTGTGTAGAAGCGAATGGTGATAATTTTGAGCATATCATTTAAGTTAGATTAAGTTTAGTTTAATTTTCGTTAAGGAATTGTAGTTCTTAATTTGAAATTTTAACACCTTGTACCTCCGTTAGTTTTGATATTTCGCAAAAGCGGTAAATGAAAAAAAAAGCTTGCGTTTTTTAGCTTTATATCCTGGTAACAGGAAAGAATCAACTTAAAAATCACCGTATATATACAGTGTGTCCCTGGATCTTTGATCTCTCACATTTTCTTTTATGGTCCCATATAAAAGAATTTTACTTTTAACAAAGACTGCTATGGAAAACCAAATATTTTTAACAAAGTTTTTTATTTCATAATAAAAAAACTTTGTTAACAATAAAATCCTTTGATTTGGGAAATAAACGTTAAAGAAATATTTGTGACATAAATGGCACTTTACTTAGATAGAAAATGGCGTTTTTCGAAATTGTGTAAATCCAAAAAATGCAATTTTTAGGAAACTAAGCAAGATTTCAATGAGATTCCGTATTGTGTGTTAGTTTTAACTGAGTGAACAATCTCAAGGCCAGAAAACGTTTTTCTCAAATGTCCCTATCTTGGCTTGTAAATGCATTTTTTTAAATTATTTTTAAAAATTTTTGAATTTTACTGATAACGGAAGTCACGTGACAACTTCTGTTTTGGCCCATTTGTAATCACTTTGCAACCACCTCTGGTCGTCAGTGTTTGATTTTCCAAGAAATTCTAAATATTTTTTTTTTATTTGATGCCAGCTTTTTGGCGATCACTTTATTTATTATTTGTTTATAACAATTTTCTTACGTAGTGCACACTGTAGTTTGCGAATTTGAATTCGGCGCCGTGATGGCATTGCGCCGAGTTGGCTGGCGCCGAGCTGGCCCCGCGCCGAGATGGCGGCGCCTAAATGGCGGCGCCGAGATGTCCTGCTTCGGAAAGAACAATGCAGAGCGAGGCAACACTTGCCATAGTTTCTTATATTTTTTATGCCTTGCAATATAGCAAAAAATTTCATTGCAAAACTTTAGCGTGGTCACTGCACTGCAAACGCCGCCAATTATTTTTTTAGAGCAGACAATATATTTAAATTACTCGGGTTCTTTTTTGTCAGTTTTGATTCCTTGCTTAATTCTACTTCTCTACACTGTTTCTGCTTAATAACCTTAACTAAAGATCAGCATTAAGGGCACACTTTGTCTTGGCAAAACTTCCTCACACATCAAACGCGTTCCGCCAACATCGTTTAAGAATATATTTGCATTTACAAACGTCGCCGTTGCGTCGCCAAGATATAAGCTTCTAGCAATTGAATAAAGATGGAAAACAGAATACGCAAATGAGGATGTACAAAATACACCTAGTATCTTGCAGCTGTAAGTCAGGATGTGGAAATAATTGTGGATGCACAAAAGCCGGCTTGAATTCCAATGGATTGTCATGTCACCACTCACTTGTCTTTCAAGAAGAAAACTACTCTCTTTTTGAGGAGTGACTCTGTATTATCATAGATTTTGGCTGTATATACTGTAAATAATTAAAACTCTATAGTAAAACAAAACTTTGAATTTTAAAATTAATAGATATTTATGCATTAAGGGAGATATGAATATGTTTCTTCCCTGAGGTTGACATGTGTTACAGACCGAGGGCCTCTGGCCCGAGGTTTGTAAGTCAACCGAAGGGAAAGAACATGAATATCTCCCGTGGTGCATACAATATTTTATCTACTAGTATATTCGTAAAAATAGTATAAAATTTCAAAATGTCATAATGACATTTAAAAGTAGAATATGTAAGTCACATCAAGGATTGCCTCATTGTATGGTTGCTATAACGTTAATTGTAGTTGCATTGTTACCATGAGTTTGAGGGAAAAATAATTTGACAAGTCCCTTGGGAGTTATAAGTAGCCTTTCATATTTTGTTTCTATGACGAAAATATACAATATCATGTTGCTAGTAGATAAAATACCTTTTATTCGACTCCATTAAAATTCTGTGAAAATTAGCGCAAAATTAAACAGAAGTATTTTTCTATCACATTCTGTTAGAACACCATTGCTACTACTGGTTACCGATATATAAAGCAGTTTTCTACAGTCTCCGAATGTGAAGATCGAAGGGGCACTGAGGGGGAACCACAGAGGGAAAGAGCTAAGGGATTTTAGAAAATTTATCTCTTGTAGTGGTTTAACAACTGGCCAAAATTCAGCTTTCCCTTAACTATTCCCGACGTCATCCCTTTATTTCCTGGTGCAAATCAGTGACGGGTGAGGCGCAACACTCGTATCAACCAAAACACGCAGCGGAAAATCATATTGTTTACAACAATAAATCAATGCAGATAATTCTTATATTTAAAATGTGTTCATTCTTTTCTACACATTTTGTAGGCTGGAAGTATACATTTATGTGCAATAGTTTTCAAAGTACCTCGATGTTGAAGTTTATACCGCACATTCTCGGGACGTTTTGCTTAAACCATTTTTGTAGCATTTGCTAAAATAATTTTGAGGTTAATTTGACACCATCTGAATCTAAAAAGAATAGGCTTTCAACTAGTTTAAAAATAAAAATTAAGCTTGTAAATGCGATGTACGCATAAAATTAATCGATTTTCAGTAATTAAAAACAAATCGAAAAATATTTTTTCTGGTGTTCTGCAATCTCAAAATGAATGGAGAGAGCGTATCTTTGTAAAACTATATCTTTGGGTGCACATACTATGATCGAACCAGGGACCACCTGGTTCCTGACTATGAGGAGTTATAAATGAAACAGAAGTTTTAGTACTATGATCCATGAAGAAGGCAAGGTAGAAGGTTTGCTATTATAAATTACATAATTTGTGGGAAGTACATATTTGCAGCCTCTGAAATTGGTGGGGTGATTTTCGCCGCAATTGTTACACACTGCAGAATCTTTTCGGGGTTTATCGCTGTTGGTATAAAGTTGCTTGCTTTGGCATCTTACACATCTCTGTTTTAGGGAATAGTAGTTTTTAGTGTACCCGAAGCGTTGGTATCTATGACACTGCGACGTTCTTCGAGTTACTTTTCGTGGCTCTACACTAACAATTGAATGAAAGATCTTGCTCATATTGAAAATTTCGTTTTCGTTTTCATTTGCGGTAAGAATTATGCGTAGAAAAGCATAGGTGTTTTATAGTGTCTTCGACCTCAATAATGACACGGTCCAATTCCGAAAGTTGTATGTTACTTAATGACAATGGCCGCGAACGCCTCCGAAATCATAGGTGTTTTATCTTTGTTTAGCAGCCTAGTGATTTTTATTATCGACAGTTTATAGACAGCAAGCTCTTCTTCTAGTTCTTATGCAGTTAAAGATGGGAACATTCTTAATAACAAGCTATAAATATTTTTATCATTTGGATTTTGATACGTATGACACTTTATTGGTCGAATGACGTTTAGCCCGATTTCTGTAATCGTTTGCTTTTGCTAAGATGATTCTTAGCGATGAGCGGATGAGGGGTGTAGTAAATTCTCCTTAAAAATGTCTTTAATATCGTGATAATTTAAATGGGCGCTCCCCCAACGGATGAGAAAGAGATTTAAATTTTAGCGTTTATTGCTAACTATACAGATTTTGTTTGTTGCTGGAAAAGAAATAGTTAACAGTTAATAGCGCTATATCAAAAACCAGACAGTTGGTATCCAGCACTCACACTTTCGATACGCGTAACGAACACTCGGTTCCGATAGTTTCGAAAGCCACGAGTTAATTTTATTGTACGAACTGACCTAAAGAATTACAGAGGCATAACAGCAATGCGCACTAGTGAAAGATAGTAGTAAAACATACTTAGGATATTTAGAGCAGAAATTATGACGCAACAACCTTAGTAACAGTCAGGCATTAAGGCAATGTTAAAATTATCAAGAGAGTATAGAAAGACACAGAATACATGTGGCCCAATAGATTTGGAAAAAACCTACCATAGCTTCTTTATTTAAAAATTATGGAAAGTTACGGGACATCTTGTTGTAAACTTCTAAAAGCAACTATCAACTTGCACAAGAACAACAAAACGAGAATGAAACTATGTCAAAATGGTAGAGCAAATTCACACCACGATAGGACATAGGCAAGGCTATTGCTTGTCACAAAAGTTGCTTAAGTTATAATTATACAGAGTCTTGCAGAGGCGGTGTAGGATAATAAAAAATAAAGAGATTGATAATCTATTTTCCGAAAATGCTCACCTAAAAGATGTAAGAAGGTGTAAATAGTTTGAAGCCATATTTGATAAAAATCAAGATAAGAATGAAGGAATAAATAATAGCAAAAATAGACGTGTGGCTATTACTAGATCCCTAAATTCTTTTCTATGTTACAAAGTATAATGATATACGGAACAGAAGCGTAACATGCAAATGGAAAGAGAAGACACAAAGTACTATCAACTAGCATATACCGCCACTGAAAGAATTGTAAGAAGACAATGTTATGTCAGGTTGAAATCAGCGCCACGACTGACTTTTGGACGAACGTTGTAAAAGGGTGAGGCGACCACGTAATTCGTGCGCCAAGATTTTAGATGGTGAGTGGATCAGCAGTGGGCCGGCGATCACCAAGCGAAGAGCTTGTGTGTGTGTGGACGTTCAGTATAAGTACCTCTGCGAAAGCCTTGCATGCCAATTTCATCAAATTGTGGCCTTTATCGGATGTATACAATTTCCCGAAGAGCAGTTTGTCAGTCGTAATTTCCATCCCGCGTTGTTTGAGTGCCTTAGAATTTAGTATCAATCTTTTACCAATTATAATTGAAGGAACCCTTTTATAATAGCTGTATCTCGACGTAGCCCTTCGAAACATCTCGTTGTCAGTGTGTAGGTCAACGACAACGCTCGTTGTCAGTCCTTGAACTGCCGTTGACCATCCTCTACTTGATAAGCTGACGCAGCACCCAAGGGTCTCTGGTCAAATCGCTTGTAGAACTACGCCAATCAGCTCGTCGGTAATCTTAAAACTTTCTATTTTGCTTTCATTGAAGCCCAACCGCAGCAACAGCGTCTACTTTCGAGCCTGCAACTCTTGAAAAATTGTTGCTATTAGTAGGGCACTGTCAGTGCACACTCAGTGTAATGTGACCGAGGCTTCCCTTGCTTTTCACATTTTGTGTTCGATTAACGCACGCAACAACGCACAAGCTAAATTGAACCTGATTGTGTTGCATGTGTGACTTATGAGTAAATTACAGCCAATTTTATATGCCTTTATAAGTAAGTTTGCAGTTTTACGATGTCTCAATGCGTAACGGCGTTAGAAGTGCAGTAACGTACTAAGCACCCTGGAGCAGTTTATTAATATTGTTTTCCACTGTATAGTTTCTTCACGGACGAATAAGAATTTGCCCATCGTACCATGTAACGTCTAGATAGAATTCTTAAGAATTGCTTTATAAATTCTATTGTTTGTTTCGGTTCTCGCTTTTCGCTGATGCACTCTGAATCATTAAACTACCACGCCTAAAATATTTCATAAAGCACCGCGTGGGGTCCTTATGAGACCCAATAATATTTTGAATATATTGCTATAATTGTATCTTCATCGGTGTTGTTATAGACTATTAACCAAATTAATTTTAGTATCGTTAAAAGCTTTATTAGCGCACTGCGGTAATAGTTATTGCCGTACACAGTGCGGTAATGAGTAGATATTACCGCATTCAGTACGGTAGTGGATATTACCGCACCCTTTTTATATAAAAAAATCATTGGTGAAGATACAATACTGAACAATACACATTTGCTTATGGCACTTAACAAGTCTCGTCCGGTTGCCGCAAAACTGGACTCACTTCCTCGTTTTGGCAATCAAACTAGTTTCGTTAAGATGCTCATAATTAAACTTGTATCGTTAATATCTACAGTGACCACCAAAAAGCTGGCATAATATGGGAAAGTTTTTGATTTTTGATTTTTCAAAAAACTTTTTACTACAGTAATTTGTGCTTGTCTATAAATCTATTTAACCCCTATCATATATACGAAGTGCTTTACTTAGTTAAAAAATACCGTTTTTCGAAATGTGAAAACCCAAAAGTGCTATTGTACGGAAATTAAGTAAGATTGCAATAAGGTTTTTTAGAATGTGTTGGTTTTAGCTAACTGAACAATTTCAAGGCCAGTGAACATCTACTTTCTTTAACTTTAGGAAACAATTTATTTTGTAGTTTTTTAAATATTTTTCAAAATTTCACTAACCAACATTTAATTTTAAAACAATTTTTTTTAGGTGAAAACTTTAAAGATTTATAATTCGAAAAAGTGATATAAAATGTTAATTAGGTACTCCTTTAGAATTTTTATTATTTACCGCAGCATAATATGTCCGCTACGGTGGAGCGCTGCTATAACAACGAAAATTAATTTTTAATTTTTTTAATCCTAATAGTGGCAAATATTTGCTATAGGTGTTAAGGACTTTATAAACTTTTGCCGCCTCTCTTGCATTCTGAATTCATACTGTGCGCAGTAGACTGCCGGGCGGGTCCGATTCTAAAAACTCACTTACGTTCCATCTGTCAACGTGGCAGCATGCGAACAGGTCCGCTCTGCGAAAGTAATTATTGTTCACATGTTTAAATGTTAAACTGTTCGTGTAAATTTATAGCAAATAAATTACCTACTTTGCTTTCAACGAGTGTATAATTCAGTGAAGAAATAAATCCATACAGTCCATTAAATTCCAAGGCGAGCTGGCAATCAGGAATTTTCCAAATAACGGAAAACTGAGAAGGCTCCCCAACATTGGTCCATCGATCCGGATTAGTGCGAACCCGGAAAAGCCAACGATGTTCCTTCGAGCCGCATGGTCCATCGGCCCGGAAAAGCAGCCTAAACAGGGCAAGTAAGTGCAACACGCATTTTCAATCGTGTTAAATTCGTCCCTAACGAGAGGAACGAGAGGAAGGAAGACAGCAGACGGTGCTAGCAACGTGAGAGCGAGATAGCCAAACGCCAAGTCTCGCGCCAAATTTGTGCAGGTGTGGAGCCAGCGGCCAGCTGCAGACGAGACGGCAGTTCAAACCACAGAAACGAAAAAGGCGGCACACACACCAATATCAATGTAAGCCTAATTTCCTATTTTTGCAATTCCTATGCATGAATTTGGTTTTCTATCATCTGTGTGTCTGCATGTGCTTAATTTCAGCTGCGTATTATTGCGTAAACAAATGGTTTATGAGTCATATAAACATTTAATTGCGTGAAATGCCAAGCTATTACGTTTGTTAGCGATATCCCCTGCATGTTTCAGTCACAAGTTAATAATCTCGCGTTGTACCAGGGTCGTTTTCTGCGTCGTTAGCGCCAAGATTTTCGCGTCGTTATCAGCGCTGTCTGCGTTGTAAACAAAATTCCGTACCAGGGGCGTACGAGAGTTAGTTCTATCCGTTAAATTGTTTTAATTTCAACAATTATGGATCCACTTGTAAGAGTACGAGGCTCTATCAAAGGCAAACTTACGCGCTTCGCAAATCACGTGCAATCTTTGCAAACAATTCATGATGAAGATCAATTCTTATCTAGCACTCAAATTATTCAATTGCAAGAAAGATTGGATGCTATAGCCACCGTGCTATCGGAATATTATGCGGTTCATGAACAAATTTTAGAAAACAGTGGGGATACAGAATCTGAAATGCAGCAACAAGTTGAATTTGAAGATTCTTATTTTTTCGCAATATCACAAGCTAAATATTTGATTAATGAATACAACAAGCAGTCTGATGTTGCACCAGATCGTTCTGGATCTCCTAATGGTAGCGTGAGATCAACGCATTCAAATTGCAGTTCGCATTGCAATAATCGAGCTGTACGCCGTCCTACCATTTCGATTCCCAAATATTCAGGGAACGTGTCAGAATGGCTGGAATTTCGTGAGATTTTTATTAGTTTAATTCATGAGAATCAAGCGCTAACTAATATTCAAAAACTGCATTACTTAAAGGCTAGTTTACAGGGTGATGCAAGCCAAATTATCAAAAGTTTAGAGTTTACTGCAAGTAATTATACTCTAGCTTGGGATGCATTGTGTAATCGTTACAATGATCCAAAAATTCTGATTCATAACCACCTCAATGCTATTTTTGAACTTGAATCGTGCAGTAAGGAATCTGCAACTAAATTACGTACGATTAGCGATATGTTATTCAAACATTTTACAGCAATCAAATCATTAGCAACCGAAAGCGAGCTTCTTGATGTTGTTATCATTTATGTCGTTTCTAAAAAACTGGACCCCACGACATTCCGTGAATGGGAGGTCCTTAGAAACAGGTCAAGTTCTGACCTGCCTAATCTTGATGAGTTCAAGAAATTTCTGCAAAACACAGCAAATCTTCTAGAAACTCTGGAAGTAAAAAATATTAAGCTTGTACCCGAAAAGTCTTCCAAGGTACATTCGAAATCATTTGTGTCAGGTACCCCTTCGTGTCCACTTTGTAAAGGATCTCATTCCTTGTACAAATGCGATAAGTTTGTCAAGCTGTCTTCACTTGACAGAAATTCAAAGGCAAAAGAGCTCCGTGTATGCTTTAATTGCCTAACTCAGGGTCACCTTGCGAGCCTCTGTAGCTCCAAATATACGTGTAGAAAGTGCAAATCAAGGCACAACACACTTCTTCATGAGGATAAACCTCAAAATGCTTCTTATAGGCAACCAGGATCTGCGATGTCGGCAGAAACCCCTGTTGAACTAAATCAATCGATTTCGGCATTCTGTTCGAATGCTTTGCAGGTACTCTTACCTACGGCTACCGCTAAACTCATCGCTGATGATGGTACGCCTCATGTTGTGCGAATCCTGCTGGATTCCGGTTCCCAATCGAACTTCATACGTTCAGATTTGTGTAAAAGGTTGAAGCTTCCAACTCGCGAAGTCAACGTTACTGTTTCTGGCTTAAGTAAAGCTACTTCTCAAATCAAGGCTAGGTGTGATATCAAGCTGCAAGCCCCTCACACCTCATACAGTATTGGCCTATCCTGTCTTGTTCTGGATGAGATTACAGGTACAACCCCAAGTTTTCGTGTCCAGCGAAACAGTTTCAAGGTTCCTGATAACATCAAGTTATCAGATCTGTCCTACGACCAACCGGGCACCATCGACATTCTGATTGGTTCGCCCATTTTCTGGCAGCTCCTTTGTATTGGACAAATTGGTCTAGGCCCAAATCTTCCCATCCTCCAAAAAACTCGTTTTGGTTGGATTGTTTCTGGCCCTACAGGCCCTCCTTCTGCGTACCCTGTACAGTGCAATCTTGGCACGATCGAGGATGCTTCTGACCCCATTGCTAGGTTTTGGCAACTCGAACATTACCCAGAGGAAAAGGTTCGCACAAATGAAGAGAACGCCTGTGAGGCACATTTCGTGCAAAATACGCAACGAGAAGCGAATGGTCGATTCGTTGTCTCTATCCCTCTCAAGGAATCTGTAGAGGTATTGGGTGATTCATTGCAAATCGCTCAGAAAAGATTCTTATCATTAGAGAAGCGGTTACAAGCGAACCCTGACTTGTCCAATCGCTATTCGAGTTTCATGAATGAATATTCTGAATTAGGTCATATGTCCGT
Organism: Agriotes lineatus; assembly: GCA_940337035.1. Taxonomy (NCBI): domain Eukaryota; kingdom Metazoa; phylum Arthropoda; class Insecta; order Coleoptera; family Elateridae; genus Agriotes; species Agriotes lineatus. Next base: position 24,182,938 of record OW679196.1, on the reverse strand, counting down.
TTCAAACCCTAATTCAAACGAGATATCCTATTATCTACCCCACCACGGAGTCTTAAAAGAGGAAAGCCTGACAACTAAACTCCGAGTTGTATTCAATGGTTCTCAAGCAACCACTTCAGGGCAATCTCTGAACAGTATTCAGATGGTTGGCCCAACCGTGCAACAAGACTTATTTTCCATTCTTGTTCGCTTTCGCAAGCATTTGTTCGCTATATCAGCCGACATCGAGAAGATGTATCGTCAGGTTCTGGTGAATCCTAATCATAGGCCCCTTCAGAGAATCCTGTGGCGATCATCTCCAACTGAGCCTCTTCTGTCATATGATCTGAACACAGTTACGTATGGCACTGCTTCAGCGTCTTTTCTTGCCATTAGATGTTTGACCCAATTGGGCATCGAATGTGCAGCTTCAAATCCCGAAGTCTCTCGAGTGGTAAAGGAGGACTTCTACGTCGACGACCTTCTGACAGGTGCCGACACTCCTGAGAAAGCGCGTATTATCTGTTCAAACTTGAATCAGATTCTTGATTCAGGCTGTTTCAAACTTAGTAAGTGGATTTCCAATTCTCCAGAAGTTCTCGATGGAATCCCAGACTCCGATTTGCATCCTGGTGTTCTTGATTTCAGTGCACATGAGCACACAAGCACCCTTGGTTTGATTTGGTCCTTCAAAAGCGATCATCTGATGTTCAATATTTCAAATTCTACAAGTAGTAAGGCTACCAAGCGTAGCATCTTGTCTGAAATATCGCAGCTATTTGACCCGCTGGGTCTGCTAAGTCCATGCACCATGGGTGCCAAGGTTCTTTTGCAACAACTTTGGATGGAAAAGTTGAATTGGGATGAACCCGTTCCCAACGCCATACAAGAAAAATGGTGTACATATCGGCGTGATCTTCTCATGCTCAATGATTTAGCAATTCCTCGTCACGTCCTCTGTCGGCGCGTGGTTGAGATAGAACTCCATGGTTTCTGCGACGCTTCCAACAATGGTTACGGTTCGTCGATATACCTACGTTCCAAGAATCAGGAAGGGGAAGTACAAGTGCACCTTCTCTGTTCCAAGGCCAAGGTAGCCCCTTTGAAGCCCTTGACAATTCCGAAGCTCGAGCTCTGCGGAGCTGTTCTTCTAAGTAAACTCTCCGTGCAAGTCATAAAGGCACTTGATTTGCCCATATCTAGAATTGTTTTCTGGACAGATTCCACAATAGTGCTAGGATGGTTGAAAACCAGTCCAAATCTTCTTAAAACCTTTGTGTGCAACAGAGTTGCAGATGTTCAGCAACTCACTTCTGATGCCACGTGGAGGCATGTTTTTACCGCGTCAAATCCTGCTGATCTTCTCACTAGGAGAGTCTCTCCTTTAGTCTTAAAAGAATTAAGCCTTTGGTGGCATGGTCCCGCCTGGCTAAGCGAAGATGAGGCATCTTGGCCTACTTCTAAACATGTTCTTGCTGAGCTTCCAGAATTCAAAAAAGAAGTTCAAAGTTTTTCTGTAACCTCTGTTGAACCATTTCCGTTCAATCAGTATTCAAGTTTGGCTCGCTTACAACGAGTTACAGCTTATTGCTTTCGTTTTTATAGCAATGCGCGGACCCCCAAAGCTGATCGTCTTTCTGGGCCCCTTTCTACAGATGAGCTGCAATCATCCCTTGTAAGGCTTGCAAGCTTTTCACAACGAGAGTCATTTCCTGACGAATTTAAGCTGTTGTCACAGAACAAGCCTGTGAAACAGTCTTCTGCTTTGATATCCTTGAATCCTTTTCTGGATTCTAAGGGACTGCTAAGAGTTGGTGGTAGGCTCCACAACTCTCAATTACCCTTTGACAAGAAGTTTCCTCTACTGATTTCTGGCAAACATCCATTCGCCAAACTCCTAGTCTCACATGAGCACCTTCGGCTTCTGCATGCCGGACCTCAAATGCTGTTAGCTAATCTCAGAGAACGATATTGGATCACCTCTGGCAGAAATATAGTCAAGCAAGTGGTGCATCAATGCTTGCGGTGTTTTAGATTTTCTCCTAAGTTAACCGAACCCATAATGGGAGATCTGCCAGCCTCTCGTATTCAATCATCACCCCCATTTCATACGACTGGTATCGATTATGGTGGACCGTTCATGATAAAGGATCGCAAAGGACGTGGTTCTAAACTAGTGAAGTCCTACCTTTGTCTATTCGTTTGTTTTATCACAAAAGCAGTGCACCTTGAATTGGTCGCTGACCTTTCTACTGAAGCCTTCTTAATGGCTTTTCGCCGGTTTGTGGCTCGTCGAGGCAAACCGGTCCATGTCTATTCTGACAATGGCACTAACTTTGTAGGCGCTAATTCCGAGTTAATCGAATTAGGCAATTTTCTCGCGGACCAAAACCCTTCTATTTCCGAATCGGTCGCGAGCGACGGAATAGCTTGGCATTTTATACCCGCGCACAGCCCCCACTTTGGCGGATTGTGGGAGGCCGGAATTAAGTCCTCCAAACATCACCTACGTCGCGTTATAGGTAACGCTAGTCTAAATTACGATGAATTTTGCACTTTGCTAGCACAGGTGGAAGCGACCTTAAACTCCCGACCCCTGTCTCCAAACGACCTTCAGCCTTTGACTCCTGCTCATTTTCTGATTGGTCGTCCGTTGGTGTCACTGCCTGATCCCAACGTTACTGAGATAGCCGAGTCTCGGCTGTCTAAATACCAAAGAATACAACAGCTTCATCAGAATGTATGGAAAAGATGGAGTAAAGAGTACATCTCGGAACTCCAACAGCGCACCAAATGGCGCACACACACTTCGGACCTCCAGCCTGGTTCCATGGTCCTCATCAAGGATGACAATCTACCCCCTCTGAAGTGGAGGTTAGGCCGGGTCACCGAGCTGCACCCTGGCCTTGACGGCGTTACGCGTGTGGCGTCAGTGAACACTGTGTCAGGAATCGTGAAACGATCCTTCGCCAAATTGTGCCCGCTACCTAGTGTTGTGAACTAGTGCGTTAGCGTTCAGCGGAGTGTTCGTAAGGCCTTTTGGCTCCCCATTGTTCGGGTTTTCTTGTACTCGATTAAGATCCATGTACTATTATGCTTTGTATATATGTGTGTTCATGTTGCATGTTTTACTCTAGCTGTTACATGTCAACTCTGTACTGTTTTATTTGAAAGGTTACCCTTTCCAAGGCGGGCGGTATGTTAAGGACTTTATAAACTTTTGCCGCCTCTCTTGCATTCTGAATTCATACTGTGCGCAGTAGACTGCCGGGCGGGTCCGATTCTAAAAACTCACTTACGTTCCATCTGTCAACGTGGCAGCATGTGAACAGTTCTGCTCTGCGAAAGTAATTATTGTTCACATGTTTAAATGTTAAACTGTTCGTGTAAATTTATAGCAAATAAATTACCTACTTTGCTTTCAACGAGTGTATAATTCAGTGAAGAAATAAATCCATACAGTCCATTAAATTCCAAGGCGAGCTGGCAATCAGGAATTTTCCAAATAACGGAAAACTGAGAAGGCTCCCCAACAATAGGTATCCACATATTTTTTGCCGTTCTCATTATTAGTTTTTTCCAACATCCTCTGCCCTCTACTACCCCCTAAAGATAGAGTTAGATAGTTAAATATTAATATATATAAGGACATACCTATATATTCGTTATATGAGTTGAATTCCAACAAAATTATTATTCCTTTACTGATTATAAATTATTATATCCTTCACTTGTGTAAATGAACCCCCCTCCATCCATCCTCTGTCACGCCACAACCACCTGTCTAGTCCCAGCGAGTCCCAATCCTTCACGGCGAAAATCAGTTGTCTTGTACTGGTAGCGGGCAAACCATAGTGTGTTTCTAGTGTGATCAACTGAGTAACAAGTTTATACAAGTTTTTAAAAATTAGTATTTCAACGACGTTATATACGAGAAAATCCGTCGAGTGTCCCATATTTGGACCTCCGTAAGATTGCGATGGTTTGATGTTACCGACGTACCAAGATTTGTTAAAGTGTTTTTTAATTGTGCGTTACGAACTTAAGCTTCCAGACTCTAAAAAAGAACCCAACGTTTCTGAAATATGCGAAATATTAGCGGATAAAGTTAATATGTTATGGACAAAAGCAACAAGTTCCGTTGTTTACCCGCACCCGCGTTATTCAGTGTATTCGAGCATATCATGACAAATATTTAAAGTTAATAAGATATCCAAACTCAATACAAAGAACAATTATTTTTTTAAGAGTTAAGGACTTTCAGAACAACGCAAAAACTCGTTTTGACATTTGTGCTTGTAAATTAAAAATCAAGGAAGAAAGAAACTCAAAGATGAAAAATATTACAAACTTAAACAATCTGAAATGTAAATGGGAGAAAAAAGAAAAATAAACCACGAAGAGGACAGTGATATTAGTGAATTTGAATATGTAAATAATAAGTTAAATTTGGAAGACATTAATCCTGAAATTCCATCTACGTCGAAAGATATCTCTGAGCAAAGGCAAAAAGAGAAGCCTGGATACAATGCTATCCAGTTAAACATGGTGACACATGTATGTGACAGATTTGGATTGTCTGACAGAGCCGCAGCAGCAATTACCACAGCTGTTCTACAAGACGGTTGGTCTGATCTCAGAAAGCCACAAAGATAATGTTATTAACAGAACTAAGATAATAAGAACCCAAACTAAAAAAAGAATTAGTATGCAAAAACCGCTTCAGTACAAAGCATGTATTTCGACGGAAGAAAAGATTTAACTTTAACGCAAATGACAACTGGAAACAAACATAACCGAAAGACCACAGTAGAAGAACATATATCTGTGATAGAACAGCCTGGATCGCTCTATATGGGACATACAGCGACAACCTCGGTTCTGCGAAAAGTATAACTGACTCAATTTTCAAGTTTCTGGAAGATAATGATTATAATTTTTTATGATAATCAAGCGAAGAGCTATTTTTAACAATATTTTTGTAAACGATAGGGTGGGGTACAAACAGTTTTGAGATCTAGTAATGAAAACACTTAAAATTTTAAGAAAGTAACCACAGCTAGCCTCTTCAAATCCACTGTTGCACCTTTTGCTGAATAATAGGTAAAAGAAAAATCAAACACTTATATACATTTTATATACAAAGGCCGGTAGAGGGCAGAAAATATAAATTTACTTAAAAACAAAAGTAACCAGGGGTACCGGAGCTAAGTGAATTTTTTTTCGCTATTAGAAATTGAAAAAAAATACCCCCTTTAGATGGCGGTAGAGGGCAGAAGAAACCAATATAATTAAAAACGAAAAAAACTGGTAATTATTGATCACTTGTAACAACTTTTCGCCACTATTATAATTAAAAATAAAAAAGTGATTAAAATCGCTCCACCCTAATGTCCGCATAATTTTTATGTTTTTGTTGCAAGGCGTCATTTGGGAGAAATATTTATTAATGATATATTTATATGGTTTCTAAAAACTCTAATCTAGCCCTGTTTATGAATTACTGTTACAAAAGAGAGAGAGTTTTTAAAATCCATTTAAATTGATATTAATTATCATTGCAAATATTTCTTCTAAAAAGCGCCTTGCGAGAAAATTATGCGGACATATTTTATATTATTTTTTCCAATCATAAATCTTTAAAATCTTCAACTAATAAATTTGCGAAATTTCTAAAAATATTTAAACAATTGAAAAATGTAATTATAGCAAAAGTTAAAGAAAAATGGCTGTCTTCTAGCCTTGAGATTTTTCAGAAAATAGCACTTATTTCTGGAATTTGGCAATTTCGAAAAACGCCATTTTCTAAATAAGTATATAGGATAGGGGTTAAATAGCTTTTTTTACAAGTACAAATTATTGTCAGTAATAATAGGACAAGAGGTGAAAATATTGCCGCCAATAACTTTTGCGATTCAGATACGAGTTTCTGCGGCGACGAAAATAACGACGAGTGCTTGCACGAGTCGTTATTTTCTAAAGCAACAGAAACGAGACAATCTGAAGAGCAAACATTGTCTGCAATATTTCAACCTAGAGTCCTATTCGTCTTGACAATTTAACTGTTCATTAAAAAATAGTTACAGAAAAAATTGTCGCTGAAATAAAGCTCCTCGAATTATTGTCACTAAAATAATCGTTCGATTGGTAGTTTATTTTTAAATTGAAGAATGCCATTGGTTGACAATAACACCAGTTAAATTGTAGTAAAAAGTTTTTTTGAAATATCAAAAATACAAATTTTCCCCATATGATGTCGACTTTTTGGCGGTAAATGTACAACAGGGCACAAATCATTACACAGCAATAAGCGATAGACTAAAATCAATCTTATAACAACAAACATTCGAAATTAGACAAAATTTAAATACGTGAATACGACAGGGTAATACATTGTGGAACAGAGCAGTATCAAAAGTACGAGCATGTGTAATCAGTAAACGATCCGGCCGGAGATGTGTTTTCTCCTCCTGATTGCAGTACACTGGTGAAGACATTTGCAGGTGATGCAGCACGTAGGTATGCGAAGCACTGATGGTATCCAGGGACCTGGAAGAAGCAAGTGGCATAGTTCCGGGGCAGTAATTTGGATCGACATTTTACAGCAGGTTCGAAAGGAGGTGAAAGCTATTTAAAGGCATTCACATACATCAGGCCCAAGCGGTTTACGAGCATGACTAGACCTTCCTGATAACACAATAACCACGTTGAAATCAAGAAATTAGAAGACAAAACGAAACTTACCTAAATCACATATCCGGGTCAATTTCCGACGAGTGTAGGTCACTGGGTTAAGGTGTGATTTCAGCATCATTCATATGCACAGCTATGACGTGAAGCCCGGTGGCGCTGAATAGCAGGTGCAAAGAGTTGCCAGGTTGATTCCTTATCAGAGGTCCAACGGATTTAATCCAGAAGTGTTCCAAGGACATATATAAGCTGTAGCGACCTATACACGTACGTAATTTAGCATAATTAAGTAATTTAAGCATAGAATTAATTAATATATGGATTTATCGGGTTTCCCCGGCCTTTTATAGCGTCTCTCGTAGTGTTATCAGATATTACAACCAATTTGCAATTGTTTTTATGAGACACGCGGTCGCCCAATATTACGTCAGCAAATCAAACACGGCTTGACGAAATGGGGGCCTATGAGGCTATTGTTTATACTAATTGAACTGCGTTTTATGGCGGCAAACCTCAAGGAAATATATGTATAAGCTTTTCGCTGTTTGAAGAGTAACTTTTTACTTTTTTAACTTTTTTATGTCATTCATTTGCTGAACGTTTGGTCAATCCGTCACTTCGGATTTTACTGTAAAACTGTGTAATTAACTCAAAAACTGCACTAGGAAATCAATATTGTGTAACATGTGTTGCAACTTGTAACATTTGTGCGCCAAATACGAGGCATCGACATTAAAGAATCTATTTTCACAAGTGTTTGGTTTGACTTGCGCGAGTAAAATTGGCAATTCTACTTAAACTCACCTTAATATCCAAGTATATTAAGCGTTCCTAATGCAACCACAGCACGTGCAACACACCAAATAAGGCTCTCCGCACGAGATTCCCCTGTTGCATCTTCTTCCGTGGCAGCCATTAGTCCGGAAGCTGAAGGATACCTATAGAAGAATAGAGGCGCATACCGGTAGAATTTTCGCTTCATTACTCAAGCTTTTTTGCGCATGTTTAATAGCCAGAGAATTTGTAAATGCAGTTGCAGTCGTCTAGGGACTGATGTAAGGTCTAGGCTCCATAGATGTAAGAAATGCAATTATCCTTTGATTTTATTGGCCCCTAGGAACCCGCGTTTTGAAAGTAAATTGTTGACCGGGTTATGTAAACCCCACAATTTGTGTAAATTTTCAATGATCCTCAGATAAAATAAATCCAGTTCGATATAAAAACCATTTCTTCTAATAAAAAATAATAAGAGCTGTTTGTAGTAGCCCAATATCTTGAGCATCGTACTTTAAAGATAATATAAGTAATTACAGGTAAGGTAAGTTGTTAAGTGATTTTGACGTCATTAAGCTATCCTTGTCATCAATTCCACGATTGGGTGTTATTAGTGCATTTAAGCTGAAATTATTCTATTTAAAATTTTCTGGTACGGCCCTGTATTATAATTTTAAAATGCTGCAGCCAATTCATTCAGTTCAAGCTCAAATATGCCCGCGGTCCTTGGAATTCTCACTAATAAGCATTTCCTCGGAGCCGTAACTAATCTATTGCAGGCACTTCCGTATAAATCATATTTCTTCGAATTGGAAACATAAGGCATCCTTTGTTTACGTCTCAGCTTAAATCGCTTTGAGTCCCAACCTTCAACTTATTTAAATACTCCCGACGTAGGGACGTAGGAATATAACAGCTTAATGTCCCTCTTATAAATTATCGTTTAAAGTTCGGCAGGATTGACCTTGTAACTTAATATTTTTGGGATCCGCTGTATAGCCAGAAATTCTTTCTAGAACCTTCTCTGATGACCAAGCTTTGTGTAAAGGAAATAAAAATTGATAACTCCTTAGGGAATGATGCATTTAAAATTTCGGAGTTCTAAACTCTTTTCCGTCGTGTTCTTCACGCAGAGTCCAATTTGAAATTTCAATCAGTATCCGACACTTACAGGAGTGAGTGTGTAAAGTTTTGCACCCCCCGGCCTTCGGAAGCCGGGGGTTGCGCTGTTTTGCGCGAGTGGGTTGTTTAAGGCAGTTGAGTTCAGCTTAGACCTTTGGCACGACTATTTTACCCTTGTTGGGTGTTTGAAAGAACGGGCGCGGTGGGCAATTGAGTTATCGATAGTTCAATGTTGGCAAATAGCCGAGTCGTCTCCTTAAGTTGTTGTACTTCCCAGGGGAAGATAGTTGCACCATTTGCAGATCCAATTAGAGACGACATCTTTAAGCTTGTGATTAACGGTTTCCCGTACCTTTGTGGGGAAAAACCTTTTGCGTACTGCATTTTTTGAATTACCGACGCTGAGTTTATCGAAATCGACGGGAGGCCCACCGCGTGTCATTGTTGTAGTGCCCTGGTTGCATTATTTGCAAAGTCCGATTGCGTCGTGCTATTCCGAAGCCTGGAATAAACCAACTCTATCGCTCCGGTTCTTCCAAGGGAGGGGCCCACATCATTTTAGGCGCCGCTCCGCGCTAAGCAACCATCAGGTCCGGCTCCAGCCCTTTCTGTACCTCTGCAACGCCCTGCCAAGCCTCCACGAGGACGAGTACACCTGGATTTAAGACTGCATGCTTCAACTCAGGTAGGCGCCTTGTATTGTACCAATTAAATAACTCTGGTGCGTAACTTAAGTTGCGATTTTATATTTTATTGTGCGTCAGTGCTTATAAACGTTGCGTACGTCCGCTAGGACTTATGATCTGTTTTAGTTAATGTTTACCAGGGGCTTTACTTCTGGCGTCCATTTTATGTCACTTGTTTTGGATAATATTGTGTTTTTTTTGTGTCTTTGTAACTAGCCCTTAAGATATATTTTGGTTTTGTGGGGCCCCCTTTCATATTCACGTAGGATATCGTATTACTAAATTTAAACTCACCTCCGGGTGTTTGTTTTAATGTACCGATTTCTGTAAACTGTCATTTGTTCCTTCAAATAATAAACTTGTTAAAGTCAGTTCATTCTTTTTGTGAATTTTGAAACCCCTTCTGGGTCATTCACTAATCCAGTGTGGCAAAGGCCAAGTGTAATTAATTTTGTGAAGTTAAAGCATGCTCTTTTGATTAAGCGACCCCCGAGATTTGGGCCAGTCAGTGTTCTTTTGTTATTCTTTAATGGCGGTGGCCTTGAAGGTAAGTGATTTAACGACAAGGTCACCCGGCTACTCGGAGGAGGCCTGGTAAACAACAGGCGGAGGTGTTCAGCAACGTACCTGGAGGACTTCTTCATAGCTACGTAGTATTTATTGTTTTCGCTGCGTTAGCAATTCTCTGTTTAAAAACAAGTGGCGCTCCGAGCATTTTCCCCATTTATGAATTGAATTGTTAAGGATTAGAATAGGATAACCCCTGTCGGTTTCGTTAAGTTTGTCGAACCACGCCTTCCCGATTAAGCTAGTTGAGGGTAACAGAAGCCGAGCATCTGCTTCGAGACATTTTTAGATCTGTGTCTTTTAGGAAACCGGCAACCCTTCTAACCCTAACCCAACCCGCTCTTTGACGTTGAATACATGCAATGTCGATTCATTAAGATTATACCGTAACAAAGTGAAGCTCTGGGTTTATAGCAACATTTCGGCCCAGTGGACAATGTTTTGTAGTTACGGTGTAAAATTCAGATACTGAGCTAAGCATGTTTATGTGTAATACATAAATAAATAATTAGCAAAGCAATATATATAAGCAAGTTTTCTACAGTTTCTCGCATTCCGATTTCTAGATTCGTTTGTTCCGCCAATTCTCGTCTTCCATGGGATTCTTTTTGTTTTAGCCATTATGTTCTTGTACGACTTAGTTTCATTCTTTCATACGTCTTATGTGACCGTACTACTTTAATATTTTTCGTTCATTGCGTCAAATATTATTGTTTAGGCTGCTTCCATTTCACTTCGGATGCTTTAAGTCTGCATTACCGTAAAGGGTCAGACTACAGCATCTCAGCTAATACTGCATTTCTGTAGCGAGTATTCTTTGTTTCAAATTCGTATTTATCACCCACACATCTGCTACATATGTAACGCAGCTTTGAAATATAGTGTCATATATTTGTTGTATTTGTTATCACTGTGTTCCACAGTACTGATTGTAGTTTTCGTATTACTTTATTCCCTTTCCTTAATTTTTAGCTCGTACCGAGCCGTATGCCTCTTTAAGATCATAAAAGTTACGTGTAATATTCTTCCCCGTGCTAACTTATTTTCTGCTAACTGTTTTAAGATAAATAAATTATGAATACATGAGCTCTCTGACCGAACACCACCCTTATTTTTGTTATTCTGGTGGCGCTGCTTGTTAGCTGCACTGAGACCTATTGGCCCATTGTGCTTCCCACTTAAATTGCTATCGGCCTAGTTTCAAGAGGTTAGTCCTACCAATACGAACCTCCCTTATTGGGAGACTTACAGTTGATCCTCGGCAAACACAGTGATCTTAGTGCTGCATAACTGTCTGTGCAAATGTAGATATGCAGATTGGAATAACTTCTTTCAAGGTTCTCCTTGGCACAGGTTAGGACGGCAACGGCGAGTTTGACCCTCGGCCTACAGCCGTAGACGCCAGCACCCTCCGCCATCCTGGAACCGTCTGTGCACCAGACAAGCTCCTCTGCAGTGAGAAGATCCTGTTGATGACACCACCGTTCCTATCAGAGATGAGTACCTCAAATGCTTTGTCTGTGGGTTGACTTCTTAGCCTTCGGCCCAATTACTAAATGAAGGTGCGGAAACCCCAGAAGCACCTACAGAGCTGCCGTTGGAGCATTCCTCATTGCTCCTGCTATGCCTAAACAGGCCAGTCCTCTGTAGTTTATTGAGGCTATTTCTGATTGTTGTCTTGTTAGTTGTTGGTCACCAAACCAGAGCAGCATATGTTATTATTGGTCTTGTAACCACAGTGTATAACCACTTGGTGACACGAGACTTCAGACCCCAGCTGGTTCCAAAGGTACCTTTACATTTCCGCAGGAAAGCAGTCTGCCATTGAAATTGTCTCTCTACATGAGCCCTCCAGTTCAGCTTTGAATCCAGGACCGAATCGGAGGGCTGAAGAGCTTTACCAAAGAGCGTGGCTGTCTAACATCCTCAATTCTCCTTCTTTTCGTAAAAATGGCAAGTTCTGCTTTGGTAGGTTTAATCCTGAGCCCTTGCCGTATGCACCAGTTTTGTACAGTAGTGAGGGCTTCTTGCATGTCGAACTTTCAATTGTTAATATTGCAAGGTCAACAGCGTAACCTAGCACAAAGATGTCTTTTGCAGAGCGCTCTCTAGGTAGTCCGTCCACGACCAGACACCATAACATTAGAGACTAGACTACTCCTAAGAACAGTCCCTAGTGACAGTCGCTCTAATGGAGAGCTCGTCTCTTGGGACGATTACTTGGCGAGCGGACAGCATGGAATGAAACCAAATCTTATCAACCATGGTACGATCCCGTGCTTTTCGGCCACTACACAGATAGAATCAAAGGAGGTGTTATCAAACGCCCCTTAAATGTCTAGAGATGTACCGAGCGAGAGCTCTTTGTGGAGCAGGGCTTTCTCTGTTTTAGAGACGATCGCATGGAGTGCCGGCTCAACTGAACTGCCTTGTTGGTAGGCGAGTTGTAATGAGTGCAGCGGAAAAGCAACCAATGCTCCATTTTTAATATACCTTTCGACCAGTCTTTCTTGCACTATTAGCAGGAAAGAAGTCAGACTGATAGGTCTGAAGTCCACTCTGTTCCTCTATATCTTCCCATTCATTTTCTATTCTTCTTTTAGGACTTTCCCATACAGTCTACCTATTGGTAATTAAACACTAATTTCTCTATAATGCTGACATGCCTTTCTATCGCCTCTCTTTTATGTCAAACTCACGTGTTATATCTTCCATTCCTTAGGAACTTCGCCTAACGTAATAAGGCTTATGTTGAAAATTTTAAATAATATTTCAAGAACTTGTATATTTTTATTCTTAGTCTCAATAGGTATTCCTCCAGGGCCCGTTGCCTTATCGTTTTTTATTTCTTTTAGGGAATCTTTTAGTTCGTCAGTAGTGATTTTATTTACATTTTGTTTATTATCTCGTTGTAGTTCTGCTTATACACATTTATATCCTCCTCTCTTTTTTCTTGGGAGCTCTTAATAGTATTTCTTCCACACTATATTTTCTTGAAGAACAGAATTTGTTCTTAAGTTATTTATGCACTAATACGCCTTTCTTGATCTAGATAACTGAATAACTTTCTTACATTTTCTCTCACAGGAAGAATTTGTAGCATTTATTATTTTCTTTGTTACTAAATATCTGTACCGTACGTATTCTTCCTTATCTTCTAGGTATTTACTTATCAGCCACTTTTAATAGGATTGTTTTTTCTTTCATTGTTTTGATAGATGTTCTATCCACCATTTTTTTCTTCGGTTTTCTTCTTTTTTGCTAAAAGCTTCATTTGCAGGTTTATGTATAATGCTTTTAACTTTACTATACAAATCTTATGTATTGCCGTCTACTCCTTCTGTTAAAAACTTGTGCCAACCTTATTCTGTATAGCAATTGTGTGAATGGATATTTTAGACTTTCTATATTGTAATAATGTTGAACCATTTTTTTCCGATTTCCATTTTCTGCATTTTCTACTGTTATTGAATTGTAATATACAGCTTTTATGGTGGCTGTTATTGCAATACATATTCTTATCATTGAATTCAGTCACATTCTTATGTAATCTATTATGGGCTCAACATTTTCTGCGTTCTGTGTCCACGTATATTTATGGATGTCCTTTTCTCAATAAAAACTCTTTAGAATTTTAAGGGAAAAAAGTTCATACAGTTCGATTAAGCTTCTACCATTGTTGTTTACTACATCCTCACCGTATCGTTCAATTATGTTGCTTGTTGTTGCTTTAACCACCATCCTATTTAGATCATCCATGAGGAAAATTTCTATTCTGTCATTCATCTTCATGAGTTCTGTCATTAGTTCGTCATAAAATGTGTCTTTATCTCTCTTTCTGCATCTTCGTTGGGTGCATATTCTCCAACCTTTTTTATATTTCTTCTGGGTAGAGTTAAATCTAATGTGATTATTCTTTCATTGACCGCATTCCAATTTTTGGAATCTGGAATTTTCTATTTACTGCTGTTGCTACTCCAGCCTTAGCTCTGCGTGCTGTATCGACACCGCAGATATTCACTTATTTTCGTTTTTATTCTTCTTCGTTTCAGTTAAAACAAAAATGTCTGCTTTATACCCTTCTAATTCTCTAAAATCTTGATCTTCCCTTGTTGTGCATTGCAAAATCCAATATTAATCATCAACCTTTTATAACGCGGTTTTCGTTTCCGATTCGTTGCGTTCTGGTTCCGAGGCTAAATATCGGGATTTTTAGCATACTTTTTTCGGGGTACTGAGTTAATGCCCAGACGCCTCAAAACTATGAGCTTTTCTTCCCCTAGCTACTGTCTTTCGCAACTTTAGAGATCTATCTTACCCTATGTGGGTTGTTCAGTCCCTATAGGTACCAGATTTAGAGTCGATGACCCGTTTCCGTCTATAACCCTAGGTAGAGACCCTCGATGCCACCAGAAGGGCTAGATGGACCCAGGTTTTTTTAACGAGATTGTTACTCCGCCTGTACATGGGTAAACTAGAATATCTTGGGTACTCGGATGTAAGGAAGTGGGTGTGACTTAAGACAGGAAAAGGATTGCCTGGAACCCAACGATGTTTTGAATATACGATATTTTGCGAATTTTAGACTTACCTAGGTGTAATCTTACACTTAAAGGAATGCTTTGATTTATATATTAAATCGTAGACATTATACAGGGTATGTATAAATCAGTATTCAAGCATCACATAGCCTTATTTTTTGGAGTGCCTTGAGACGAGTATATTAATAGAAAAATGTTGGATTGTTCTTCATGAGCCCTCGAGGGCGTTAGAGAAAGTAAAATTTTTATTCGGATAAAGAAGGAAACAAAATTTCGGAAATATCGGATTACATCCATGTAACCATATACAGATTGGTGGCGGACAATGTGAACATAGATAATATGATGTATCAGAGTATAGTTTATGGGATTTGTATGCGTCAGACAAAAATAGACTTATATGCAATAACATCAGTATTCGCAGAATCAAAGTGTTTTGTTTTTAGAAAACACTGAATTCTAAGATACTAGATTTTAAATCTTATATGTCTATTCCTGTCTAACGTATACCAAGCCCATAAACTGTATTCTAATTCATGTGACTGCCTATGTTCACATTATCCACCACCAGTCTGTATATTAGATGAAGTACTTTTGTTAAGCTACTCGTATACGTAAGAGGTCGACTCCTTCCATAACTGATCATTTTTCTAGTATCTGCACGTAAAAATATGGGTCAAAAATAGTTACCTAATTAAATCAAAGTAAATTGGTGTAAGTAAGTTATTAACTTTGTACAACCATTATGCATTGCGTTTGCTAATATTCACAGAGCACATTATACACCGACGGCTAAACTACTAAACAACTGATTTAACGGCCGTTGAATCAACTATTGTCGGTAATATGTATGGTTTCCTGGACGACCGCTTGGGGTCTTAGTGAGACCTCAGCTACTAATTTTAAACTTTTCTAAAAATAAATTAATTAAAATATTCAGTGAAGTCACAAGCGTGTCTAAAAACAAGTAATGAATATTTACATAAACGGAAATAATTCAATAACAAAACTTATTCAACTATTTAAACGTAAATGGCGTCCTAACAAGGCCCCACGTGATATTTTAAAGGTTAAATGTATGTTTATGAGTGTTAACTTAATATAATTGTTAAATTTACTGTATGATATTAATTTGTGAAGCAACCTGCAGCTACGCGTTTTCTTGGTGTAAAATAAGCTTTTAAAAAATTTCGCAAAATAAGTCAGATCGCTGAACAGGCACATTACCCATCGCTCAGTGTTCTGGTAGAAATTATCCCTGCACATCATCGGCGAATTTGTTTTTGAATCTTTCCAGCTACATTTATTTTGACTATCGTGAGCAAGCCCACTTTCATTTCA